>JBBPBR010000003.1:29332509-29346949 GCA_037974775.1 Cicer pinnatifidum | reverse complement strand
AAAAACTCAATATTTCTACAATTGGACATCTAAACAATACAAATCACACATAACCAAATTATAGTCAATTTCTCTATTAAGGAAAATATTAACACTCTCTTACTAGTTCTTTCAAATTGTAGTACTAGCTATCCATTCATCTATTACATTATGTTTCTAACAAAATTATGAACTCATGCATTACAAAATTAATCTATTTGTTATAAACACTTGTTTTTTTATTACAGCAATTGAGTTTAGTGAGAGGCTAAGCTACTTTGGAATAGCAACAAGTTTGATCATTTATCTCACAAAAGTGATGCATCAAGACCTTAAGACAGCTGTTAAAAATGTGAACTATTGGTCTGGAGTCACTACTTTGATGCCATTGGTTGGAGGATTCATAGCAGATTCATACTTGGGTCGCTACACCACTGTCATTGCATCATGCATTATATATCTCATGGTAATCTCAATCACACAATTCAACTTTCTTAAAAACAAAATTGGAAAATGATGACATTATTATTAATAATGGTGATACAAGAGGCCGTAACATTATTTCGTTACATACTTGTACAAAAAACTACACGAGATGATATAAGTGAATGTGTGTGTAAAATTGTTAATATTGTATAGTAATTAAATTCTTATTGTTTTGAGTTTTGCTATATAGTTTATTAACAATGATATCACTTGTTTTGTTTTGTGATGGAAAAACAATAAAACAGGGTTTGATTCTACTTACTTTGTCATGGTTCTTACCAAGCTTAAGACCATGTGAACATACAAATATGTGCATTGAATCAAGGAAGATACATGAGGTGTTCTTCTTCCTAGCCATATATTTGATATCTATAGGAACTGGTGGACATAAACCTTCTTTGGAGAGTTTTGGAGCTGATCAATTTGATGATGATCATGTTGAAGAAATAAAGCAAAAAATGTCTTTCTTCAATTGGTGGAATTTTGGTCTTTGTAGTGGACTCATTCTTGGAGTAACCTTCATTGTTTATGTGCAAGATCATGTGAGTTGGGGAGTTGCTGATATCATCATCATTTGTATCATGGCTTTCTCATTTCTTATATTTGTGATAGGAAGAAAATTTTATAGATATAGGACACCAAATGGGAGCCCATTGACTCCAATGTTGCAGGTTCTTGTTGCTGCAGTTTCCAAAAGAAAGCTTCCTTATCCTTCTAATCCAACTCAATTGTATGAAATTTCTATTTATGAGGGTAACAAGGGAAGACTTCTTGCTCACACCAACAAACTCAAGTAAGTATTGCATGAATAGTAAAACAATAGTAGTATGTAGTTACAATCAAGGTTTCAATGGCGGTATTGAACATAGTTGCAATTCTGTTGTGATCATTAATATTAAAAATTGTAGATAAATTAGACATCTTATGTAGTCATAAGTGCAATCATTATATAAATACTTAAATCTTATAAACCTCGATGATGTGACCTCATTCGAGGTTACATCTATTAATTTAAAATATAATTGGATTTTAAAATATAGTTTGTAGTTGTGATCTCAAGATTTTGAACACATCTGCTATTGCAATGTAATAATGATAACAAATACATTTTGACATTTGACCATAATTCTTTTTAATATTAGGAATCATAATAGAGCCACATAAGTGATTTAAAGTAAATTTAATTGTATATAAATCAATCAAAAATTAATTGATGGTGATTTTTTTGTCTAGATTTTTTGACAAGGCAGCAATTGTTGAAAATGAAGGAAACTTGAGAAAAGAACAAAGTCCTTGGAAGCTTGCAACAGTGACTAGAGTTGAAGAACTGAAACTTATTATCAACATGCTTCCAATTTGGGTACTTACTTTAACATTTGGAGTTTGTGTTTCACAACAAGCCACTTTCTTTATCAAACAAGGTGTTATAATGAATAGAAAGATAGGAAATGGTTTTGAAATTCCAGCAGCTTCCATTTACGCTATTGCTGCTTTTGGTATGATGATTTCAGTGGCAATTTATGACAAAATCCTTGTGCCAACTTTAAGAAGGATAACTGGAAATGAAAGAGGGATGAGCATCCTTCAAAGGATTGGTTATGGGATGATTTTCTCAATTTTTACAATGATTGTAGCGGCTTTGGTAGAGAGAAAAAGACTTCACATTGTTGAGATGAATCCATCAAAAGGGTCACTTTCAATGAGTATTTTTTGGTTGGCTCCACAATATCTCATTTTTGGTTTTGGTGATGGACTTGCTTTAGTTGGTTTGCAAGAATATTTCTATGACCAATCTCCTGACTCAATGAGAAGCTTGGGAATAGCACTTTACCTCAGTGTGATTGGAGTTGCAAGTTTTCTAAGTAATTTGTTGATAACAATTGTTGACCATGTGACAAGTAAAAGTGGGAAAAGTTGGTTTGGTAAGGATTTGAATACTAGTAGATTAGACAAATTCTATTGGCTACTAGCAGTTATATCCACATTGAACGTGCTCATGTTTGGCTTGTTTGCTCAAAGGTATTCTTATAAGAATGTGCAAAAGGTTATAAACAATGATTGTTGTGAAGAGAAAAGAGATGATGGTGGAGCAGAAAGAATGATCTGAATTATTTCTTAGTTTTGTTCTACTTTGCTTAAAGAATATATTTTATCAAATGGATGAAGTTATATGTTTTCATGCATCAGCAAAGTCATATAAAGTATACATTGATTTTGTTGTTAGTGGTTTGATATATATTTGCTTTGAATTTCAAACAATAATTATAGGATTTTTTTTTAACTAAAAACGATAAATAATTGGTTGGAATTATATCAATCGAGAAAAATACAATTCAAAATCGCTAAATTCGAAAAACATGAATCTATGAATAAACTAATAACATCCAAGTTAATAGTATAAAATAGAAAAATATATGCAATTGTGACAAAGTCTACAAAGATAACAAACTTAAAGTGTCCAGAATACACATGTCTCTAAAGTTGTAACATTGAGGATGCCGAAGTTATCGATTGAATTTGAATATGTACTTGATCGAAATTAATATGTTAATCTAAATTAAATGAACACCACATCAAGACAAAAAAATAAATAGTGCACCAAGTTAGGGAAAACTAAATATATGTAAAAACATTTTTTTTAACTAAAAGGAGAAGAAAAAAAAAAACGAGTTGAACAAATGCTTATAGATCAAAAGTGATCATAAACCACCCTTCTCTAATGGATAAATGATGAAGAGCTAAGAATAAGAGGAAGAAAGGTTTTCTTTGTTACGGAAAAAGTGGTTTTAGTTACAATCATTTAGTTGATGTTTTGATGATAACAAAAACAAATAAATAAAGAATAATTATCTCCAAACTTTATTTTAAGTGTGTAGAATAAGTTAGAAGATAAATATATATATATATTAATGACTATCAATTTTAAGGTAGTATAAATTACAAGGGAGTTAGAGATAATATTCTAAGTGTTTCTAAACACAAATAATATTATCACCTAATAAATAAGTAAATGTTTACTAATAGAACAAATCATAACATAATAATAAAAGTAATGCAATTTATAGTCTGAGTCAAAACATTAAAGGAAAAAGGAATACAAGTCATTGTTCTAGTATAAACTAGATCATTTGATGAACAAAGAAAAGGTAATCTTCTAAATACTCTTCGTTAGATCTGACAACTACGACAAGCATTGCATCACCTGACTCTGATAAAGTCAAAACTTTAAAAAGTCAACACTATGATAAAAAAAACATCTTCTAATAGTCTGAAAGTCAAGACATGTGTCGGAAATGGAGACAATCGGGTTTACTTAATCACTAAAACAAAATCAATATCTCATTATAACATCAAATCATCTAGGGAAACTATTACCACCTTCGATACACATTAATCACAATAGAACAATGAAGACAATGCAGTTATATGCACGAGTTTAGACTCTACTTCTTCACATTTTGGTACCATTGTAATTCTTAAGTACTTGGTTAGGAGGTTTGATATTATGCCGCCACTCAAACGGGGGAACAATTCAAATTGACATTATCGTCATAGATCCCCTCAACTCAGCATGAGAAACATATATGGGATAGTCGAAGTAAACACGTGTTGCATGGTAGCTCCCTACATTTGAAGTGTTACTTCCAAGTCACCCAGGAAATTCTCCACCACAATATTCCCAAGATCTAATAATCTTTCTTTAAGGCTTAAACACTAGACTGCCATGATTAGAGTCCATCAGTTGTACTTGTCCAACATCACTAGGCTTATCACGCCCTACCTATATGATGACAAGATAACCTCCATATCAAAGACCCCTTAGCATCTAGTTTATCCCATTGTTGGCCTAGGAAAGTACATTCAAAGCACCATATCAAGCACAAGTTGGAATCACCACTATTCATCAACTACGAGGTTGCTTCAATATTCTCATCACAAAGTTATAACATCACTATCATCAATCATACATCATCATCATCATGTAAACTTATAGCATACAATGCATCTATGTTTTATCATTACATCACATATGAAATAACAATGTCAATCACAAGGAAAGGGGTTTGAATTGTGATTCCCTTTAAAAAAATTAATTCCTCCTTTAATTTAAACTAACTCAAGATTAATCATGATTTCAAAAACAATAAATGTAGAACATTCTTGGTTTGTGTAATTAAATGAAAGAATTATTTCTACATGATATGAGCTAGTGAGTGAAAAATAATTAAAGATAAGAAGAAGATAATCACACAATTATGTATCCTGGTTCACCCAACGTGGGCTACGTTCAGTCCTCACAATTTGTGAGCTTTTCCACTAATGTGCTTAAACAAGAACATTCTTGCTTTTCACAAAAACTCTTGATCAGTTACAATGTTCACCATTCGACCTTGAAATGATTGCTTACAATTACATTTCAGTCCATAAAGGGATTTTACAAGTCACCTTTTAATCCCAAAAAATATTTTTACAAATCACTCAAACTATCTTTAAGAATATAGTCTTGAGTTTCAAATAAACTATTGAAAGAAGGTTTATGGATCAGAATTTACTTAACACTTGTTTGAGTTTGATTTTCAATAGAAAACTCAGTAAAAAAATCCTTGAATCTAGTGAAAGATAGCAGAAGGTTCCTTTTATAGTCGTGATGAATGTTGATGACAACTCATGTAATCGTTAATAATTCAATTAGTCATATTCATCTTTTCATAGACATGTGTTCTATTTTACCAAGAACATCCCTGCTTTATAATAGAATGTTTTTTTGTTTCTGTATTGAATGAGTATACGCAAGTTGTCTTTCTGTAGAGATGAAGCATCATTGTCCTCTTTATCCTTGTTGTCCTAGTCGTACTTGTTTCATAGATAATCAATTTGGAGATTGATCTTGTTATGGTTCTTGATTTGTTTTGTTTCTTTTAATCTTTTGTGCTTGATCATGGTTCTTAGTTGCCTTGATGTTTAATTTTCTTAAAATTTGCAGTTGATTTATTTCATTTTTAGAACAAATTGTCCATAATGATCTTGTATATAGACAAAGGTTGATCCTTTCGCAAACCATAATGATCTTGCTTTGACTAGACTGAATGTTGTTAAAAACCATAATGATCTTGGTTTGTCCAGACTGGTGTTTTTATGAACCAGAATGATCTTGTGTTGATGTATATGATTACCTATTTTTGAATAGCACACTCAAAAGCACAAGTTAAATAGCAAAATAATTTGGAATCATAATTGGAAATTATTTAGTTTTGTTTGATTATCATCAAAATATTAATTTGAGATTTTGCCTCAACAACAAAAAACTCATCAAATCAAACACATGCACGAAATTTGTTCAACATCTAATATCACAATAATATCAAATTCCACACATTTGACAAAATTAAATTTACCCACACATTATAAATGTTTCTATTCTACATTTTAATCTCATAATTTCCATATTTTCACTTTAATTAATTTATCCTTCAAATGTCTACTATTGTACGTAGCAAGTCCAAGATGAATTGTTCAGAAATAAGACTTTCCATTTTATCTTGCACTATATTATATTCATGAATTTAAACGTGTTCATTCGAGTCCACAAGCAAAAAGCCTCTGCTGTAGAACGAGAAACACAAGAAAGACGGGTTGAATTGTGTTTCATTTTAAAACAGTTTTAACAAGGCTAAAATAACATGATGAAAACAAAGCAAATAAACAAAAAAAGAATGACACAACTGAGTTATCCTGGTTCAAAACCAACACGGTAGTTACGTCTAGCCCCTTCAACCTAAAGGAGTTAATCCAATAATTCACCAAATGAAGTACACTTCCACTGAAGCATTTTCAATAATATTTGCACGTCCTTTTATAGATATTTTGTTGGTTTCTGGTTGTTGTTCTGATTGCAAGAAATCGGCTGGTATTAGGAAGTATTGTATCAAATCTTATGAGATTGATTCGCCATTAAGCCTTGTCAAAGATATCCTTAAAATTGATTCTTTGAATCTTGATATGAAGATAAAAAAAGGCAGAGGATATTATGATCAGAGTATGTCGCATATACCTTTAGACAAATACAAATTTATGGTGTTTAGTAGAGGATGCACACCAACTTTGTCTTCTTCAGAGCGTTGTCTTTTTCGAGGATTGACTTTCATCAAAGCATATACTATTGACATAGTCAGACAATCAGATGCTTCTTATGATTATCAAAGATAGGAAATCACTTGTTTTCCAAGGTTATCAGAGGAAGATAGATCATATGCTTAAGGTTATCAGAGGAACATATATCATATGCTTATTGTGATTATCAAAGATAGACAATCACTTGCTTGTCAAGGTTATTAGAGGCAGAGAGATTAGATGCTTGTTGTGGTTATCATAGCCAGAAAATCACTTGCTTGTCAAGGTTATTAGAGGAAAAACGATCATATGCTTGTTGTGATTATCAAAGCTAGACTAGTCAAGGCATTGCTTGTATTAGATAAAGCCACTAGATGTGCGTTTTAGAGCGCGTTCACTAGACTTAGAATGTATAAATAGAGTGGAGTCTTGGTGTTTGTTTAACTAGAACCAAAAGATCAAAGGATGCATCTTGAACCCATATAAAATAACCTGGTATGTAAATTGCACAAAAAATAGAACATTAGTGCTTTAAATTATTCCCACAAAATAATTTTATTATCATCAAAATAAATAACGGTCATAGTTACTCAAACCAACTTGGTTCTAACATCTGCTCCTTTGACTCCATATCCTCTGACCGGTCAAAATTGACAGTTTATGGTTAAAGGTATAGCGGAGTTGCGAAGAAAAAAGAAAAATAAATATTGAATTAAAAAAATAGAGGTAGTGTGTGTTCAAGAAAAATAGACGAAGTTAGAAGATGAGGCGATATGTGAATTGTTTTGGGGTTCAAAAGAGATTGGATTTGCGTTTAAACCTTTGGTGGGTACATCAAGAAGTTTACTTATTATCTGGGATAAATCATGTGTTGATATGTGGAGCTCATCGGTGTTAAATCATGCTCTTGTGGAGGGTGTTTTAGAAGAAAAATGAGACGAGAGTGAGGGTGATAAATGTTTATGCACCTTGTGAAATGAAAAAAGGATTTTATGGAATGTGTTCGAGGAGAAAATTGTTGGTGATAGGGAGTGTTGTTGGTTTGTATGTGGGGATTTTAATGCTATTAAGGTGGAGTATGAGCGGAAGGGTAGGAGTGAATATATTTGTCATGAAGAGATGTCATGTTTTAATAATTTTATGGATGATCTTGAGCTCATAGATTTACCTTTAATCGGTCGATTATTTACTTGGACTAGATTGGATGTGTCGGCCGTGAGTAAAGGTGTTCTCAATGGTCGAATTGTTTGCAGTTGGTATTGGAAAGAGAATTATCATATCATTGTGCTTTATTCTTATGTGATGAATGAGAAATTAAGGTCCAAGGCCTTTTCGTACGCTTACATTGGTTGGAGTTGGAAGGTTACCAAGCTTATGTTAAGCAACAAAGGTGTGAATTTCCAATGGAGGAACGGGGCAGTTTTGTGTTGAAGAAAAAATTTAAAACTTTAAAAATTTAAAAAATTGCTTGTAGAGTTGTCATAAAAAACATTGTAGTAACTTGGCAAATCGAATCAAATGTGATAAGGATACACTTAATCAATTAGATATTTAGGTTGAATATGAAATATTATCTAAAGTTGAGATTGTAAAGTGTCATGATTTGCCTACTAATATAGTTTATTTGTATCGATTAAATTGTTGTATCCAGTGGCAGTGATTGAAGTGGTTGAAGAAATGTGATGCAAATACATGTTTTTTTTCATGGTGTTATTTTAAATATGAGGTGAATTAATTTGATCCTTAAGATTGACGTCGGGGGAGTGTAGTTTAAACAGGTGGTGCCAGTGAGAAGTGTAGTTTTTAATCATTTTGAAAATCATTTCAAGCTACAAGATTGAATTGGTCGAGATTGAATAAGTTACACTTCAAAGCAATATCTTCTTTACAAGCAGAAGCGTTGGTAGCAGAATTTAGCAAGGAGGGAGTTAAGCAAAAAGATTGGGATTGCGAGATTTGCAAAAGTTCAGGACCAGATGGTGTTAATTTTGGTTTTGTGAAAAGTTTTGGGAGGATATTAAGACATATTTTTTGAAATTTTTGCCTGAGTTTCATAAAAATGGAAGGTTAGTGAAAGGTACAAATTTTCCTTTTATAGCCTTGATTCCAAAGAAAGATAATCCCCAAAATCTATCTAGTTTTAGGTCTATTTCTTTGGATGGTTGTAATTGCAAATTTGTATCTAAAGTATTGGCTAATAGATTGCAACATGTGGTTGGACATGTCATATATGAATCTCAATCTGCTTTTGTTAAAGAAAGACATATTTTGAATGAGATTTTAATTGCTAATGAGGTAAACAAAAAAATAATAAGAGTTAATTTTATTTAAGGTGCGTTTAGAAAAGACTATGATTCAGTTGAATGGGATTATTTGGAGATGGTTATGTCTAAGATGCGATTTCGTTGAAATGGTGAAAATGGATTTTGGAATGTGTTAGTACTGCTTTAGCTTATATGTTAGTAAATGGGAGCCCTACAGATGAATTTATGCTAAGGAGGGGTTTGAGATAGGAGATCCATTATCATCTTTCTTGTTTCTTATAGTTGTTAGAGTTTGAATACTTTGTTGGATGTTTTGGTTAGATTGAATGGGTTTAGGGGTTTCGAAGTGGGTCATGATGATTTTCAACTGTCTCATTTGCAATTTGTTAGATGATACATTGATTATGGGAGAAAAATATTGGTCCAAAACTTGAGATATTAAGACTATTTTGTTTTGGTTTTAGCTTGTATTTGGTTTAAAATTTAATATTCATAAGAGTTTACTAGTGGGTGTTAATGTCAATGATTCTTGGCTTCGTACTAGGGCAAAAATGTTGAATTATAAGATGGGGACAACGCCTTTTAAATGTTTGGGCTTGCCTATTGGTGGTAACCCTCGAAGATTTATGTTTTGGAAACCAATTATTGACAAGTTCTGAGGTAAGTTTGCTTTGGTGCAAATCTAGGAATTTATCGTTGGGTGGTCAACTTGTACTCCTTAAATATGTATTGTCAATGTTACTAGTTTATTTCATTTCATTCTTCAAGACTGCTTTAGGTATAATTTCTCTAATTGAATCTTTATTTAAATATTTTCTTTAGAGTGGGAGTGAGGAAGTGTGTAAGGTTCACTAAGTTAAATAGGATGAAATGTATTTTCCTCAAGAGAAGGGAGGCTTAGGGGTACATGACTTGAAAGCATTTAATATAACATTATTAGGAAAGTGATGTTGGAAGGTGAAGGTGGAGTCAGAGGGACTTTGGTACAAGGAGTTAGTCAATAAATATGGTGGTGGTGTTTTAGATGTCAGCACAAGATCAAGTAGGGTGGTGTCGACGTGGTGGACGGACATCAAGTTTGGTGATGGGGTTGTTGCGGTTAATTGGTTTGATAGTAGGGTAAGTAGGCTTCTTGGGGATGGAAAAATACATTGTTTTAGAGTGATTTTTGGTTTGAGGGTGAAACTTTGAGTGAAAAGTTTGGTAGACTATTTCATTTGTCTTTATAAAAAGAAGAAAAAATAGATGTTATGTTGGCGTCATATGGTGGAGAAGGTGGTGAGGGATAGAGATGGAGAAGGCATTTGTTTGAGTGGGAGGAGGGTTTCATGGAGGAGTGTAAAATTTAATTGGATAATCTTCATTTGTAGGTTAGTGTTGCTGATGAATGGGGTTGAAATAATACTCGAGGTTAGTGTAGTGAAGGTATTGATGTTAATGTTGAGGCAAGGTTATATCAATCTTTTGTTTGGAATCCATTGGTACTCTCAAAGATTGCATTATTTGTTTGGAGGTTATTTCAAAACAAACTGCCGATAAAAGATAATTTATTTTGTCGGTAAATTATATAAAATGAGCTTTGTTGTTTGGGTTGTGATGAGATAGAATCAATTAATCATATTTTTTATTATCCTCGATTTGGGATTGTATAGCTTGGTGTCTTGGATTGGTTAGGGCCGACAAGTGTTTTTCAAATCATTTAATTGATCATGATAATCGGTTTGTTGGTCTTTTGTTTTGAGTTGTGGTTGAGTGTTGCGTCAAAATTTTAATTTAATTGGGTTGGCAACAATCTAGTCTATTTGAAAAAGAAATTTGATAATCTTCCATCAGCAAGTGTCAAATGTAGATCTCATAATAGAAAATGTTAAAACTTTCATCTTGGAGTTGGCTTAAGATGTATATTAAATATTTTAATTATGTTTATTTTCAATGATGTAATCATCTTTTGAAATGCTTAGGGTTTGAGAGTGGACAACTAAAATTTTTTAAGAATCTATGTTGGTGTTATAACTTTGTAATTTTTTTATTCTGGCATATCTTGTGCTTGAAATAGTTTTTATTGAATTACTTTTTACTTGTTAAAAAAAAGTTTACTTCGTACATATTACTATTTGTTTTTCAAAATTATGTATTTTATATCTTTGTGCAATTTTAAAAATACATAACCATTACTTTTTTGAAAAAAAAGAATAAAACGATTATACGTACATTTTTTAAATTATGTACTAGGTAAAGTTATATATAATATATTATTGTACGAGGTAAAATTTATGTGCCTTTTTTTCCTAGAGTATATGTTGAATTTATTTAATATAATTAATTAAAATACTCGTTACTTAATACTTAATCCTATATCCATCACCGAGTTGACCAGCCATGCGATTCAACACGAAATTAGTACTTAAAACATGTTTTTGACAACCTCAAATACAACAAGAGTCTGAAATAGTAACGTGAACAGTAAAGTCTTTAAACATTGTACTTTTGCTACTTGTCCGTATCTCCAAGAAAAGAATGACCTAAAAATCTTTTTATGGAAAGTAATTAGAAATTGAGTTAAATTAATCAAGTTATTTTATTCACTTGAATTAATATAGAATTGAATTGTATTGTCTTCTTAATGAGAGTTAAAAATCTAAAAACAGGTTATCTGTTAATTCTATTATTTAATTTGAGTCTTTATGATTCAAATTTATTTTTATTCAAATTGATTTATATTCATAAGTTGAATATTTGAATGAAGAATATATCTTTTTTTTAGCACCAAAACTATTTTTAAATATTGTCAATATAATTCAAACCTCTCTTGATTGAGCACTTAGTGAGAGTCAACATCTTTCACTCATGAAAATATCAATCAGATGGTTTGACTTGTTTTATGTTTTTGGTCCAATCCTATATTCAAACTACTTTAAATTCAAATTTTTGTTTATATCGTTTTCCTTCAAAATCATGAATGGCAAAATAAATTGTTACATAATGGAATTGCTATCCGATAATAGATTAAATGTATTAGCATGTAATCTATTTCTCAAATGACAATTTCATCTTACAACAAGAATCATTTTGAAAAAGTTTTCTTGGTAATCACTCTTATTGTTAAAATTTTCAAATTTGATTAATTGTGTTAAAACTCCTTCGTGATGTCTTAGTAATCATTCGTCAATGATATTTTGAGTAGTAGAACGGAATCTATGTATTAAAATAATTGAATGCTCAAAGAGAAGAACAAAAATGAAAAAGAATTTTAATTATGTTAATTGAACATAGTAAAAATTTCAAATCTATATCTAAATCTAAGATTAATTTATGGCTATGGAAGTCAAAGCACAAAAGGCAAAAGATTGCATTTGTTGATGTATGTGTTAGAAGAAAGATAGATACGAACCAAGTTAATTCTACATTAAGTTAGAAGATCATCTAAAAGAGATATCGGCTAACACTGATAAGACAAGAGTAAGGATAAGAATTGCTAAATCACCTTATATGTCTTCTAGTTAGGTATTCTACAATTTATTTTAATTTTTAAATTTACAGTACTTGAATGATCTTTGTCTTATATATTTATGTTATATATAAAAAATTTTGCTTTGATCTTCTAAGAAATAGCTTTATTCTTTTGGCTTAATTACAACTTTGGTTTCCTTATTTTAGCTGAATTACGAAAATAGACTTCCCATTTTATTTCTCATCAGTTTTTGTCCTCCAAACAGAATTTTGGTCCAAAATTTGATAAAGTGTCATTTTTTGCGCTTATTTAAGTCACACCAAGCATCAAGATATTGTGGTGCAATAATTGTACCTGAGATATATAATCATAGATGGTGTGGTGTGGCTTAAAAAAATTACACTTCATCAAATTTTGAATTAAAATTTTGTTTGGGACGAAAATTAAAAAAAAATAAAATTAAAAAACTATTTTCGTAATTCACTCAAAATAAAGGAATCAAAACTACAATTAAACTTAATTTTTTTTTTTATGTATTTCTTCTGTTTTACCTTATTTGTTTTCAAGAAAATATTTCATTTTCTATGTATTTGCTTTAATTGTTTTTCATATGTGTCTTTTCTTCTAGTAAGACTCTCATATGTTTCTTAGCTCTAGCTTTTATCATCTCCTTTTTATCTTATTTTATTTTCATTTTCAATTATTTATATTTCCTTCTTTTTTTAAGATCTCTTGAAAAAAAAAATTCACTATTTTGTACCTCAACTTTTTATCTTCCTGCACGTGTCTTAACTATTTTTTTATGTCTTCCTCTGAATGACATAATGACAAATTAGTCTGATCACACCACCTTGTGTTTTAATCAATCATAACTTTTCCTCGAAAAAATTGCGAAATCTTTCTCTCGAAAGTTTAAACAAATAATTCTTCAGTTTAACAGAACGAGCTTAATCAATCTATTTAAACCTTCATTTATGCCTTTGTTATTTCTAACTTTGTCATCTTGTTCCTTGTGTTCCATTCTTTTTTTCTTTATAATCATGGACAGTCATCCAGTCACATAATATAGAACACACAATTCTATTGTTCATATTGAACCCACTTGTGACTTAGAAGATCTTTCCATTCATGTCTTGTAAAAAAAATCATTCTAGGATGTATATATGTCTTGGAACTCAAGTATCAAGTAATCGCAAAAAAAATACAGGATAATATTTTGCCACTTCTTCAAAAAGAAAATATTGGATCTACTTGCAATTATCTTTAAAGCTATCAAACTCTCAAGGAGTAAGAGAATAGATGTTAAACCCTTCAGAACAACAATTTCAAGCTTTATAGATTCCTATGGAATTTCAAGTCAACTCATGGAATCTTCAAATTACTTTGTCATAATTCATTGTCAACTTCTGAGAGTATGATTGTCAACTTTGAAACAGTCATGAACATTAATGCTCACTCTCATTAGTTTCTTGAGCGTCCTATCAACGAAAAATAATCTTCAAACATTCATCAGCTTCCTCTAAAGAACTCCGTCAAAGCTTCTAAGACGTTTTTATTTATCTTTTTTTATTTTTAAATTTAAGTGGTTTCAATCCTTTTGTTTTTTAATGAACTTTTTTTTTTGTTCGATTCATTTTCAGTATCCACTTTATTCCATTTTGTTCTGTCTATTATTTATCTTAATTAATTTGGTATCAATCGCTATTAATTATTTCTTAGTTAATTGTTTGTTTAATGTGGATTTGCATTTCGGATTGTTTGAGTGTTTGATTTTTCCTTTAACATTCTCATTTACTTTTATTATTATTAGTATATTTGGGTGTCTCTTTTTAAATTATTTAAATTATGTATAACTTGCACATTGTACACGTATAAATTACGATTTTTAATAAATATATTGTTATATTAATTTATATATATTAATTCTCTTATATTTTATTGGAATTAAAACATACTTGTAATTTTATTATTAATTCAATCTCACGAAAAATAAACAATTTAAAAAAATATACCTGTAAGATAAATTTCGTCTAACAATAAAATAATCTGAATAGAAGTCACTTCAAATACAAACAACTCTTATTTATTTAAAGATGAATAAGTAATTGAATAATGAATTTTTATTTTTATTACTCATAGAACGTAACTT
>JBBPBR010000003.1:29282194-29324786 GCA_037974775.1 Cicer pinnatifidum | reverse complement strand
ATTTAGTATGATTTAGTAATTAATATAAAATATTATTTTATTTATTTATTTATTTTATAATTTTGACTAATCTCTAATGATATATTATTATAACGTTAGTATTTTGAAAAATAAGTACAATTATAGTGATTAATTAGAATATGAGAGTTTGGGTTGTTAATAATATGTAGTTTTTTAAAGGTTAATTATTTTAATTACTCTAATTTATCAAGTATTATTTTGAAATATTAGTAATTAAATTTTGTAAAAAAATGTTGAAAAAATAACTTTGACAATTGTTGGTTTATTAAAAAAAAAAAAAAATCAAAATGTGTTTCATGGGTCAAGTTCAAGTAAAACCTAATTAAAAAAAAAATAGAGGAATAGAAAGGTATCCTCACGGCAGCTCACAAGAGAAATTGGAACAGAATTAGAAGAAAATTGACAGCGGCATCGATAATTATCTCAGAAAATTTTCTCTGTTTTCGTCCAAATTTCAGTATGTTATTTTATATATTTAGTTAGTTAATTAAGCATAATTTTCTAGACTTTTAACAACCCCAATTTGTCTCTAAAATATCTGACTTCTCCATTTATAGAATTCGTTATTTTATACCGTTCTCCTTCACCGTAAGGCCTATTTGAGTGAAACCAACGCCAAAACGATCGTGTGAAAAGTAGATATATCATCCACTGATTAGTTTACTGATTTATGGTAAGTTACCTTAACCAAATTTCGAAATTTAGTTCTTGGAGTGTCTTATCATAATTTATTTTTAACGTTTACCCATAAACTGTCAAATTAGATCGATTAAAGGGAAAAGAGTCAAAGAACAAATGTTGTTTGTTCGTGGAATCGTATTCGTGTGTGAAAGCATCAAAATAAGGTAAGGGATGAGATAGCGTTTGAATTCAAGAGTATAATATATTGTGAGATGAACGGGAAAACTATATTTCCCAACAATTCATTTGGGGCTCGCCACATACGGCATTAGTCCTTTGAGTGATAAATTAATTAATGTGCAAAATGGAAATTGTGAGATTAAAATATGGAATAGAAATACTTATAAGTGTTAATTGATTTGTTAAATGTGTGATATTTAATATTATTGTGATATTTGATTTAATTTTGTTAAATGTGTGTCATTTGATATTATTGTAATATTTGATTTAATTTCATGAAATGTGTGTTATTTGATATTATGGTGATATTTGATTTATTTTCATTAAATGTGTGATATTTGATATTATTGTGATATTGGGTGTCGAAAAAATTTAATGTATATGTTTGATTAGACGAGGGTTTATGTGATGTGATAATAAAAGGTGAATTCATTTTGATAAGTTTATGTGATTATGATGATGTGTAAATTAATAATAATAATAATAATAATAATAATGTTATAAATTTGTGATAAGTTTATGTGATAATGTATGACTGATGATTGTGATGCTATAAAATTGTGATGAGTTTATGTGATGAGATATGCTTAATGATAGTGATGTTGTGAATTTGTGATGAGAATATTGAAGTAACCCCATAGTTGATTAAATAATTGTGATTCTAATTAGTGTTTGAAATTACGGTCTTAGGAGTATCATAAGCCAACAAGAGAAGACAATAAATATTGAGAATTTGTAAAGTGAAGATTATTTTATAATCATATAGGTAGAGCCTGACAAGCATAGTGATTCCGGGGAAGTACAACTGAATAAGTTTGATCGTGGCGGTCTACTGTTGAGCCTTAAGGCAAGATTGTTAGACCTTGGAGGTATTCGGGTGAGGAATTTCTAGGTGACTTGAAGGTAGCACTATAAATGTCGGAGCTACCACGCAACACACGTTTACCTCGACTGTCACGTATATGTGTCTCGGGTTGAGTTGAGAGGATCTATGAGGACATGGCCAATTTGAATTGTATGTCCACCGAGATGGTGGCATAGTATCAAGCCTCCTAACTAAGTACTTCAGAGTTAGAATGGTACCACATTGTGAAGTAGAGTATAAGCTCATGCATATCATTGCATTTTATTGTGATTGTGTTTGTTGTGATTAATTAATATGTATCGTGTGTGGTGATGATTTCTCTTAGACGATTTGATGTTATAGTGAAATTTATTGATTTTCCTTGAGTGATTTTGACTTTTAATGTGATATTTTCTTGATGGAATGTTTGTGTAATGATACAATTCTATTATGATTGTTTGCGTGTTCTTCTTACTTGTATTATACTGTCATCATAATTTCGAAACTCACCTCCTTCGTTGTTTGTGTTTGACTGATTTGGCCCTGCTTTTGCAAAATCGCAGTTGTTATAGGTTAATGAAATCTTGATGTTCGAGTTTGGGAGGAATCACGCTTTGATAGGTGATACCAGGAATAAGGGTTTAATTTGTATTTTACTTATTTAATTTAAAACGAATTTTTGTATGAAAATCTTAGAAGTACTAGTAAGTTTTTAAATTAAATCAAGTAATGATACTTAAATCAAGCTTATTGAGATTACTCTATTTTAATGGAGAAAATAAATTTAAAGTGTTCCTTTTGATTTTTGAGAAACATGTTATCCTAAGTTAAAAATAAAAGTTTTTATTTTCTTGAAAACATATTTTTATTTATCTGCTGCAAATTTTATAGAAATATAATTTAAATTATTACATATATTATTTTGGGGTTTAGGGTGTCACACGTGAAGATCACCGGGTTATTATAGTTTTAGTAGTATGATCAGATTAGTTTAGTTGTATAGGGACTATATGTCTTCCTTTTGAGGTTGTAATTATTTTATTTTGGGAAGAGTGTACCTATAACTTATACTGTTAGTTTGAATTTTGTTTTGGTGGATTCATGTTCCATTTGTTTTATGTGACTATGGGGAAGATAGAGATTCTTTGGACAGTACTTTTGTACAATTGACTGCCAAGAATAACCCAGGCGTAGGAGCTATGTTTGGGAGGTTTCATAGCACTGGTGTATTTTTTGTTTAAATACTTTGGATTTTAATCCCAAAATCTATTTTAGGTTGTTGGTAATTATGATGTAATTACTTATGACTTTTGTCGTTTGCGTTAGAACTTAATATTTTATCCAAAGGTAATTCATTGATTTATGAATTTAAATTGGTTTGAAAAAAAAATACACTCACGCTGTTTAAAATTTGGGGTGTCACACTTTCTCAATAAGAAAAGTTTATTCGCCTTTAAGTAATTTGCTTTCTCAACACGCCTAAATTCTTAGTCTTAAGTAACCCATTTTTCTTTTGCTTGGTTAATAAGTGATCCGTTGTCGCACACATAACAAATACAAGTAATAAAATATAGTGTAGGGTAATAACTTGAATTGTTTCGCAAGGACTTTTGATTATATTATGTGATTTGAGAATTAAAATAAAGGGGGTTTCGAATTTGATTCGGGCATATTAAGAAAAACTATTAATCCACTAATTCAAGAGTTTTAGATATATCATAGATTCTATCAACGGGTTTAATTTCTAAATAATGACTTTGTTCATATTTGACTGTATATTGATCAAACAAACGTAACTAACCCTATGTAAATTTGGTTTCTTTGACTGAATTAAGCACCACAATCATTGATGTATTATAGTTAATGATCAAACGTCGTCAAATAATAATTTAATTAATATAGAAACTAAATTTTGTCAAACTAATTTAATCAATCCTATCGAGATTTAGATTAAGCAATCAAAATAACAATATAATCGAATAAAGAGAAATAGAATTATAACCTGAAATTAATATTATAAATTAAACCTCAATGTATTGATGAAACTCTGAAATAATGGAAAAATCTGAGAAAATTAGTCTTTGAAAATAAAATAAAAATTGTTTTTGTATTTTTGAATCCGTAAACAGCGTGTCTTTCTAAAAAAAAGGAAAACTCAATATATGATACTCGGTTTTCAAATTTAAAACAAGTGGTCTGCTACTTAAAATTATTACAAAAGAACTCATATCACTTAATCAACAGTTTGGACCCATTAATGTTTGGCATTGGGATTTTATTCCAACACAAAAGTTGTAGTTCTTATTTTTAGTTTTCCAACGCCAGCTCGCATGCGTCAATTCGATATCCAGAACTCAAGTTATGACCTATAGAACAAGGGTAAGTCAATATGCAAATAATAAAATTAAAATTCAATTTCGATCTAAAGTTTAAAACAAACTAAAAAATTAATCTAAACTATAAAGAGCTTTTAAAATGTCAAAAGTAAAAAAAACCTAGATAAGACATCTAAACTACTAAGTAACTTCATTTCCAAACCTTCTAGAATCCTAAGGTCACATATGCATACGTTAAGCAAACTTTGATCAAGCCACTAATTCTATCAAGTCAAGACAAATTGAATGAGGAAACTTTGGCTTAGATGATACTTCTAAGTCATAGAAATTGGGGTGTTACACATAAAAGGATATGTTCAATTTACAAATTATCTCTTCTCTTTGTCCCTTATTGCAATAACCCTTAGAAAATTCCACGTACACCTCTTCAACTCAATCACCATTTAGAAATGCATTGCTTGTGTCTAATCGCAAGAAGATTTAAATTCTGAGAAGAAATAGACATCAGGATTCACGCAGTTTTGAGTGTAGAAACTGAAGAGAAAGTGTATATGAAATCCACACTTGCTTGTTTGATAAATCTTTGAGCTACAAATGGGCTTAGCAATAATTGGCATATTAATGGTCATGAGCTCCATAGTTGTGGAAGTGAGAGAACTCAATAATTGGGAAAATAATTTCTCTTTATTTCATTAGTCCAATCTAAAAGCTCGATCCATGAGCAAATCGTAGAGCAAAGCTCTTATATATGGAGGTTCCAAGAGATAATACAAAGGAATAACTAAATAAAACTTGTAATTTATCTTGTTGATATGGCAATGTTAGTCTAAATGATTTCAATAAGTCTAAATGATTTCAATAACTAATCCAACTAATTAATAACAAGTTGTGTAATAATTATAGAGTCAGATATATGTGTGATTTCTTATATAGACATTCTCTCTTCATTTTTTCGTAGGTCTCATTGAATAATTAAAATAACCGAGTGTGTAAAAATATAGTAGGAAGGCCTAGAAATCGGGATAATGAAGAAAGGAGGATTAGGTTGGAAGAAGAACTTTGGAAGCAAAATAAACTTAAAATTCCTAATTTTCAAGGCAAGGTTGATCTAGAGTTATACATAGATTGAGAAATAAACACTACAAGAAAACCTTCAATTTGTGGCCAACTTAAAAAATATTTTGTGGCTGAAAAAATCCTCATAAATTACTGATTAAAAAAGTCATCACAAATACTAAAATTTAAATCAATTGTTATTTGTGGCTGAAAAAAACCCTCACAAATGAAAAATATTTTTATTGGTTGACTGTAACAATTGTGGCGGCCAAAAACGGTTATGAAAAATATTTTTATTGGTTGACTGTAACAATTGTAGTTCACCTTGGAGCTGAACCGGAAGTTGCTTGTCTTTGTTTGTATTCACCAATTGTGCCACTTGCTCAGATAGGATTCTGAGCTTCTCTAATACTTCCTCGTTGGAAGGTTTTTGGCGCTTCTCTTGAGGAAAAAAGCTTCTGGGAGTTACGCCAAATCCCTTCCCCCTAACTCGGCCGGAATATTCAGGAACATTAAAAACTTTGCCCAAAATATCCCGGCAACTATCCTTGTTGCCCTCTTCACATTCAGAACTTTGAGAGATGGTCTCCTAAAATACATGTAACATTAAAATAGTTAAGTCCATTATCATTTTTAAAATACAATATTAAAAAGTATTCAAGTGATAAATACAATATTGAAAAAATATTAAAGTCATAATATACTTACACAAAGTTCTATTACTTTTTGAACATTTTGGTTATCAACCACTCCATCTTTATTTACCCTAGCTTCCTTCCACAAGATGTGACGACCCAACGGTTGATTAGTTTGGGTCTCTTGTCGCTATTGGATAAAACAAAATATTAGTTAGAAACTATAGTTTATAATACAAATTCATTCATTATATAAAAGTGATGTTTAATTACTTACAAGCCCTTGATCAAGGCGTGCATATCCCATACGTGATTTTCTGTATGGGTGCGTCGGGTTTCTTGCCCTTTCACGATTTGCCTTACTTATGTTCTATATAAAAAAATAGCAATTATGTAAAAATTTAAAATACGATGCGAATATAAATAATAAAACACAAAAAAGCTAATAAATTAATCACTTACGACAAACGCGGGGTCCGTACGTTTGGAAACAAACGCTTTCCATTCCTCATTTGATATATAATGTCGATATATCTTTGGAGGTTCAGCGCTTGTGTTTCCTTCTTTATCTTTAAGATAGAAGTTTGAGATATGCGATCTAAATCCACGATGGATTTTGCCGGCAACTCTCAATACATAATTCTTTCGTCCTTCATCAAGGACAAAAGATGCCTGCAATGAAAAAAATTATAAGTAAAGTATTTCAATGAAAATATTTATAAATGACAAAAGATTGGATCAAAAAATTTACTTGAATATCATTCCAGATGATATCTTTGGCATCCTTCAATGCCTTTTCTCTCCAGTCGTCAATTGTTATTGGAATATTTTGACGCACAACAGCCCCAATGTAGCTCACAAACATTGCGCTGTGTGGGTCAACTGGCTGACCACTTTCATTCCATCCCACCTAATAAACTCATATAGTAAGTACATGCTATTAAAAAAACCTAAAAAAATACACAGCAAACAGAGTATAGTATAGTATTACCTCAAACTTGGTCCCATTGCTCCTAGCTTTAATGACTTTCTGCATGATAGTTGCACCACGTTTGACTTCATTTTCATAAGTCCTACTGGTGCCAACTTCTTCATTTTGACATTCTAAATCTCTGTTTGTATCCATTTAACTACAACAAGTTCAACATGCAGTTTAGTATAACTTCAACAAGCTCAACATGCATCATGCATTATTTTAAACAAGCTCAACATGTATCAGTATATATATTTTAAACAAGCTCAACATGCATTTTAATGATTACAAAAAATAAATAACATCAATACCTGTATAATGGTTCGAAGAAGGATGAAATGCAACGAAAAGAGCGAACGGAGAAATTTCACAGCAATAAATGTCACAGAAAAACGGTTTTGAAGAAATACGTAATGAGGGTTACGTATTTCAATGAAAATATAAGGTTCGAAATGATCTTGGATGGAAATAAGGTTCGAAATGAAGCGATGATCGTGGAAATAAGGTTCGTAATGAACGAGATTATAGGGTTTGCAAAAGAAGAGAAGAACGATGAAGGTTGAGATGATAGTGTAGATTACGTAATGAA
The DNA here is from genome assembly GCA_037974775.1 of Cicer pinnatifidum. Lineage (NCBI taxonomy): Eukaryota > Viridiplantae > Streptophyta > Magnoliopsida > Fabales > Fabaceae > Cicer > Cicer pinnatifidum. The sequence goes on along the minus strand of JBBPBR010000003.1, from coordinate 29,317,471 downwards.
GAGGAAACTGAAGAGGTTACTGTTATATATATAACCCTTTTACAGCGCTTTTTTATAACCCTTTTACAGCGCTTTTATAAACAAGCGCTGTAAAAGGCTTAGCCTTTTATAGCGCTCTTTGGAAAAGCGTTGTAAAAGGCGTATTTATTTAAATTTTTAAAAAGACTCTTTTACAGCGCTTTTACAAACAAGCGCTGTAAAAGGCCTCATTGTTTTAGTATGTTATATAATGTTTTTTTAATAGCCTTTTACAGCGCTTGTTCAAAGAAGCGCTGTAAAAGGACTTATTTAAATTTTTAAAAGACTCTTTTACAGCGCTTATCCCAACAAGCGCTGTAAAAGGCCTTATTATGTTATTTTTGTGTTTTGTTATGTCCCACCAAAATATCTTCCTCTTCACCAAACATCAAAGTCCTTTTATGCATCTTCTTCGCAAACATCAAAGCTAACTCTTTCAATCTTCACCAAACATCAAAGTCCTTTTTATCTCTTTACATTCCCTTTCATTCTTAAATCGTAACTTGATCTACAGGTTCATTGCCATGTTGCGAAAAATGGGTTTGTTAACAATGTGTCTGATGTTTTTGTTAACAATGGATCTGATGTTTTTGTTAACAATGTGTTTTTGGGGATTCCCATGATGCGTAAAAGGTGTTTGAAGAAAATCCTGTTAGAGAAAGTCATGTTAGTTATCTTTTCATTATTATTTTTAAAGTCTTTTACAGCGCTTTTTAAAAAAAGCGCTGTAAAATGTCTCATTGTTTAATTTTTAAAAGGGCCTTTTACAGCGCTTTTTTTAAAAAGCACTGTAAAAGACATGCACTTTTTTTACATGCATAGTTCTTAAGAATTGTAATTGTCCAAATTTACATAAACATGCAATAATCACTGGTTATGCTTGCCTTCTTAGACAACAATAAAACAAGAATACAACGAGAATAATTCAGATTATATAATACCACAATAATTCAATAAAACCAGAATAGAATCAGAATAGAACAATAATTCAGATTACAATAATAAAACCAGAATAGAACAATAATTCAGATTACAAATAAAACCAGAATAGAACAATAATTCAGATTACAACAATAATTCAGATTACATGCATGGCTTATATAAAACAATTAAACATGTACATTAAGATGCCCTTCTTCTTTTCCTGGTGGGATTCACATTTGTTTGTCCATTTACAATACGAAACGATGGATTAATCCAAATTCCCTCATCATGATCATCTCTAAGATATAAACCATCATCAGTTGAATCAATTTCATGTGGTTGTTGTGATGTTGCAAATAAAAGATCATTACCAACATCTTCATCATTGTTGTTATCATCACTTATTTTATTGGTCGATAGGACAACAGACCATTTATCATCAGAAGGATCGGTGACATAAAACACTTGTTGAGCTTGCGACGCTAAAATAAAAGGCTCGTCTTTGTATCCCACCCTATTAAAATCAACAAGCAAGAATCCTGACTCATCAATTCGAACGCCATTATTATTATCGACCCACTTGCAACCAAATATGGGAACACGAAACATTGTGTAGTTTAACTCCCATATGCGCTCGATAACCCCAAAATATGATAGATTTGCATATATTGGGTTTTTGTCTTTTGCACTTGAGACATGCATCGCTTCAGCTACGAGAGTGACTCCACTTTTTTGCATAGTGGTCTGATCATCTTGTTCTTTGGTATAAAATGTGTAGCCGTTAATAACATAACCAGTGTAAGAAAAGACATGTAAGCTCGGACCATTTGCTAGCCACCTCAATCTCTGTGAAATTGATCCGGGGTCTATGTCAAATTTTGACTTTATGTGATTTTTTAACCATGGTATAAAACTTCGATTGTGCTCTCGAGTTATCCAATTTTGATTCCTATTCATGTTCAAACGAGATAACTGATCCATGTGTATTGTAACATACGGTTGAACCTCATCATCTTATGCAGAACATACAATTGTGCCTGCTCCAATTCTGTCCTTGATATAGTCAGTAGTCTCATTCCAATTATCCCTTCTCCTGATAGTCTTCCCGAATGACGAGACATGGGAAGCCCTATGGATTCAACATTGGACAGATATTCAGTACAAAATTCAGCAGCCTCTTCAACAATGTATCGTTCAGCAATACAACCTTCTGGTCGACTTCTACTTTTTACGTACCCTTTTAATATTTTCATATATCGTTCTATCGGATACATCCATCTCATATAAGCTGGCCCACAAAGTTGTGTCTCCTTAACCAGATGAACAGTAAGGTGAACCATTATATCAAAAAACGATGGTGGGAAATACATTTCAAGCTCACACAAAGTAACAACAATTTCCCTCTGCAATGTCGGTAATTTCTGAGGGTCGATCACATTACTACAAATTTCCCTGAAGAAGAAACATAATCTAGTTAATGCTAGTCGAACTTTTTCAGGTAAAATGGAACGTATACCTATTGGTAGCAAATGCTCCATTAGAATATGACAATCATGAGTCTTCAAACCTTTTAACTTGAGGTCTTTCATACAAACCAAATTTCTAATGTTCGAAGAGTATCCTTCTGGAACTTTAACTTCATGTAGAAATTTACATAAAACAATTTTTTCCTTTCTAGATAGAGTATGAGCGGCTGGAGGTAGATATGTGCGATTTCCTTTCTTTACTGGAGCCAATTCATTTCTTATTCCCATATCGACCAAGTCCAATCTTGCGTTGATGCCGTCTTTAGACTTTCCTGGAACATTGAGTAACGTACCAATAACACTATCAAATACATTTTTTTCAATATGCATCACATCGAGGAAATGTCTTATATACAATGACTTCCAATATGGTAATTCAAAGAAAATTGACTTTTTCTTCCACCCAGTTTTGACCAGCTCTCCCGCAAAAGGTTTGCCAAATTTATTGGTCAAACCTTGTACTTTTTCAAGTATTTGATATCCAGTCGGTGGTAAAGGAGCTTTACCTTCATCTGATTTTCCATTAAATGCATTTCTCCACCAACGATACTGATGACTATAAGGTAAAAATCTACGATGTCCAAGAAACACATTCTTCTTACAATGTTTCAACCGCATCCAATTTGTACTCTCTTCACATACAGGACATGCACATTGACCTTTAATGCTATATCCTGATAAATTACCATATGCTGGAAAGTCATTAATTGTGCCGAACAACATAGCCCTCAAATTGAAATATTCTTTCTTATACCCATCATAAACTTCCACACCTGTCTCCCACATACGTTTTAAATCTTCTATTAGAGGAGTCAAATATACGTCGATATCATTCCCCGGTTGTTTGGGTCCAGAAATTAACAGAGACAACATCATAAACTTACGCTTCATACATAACCATGGAGGTAGGTTATATATTACCAAAATCACAGGCCACGTGCTGTGTGAGATGCTTTGAAGACCATGTGGATTCATTCCATCAGTAGAAAGTGCAAGTCTTAGATTTCTTGACTCTATCCCGAATTCAGGATACTCGTGATCAATTTTTGCCCATTGTGGGGAATCTGCAGGGTGTCGAAACATTCCATCTCTAATTCTTTCATCTGCATGCCATGTCAAGTGTTTTGAATCTTCTTCACTGCGATACATGCGCCTAAATCTTGGTATTATAGGAAAATACCACACGACTTTTGCTGGAGTAGATTCTTTCTTCTTATATCGAGAGACATTGCATTTCGGACACGCCTTAAGTAGTTCATATTCATTTCGAAATAAAATGCAATCATTAGGACACGCATGAATCCTTTCGTAACTCATGCCAATAGAACACAAAATCCTTTTAGCCTCGTAGGTTCGACTGGGAAGTTCATTATCATCTGGCAACATATCTTTTATGAGTGTTAATAATTCTGTAAAGCTTTTATCAGACCATCCATTACTCGCTTTTAGGTTGTACAACTTTAATATCGCCGACAGTCTTGTGAATTTAGTACGACCATTATATAATTCTTTCTCTGCATCACTCAACAAACTTTCAAACATTTTAGGACAATCTCGAAGATCTTCTTCAACTGCTTTTGCGATCTCATCAACTCGATCCGGCTCATATGTATCTGTATCGAAGTCAGTTGAAGCATATGTCGAACTATTCTCAAAATTAATGTTTCCTTTTTTTTTCTCACCATGTCTTATCCAACATGTGTAGCTTTGATCAATTCCATTACATACTAGATGTCCTTCTAATTCATCTTCTCTAACACGTTTTCCAAAACAACATTTTAAACAAGGACAAACTACTCTATTTGGATCTTTTGCATTCTTCACTGCAAACTCAACAAACTCCTTCACTCCAATTTCATACTCTTTTGACAATCGATTGGCTGACATCCATTTCCTATCCATATTATACCACCTATATAAATGCAGTTACAAAACTAATAAGCTTTCAAAACATATCAACAAGTTTCAAAAAGAAACCAATATCAATCAATTATTTTAAAAACAGAACAGATCATGTGGTATGAGTTTTTGACTAGTTGAAGAGATTTAACACAAATCAAGTGGTATGAATTTTTAATTTGATAAAAAAAATCTAGTTAAAAAAAAAAATACCTGAGACAACACGTAATAGGTAGATGGCGGCACAACACGTAATGGATATGAGGGTATGAGGGTTCCCAGAGTAGAGGTGATGAAAGATGTAGAGGATATGAGGGTTCCCAACGTATATAATTATTTGAAATTTATGTCTTTTACAGCGCTTGTCAATAAAAGCGCTGTAATAGGTAGTTAAATTCAATGAAAGCGCTTGTATTTTATAGCGCTTGTGAAAAAAGCGCTGTAAAAGGTGGTCCAATTATTTTAAAGCGCATGCCTTTTACAGCGCTTGTGAAAAAAGCGCTGTAAAAGCATACGCGAAAGCGCTTCATTTTACAGCGCTTTTTTAAAAAGCGTTGTAAAAGCCTTATAACATTATGCGCAAACGTTATATGACCTACAACAGCGCTTGTTTTACAGCGCTTGTGAATAAAAGCGCTGTAAAAGGCTCCGTTATTTTTCAAATACATTTACAACAGCGCTTGTGTTTAGCAAGCGCTGTAAAAGGGGCGCTGTTAAATATCATTTTTGGCGTAGTGCAAGTTAGTATGTAATGTATTTTAAATATAAATTATTAATACTCACCAATTATGTCAACAACTAGCTTGATCATACCATATTTAAATCAACATCAACCACTCATGGCTACATCGATTAGCGGTGGTATACGTGAAGATGAAATACAATTTCAAACCATTTGGTCTCCAACACCAATTAATAATACTTTTGAGATATTTTTGTCGTCGGATAATATTACATCAAAGAATGACAAAGGGAGTGGAGCTAATAATCAGATGAATTATTATGATGATTGTTGTATTCGAATAATATTTTTCTATTTTTATTTTGAGTTTGTATGAATATATTATATATTATTATTTAATTATGATGTGTTTTATTTTTGGTTTGTATGATATAATTTAGGCTTAATTATAATTTTAGTTCCTCTATTATTACCAATTTACGAAAATGATCATTTATTTTAAAAGTCGACAGTTTTGATCCCTCCCTTAGATTTTTGAACTATAAAATATAGAATTGACATATTTTTAATGACATGACATGCAATTTTATGATATAGAACTATCTAGATGCATTAATTATTCATATACCATTAATTAAATTAAAAATATGAACCAAAATTGAAGTTTAAAGTTAATTTTTACTACGCTTTATTCCAATTTTATGAGTTTTATTCATTTACATTATCGTATTATATGTTACGTTATTTAACATGTCTCACATCATCATTTTTTTAGTTAAAAAATCAAAATGAGAGGTCAAAACTGTCGACTTTAAAATAAGGAGACTAATTTCGTGAATCGATAAAAAAAAAAAAAAAGGGACTAAAATTGCAATTAAGCTTATAATTTATTAATTTTGTGATGTTTTATTTTGTGTGGTGGTAAATATTTAATTAATATTAAAATTACATTTTTATTTTTATATATAATATTTTTATTTAAATTTTTAACTTTTCAATTATATTAATATGGCTTAATTGCAGGTTTGGTCCCCCTATTGTATTTCTTCCCAGTTTTGGTCCCCAAACATAATTTTGGATCAAAATTTGCTGAAGTTTCATTTTTTTTTATATTTATTTAAGTCACACCATGCCTCAAGATCTTGTGATGCAATAATTGTACTTGAAATATGTGATCATAAACTGTGTGGTGTGGCTTAAAAAAATAATATTTTATCAAATTTTGGACAAAAATTCTGTTTGGAGACCAAAAATAGGAAGAAATAAAATGGAAGGACTAAAACTAGAGAGAAATAAATAATTTAAATTTATAAAAAAAAAATCATGAATAATTGAATAACTATATTTTATTCGTTAATATATATATATATATATATATAAAGATATGATATATATTATATGTAAATGGAAAAAAGATTTTATAAATAAATTATATTTATTTTAAATTTCAATTAACTTTCATATTTTTATAATTGTGAATTCTAATTTATTAAATTATATAAAACGATAAAACTACCCTTGTGTAAAAATTATAAACATTTTTTAAATTAATTACTAATATTTTATTTTTAAATTTACTTTCAAATTCTATTAATTATTTGTATATTTGATTAGATTTACATTTTTATATTCTAGATTATATTTTATAAATTTTTTATATTTATATTTTATAAGGGTAATTGAGTAAACTATTGTTCTTATCATATTCTTTTGGTTCTAATCCAACTCATATTTAGGATATCAATTTCAACTAGAGAGACATGACATGATAAAATTTTGAATTATTTATAATATCATATTGATTCATCAAATACTAGATTCAAACATGATATGATAATGTATTTTTATTATATCCATTAGGGATGGGAATAGGCCATACCGACCGATAGATGCCAATGGTTTAGCCTATGTAAGACACAGGCCGGACTTTTTTCTTAAACAGATAAGGTCAATGCTTTTAAAAAAGCCTATTTAGTTAAAAAGATCATATTGCATGGCACAAAATAAGTCTTTTAAACCTATTTAATTAAATATAAATAATATTTTATTACTACTATAATTATTAAATTAAATTTTGGTCTTTTTGTTATATATATATATATATATATATATATTCAACTTTTAGTAATTTACTGCATATTAACCTCATTTAGTTTTTGACATATTTAAATGTATTATTAAGAAAATGTAATTTAAGTGTAATGTTTATAAAATCATATTCTTCAAAATGTGATGTTGAATATCAAAATAGAACTTAATTTTATTGACATATTTACTCGTTAATCTATTTAAAGATATGTTTGATTACTTATTTAAAAATGTTGAAATGAAATAGACTTTTAAGTAGGCTAACGGATCATAACATACTTCTATCAATGTTAGACTCATGTTTAAAAAGTAAGTCTATGACATGTCATAAGTCAGGCTTAGGCCTTGAATTTTTTTACAAGTTAGACTCAGGTCTAAGAAAGTTTAACTCGACCCAACTTATTTTCACCTCTAATATCAAATGGATCATTAGGTTATATATATATATATATGTTCAAAGTCATTACCATATAAACTTGCTTAACAAGCTCCAAAAGCTTACTGAAGGAGTAAAAGTGTTGAAGAGTATTACAAGAATTTCAAAGTAGCAAACATAAGATAAAACGTTTGAGGAAAGTGATGAATCGACAATGTCAATGTTCATATGCAAAAATGAAATTCCATCTACATTCTAAATCACTTCAAATTGGAAGGACAAGTCAAAAAGTGGGGATCATCTACCTCCAAGAATGAAGAGCCTAGGGCGCCTAAGTCTAACCAAAAAGATAATAATTATAACTCAAATTCATCTACCTCTACTACTTATATTAAATGCTTTTAAGGGCCTTGGAAATGGGCACATAGCTTCTCAATGTCCAAACAAGAGAAATTTGATCATTGAAGATGGATTAGTGATGACCGAAAGTGAAAAAGAGAGTTCACATTTTTGTCCTAGTTCTTCTAGCGAGAGTAAAGAGGGAACTGAGGACATAACCCTTTAAGGGGATTTGCTCGTGGTATAAGGAAAGTGTTGGGAGTTTTCACATGAAAGATGAGAACTCCACACACAAAAAAAAAAACATTTTTCATTCTAGGTGTCTAGTTCAAGGAAAATTGTATTCCTTAATAATCGATAGTGGGACTTGGACTAATGTAAGCTGGTACAAGACTAGTTACAAAATTTAATCTTTGTACTACATCCCATCCTACACCCTATAAACTTCAATGGTTGAGAAAGAATGAAAAAATTGTTGAACTTCTAGTTAACTTTATTATTTATAAATATTATGATGAATTTTTATGTGTTCTATCAATAGAAGTCAACCTTTTACTGAATTGAAAATTGTTACTTTATAGTTACACTAAATAATACCTTTAATTATCATGCCATTCTTTCTCTCTTGAACTAATTATATGATTTCTTCGCTACATTTCTCTTTAGAGAATTTCAACACACAAACTCAACATTGTATTCAATATTAAATACAATATATCAGAGTAAATATGAAAGAAACATTTTATTTTTTCTCATTTTTTTATAAATGCATGTAATAAACATACACTATTAATGTAAACAATTTTACACTCAAAAGTTAACCCAAACCTAAACCGATGATCTCATCGTAATTTTATAATTATGGTTACAATTATATAATAAAATAATAAAATTAATTATTTTTATTAATTATCAAATGTAAAATTAATTTTTCAATATATGTTCTTTTTTCTCTTCATAAATTAGCAAGAACATTTTGTCGCCTTTTATTAAAAAAACGGTGCTTTGAAAGTCCTTAACTAGATCTAGATGAAAATATAGAGGGCATAATATATTCCACCGTTTAACCACACTGTATGTTCATTGCCACTTGTATCCCAACCTTCCAATTTTCCACCTTCTCTTTTTCTTTACGCGACATTGCCATATGCTATGCTCTAAACCAAATTCAATTGCATAGCTCTCTGCAAAATAAAGTATATATTCAGATAAATGGAGTATCGGATAAAAATCCTTTACAATAATTGTACTCATAAAAAGTTACAATTTCCCAAGTGCCTCTTAAATTAAAGGATTAATAATGTGGTTTGGTTTGCCAATCTAACACGCTATAATAATAAGTGTTTTCCTGCAGAAACATACTCATTCAAAAACATATCTTAGTTCCTTTTAATTTAACATTAACTATTTCAAAACTTAAAACAGTCGCAACATAAAAAAGCTTTACACACTAAGTTTGTAATGACTTGATTTTAATTATCCTACACCAAAAAGAAAGAAAAAAGAATTTGAACATCAAAGCACTGGCCCACAACAAGGCTGTTGCACTTTTCATTTTAATCATTTTACATCATCTCTGGATTGGTGTTTTAAAGGAGTATATCATACCTGAAATTCTACAGACAATCTACGATATTGAATTTTTAAACATACACTTAATAAAAATATAAAATTAGAGACTATTTCTTTTAAGGAAAACACTAACTTCATGGGGTTTTTGATAAATTGAGTTTTAAGAAAGAGATATATTTATTTTTATTTTTATTTTTTAACTCGAGACATTATCTCAACTATATCTATTAGAATAGATCGGAAGAATATCGTCCATTATTTTTAGAGTTTGATATGAATTTTAAACATCTACAATTTTTTCACCTTAATTCTCTTTTTTATTCCTATAATTAGAAATAGAAGCTTCCCCAACACCACACTTCCACTCACACTCACTTCAATTTTCAATGGACGCCTTTCCTCCCTTTCCAATATGCTTCCTCATACTCCTCCTCACACTCCCACCACACACACGTGCTGACCTCCCCGGCACGTGGGAGCTTCTAATACCCAACGCGGGCATAGCCTCAATGCATACAGCAGTAACACGTTTCAACACCGTCATCCTCCTCGACCGAACCAATATCGGTCCGTCACGCAAACTCCTCCCAAAAAACAACTGTCGTTTATACAAAAACCACGCCGTTTCCAAACTCGATTGTTACGCTCACTCAATTCTCTTCGACCCAAAAACAAACCAACTCCGTCCTTTAAAAATCTTAACCGACACGTGGTGTTCTTCTGGTCAATTCCTCCCTAACGGAACGCTTTTACAAACCGGCGGAGACTTAGACGGGTTTAAAAAGATCAGAAAATTTAACCCGTGTGATGTAAACGGGTTATGCGATTGGGAAGAACTAAACGACGTCGAATTGAGTGAAGGTCGTTGGTACGCTACGAATCAAATTCTTCCTGATGGTTCAATTATCATCATAGGAGGAAGAGGTTCAAATACTGTTGAGTTTTACCCTAAACGCAAAAACGACGTCGTTATATCGTTTCCTTTTCTTTCGGAAACGGAAGATACACAAATGGATAATTTGTACCCTTATGTTCATCTTCTCCCTAACGGTAAACTATTCGTGTTTGCGAATACGAAATCGGTTATGTACGATTTCGTCGAAAATCGTGTGGTTAGGGTTTACCCGGAGTTAAACGGTGGTCCGAGGAATTATCCATCGGCGGGGTCTTCGGTGATGTTGGCTTTAGAAGGTGAATTTTCCGATGCGGTGGTTGTTGTTTGCGGCGGTGCTGAATATGGTGCGTTTATTGAACGGAGTGTTGATACACCGGCGCATGGTAGTTGCGGTCGGATAATGGCGACGGGATCCGATCCGGTTTGGGAAATGGAAGATATGCCGTTTGAGAGAATCATGGGTGATATGGTTATGTTACCAAACGGTGACGTTTTGATTATAAATGGTGCTATGAAAGGAACGCAAGGTTTTGAATTAGCTTCGAATCCGTGTTTGAATCCGGTTTTATATCGACCCGATGAACCAATCGGGTTACGGTTTATGGTTTTAAACCCGGGTACAGTTCCGCGATTGTATCATTCGACAGCGAATTTGTTACCGGATGGACGGGTTTTATTAGCTGGGAGTAACCCGCACGTGTTGTACCGTTTCGATGTCGAGTTTCCAACCGAGTTAAGAATCGAAGCTTTTTCGCCCGAGTATTTGGGTTTGGATAAAGCGAATATTCGACCCGAGATTTTGGAGATAAGTGAAACGGTGTCGTATGGTATGAGTTTTGATGTTGTGGTGAGTGTTCCTTTGCCTGTTGTGGGAATTATTGAAGTGAATTTAGGTAGCGCGCCATTTGCAACGCATTCTTTTAGTCAAGGTCAACGGTTGGTCAAACTTGGTGTTACTTCTGCTGTGCCGGATGGTGATGGGAGGTGGAGGATTGGGTGTACGGCGCCGCCGAGTGGGATGGTTGCGCCGCCTGGGTATTATATGGCTTTTGCCGTTAACCAGGGTGTGCCAAGTGTGGCACGGTGGGTACACGTATCGTAGTTTAAAATTTTGTGTTTATTTAATTAAAGAAAAATGTGAATTGTATTTATTTTCTTTATTTTGTTGTGTAGTTATAAAACAGTATGAAAAGTTGGCGACGCTGAATTCTTAATGCGTTTGGTGCTAGTTGTTATAAAAAATAAAATAAAATGCGTTTGGTGATAGTAGTGATAGTATAATTGATTATTGATATAATGAAATATAGTAGGGAGTTATCTGTAATAGTTATTTGGAGTTGTAGGCTGTCGGTTACAATTGCTGCATCAATTGATGAGGATTCTTGCTATTTAGGTTTTACAACCCCACAAAGTATTCTACTTTTTGTTTTGAATCTAAAAAGTATAATACTACTTTTTGTGTTCTACAACAACCATATATTTGCAAAGTAATTTATTTTAATTGATCCACAAAGTATAATACTACTTCTTGTGTTCTAAAAAACAACTGTATATTTGCAAATATAATTTATTTCAGAAGTGTTTGGTTTTAATTTCTAATGTAATTTTAATTTTTTGAGATTAAATTATTTAATTAATATTAGTTTTACTTCAGTATTACTCATTCACTTTATTTTAATACACTAATAGTAAATGAAATACTAATAATTTGGCAAAATCACCACTGTGTCTTTTTATTTATTATTTTTCTACCTTTATAAAATTGCTAGATATAATAATTGTTTATATTCTGGATAAATAGAGGGCTAATGCTCAAAGCAAAAGAAGTTACGTCCCAATCAAACGACGAGTATCAACTTCTGAACAATTAACTAACAAAATATGTCTAAGTTAAATAGGACACTTTTCATAAAGAATTAATGCGAAACCTTCATCACAACACATGTTCGTCAAAGCATCACCAGCACACGAATTAGCCTCGCAATAGGAGTGGCATAGTCTAATCTCCCAATCCATATCCATAAGACGAAATATATGCCGCAAAAGTCTTCAACCCGCAACACTCCCATTAGATTTAGATTTCAAGGTGTAGTAACATTAGTCTTGGAATCTATATAAAGCTTGACTCAGCTATATTCTTTGTAGCATTCAATACAAATATTTAGATTAAAGTGGCTGAAGAAAGGTGATGTGAAAAGAGGATAAATTAGAACAATTATGATTTCAGTTCTCATTAATGGGAGTCATTCTCAGATATTTCAAATAGGTAGTAGATTAACGCAAGGATATCTCTTGTCTTTCTTGGTGGCTAAAGAGATCAATGTTTTACTCAATTAGACAATTTTGTTTGGTAAAAGTTTTCAATTGTGGCATTGACATTGGTATAGAGGAAAGCTTACTTATTTCACGACTCCAAATTGCTTATGATACATCATTGGTGGGCAATAATAGTTGAGCTAATATTACGATAATTAAGGTTTCTTTTCAACTCTTTAAGTTGGTATATGGACTCAAAATAAATTTTTATAAAAGTTTGTTACGACGAATTAGGTTGGAGGCTGTTGTGAAGACTGGAGATCAATGAGTGATTAAAATCAAGATCGTTCTTGGATTTTCCAGAAAATGCAGAAAAAACTAATTATGTAGAAAAACGAAGATTGATCTTCATGGCCTCAAGATCGTTCTTCGTTTTTGACAAAAACGAAGATTGATCCAATTTGAGCAGAATTTCAATCTTGTTAAGCTAAGATGAACACACACACTTGTTAACTCAGTTTGGAGATTAACTCCTACATCTGGGGGAGTGAATCCGACCTAAAGAATCACTATAATGAGATGAAGATGATTACAATTGGTTATGCTTTTATGCTGCCAGTTTTTCTACTTGAAAAACTGCAGCCTTGCATTCTAATTATTGTTCTACCCACTTCTCAGCCTTGCCTTTGTTTATATACAGTTTGTTTACACATTTGAATTAACAAACTAACTAACTAAGGTAGTTACAAGTAGTTACACCTAACTAATTAACTACCCAAAATAACTTGACTTCTTAATTGAGTACCACTTTTAACAATTCTCCACCTTGATACCCAATGAGAAGCTTTAGCATGTGATCCTTCAAATCAGATCTCCTTAGTCCTTGATCTCAGTTTCTGGACTTGATTTGCAGCATATCCAAACAGTGTTTGAATTTGCTAAGTGTGACAAGTTTTGTAAACATGTCTGCCGGATTGTCACTTGTGTGCACCTTTGCCACATGTATCTCACCCTTTTCAATGACATCTTTAATGAAGTGAAGTCTGATGTCTATATGCTTGGTTCTTTCATGATACATTTGATTTTTACTCAAGTGTATGGCACTTTGGCTGTCACAATTTATACAAACAGAATCTTGCTTGACTCCAAATTCTGTGATCAATCCTTTTAGCCAAATTCCTTCTTTCACTGCTTCAGCAAGAACAGCATATTCTGCTTCTGTTGTTGATAATGCCACTATGTGTTGAAGATTAGCTTTCCAACTTACTGTGTTGTTAAACACCGTGAACACATATCATGTAAGAGATCTTCTTCTATCCAAATCTCCAGCAAAATCAGAATCTACAAATCCTTGGACTGGTTTTGATGGTTCTGAACTTTTGCTGTTTTCCAAACACATGCTTTGAGTACCCTTTAGGTACCTTAGAATCCATTTGACAGCTTGCCAATGACTCATCCCTGAGTTTCCCATAAATCTGCTCGTGACATTTACAACATGAGTAATGTATGGCCTTGAGCAGACCATGGCATACATGATACTCCCTATGGCACTTGCATATGGTATGTTCTTCATGTCTTCTGCTTCCAGGTTTGTGTTTGGTGACATGGCTGAAGAGAGCTTGAAATGAGCTGCTAGGGGAGAGCTCGCTGCCTTTGATTCACACATATTGAATCTATTTAAAACCTTTCCAATGTAGCTCTCTTGGGAAATTATCAGTTTTCATTGCTATCTAATTTTGAGGATTTCCATTCATAAGATCCTCTTGGCTGGCGCCAAGTCTTTCATTTCGAATTCTTTCTTCAGCTGCCCCTTCAATTTTTCTATTTCCCTCATGCTCTTAGATGCTATTAGCATGTCATCCACATATAGCAGCAAGTAAATATATGTGGCTGATGATACTTGTTTATAATAAACACAGCTATCAAAATTACTTCTAGCATAACTTTGACTAAGCATGAATGAATCAAACCTCAAATACCATTGTCTTGGTGATTGCTTTAGCCCATAGAGTGATCTCTTTAACAAGCAGACCCAATCCTCTTTTCCTTGAGTTCTAAAGCCATTTGGTTGTTGCATTAGGATTGTTTCATTCAAATCACCATGGAGAAACGCTGTTTTGACATCCATTTGCTCCAATTCCATGTCAAAGTGTGCTACCATGGCTAGTATTTTCCTTATAGATGCATGCTTGACTACAGGAGAAAAGATTTCATTGTAGTCTACACCTTCCCTTTGAGTGAACCCCTTTGCTACTTGCCTTGCTTTGAACCTGGGTGGTTCAACTCCTGGAATTCCCTCTTTCCTCTTGAAGATCCATTTGCTGCCTACAATTTTGGAATTTGCTGGCTTGGGTATGAGTTGCCAAGTGTTGTTCTTCTCCAATGATTTCAGCTCCTTTGTCATAGCTAAAATCCATTTGTTTTAGTCTTGAGACTTGACAACTTCATTGTAGTTCATGGGATCTTCTTGTATAATTTCCTCAGCCGCATGTAATGCATAGCTAATCATGTCTGCATAGCCATATCTTTGAGTGGGTTTTGATGTTCTTCTTTCTCTATCCCTGATGAGGTTATAATCATCTAATTCCTGCTCTGAAAATATAGCATGTTATGCTAAGTTTGGATCAATCTTGTCTGAATGAGCATGTTGTTGTTCCGTAGTCAAGAATGTTCTTGACTTCTGTGGATCGTTATCCGTTTCTGTGGTTGAAGTCAAGATCATTCTTCGTTTTTATGTAGCTGAAGTCTGGAACGTTCTTCGTTTTTCTGCAACTTTCTCCACCCTAAGATCAATCTTCTCAGTTTTGTCTTGTTGAGTTTGCTGTTGTTCCAGGATTGTTCTTCGGTTTTCCTCACCTTTCTCCACCTCAAGATCAATCCTCTCATCATCAATTTCATGTGAGGCTTTATTCACAGCATTATTTACAGACTTGTATAGCTCAACCTCGTGAAACTTAACATCCCTGCTGATGATACATTTCCTATTTTCAGGACACCATATCCTATAACCTTTTACACCACTTGGATATCCAACAAAATACCCTTTCTTGGCTCGAGGGGACAGCTTCCCTTCATTTACATGGTAGTATGCAACACATCCAAATACTTTTAGATGATTGTAATTTGCAGCATTCCCTGTCCATATTTCTTGAGGGGTTTTGAGTTCAATTGTAACAAGTTGTATGTACAACTTCTCCCCAAAACTGGGCAAGCATCCCTGCATTTGACAAAATGCATCTCATTCTTTCAAGTAAGGTTCTATTCATTCTTTCAGCTAGTCCATTTTGTTGAGGTGTGCTTCTTACAGTCCTATGTCTGTTCACACCATGAGCTTTGCAAAAACTAGTAAATTCCTCACTACAAAATTCAAGACCATTATATGTCCTTAGAGTTTTAATCCTTTTGTCAGTCCTATTTTCAACAATAGACTTCCAATCTTTAAAGGTTTTAAATGCCTCATCCTTACTTTTCAACAAGTAAATCCATACTTTTCTACTATAATCATCAAGAAATATAATGAAATACTTGTTACCTCCATGTGACGCAATCCTTGCAGGGCCTCATAGATCACTGTGGACATATTCCAGAATTTCTTTTGAGCAATGTTTCCCTGTAGAGAACTTGACCTTGTGCATCTTTCCATACACACAATGCTCACAAAATTCAAGATCACTAATCTTGTCCATTCCTAGCATGCCTTGCCTGTCCAAAACTTGCATTCCCTTTAGACTTACATGTCCTAGCCTTTGATGCCACAAGCTGGCCTTGCTTGATGCTTGTACTGCCACTGCTGCCATTCTAGTCACTGCTTGACCATTTAGAAGGTAGATTCCATGATCTCTTGTTCCCTTCATGATTACCAATGATCCTTTTATGACTTTTAGAATGTCATTCTCTTCTTTGTATGAACAACCAGCTTCTTCCAACATTCCTAGAGAAATTAAATTCCTCTTCAATTCTGGAACATGCCTAACCTTTGACAAAATCTTCCTGGTTCCATCTTCCAGCTTCAGCTTGATTGAACCAATTCCAACTACCTTACATGCTGATTTGTTTCCCATAATCACTTTGCCTCCATCAATTTCTTTGTAGTCAAGAAACCAATCTTTGTTTGAGGACATATGAAATGAACACCCTGAGTCAAGCATCCAGTCATCATCCATGATTTCAGTTGAATTTGCCATGAGAACTTCAGTGCTTTCATATCCTTCAAAAGTTATAGCTGCATTTCCATAATCATCTTCACTATCTGATCCTTTCCAACTTTTCCACTTTGGGCAATCTTTCTTGAAATGTCCCTCCTTTTTGCATATGAAACATCTCATTTTAGACTTGTCCTTTTCTTTATTCTTGAACTTATTTTTCTGTTTTTGATGCTTGTTCCCTGCCTTAACCTTGGCAAACAATCCTTCACCACTGCTTTCTTCTTTCCCATCTGACTTCCTCTTTAATTCTTGGGAGATTAGTGCAGCTTGTACTTCATCTAATGACAAAGAATCTCTACCATACAGAAGCGCATCACACAGATTTTCAAAAGAGCTTGGTAATGAACTTATCAACAATAGGGCCTGATCCTCATCATCCACTTTGACATCAATATTTTCAAGAACTAACACAATCTTATTAAACTCATCCATATGATTCTCAATTGACCTCCCAGGTTGCATCTTGAAAGTATATAATCTTTGTTTTAAGTACAAATGATTTGCTAATGATTTTGTCATGTATAAAGATTCTAATTTGAGCCAAATACCTGCTGCAGAGGTCTTCTTTGACATTTCCCTAAGAACCTTGTCTCCAAGACTCAAGATTAAAGCACTATGAGCCTTGTCCATGATATCCTTCTTCTCCTTTTCTGGTAGTGTGGATGCCATGTCTTTCTCTCCTCCCAATGCTCCTGCCAAACCTTGATGAACCAGCATCACTTTCATCTTGAGACGCCATAACCCAAAATCATTATTCCCATCAAATCTGTCAATTGCATACTTTGTTGATGCCATTATTCCTTTGAATCGAATGCTCCCGTGCTTTAGATACCAGTTGTTGTGAAGACTGAAGATCAATGAGTGATTAAAACCAAGATCGTTCTTGGATTTTCCAGAAAATGCAGAAAAAACGAATTCTGCAGAAAACGAAGATTGATCTTCGTTGCCTCAAGATCGTTCATCGTTTTTGACAGAAACGAAGATTGATCCAATTTGAGCAAAATTTCAATCTTGTAAAGCTAAGATGAATACACACACTTGTTAACCCAGTTCAGAGATTAACTCCTACATCTGGGGGACTGAATCTGACTTAAAGAATCACTATAATGAGATGAAGATGATTACAATTGGTTATGCTCTTATGCTGTCAGTTTTTCTGCTCTTTGAAAAACTGCAGCCTTGCATTCTAATTATTGTTCTACCCACTTCCCAGCCTTGCCTTTGTTTATATACAGTTTGTATACACATTGGAATTAACAAACTAACTAACTAAGGTAGTTACACGTAGTTACACCTAACTAATTAACTACCCAAAACAACTTGGCTTCTTAATTGAGTACCACTTTTAACAGAGGCGATGTTTTAAAAACTGAACTGAAAGTCGAACTGACAAGCCTTTTAAATTATGGTTCAATTGATTCAATCGGTTAAACCACGGTTAAACCGTTCAATAAAAAAAAGTCACATGAAATATATTAAAATGTTTAGCACTTCAGAATATAAATTCAAGTATAAAATATATAAGAATTATTCAATATCTATAATAAATACGTTCAAATACACAATAAAGATAAATCTTCATAATATAAATTTAAGTATCAAATCTCATATGGATGATGCATCAGAGGTGCTTAATTGTAAGACAAATATCTTATTGTTTTAGTATTTAGTGGTATGTGTTACGTTAAAAAATTTATTTTTGGATGGACATCTCGTCAACAAGGTCCACATAAAAGTCATTAAAAATCAATCAATATTCAAGATAATTCAACTTTCATCAATAAGGTGAAGTCAATCTTGATCCAAAATCAACAAATTAAATCTGACATGAAGACAAAGCTTGTTGACACACTATCAATATCGAAAATGGAGATACAATGGGAATAGCTTAACTAGAAGTCAAAGCGCATTTAGATGCACTACTCCATGAAAATAGCTAGTCGAGTAACCGCCCATGATTGTTGTATGTCGCAGTGGGGGTTCTTAGTTTTCTTCTATAAATAAGAGGTTTCATTCACAAACTCAAGGGGTGAATACTTAACTACTTAAGTGTATTCATAAACGCCAAACATATTTAAGCTTTCCAGAAATTTAAGTATGGCTTCTACCTCATTTTAAATTCCTTTCAATAAAGCAATGTATTGTCAATTCCTTTAAATTCCTCTATGTTAATTTTGTATCAAAGTTAAAACATGTGTTTTTTTAGAACTACATGCTTGTTTTCAACCACAATTTCAAGTGATCCGAAGATATTTTAAAATTATGTGGGATAAAAGCAGTTAAAAATGAGATAATGGAGTCTAAACAACATAGTTGCACTGATTAAACTTTTATTTATGGTTGGAGTTTGTCAATTTCACCATAAACTAAAAAAATATCGTAAACAAGTTGACACGCAACTTGACACGCCCAGTGGGACCTATTTTTTCAACTGTCTTTATCAAAACATTTTCCTATTATTAGTTTGTATGTCTTTAATAAGTAGATGTATCTATCATTCAAACTCTTCTAATAACTCTAAAAATACTAATAACATGTCATCTCCTCAAAATATCGGAACTTCTAGTACGACGAGTGTTAGAATGCCTACAACTATTGTTACGATCACAACTAAATTTGAATTTGTCAACAACAAGATTCTAAAGTGGTAATGTTCCACGTTATCTCATGCATTATGAGTCTTCCCTAGTCACAAACGAAGAATAAGCCTTATTCGTGGACTGTGTGACTAAGACAGCGGTGTGTCCAAGTGACGTGATCCTTCCATGGTCACGAATAGTGAGTAAGTCTTAGTCATGCAAGATTCTACCAACCCTAGTGAGGGATCGTCTCAAGAGACATTCAACCTAGTAGTGACTAGCCAGAGTTAGGCTACAACGCATGAGGGCTTACGATTCTGACAAAACTTCTTGGTTTTCATGTCTAGATATTGGTCACCTATAGTTAAGCCAATTCTTCACATGCCATTTTTTACATTAACCCATTCACATACATGACTTATGAGCAAAGTCTTTTTAACCAAGGGTTTATGGCCACATAATTCCCTTCAAAGCTAATAAGTGCACCACAAAATATTGTCGGACGTTTAACGCAAGATTCATTGACAAGTGTTCAACAATAGGTAGACAACAAACAACCACGAGATGGTGCACATGTTCACTCATCAACCATGAGATTTTGAACTCTATGAACTTTCATTGACTTTCATATATAATACTCCTTTTTTATTTCTTTCGAATTTAAGGTGGAAATATTTCAAATCCATTTTGATAGTTCTTTTCTAGATAAATACAAAATCATTTTATACACTTGTATCATAATTATTATTAATTTGTATAATTATAATCTCAATTATCATGAGGACTGTAAGACCCATTATCATTTGTCTAGAATATGATAATATGATCCATACACCTTAGTAAAACAGAGGTAATTAACAATAAATAATAATTTAGAATCACCATCATAACTGAAAACTACATTCATAAATATAGTTTACAACTTGTTTAGTAGATTCATAAAATATTACATCTTGAAATAAACTACGATTGTCTGATTACGTCATAAAATAAAATATTAAATTCTAATGCAACGAGTTTGGAACTGATATTCTGATGCTAATTTCACGTCTCATGTTCCTCCAGCTGCTAAAAAAATTAATAATAATTGGGGTGAGATAAAATATCTCAGTGAGCTCTAAAAATAAAAGGAAAAAACAAAAAAACAATCTCAAAGAGTTTCTTTCATAAAAGTGTATAAAACAATGAAGAAAAAAATAATTATACACCTCAAGAAGAAAAAAAATACAATCATTACTATTATTATTATTATTATTATTATTATTATTATTATTATTATTATTATTATTATTATTATTATTATTATTATTATTATTATTACACATGTCTATATATATATATATATATATATATATATATATATATATATATATATATATATATATATATCGTGAAAAATATGTGCATGACCTCAAATCTTTTCCTTTGAAATAAGGAAAAGTCGCCCAATATCTTAATGTGGGTCACTAAGATAATTGAGTCCTGATTGGTAAAGGTGGTCTGGCCAAACCCCAATCAGCTTCCTGATTGTTCTCCTTTACCTGTTATTCCATGCCTCGAATAACCTAAATGTCCCACCGTGAATAAAGCCATGCATTATCTGATTAATGATATTGTACTAAACTTGAAATATTTTGTGTAACATGCACTTATTATGTCATATATAAAATACATCATTCATCCATAACAATTATAAATAACTTTAGACGATATACTAAACTCATAATAATTTAATCTTAAGTACGGAAATCCTAGTTACAATATAAATAACATTAGAGTCATGAAAATAGTAACAACATCGAGTCATGAAAATAGTAACAACATTAAGTCATGGAAAATAGAAAATATATAAAAGTCATGAAAAACTCTTTTGAATGCAATTTTTTAAAAAAACACCTATATGCAAAAATTCAATTTCATCAATTCTAATTCTCCTAACCCGTAATAACGCAAAACAATTTATTCAAAAATTTCAACGCATAAAATTCACGTACTAAACACATCAAAGACATCAGCAGTAACGAGCATAATCCGTGCTCGACAAACATAATCACCTTAAATATAATTAGACATGTATAATTAAATTTTTCCTAATATATAATTCATTCACAAACATCATAACCACAAACAACAGTATTAGTTTCAAAGAAATCGTTAACGTGTGAGTTGTTTTCTTCCATTTTTTTTTTCAAACAACTTCAGAAATTAAATCCCTAATCATAATAAAATTATAATTAAAATCTTTATAAAAAAAAAAAAAAAGAACTCACAGTTTTTGACAAGTAGATGATGTTCTGATCAAATTGGTTGTTTAGCTCCCCTTTTTCTTGAATTGTTACTTTGACTCAAGTTGTTCATTTTTGGGTTATCATCCTGTGTCGTTGAAGCTGATTAGATACAAATTGAGACATGCAAGATTTAAAAATGGGTTTAAGGAGCTTTACCAAGCTTTTGGTTTACTGATTTGAAAAAAATGAAGGAAAACGAGAGGTTGAAGATTGGGAGGATAAGGGAGGTGGTTCACAGTAACGAGAGAAGAAGGAGGAAGGACGAATGTATTTTCTGAAGAAATAAAAACAAAACAACGATATTAAAGTGTATGGTGAAATTATGTCATTGCCCTTCATTTGTCGACATATTACAATAATGTCCCTTTTATTTTTTTAACAAATAAACTAATTTTTTTTTTAAATTAACCATTTTAACCATTCACTTCTATACTTAAAATAAATAAATAGGTTGTTACATTCTCCACCACTTAAAAAAAGATTTTGCCCTCAAAATTTAGAAGATTACCTATTGAAAAAGGTAAGCATACTCCTTTTGCATGTCTGCCTCGGCTTCCCATGTTGCTTCTTCTTCACAACATCCTTCCCAAACAACCTTCACTAAGGGAATTTCTTTGTTTCTCAATGCTTTTACACTTCTATCTATAATTTGGACTGGCATTGGGTCATAAGTAAGGTTTGACTTGAGTTGGACATACTCATGACTCAAAATTTGGTGAGGATTAGGAATGTATTTCTTTAACTGGGAGACGTGAAAAACATTGTGTAGATTGGATAGTTTGGGTGACAAGGCTATTTTGTATGCAGAGGGACCAATCCTCTGCAATATTTGAAAGGGTCCAACAAAACGAGGGTTTAGTTTCTTGACCTTTAGCACTCTTTCAATGCCAATGGTGGGGGTAACTCTAAAAAAAACATGATCTCCTTCCTCAAACTCTAAAGGTCTTCTCCTGATATCAGCATAGCTCTTTTGCCTGCTTTGGGCTATCTTTAATTTATCCTTAATTACCTTAATCTTTTCAGTGGTTTCTTGGATAACTTCAGGGCCTAAGATCCCCTTCTCCCCTACTTCTGACCAACATAACGGTGTCCTACATTTTCTTCCATACAAAGCCTCAAAAGGTGTCATGCCAATGCTGGCATGGTAACTGTTGTTGTAGGAAAACTCTACCAGAGGCAAATGTGTATCCCAGTTTCCTCCTTGCTCTAAAATGCAAGCTCTCAGCAAATCCTCTAGAGTTTGAATGGTTCTTTCGATTTGACCATCAGTCTGGGGATGGTAGGAAGTATTAAGGTGTAGTCTAGTTCCTAGAGACTTTTGAAATGCCTTCCAAAACATGGAGGTAAACTTAGGGTCTCTATCTGATATGATACTAAGAGGCACCCCATGCAACCTCACTATTTCCTTAATGAATAACTTGGCTAGTTTGAGGGTGTTGTAGTTTGACTTTACTGGTAAGAAATGGGTTGACTTAGTTAATCTGTCCACAATCACCCAAATGGAATCATACCCGGTGTGGGTATGTGGCAAACCTACAACAAAATCCATGGAAATTGAGTCCCATTTCCATTCAGGTATTTCCAGAGGCTGTAACAATCCTGATGGCCTTTGATGTTCTATTTTCACTTTTTGACAAGTCAGGCATTGACCCACAAAAGTAGCCACATCAACCTTGATACCTGGCCACCAATTATTTTTCTTAAGGTCTTGGTACATCTTGGTAGATCCAGGATGGATAGTTAGGTTACTTTTGTGAGCTTCCTCTAGTATCAGTCTCTTTAATTTTGAATCCTTAGGTACCCAAATTCTACCCTGAAATAGGATTGTTCCATCTCGTGCCCTAGTAAATCTTTCTTGGTCCTTTCTAAGTTGCAACTCTTCATTCATCCCTTGAGATTGCCTAATTTGGTCTCTAAGGCTACTAGTTATTTCTAATTTGTTTAAAAGAATTCCCCCTTGAAGGATTGTCATATTTAGGTTCAAGTCTCTAAGGTTTTCTAGCAGTGCAAGTTCTTTTATCATGAGATGAGACATATGTAGGGATTTCCTGCTCAATGCATCAGCCACTACATTGGCCTTGCCTAGGTGGTATTTCAGTTCAAATTCATAATCTTTCAAAAATTCCACCCACCTTCTTTGCCTCATGTTAAGTTCCCTCTGGTCGAATAGATACCTTAGGCTCTTGTGATCATTGAAAACATCAAATTGTGCTCCATACAGATGATGTCTCTAGATCTTCAAGGCAAACACTATGGCAGCCAATTCAAGGTCAGGAATGGGATAGTTTCCCTCATGAGGCTTTGGTTGTCTTGAAGCATAAGCCACTACTTGGTTGTTTTGCATCAATACACAACCTAAACCTTTCAGGGATGCATCACAATACACTTCAAATCTTAAGGTTGGATCTGGTATGGCCAGTACAGGGGCAGTGGTTAACTTGATCTTAAAAGTCTGAAAACTCTTTTCACATTTTTTGATCCCACACAAAGGGTTGGTCCTTCCTAGTTAGTCTGGTCAAAGGCAGGGCAATTTGGGAAAATTTCCTAATGAATCTCCTATAATACCCCGCCAGTCCTAAGAAACAACCTAACCTCTGTCACATTTCTAGGATGTTCCCATTTGAGCACTGCCTCTACTTTGGAGGGATCCACTGCCACTCCTTTCTTATTGATCACATGGCCTAGAAACTTTACTTCTGACATCCAAAACTCACATTTGCTTGGTTTGGCATAAAGTTTTCTATCCCTAAGTACTTGCAACACTATTTGAAGATGACTTGCATGTTCTTCAGGGGTCTTAGAGTATATTAGTATATCATCTATAAATACTCTTACAAACTTATCTAAGTATGGCTTAAAAATTATATTCATGTAATCCATAAACACAGCTGGGGCATTGGTTACACCAAAAGGCATAACTAAAAATTCATAGTGCCCATACCTAGTTCTAAAGGCTATTTTTGGTACATCCCCTGATTTTATTCTGATTTGGTGGTACCCTGATCTCAAGTCAATTTTGGAGAACACAGTAGCTCCCCCTAATTGATCTAAAAGGTCATCAATTCTAGGCGAAGGGTACTTATTTTTTATGGTCACTTTGTTCAATTTTCTATAATCTATGCATAACCTCATACTGCCATCCTTCTTCTTTACCAAGAGCACAGGGGCTCCCCAAGGAGACACACTTTGATAAGGATCTCAAGAGCATGAAGATGATTCATATTTTAATAAATTAGCATAAACTTTATTTATTTTAATTTGGTTTGTATTAATTCTTAGTTTGCTTTGATTTGGAATTGTAATAGTTTTATTATTGATTTAGTTTTTGTTATGTGTAAGTGAAGATACTTTACTTCCTTACATTAAGTTTATGTTAAAAAAAAGAAATAAGATGTAAGACCCATATGGGCCCTAGAGAATGGTGTCACTTATGACCCGTTTAGGTTTAGAGATAGACTTAGTATAAATAAGCATTTGTAACCTCATGGAAGGGCAGATTTTGAATATTAATTTTTGTGAGGCTTTGCTCTCTAGAGTTCTTGAAAGAATTCACTTTGAACTTATCAAGGTTGTTAATCCTTGTGGCGTTCTTTTTGGCTTATCAATCCCTAGATTGTGGCGCCATTCTGTTCTTGATTCGTTTGTTGAATAACAATATTGAGTTTCCTTTACATTACACCCTAATATACTCCAATTCTTCCAATTTTCGTGATCAGTAATCTGCGTTCATATCTCGAGTTCTATATATTGGTTTTCGGTGATTCTAAAGCCTAACTTGTGTTTCAGAACGTCATCTTTCACCTCGTTTTGGAATCGGCCGAATCGGAGTTTTGCAGCGCCGTTTATTGCATTCTGCAGCTTTACGGGATTTTCACTCAAATTTGTAAGTTTCCAACCTAGAACGATCCTTAAAGTGAACTATGACTATTAGGATCATATCATGTGGTACCAGAGCTTGTCTCTAGGTTTGGAATTGAAAAAAAAAATTATTGCACACTACATGTTTGACAAAATTCCTAAGTATGTCATATCCTCAATATATTCGAGATTTTGTATTGGATCCAGAGTATGTGAAATATTTGTATGACAATGGATATGCAAAGCAAGCTAGAAAAGTAGAGAAGCTTGCCCTGAGAGAGATAGATAAAATCAAAGAAAAGAAAGAAGAAGAGGAGAAACATTTGAGGGACAAAGGGCAAGAAATTGACGTCAACTATTTGTCTAATTGTGATAATTCTCTATTGCAAGTGCTTGAAGAAGTGTCTCCAAAGGAGAAATGTCATCCATATGTTGACATTGAAAGAAAAGTGAGTAAAATTGAAAGTCTCTTCAAACAAGAAAGTGAGGTAAATGAAGCAATGTTAGTGCTTGAAGGTGATTATTCAAAGGTTCCTCAAAAGGATGCTTACAAGGAAATTATTGAGTCACCATTTTTTTGTGATGAAGAGATTGTTTGTGTAACTCAACTTGCTTTGAAGGCTTTGCAAATACAAAGTAACATATTGTTTGCCAGATATTTCAATCCCAAGAAGGTAAATTTGGTCATAAATATCAACTTCAAAAGGTATAACTTTATCCCCATCTTTAGAATTTCTTACCTTCACTATAAATGTGATAAGATGTTAGTTGTTAAAGATGGAAGTGCGTTTTACCGACTTATCACATTTGGTGACTTTTCTAATTTCCCGTTTGACCCCGGTGGATATGATGAGCTTGTGGTTTGTTTGGATTATTTCTTCATGTACGATATAATGAAGCTTAAATTCGTGGTCGAATTTCTTCAAGAAAGAGGGAATGATAAGGATCTCAAGAGCATGAAGATGATTCATATTTTAATAAATTAGCATAAACTTTATTTATTTTAATTTGGTTTGTATTAATTCTTAGTTTGCTTTGATTTGGAATTGTAATAGTTTTATTATTGATTTAGTTTTTGTTATGTGTAAGTGAAGATACTTTACTTCCTTACATTAAGTTTATGTTAAAAAAAAGAAATAAGATGTAAGACCCATATGGGCCCTAGAGAATGGTGTCACTTATGACCCGTTTAGGTTTAGAGATAGACTTAGTATAAATAAGCATTTGTAACCTCATGGAAGGGCAGATTTTGAATATTAATTTTTGTGAGGCTTTGCTCTCTAGAGTTCTTGAAAGAATTCACTTTGAACTTATCAAGGTTGTTAATCCTTGTGGCGTTCTTTTTGGCTTATCAATCCCTAGATTGTGGCGCCATTCTGTTCTTGATTCGTTTGTTGAATAATAATATTGAGTTTCCTTTACATTACACCCTAATATACTCCAATTCTTCCAATTTTCGTGATCAGTAACCTGCGTTCATATCTCGAGTTCTATATATTGGTTTTCGGTGATTCTAAAGCCTAACTTGCGTTTCAGAACGTCATCTTTCACCTCGTTTTGGAATCGGCCGAATCGGAGTTTTGCAGCGCCGTTTATTGCATTCTGCAGCTTTACGGGATTTTCACTCAAATTTGTAAGTTTCCAACCTAGAACGATCCTTAAAGTGAACTATGACTATTAGGATCATATCATACTTGGTCTGATAAACTGCTTGGTTATCAGTTTCTCTAATTGGTTTTTCAACTCACTCAATTCTAATGGGGACATCCTGTAAGGGGCAATGGAGATTGGTCCTGTTCCAGGGACCAAATCTATTGAGAACTCTACTTCTCTTTCAGGAGGCAATGATGTTACATCCTCGGGAAAGACATCCTCAAACTCACTGACTACAGGAATATTGGACAATTCCATTTCATACCCTGAGTTAGAGGATAATAATAATAATACGCCTTGAACCTCATTGGTCAGACATTGGAAGAGTAGAGAATTGTTGGTCAAGGAACTGTATTTGGTTTCCTATGGTTGGGAAATTCCTGGAGGAATTATGACTTTCCTACCATGGCAAATCAAAGTTACTGAATAGTCGGACATCCAATCCATTCCTAATATGATGTCCAAGCCCTTAAGAGGCAAACAAACTAGGTTTATTAGAAAAACTCTATCATACAAGGTGATTGGACACTGGTGACATACTAAGGAGGTCTCTATTGAATGCTTAGATGCAGTGCTTACAACTAAAGGATAAGGCATTTCGAGTACAGGGAGATTATGTTGCAAAACAAAATTAGAAGAGATGAAAGAATGAGATGCATCAGTGTCAAACATGACAATTAAAGGAATTTTATTTATGAATCCAGTGCCAGTTATTAGATTATGATTCATACCTTTCTTTGCACTGAGAGCAAAGACCCTTCCAGTGTTAGACTTGTTTGGGTTGGACTCTCCTTGTTTTTGGCGTTTTGGACAAAAGGGAGCCATATGACCAGGCTGTTTGCAGTAGTAGCATACTTGCTTTCCAACCAAGCACTCTCCCCCATGATCTCTGCCACACTTAAGACACTTATTTGCTCTTGGGGAACTGGAGGTTTGTACTTGTTTTCCCTTTCTTGGGGAGTCTTTACCTTCAATTATTGGCCAAATTTTCCAGACTCTTTCTTTTGTTGCCACTTAACCTGTCTCTCCTCTTGTACCTTCTTTAAATTATCTTCAACAATGTAGCTTTTGTGTACAAGAGTAGAATAGTTAGTAAGCTCCATATGGCCTATGTTCCCTCTGATTTCAGGTTTCAATCCCCATTCAAATTGGTTTATCTTCCATTCTTCTGTGGGTGCATATTGATCATGTGGAGAAAATCTAGCCAATTCTTCAAACTTAGCAACATACTCTGCAACAGACATGTCTCCTTGTTGCAGGTGCACAAACTCCAACTCTTTTTGTCTTCTGGAACTTTTTGGATAATACTTGTCTAAAAAGGCCACCTCAAAGTGTTCCCAATTTATATGGGTTCCTTGAGTCTGAAGATAAGTCCTTGCACTCCTCCACCAATACTCTGCCCCACCCTTTAGTAGATGGGCAGCAAATGCCACTTTTTGTTCTTCAGTACAAGGCACTACTTCAAATGCCTTTTTAATCTCATCCAACCAAGCTTGAGCCTCTGAGGGATTGTGGCTGCCCTGGAATGTTGGAGGTTGCAACTTAAGAAAATCATAAAACACCCTGTTGGCATTTGCAGTGCTATCTCTTTGCATTGTCATTTGTTGTACCAGATTATGGGTAGCCGTTGCTTGCATTTGAATAGCTTCCATAACCTTTTCCCATGGTTCAACAGTGGGTGGTGGAGTCATACTATCTTCAGGGGCAAGATTCCTCCTAGATCCTTCAGCCATAATTCTGCATACCACACACAAAATACTAAGTTGATCAGACTTAATATTAGGTGAAATGATAATAAGAATGTATAGTAAAGCAAAGATATTCTAATTCCTAACACATAATCCATAGTCCAAATGGATCGACATGGCTCTGATACCAAATGTAAGACCCATTATCATTTGTCTAGAATATGATAATATGATTCATACACCTTAGTAAAATAAAGGTAATTAACAATAAATAATAATTTAGAATCACCATCATAACTGAAAACTACATTCATAAATATAGTTTACAACTTGTTTAATATATTCATAAAATATTACATCTTGAAATAAACTACGATTGTCTGATTACGTCATAAAATAAAATACTAAATTCTAATGCAACGAGTTTGGAACTGATATTCTGATGCTTAATTTCACGTCTCATGTTCTTGCAGCTGCTAAAAAAATTAATAATAATTGGGGTGAGATAAAATATCTCAGTGAGCTCTAAAAATAAAAGGTAAAACAAAAAAACTCAAAGAGTTTCTTTCATAAAAGTCTATAAAACAATGAAGAAAAAAAATAATTATACATCTCAAGAAGAAAAAAAAATATAATCATTAATATTATTATTATTATTACACATGTCTATATATATATATATATATATATATATATATATATATATATATCGTGGAAAATATGTACATGACCTCAATTCTTTTCCTTTGAAATAAGGAAAAGTCGCCCAATATCTTAATGTGGGTCACTAAGATAATTGAGTCCTGATTGGTAAAGGTGGTCTGGCCAAACCCCAATCAGCGTCCTGATTGTTCTCCTTTACCTGTTATTCTATGCCTGTAATAACCTAAATGTCCCACCGTGAATAAGACCATGCATTATCTGATTAATGATATTGTACTAAACTTGAAACGTTTTGTGTAACATGCACTTATTATGTCATATATAAAATACATCATTCATCCATAACAATTATAAATAACTTTAGACGATATACTAAACTCATAATAATATAATCTTAAGTCCTTAATTCAAGACGGAAATCCTAGTTACAATATAAATAACATTAGGGTCATGAAAATAGTAACAACATTAAGTCATGGAAAATAGCAAATATATAAAAGTCATGAAAAAATCATTTGAATGCAGTTTTTAAAAAAACACCTATATGCAAAAATTCAATTTCATCAACTCTAATTCTCCTAACCCGTAATAACGCAAAACAATTTATTCAAAAATTTCAACGCATAAAATTCACGTACTAAACACATCAAAGACATCAGCAGTGACGAGCATAATTCGTGCTCGACAAGCATAATCACCTTAAATCTAATTAGACACCTATAATTAAATTTTTCCTAATATATAATTCATTCACAAACATCATAACCACAAACAACAGTATTAGTTTCAAAGAAATTGTTAACGTGTGAGTTGTTTTCTTCCTTTTTTTTCAAACAACTTCAGAAATTAAATCCCTAATCATAATAAAATTAAAATTAAAATCTTTATAAAAAAAAAACAACTCACAGTTTTTGACAAGTAGATGATGTTCTGATCAAATTGGTTGTTTAGCTCCCCTTTTTCTTGAATTGTTACTTTGACTTGTTCATTTTTGGGTTATCATCTTGTGCCGTTGAAGCTGATTAGATACAAATTAAGACATGTAAGGTTTAAAAATGGGTTTAAGGAGCTTTATCAAGCTTTTGGTTTACTGATTTAAAAAAAAAATGAAGGAAAATGAAAGGTTGAAGATTGGGAGGATGAGGGAGGTGGTTCACGGTAACGAGAGAAGAAGGAGGAAGGACGAATGTATTTTCTGAAGAAACAAAAACAAAACAACTATATTAAAGTGTAGGGTAAAATTATGTCATTGCCCTTCATTTGTCGAAATATTACAATAATGCCCCTTTTATTTTTTTAACAAATAAACTAATTATTTTTAAAAAAAAAAAAAATTAACCATTTTAATCATTCACTTCTATATTTAAAAAAATAAATAGGTTGTTACAAGGACAGTGGTACAAATTTTTGTAAATGTTAAATAATTAAATTTGTTATAATTCTAATTAATATTATATTATAATAATCATATCCTATCGATTTATTATTGTTAGTATAATTTTCTGTTAATTGTTCAATATACTTATGATTTTATGCTTTTGTCAATTGTGGTTCGAAACATTAGAATTTTTGGTACATAATATTTTTACATTGTTGTTATACATCGTATTTATTATTCTAAAAATTTCAGTTTAGATTATCTATTAGTGATTAAAGATTCTATATTATGAAATAATAAGTGAAAATGTATAACCTTCTAAATCTTAAAAAACCTGTCATTGATGAATTATGAATATGTTGGATTACATATTGTTGTCGTGTAACCATTTGTCATAATAATTTTGCTATAATTTATTTTACGTACAAAATATGTAGTTAAATTTATGAAACTCTATTAACGATAAATTCTATAACCACTTGATAATTTTGTGCTAAATATTTATTATGTCATCATTAAAATACGATGATATAATATATATATCCAAGCCAATAATATCCAAGTCCGTTGCACAAGATCAGTTTGGGCTGCAGGTGCAGAGCATACTTAGTTTGTAGGAATAATATAACAATGCAAGATATTAAACATGAATGAGATTAATACATGATTAATACTTACAATGGTTTTGGAATACTGAAAATAAAATATTACAAAGTTTTTGAAATATTGGAGACACTCAAGATTTCTAAGAGAATTATACTTGTTGTATCCACCTCTGATCTTGATCTGATGAGGAGTCATCCTTATATAGTGAAAGGATCTCGTTTGTGCTGCATTATGAAGTGGAGGAAATGATGATATTCCTTCTACTTTTGGTGCCACTTTGGCCTTTTGGTGCAGATGGCAGATAAGTGCCAAACAACTTAAATTTTGGGATCTATCACCCCTATTGAAAGGTCCTTAAATTTTGCGGATAAATTTCCTGACAAAATTCTTGTCAAAACTGAATTACAAAGATTTTTAGGAAGTTTGAATTATGTACTAGATTTTTGTCCTAACATTAATAGGATAGCAAAACCTCTCCATGATAAGTTAAAGAAAAAACCTGAACCATGGTCAGAAGAGCATACCAAAATAGTTCAAATAATCAAAAAAACACGTTAAAGAAATACCTTGTTTGCATTTAACTGACCCATCAGCCCAAAAAATTGTTGAGACAAATACTTCAGACATAGGATATGGGGGTATCCTTAAACAAAAAACAAATAACAAAGAATGCATTGTACAATTTACATCTGCACACTGGAATGATTGCCAAAAGAATTACTCTACAATTAAAAAAGAAATTATTTCAATTGTTATGTGCATTACGAAATTTCAAAGCGATTTACTCAACCAAAAATTTTTACTTCGAATTGATTGTAAATCTGCAAAAGAAGTTTTACAAAAAGATGTTCAAAACATTGCATCAAAACAAATTTTTTCCAGATGGCAAGCAATCCTTAGTATTTTTTATTTTGAAATTGAATTTATTAAAGGAGATCAAAACTCAATTCCAAATTTTCTAACCAGAGAATTTCTCCAAAACAGGACTTGAGTGATGCCCAGAAAATCAAAAAGAATTGAGGTCCAAAAGGACCAACCACAAGAAAACCCAAAACCCATCTCATCCGCAAAACCCATCAGGTCTTGGACATAGGTTGTTGAAGAAGATGAAGCCCAAAACCAAATTCAAAAATGGCTTGCTAGGCAACAGATAGTTGGACCTGATAATTTTCAAGAGATTAAAGTCTCAATTGAAGAAAACCTTCAACTCCAAAAAATTGCAAAACTCCACAAACTCCAAAAAGAGATTGAATCTCTCTAAATAGAACTGCCATCTTTTCTAGGACAAGAAAGGGGATAATCTTCAAAAACCCCTTCTCAAAAAAATTATTTCAAAACATTACAGGAGGAACCATCCTGTAAAATAATTTCAAAACTCTCCCAAGGAGAAACTTCAAAAATAATTTTAAATCCAAATGATTCTCAGATTACTTTGTTTAAACCAAAATCTGAGTATTTTATCAAAATAGAATATCAAAACATTTGGATAATCGAGGACCACTTTTATAATAAAAATCCTCAATTAGTCATCTCAATGATCTTTCCAGAAAGCTGGTTTTTCAAACCATGGGATTTGTCAAAACCCCAGCCTTACTATAAATCTATTCTTAAATGTACATGATATGTAACAATTCAAGACAATCCAAAAGAAGTCCCAGTAGCCTACTCAACTGCCAAAATCCACAAAATCATCCCACCTTTAGAATTGGGATCAAACCGTTATACACCAAAACAATTCCCAATTGATTTCAAAACCAAAATAAACCATTGTAGGACTCTCAATTACTGGGACTATCAACAAGCCTAGTACAATGTTTTTCTCATTCAAAACCAGAAATTTAGCCATACTTAGTTATTTTTCTTTAACCTTACCACGGAACCTTCCAAAATCCCTCAATGGTTTGCTCATTGGTGGAAGTTCTTTGGCTCCATTCCAGATATCATGAAAACAGAAGTCCAAGATAGCTTCCAACTATATAAAAGTCATTACAAACCAATAGACAGAGAACGCATTTTGCCCCCCTCTAATGTTATTCTCTACAAAATTCTTTCTACCATGGGTTTTAGCCTGGTATTTTGAAATTAACCAAAAAGAGACCCAAACAATCCTCGTCGGAAGGTTCAAAGTTAGATGGTGGACAAAATTCTCTATTCCACCAAGTATCAAAAAAGAAGTTGTGTCGACATGGCTCAAAAGACAAGGAATGAAGAAACCAGACCCAATGGCAACTAAATTCTTGGCCCAAAAATCATTTGCCCAAACGCAATTAGCAGCGGCAAAGTCCGAAGAGGAATACTTTGAAATCATGGCCCAACTTCTCAAAAGCAAGGCTCAATAATCAAAACCTTCCTCAGACAGTGCTTTAGAAGAAACCATCAATTTAGAAAATGACAATGAAGACGACTGTTTCGGCATCTTGTTATCCATAAAATGAATATAATGTCCCAATACTCTTGGCCCATGTTTAAAAAAAAAGTGTCTTGTATATCATGTAATGGGCGTAGCTTAAATTTGATTTCGAACTTAACCAAAAACAATCTAGCATATCATCTAACGGGCCTAGCCCAAAATTGATTCCAGACTTTAAGAAAAAAAAAAAAGAAAAAAAAATTATTATTATTCGACAAACGAATATTTTCTTTATGAAAAGCAAAACGTACAAGGAAAAGTTGTTTGGCACTTATCTGCCATCTGCACCAAAAGTCCAAAGTGGCACCGAAAGTAAAAGGAATCTCATCATTTCCTCCACTTCATAATGCAGCACAAACAGGATCCTTTCACTATATAAGGAAGGCTCCTTATAAGTTCAAGATCAGAGTTGGATACAACAAGCATAATTATCTTAGAAATCTTGAGTGTCTCCAATATTTCAAAAACTTTGTAATATTTTATTTTCAGTATGCCAAAACCATTGTAAGTATTAATCATGTATTAATCTCATTCATGTTTAATATCTTGCATTGTTATATTATTCCTACAAACTAAGTATGCTCTGCACCTGCAGTCCAGGCTGATCTTGTGCAACAGAAACTGTATTTATTTTATTATGAACATTTGCTTTTTTTCAATTTGTTTTCCAAATTGTCTTTTTAAAAACAACAGACTTGAATATTATTTTTGATGATTTACCATGTTTTAAATTTCGTAATTTATGGGTTTAGTAGTATTTTATTGAATTAGCGTTTGTTGTATTTAGATTTAAACTGTTAGAAATTTGTCTTCAACGGAAATTTTTTAACTTTTGGTGCTAACCCTTTGGTTCAATCTTATATCGAAGTCTTTAACAGACTTATATCGCTATATATTTTTGTGTGAATTATGGCATACATAATATAAGAGACATTGAAATTAAATATAATTTTATTTTACTAATATATATAACAAAAATTCTTTTAATCTTAGAAAACATTAATATTGGATGCTTAGGTCGGATTTACATGAAAATGCGCAATAATTTTTTGGTATATAATTTTATCGTATCTCTTTTGTAATTATTATATTTTTATATTTTGTGAGGTTACAAATATACAAGTAAAATTATAACGTTAATACTCCTATCGAGTATGATATTAAATTGTTAAGGTACTTAAAAATTGTATGATAAAAAATGCATGCTTAATGCTGACATTCTTGTTGCCACATTAATCTTTATTCTTGTTCCTTCATTTAAACTAAGTGTCTATGTTAATCAGAGATTTTTTAATTTTCTAGTTTTTTTTCTTCTAATTTTCATAGTCACTCTTTTGTTAAAAACAAGATTAATTGAATGTCAAGTATTGTGTA
>JBBPBR010000003.1:29266222-29280064 GCA_037974775.1 Cicer pinnatifidum | reverse complement strand
TGTTTACTCATTTATTTATTTTACTATATTTATCTTATTTATGACTTTTGTGATATAAAACCAAAAAATGTAACAAAACTCTGGAAAAAAAAAATCATGAAATTTATTTATTTATTATGGTACATCAGTTACTTTTTTTTAATTATAATATAGACATAAATTTGATTTAAAAGTAAAACCGAATTTATTTTTTAAAAGTAATTAGGTGTAATTATGTAAAATTTGACCTATAGAAACAAAAAAATTAAGTTAAACCAGTTCATTTTGATTATAATATAGACATAAATCTGGAAAAAACTAAAACCGAATTTATTTTTTAAAAGTAATTAGGTGTAATTATGTAAAATTTGACCTATAGAAACAAAAAAATTAAGTTAAACCAGTTCATTTTGATTTAAAGTAATAAACTCGTTCACTAGTTTATAATACAGTTTAGTTCAATTTTTTGAATTGAAAATTAGTTTGGTTTAATTTTTTAAACTTTGTCATTTGCCACGTTATAATGAATATCCGTCTTTTTAATTTGTGTCTCTCACCAAAAACTTTATTCAAAACACAATTCAACATCAAATTTGAACAAAGAATCAAAATTGTGATTTACCGTCTTATAACAAATATCCATCTTTTTTTAATAGGTCTATTTAACCAAAAACATCTTATTTAAAACACAATCCAACATTTAATATGAACAACTTACTATAAACTAGAATTCAAATTTTAATTTGTCTCGTTATAAAATAATATTTGTCTTTTTTAATTTGTATCTTTTACAAAAAGTAATCTTATTCAAAATATGACCCAACATCAAATATAAACTAAAAATTCTAATTGTGTTTGTCACGTTATAACAATATCTTCGCAAATCTAACATTAAATGTAAACAAATCTCGTAAACAAAAATTCAAATTGTGATTTGCCGCGTGATAACGGATATTTGTTTTTATTTATTTATTTATTTATTCGTATTTTTTTTATTTTTTTTTTATCTTTTTTTATCTTTTTTATCTTTTTTATCTTTTTTATCTTTTTCTATATATAAAATAAAATCTTCCGTATCTTTAGCATATATTGCACTCCCGCCAAAACGAATTCGCGCCTTACGACTCCATCACTACACTATATTTTCAGTCTTTCTCTCTCACACACCCATTGTCGAGTTCACCCTAGATCCAATCTCTCTTCTCTCTGCTGCCGCTTCGCCGAATCCCATTTTCTCCCAAGGTGAAAAACCCTTCGATTCGTTTATTTTCAATTTGCCTTTACGAATTCACATTCTTGTCTCATAGATCTGAAAACATAAACATTCTCTTCAAAATCTGTTTCGATTTCATTGTTTCTTCTGTCAACCCTAAAATTGTTCCTGTTTCGTTGTTTTTCTTTATATGTGTATCGATTCGTTTGTGAAGTTTTATTTATGGTCAAGGTGATTTTATTTCTAGGTTTCGGAAGATTGAGTTCGAATTTGAGGTGTTTGTTCCTATTGTAAACACTGGATCGTTTGATGTTAGCTGTTTTGAGGATTGTTGTTTGTTTAGATTAACCTGTTTTAATGACAAACCCTAATTTTTATAATTTCAAGAACGAGTTTTTGAAAAAAAAAGGGATTATTTTTGTGGAAAAGTGATACTCCAATTAGGGTTTCTATACCCTTAAAGTTTCTTTTTTTCTGTTTTGTTTGAATTTTGATTGTAATGTTGAATTGGTACTATAGTACTCATATATGGTGTCTTACTTGCTTTGTTTGAGTTTTAATGTTCTGTCTGTGTTAGCATCAAATTGAGCTTGCTTCATTCTACAAATGTTTCAATTCGGTTGTGACTTTTGTTCATCTTCAAGGTGAATTTGTTTCTAGGTTTTAGAACAACGAGTTCAAAGTTTGAGTTATTTGTTCCTAACTTCCTATTAAAAACGCTGAATTGTTCTTTTTTTAGCTTTATCTTTTAGAATTATTGTTTGCCTTGATTAACCTATTTTTAATTCTTAAAGCCCAATTTTTATAATTTCATTACAAAGCTTTTGAAACAACAAACGGACTATTTTTCTTGAAAAACAATACCGATTAGGTTTGTATGTTGGTAATGTTTCCTCTCTTTAAATTTTGGCTGAATTTGACGGTATTATTATATTGGTGTCTTACTTGCTTTGTTTGAGTTTTGATGTTCTGTCTCTACGTACATCAATTTGAGGTTGCTTCATTTTGTGCTTGCCTGGTTCTTTCCCTTGCTCAGTGGTCTTTATTATGAAAGATTTTCCAATAGGTTTCTTGTTTTGTTCACAGCAGTTTTGTTTATGTTTTATATAGAAATGTAGAATCTTGCTCTGGTGATGAGAATCTTGTTAATGTTGATTATGTTGCTTAATTGTTGAAATTAATGTAGGTTGCAAAGTGCTTTGTTTGATTTGCTGGATTGGACACCTAAGGTATTTGTACTTAACAGTCTTTTTAAATCATGTGAACTTTGTAGCATGTCTAGTTCTAGAACAGGATGCAATGCCGTAGGTTCTTCTTCTAATTATGTCTCTTTTTCTACTGTTTCCAGTGGTTTGAAATTCTTGATAGGGTTTAAGGGAAAAATTCGAAGACTAGTGGAAAGATTGTGATTTGTCAGTAGGGAATCCAAATGGAGCTTCGCCGTTGTGGTAATCTTCATTATATCCAGGCCATTAAAGGTGGTTTGGTTACGAAAGTCCTTAATGTATCTCGCGGGCAACCAAAACTTAAATTTAAAAATATCACTGATTTAAATGAGGGCTTCTTGTTTGATAATGTGAAGGCTGTGAGATCTTGCATTGATGTTATGAAGAAAGGAATAGTAAAAATTGAGCCTGAATTTTGGGAATGTGATACCCATGATGGGGATAATCAGAGAATAAATAACTTGGATGATGATGATGATGATTTTGCCACTTTAACACTAAAGCAAATTAAAGAAAGCTGCAAAACAAGGAAGAGAAAACGCTCGCAAGGTTTCAACTCTTCTAAAACAAAAATTGAAGACTACATGGAGAAGCAGCCAATGGAAGAAGATGATCCTGATTTCACGGAGACTCTTAGTAACTTGAGAACTAAACTATCAAAAAATATGAAGTCCAAGAAAAAGAAGAAGTGTGTAAAAGACCCCCCGATTTCCCCCCAAGAGATTGTTCTAGTTGATGAATCTGAAGAGATACTAGACGATGAAGAATTCTCACCCTCTAGTGGGGATTCAGCTGCTCCTGTTGAAGTGAATTTTGAGTGTCCTGAAAATGAGTGTTTCAACGGGCCAGATGATTTTTCCAGTAGAGAAAATAAAGATGCAAAGGTAACTCTTGAAGGGAATTCCGAGAATGAATTATATTACAAACGGAAAGAGATTTTTGATTTTGTTCCACTACGAATGATGAAGCCATCTAGTAGCGATATTGTAATAAGTAATTCTGATCTTAGCAGCAACCAGTCTACCAACTTTCTTGCAATAGAATTTGAAGATCACAATAGCTCCCATATTCATGACAATCACCTTGATGATGACATTGATACACCAGTCTCATCGCCTAAAGTGGCTAGTCATAAAGACTTTAACTATCGAGGTTTGGAGTTTAGAGATGATATTACTTTACTCAATGATTGCAGTAAAGATGAATATATAGCTGGTGCCGAGGTTCAGGATAAACCCTGCTCCATTATTGAACATGGACTCAAACCTGATGGATATCTGGTCTGTCGCTCAGATGATTCACCTGAATATGTGGAGAAGCAATCATTTGCTTCCGAATGTGATCATGACAATGATACACCAGTCTCACCATCTAAAGTGGCTAGTCATAAAGGCATTGACTGTCTAGGTCCAGAGTTTAAAGATGATAATACTTCATCAGATGAATGTACAGCTGGTGCTGAGGTTCAGGATAAACTCTTCTCCACTATTGACCATGGCCTCAATTCTGATGAATGTCTGGTTCATTGCTCAGATGATTCACCTGAATACGAGGAGAAGCAGTCTTTTGTTTCCGTATATAATGATGATGAGAGAATACATGTCAGTGAGGCTACTGATGAATTGACTTCTTGGAATGAACATGAAGGTAGTCCAAAGCTGCATGGTCCTGAAAGGCTATTATCAACCAGAAAGGTGAAAATATTATCACAAATTTTTATTGACTTGATTTATGTTATTTCTTTTTCTTATTAGTTGCTTTCTCTTCAGGCCATTTCGCCATCTTCGCAGGAAAAGCTGTGCAAAGCCATTGAGTCCATTGATATTAATCATAAAAACAATCTAAGTAAGTACTTTTAAGCATTTCTCTATGATCTAGATCCATAATTGGTAACTACATTTTAAAATCCTCCCATATTCTTCTGAACTATATACCCCACAATCATGGAAACTACTTTTTAAAATCCTCCCATATTTTTTCTTATGCATATAATACTATATTTTTATTCCCTCTAAATACCTTAATCTTTTACCTAATTTTGTTTTACTTACATTTGGTATCATGATTCCAGAATGCAAAGGTGAACTACCATTTACTAAGTCGACTGATAAGAATGGGGATGCAGTAGGACTTAAGGATATCACGAGAACTGGAGTTACTCATAAGCCTAACAAAACTAGAGTTACTTCTAAGACTTCTAGAAATGGTTCAAATCTTAAAAGCGTTTCCAAGACATCTAATTCTTCTCGCTCAGCAACCCGTCTGGGGTGCAGCACTTTACAGAATTGTTCAAAGAGTGCTATTGCATTTTCAAAGCAGCAGATGCATGATGCAGAATGTCTTACTATGAAACTCACAAAAGAGTTGAAGTCTATGAAGGACATTATGGATGATATGTTACGATCTGAATTCTGTCTAAATACCTCTTTGAGATACAAAGTTAATGAGGTATGATATCACAAACTTGTTCTTAGTGGATGTGACTTTCTACAGTAGAAATCATGATAATTGATTCAAGTCTTTTTTAAGACTAATAGTACAGTTTCTGTGTTACTATAGTTTCTTCATGTGGTATTTTGTAATCCGTATAATTTGCAGAGTAGTATGGCGTTATATTAGTTTGTTAGTAAGTTAAAACTGGTAACAGAGTTCTATTATTCAGTTATTGCGGAAGTTTAGCAAAAAAAAAAAAAAAGAATGAAGTGTACTTTCAGTTATATAAAAATGTCCTCTGTTTTTGATTTAATGCCTTTCCTTTAGGATTTTGGCTCATTATTTACCCAATCTGTCAATTAGTAAAGCATATTATGCTGGCTATAAATATAGTTTCTTTTCTCTTCCTATTTAACTCTTAAAATTATACAAATTTCTTGTAATATCATTTTTTCATGTGTTTAGGAATACATTTAAATTGACGTATAGTATTTGTTAATAATTATTTAATTATTGATTTTCAGGCAAGAATGGCAGTCAAAAAGGCCACAAAAGCTGAAGAAGGTGCAAAGCGGTGGCTGTCCTTCATGACAAGGGATTGCAATCGATTCTGTAAAATAATGGTTCGTTCATCCTCTACTATACTCTTGAAGTCTAGGAAGCACCGGCACTTGTTCGGTGTCCGACACTTGTTGGATTCTGAAACTGACATGACACACACCCATTAGTAACATTAAATATTTCTGTTTTCTTAAATTATTACTGGTGTTCACATGGAAGTGTCCTGTCTGGTTTTTATGTTTTGTAGCTCTTAAATATTAACAGCTTTTTATGGTTTAGTTTCCTGTATCTTGTTTGGTTAATTACTAATCTTGATAAACTGCAGAACTTAGCTGACAGTAGTTCTTCAACTCCAGAAGATGTAGTCTCACCTCCACAAGATGTAAAGCGGAAAGAGAAAAAAATAGCCTTTGCTGATGAAGCAGGTGGAAGGCTGTGCCATGTTAGGTTCTATGATGAGGAGGGCGAGGGACAATTGTCAGAATCTACGTGAAAGGGAATGTTGCTTTTATACCTTTGTAAATTAGCTTCTTAATACCTTTGTATTAAGTAATAGATTGAGTGGTGTAGAAATGTCTTATACTTGTTGATGGAGGAATGGGAATTTTGTTGGTTCCTCTATATGCAACATGTTAATTCAATTAATACTTTGTATCCAGCTGAGTGAAATCAAATTTTCAATTGATATTCAGCCGTGTAAAATCAAATTTAACGGTGAAATACTTTACGCGTGTATTTTATTAATAAATTTTTGTTAGGCCGAATTAAGGATGGGAAAATAATCTGTACTTGCATATATCTTTGGGCACAAAGCGGATAGTTTAATAGGTATTTAATAGGTATATGCAGATAAAATTAATGAATATTTTGTGGATCTATTAGTTAATAGTTCTAGAGACAAATGTAATCATATATAAGTATGTTAATATTCACACTCGATAGTAAATTAATAAAATTGATGGGTTAAATTATTAATATTTTTTATGATGGAATTGTGTTATATTCAAATACTTAAAAATTCATCAAATATCCATTTATTCAAATGATAGTGTAAATATTCATTGACATCTCTGGATTGAATAGTCTATTCGTAGATATTAAACGACATCTCTAAATTTAAGATTGTGATCGAGAGTTTCACTTTCACTAGAAAAACGAAGCTATTATTTTGTTAGTTTGATGGCAGTTTTGATTGTAACAAAAAAAAATTATAATTTTAATCTTCTATTTTATTACGTCCACATAAAATAGTTCTCTCAATAATTACATTTGTTTTAAGTTTGATTTCAATCTATAACTTTAACCCAAAAATCATAATTTTTAACTTAATATGTAGTGATTTTTAGTCTTTAAAGTAGTATTTTCTCTTCAAATTTTTAATTAGAGCATTAAATCATCTATTTTTAAGTCAAAAATCACTATTTTTTGAATAAGAGATTCAGGTTAATTGTGATTAAAATTACAACAAATGTAATAATTGAAAGATCAAAAAATTAATTTAAAATGACGGAATAGCTAGTTTTTTTTATTTGAGTCAAAGAGACAATTTTCATAAGTGTGATAAAATAAAAGTAACAAATATACAATTAAGTCTTTTTTGCTTAGTCATAAATTTGACCCTCTAAATTCGAATTAGACATTCAATTATTTGAAATGAAACACTAGTGTGATTCATGAGTTTCACATGCATTTTGTGGATAGATCAGAGTGAATGCCAGGTGTCCTCTGATTGGATTAGCTTTATTTTGGTAGTGCTAATGTTTCAAAGTGTAGACTAATTTTATGTTGGTAGTGTTAGTGTTGCAGAGTGCAGCCTAATTTCTTATCTAATTAACTTTCACAATGAACCGCTACATGTCTCTATTCTTCATGATCAAGACTGTATAAAACAATAGTTTGATAATAACTTTTTAGTTTATCACAATCTTAATTTCGAAGAATGACATTCTCAATGAAATCAAGTTGGGTTGGTAGAGTTCCTTGCATTTAATGTATTATTAATTTTTTAAATTATGACAAATAACGTAATTTTGCAAACTATTGATATATGAGCTAATATTTTTATTTACACAAATATGTTTAAATTTTTTCTTTAAATATAAAGTCTACAAACACCCAATAAAATGCTCTCATTGACCGGTATTAGGTAAAGTGCAAGATGATATGCATGTCATGTAGACTATATGACTTGAACAAATGTATTTTCTTAAAAAAATTACAACTTTTT
Organism: Cicer pinnatifidum; assembly: GCA_037974775.1. Lineage (NCBI taxonomy): Eukaryota > Viridiplantae > Streptophyta > Magnoliopsida > Fabales > Fabaceae > Cicer > Cicer pinnatifidum. The sequence goes on along the minus strand of JBBPBR010000003.1, from coordinate 29,272,425 downwards.
TGGGTCTTAATCTCATATTCTTCCCATGGAGAAAGGCTTTGATCTTAATCTCATTATCTTCCACCAGTGCATTTTAACCTTGTTACATCGTCGATATTAGGTTGGTTGTTATACATCCAATGTAATAAGCAAGACGTTGACAACTTTGTTATTATGGTAAACTTTGTTAGATCTGTTCTAATTGAACTGTTCTAATATACACATTAAAAAAAATAAAACTACACAAAAATAAAAAACTGTGGCAAATTTGTTATTATAGTAAATTTTATTAGATTTGTTCTAATTGAGCTGATCTAATATACATATTTAAAAAAAAAGAGTTGGGGTAAATTTATTATTATAGTAAATTTTGTTAGATCTGTTCTAATTGAACTGTTCTAACATATACATTAAAAAAAAAAAAAGATTACACAAGAAAAAAAGGCGGTGACAAATTTGTTATTATTATAAATTTTGTTAGATTTGTTTTGTTAGACCGATCTAACAAGCCTTTTACAAAAATAATATCGCTAAATTAACCCAAAAAATTAGAAATCACGCGCGAATCCAAACCCATTTTTCATCATTTATCCTTGGTTCTTCTTTCTTCTGCAAACCCAGTCACAAATTAATCACCCGCGAATCCAAACTCATTTTTCATCCTTCAACCTTCGTTCTTCATCAAACACAGCCACAAATTAAACACGCGCATCTTACCCGTGAAAACGTTTTCATCCTTCCACCTTTAACCTTCATTCTTAAGTGAAAACGTGAATCGTGAATCAAACACAGTTTTCATCCTTCATCGTCGGCGACGAGTTGGTCCGGCGCAACACTTTTCTACTTCAACACCGACGACGATTTTTCTTTGTCTTCCTCTTCCATCTATCAAGGGGCATTTTTCATCGAGAAGTGTCAATTTCTTTCACTATCAAGAAGTGTTTGTTGCTTTCTCCGGTAATTTTCTAATAATTCTTGTTTGTTACTCAACAATCTAAAATTATTTCATTGTTAATTATTCTTATTATTAATCTTTAACTGATGGAGAAATTTGAAGGAGAAATTTCTACGAAAGTGATGGTGAAATTTGAGAAGTGATGATCATGCCTAAAAAACTATGAAAGTGATGGAGAAATTTGAGTAGTAGTAGTTACCCTAATTTTCAACCATCCTTTAAAACTGCATGCTATGTGTTTGTGATATTGTCTCTGTTAATAATAAGTCTAATGCTATAATTTTTTAAACACATATGTCAATTTGAGTTTGTGATTTGTGTTGGTTGTTGCTTAATGTGTTCATACTCTTATGTTTGAAATAATGGAGTTATTTTATGCAGTTATATTGCTTTTGTTGGGTAGCTATTTTATTTACCTTTAGATGGAAATACAATAAGTTAGAATACAAATAATTATACAAGAATCATAATTCAGACAAGAATCATTAAAACACCAAATTAGTACTACAATTTTGATTTGTGTAGAGAGAAAACCTTCTATTCTAACAATTTATATTAACCATGATATGTTAGTTAGATTTTAAGGACTATAATTATATAGGTGTAAGTGCATCTCAAATAGACTTTGTTACGAAAAGAAGCCGGATATCAACTGTGTTGGTGCCGATTCTCGAATTTTTATATGATTGAACTCTTCTCAGCTATGTACTTATATTTTGTGTGATTTGGTGACCAATGAATGGGTTGAATTGCCAAAATGTTGCATCAACGGGAAAGTCGTAGAGTTTATATCTGCATTTTCATTCGAGCCACATATAGAGGTTTCTGTGTGACTGTGAAATGCCCTTTTATCTTTGGTCTTTGTTATGAACTCATTAAGCAAAGTTAACAAAATCCACCAGCATAGCACAACTTTTATTTTCATTGAGAAAGAGAGATAAAAAGCAAGGAAAATGATTCATACCAGACCAGTGGTGTTGTTAAAATAGTGCTTCTAAAGTGGCCTTAATTTGTGTTGTCCTTGACCTTCAACATCCCAAACTGTAAAATCAACATTTTTATACTGAACTTTCTCCACATTGAACCCTGCAAATTAAAATAATTTTGTAAGCCTACAGAAACAACATATAGATCTACATATGTCAAAGAACCATTAATGAAATTAATTTAGAAAATTTCAACAAAGTGGTGGGATAAGCTATTGTCTATAACATGAGAAATCCTTACCATAAACATTTTCAATAATTTCATGACATAAATATCAAAAGAGGGCAACAGTATTACAACAAGTTGGTTAACAAAACTCAAATACAATTTCATGTGAAATTGTAAAAAGCAAACAATTAGGCCCAAATACTTGACAACAATGAATACATTAAATTAGAGATTTAACAACTGTCATTAACTAACTACTAACATGTCCAACTTTAAATCTTGCAAAAAAAGATTGTGAGAAAAAATAGCTTGATCGTCAAAAGCTTCACCGGTCTTTACACGACAAAGGAAGCAAGTCTGCTTACCCTCATTCAAACCAATGCAAAGCAAGAGACAAAAATTCAAATAGATAACTGAAGAACTATAAAGATCATATTCTTAAAAAATGGTATCACTATCTCCCAACACATAAATAACACATGACAAGGATGCAATGAACTATGAATAATAATTATAGTTGATTACAAAAAAATATAAAAAAAGAACCACCAACTGTAGGAATAGTAGATAAACTTTTCCAAGTTGAAGCTTGTAGAGTATAGTTGTTTTTACCAGCATTGTCAAGAACAGGCATTTCAACCTGTGAGAACCAGATCAATCAAATAAAGTAAGCAAGTAAACAAATTTGAAAGAAATTAGTTGATAGTTGATAGATATACCCGTATCTTAGGGTTGACTGTGAAATTTCTTAAGCAAAGTTATTTCTTCTAAACACACCCAATTTGGTGAGGATCTCATTACTATTACACTCAAATTTATACAGTCTCACTCTTATATAGTTAGTTATTTTGATGAAATTATATATGAGATAAGAAATCTATGTCAAATTCTTTTGACATAGATGTTTCAAAGCATTGTCAAATCAACTTTTTATGTAGAAATATGATTCTTAAAATGTGATTAAGATCATTTTACCATTGTATATTTTTTTCAAAAGTAGTTATGGATCGCAGTTGGATGAATGTTAATCGTTTGAGTGAAGAGTATGAAAAAAGAGTCGAGGAGTTTTTACAATTTACTTTAAAAAAACATCCTGAAAGTAAAGGAATGTTTTATTGTCCTTGTGTTATTTGTTTAAATGAAAATACATTACATTTTGAGGAAATACGAAGTCATCTTATTTGTTCTGGGATTGACCTGAATTATATCAGATGGATATGACATGGTGATTCGTTAAACATGTCAAATACCTCAGAAAGAGAGGAAGTTAATGTAGATATGAACGATCGACTAGAGGACATGATACGTGATATTGGACAAGAGTCCTTTAATCGTGCGCATGTATATGATAATTTGTACAGTGACAAAGAAGAGACTTTTTATCCGGGATGCACTAACTTCACACGTTTGTCTGCGGTATTGAGACTGTTCAACTTGAAGGCGAGAAATTGATGGACAGATAAAAGCTTCACTGAAGAACTTGAATTGTTGAAAGAAATACTCCCAAAAGGTAACACATTACCGAATCGTAACTATGAGGCAAAGAAGTTATTGTGTCCAATGGGCATGGAGTATAGGAAAATACATGCATGCCCTAATGACTGTTTATTGTATAGAAATGAGTTTGAAGAGTTGACTAAGTGTCCTAGGTGTAGATTATCACGCTACAAAATGAAGGATGGTGATTCCATTTATGACGAAAGCTCAAAGAGGCCTCATGCGAAGGTGTTATGGTATCTTCCAATAGTTCCAAGGTTCAAACGTTTGTTTGCTAATATAAATGATGCAAATAATGTAAGATAGCATGCCGATGAGAGGAAGCGTGATGGACAACTCCATCACCCAACTGATTCTTTGCAACAGAAGAAAATTGATTATTTGTACCCGGAGTTCGGAAACGATCCAAGGAACCTTAGGCTTGGACTTGCTACAGATGGAATGAATTCATATGGAAACTTAAGTAGTTACCATAGTTCATGGCCTATTCTACTAGTTATCTACAACCTACCTCCTTGGATTTGCATGAAGCGTAAATACATCATGTTATCTATGATGATTTCAGGTCCAAAACAACCTGAAAATGACATAGATGTTTATCTAAATCCATTAATTGAAGATTTGAGAATGCTTTGGGAAGGTGTTGATGTGTTTGATGGGTATTCCCGTGAATATTTTAAGATGTGTGCAATGCTATTTTGCACCATCAATGACTTTCCTACATATGGAAACTTGTGTGGCTATAGTGTTAAGGGACATAAAGCATGTCCTATATGTGAAGAAGGAACATGCTACCAGCAATTGAAACATGGAAGAAAAACTGTTTATGTTGGACATCGAAAATTTCTCAAGTCTAATCATCCATACCGTAAGTTGAGAAAAGCGTTTAATGGACATCAAGAGCATGAAATTTCCAAAAAAAAGCCTTAATTGGGGAGCACGTTTATCAACGAGTTAAAGATATAAATATTATCTTTGGAAAGAACCAAAAACAGACATCAGAGAAAAATATATGGAATAACAAGTCTGTGTTCTTTGATCTTCCTTATTGGTCTAGTCTAGATGTAAGACATTGTCTTGATGTGATGCATGTGGAGAAAAATGTGTGTGATAATGTAATTGAAACACTTCTCAACATTCAGGAGAAAACAAAGGATAACTTAAATTGTCGACTTCTATGAATTCATATAAATCAACAATTTGTCAGAAAATTATACGTTGGTGGTAGTTTATATTTTATTATTTATAGGACATTTTTTTTGACTAATTGCTTGAGAGTAAATAGATATAGTAATATAATAATGCATAATGAGAGATAAAGTAATTAAATATAATAATATGTAGTTGAAGCAAAGTTAGTACATATAATAATTTAACCCACTAAAGTAAATTAAGAGAGTCAAAAAATATAATTGATAAATAAATTAAATATATAGTAATATAATAGTGTAAATTTGGAGGTTGTACTTTTATTTTTGGTGAGTGTCATTCAAGAATTGGAGATAACCATCAAATGTCTTAAGAACTTCTATAATCCTTTGTTAATTGATTGAGAGTAAGATAATGATGTATACATTAAAAGAAACAATAATTTTCATAGAATTAATGGTAAGGTTTTTAGGGTAAGGTTTTAAAAGTATAGTTTTATGTGATAATGGTATATGTATTATGAGGGCTGGTATTGCTTTAATAGTTGAACATTTATTTTTGTATACTATATGTGTGGGTTGAAGACAAAAAAGAGTATATATTTCTTCCATATTTGATTAATTTTTTGGATGATAGAGCAAAAGGGTGTAAATATGGATATAGGTGGTCAACTTATGTAGATAGTTTAGCATTAAACAGCCTTGATGTTGATGGTAAGTTTATTTCATGGGAAACTCTATCTATATACTTTCAACAGTGTTTAAAAATAATGTTTGGTCAAATGAAAATCATCCGAGTGAAGATCATCCCAGTGAAGGAGCATTAAGACTAAGGGTCTGTTTGATTTTAACTTCAAAAACTTTATTATAGTTTTTAAAAATTTAAAAATTAGAAAATTTGTTTGGATTATATATTTTTAAAAACTGATTTATAAAATTATTTTGATATTATAGTTTTTAAAATTTAAAAAGCAAAACATGTAAAGAGTGTTTTGCTTTTCGTTTTTTCAATTTTAAATTTTAAAAAGAAAAAACACGAAAAAGTTATTTTCATTAATGACATAAGTGTAATTTTGTTGAACTTATAAAATAAATTTTTTTGTTCATTTCACGGTTGACAGAAACAGAAACAGAAACGAGAAACAATAGAAACACTCACATGATGAAGTATAAATTTAAATTTGTGATTCCAACTCTAGCTCGTGATTCGATCAAGTTCATCTACTTCATTCCCTCTTCTTAATCATTGTTGTGTTATTCATTCTCTCTAATAAATATTTACAATTTTCATCTGTATGTGTTATGTTTATAACTTTTTTTCTTTTTAGTATGTTAAATGGAAAATTTAAATTTGAATTTTATTATGACTAGTTTTTTTTTTTTAATAATTATTACGCATTTATATTCATTATTTTTATAATATTTTTTTTGTATGATTCATTCAATTAAAACATAAAATCAAACATCTA
>JBBPBR010000003.1:29246738-29263913 GCA_037974775.1 Cicer pinnatifidum | reverse complement strand
GGGGGGGGAAGGGAAGGGAAGGGAAGTTGAATTGTGTTTTGTTTAAAAAAATTAATCAAAACAAATTATAAATTAGCGAGGTAGAAAGCAAGAATAGATAAAGAGATATAGCAAGGAGCACAAGTCAATTTATATTGATTCACTATCAACATTGTAGCTACTTCCAGTTCCTTCACATTGAAGTATTTAATCCACTAATTATCAACAATAACATATGTCCACTTAACACCTACCAGTCAAAATGATTGTGTTCAAGTTTTCTCAACTTTTTAGCTTAGTACAATCAAGTTGTTGAGCACACCAACCACTGCTGGGATAAATTACAAATGGTGTTTAAGATTGTTTTGTAAATAACTCTCACAATAAAAAAGATAATGTTTATAAGGTATGCTCTCAAAATGCATTTGATGTTTTCAGCACTTATAAATAATACAAAGTTATCCACAAGTTGTTGTATTTGACAACAATAGGTTTTCTCAACCTTCTAGCTTAGTACAATCAAGTTGTTGAACACACCAACCACTGCTGGGCTAAGTTACAAATGGTGTTTAAGATTGTTTTGTAAATAATTCTCACAATAGAAAGATAATGTTTACAAGGTATGCTCTCAAAATTCATTTGATGTTTTCAGCACTCATAAATAATACAAAGTTATCCACAAGTTGTTGTATTTGACAACAATAGGTTTATCGTATATATGTGTTTTTTGCAGTGAAGATCACAAGTGATGTTATAAAGAAACTTCAAGGCCATTAAGGTTTATGATTGTTGCTGTGATTGCATGAAATCAACATAAAACATAATGAATCGTATCAAATTTTGAATCAGCATTAAAAACTTGTTCGAATCCGTCTTCATGATTGATTCAACGTATTTTGATAGAATTCATAAGAAGACCATAGGATGACATATTTAGAGGATATCATGCACTTATCCAGACAAATAAAAAGTCCAAGTTAGCGATTAGAGATATTGAGATGTTGACTTAATTTGTTAGAATGTTGAATTGAGGATTTCACCATACGGTCAATTGATTGCTAGATTCATCAGAAGTTGAATTAGTAGAGTGAACTTGTATTAACAGATTCATCAAGAGGCGCGTTGAGAGCGCTTTTATTAGAGTCAATCACAACTTCAACAAATTTTCCAAATTAAGCATTTCCTTGCTTTCTTGTTTATCTTCTCCAATCATCAAAGGATGCAACATAAGGTCTTTAAGGTTTATGACATGGGAACTGCACACTTAATTAAACTTATTAGTGCTTTAAATTGTTTCCACAAAATATTGTTTGTTATCATCAAAATAATTAAAGGTCATTGTTCTTCAACCCACATTGGTTCTAACTTCACTTTGCTGATGAATGCTGGCATCAAAAAGGCAAAAAGAAGAAACCAGTTGAAGATGATGCTTGTGTTGCTCAAGAAGAGGACATTGATTTAGACCCAATAATGTTAATGTTTGTAGTCATTGATGATTCATATCAAAGTATGATGTGGTTCCTTGATATAGGTTGCTCCAATCATATTACAGGTCACAAAGAATGGTTGGTGGGCTTAATTACCTCAAGAAATACCAAGGTTCATTTTGCAGATCATAGATCATTAAATGCTAAAGGAATATGCATAATGATTATCAAGAGGAGGAATTTTGGGTCATTATGCTATAAGCATGTTCATGAACATAGTATTGGACATTCAATTCAAAAGGGGTTTCACATGGTGATAAAGAATGATTGGTTAGAAATGTTTGATTCCTCACAAAGATTAGTTTTAAAAGTTCATTTATCAAAGAACAAGAATTTTCAAATTAATATTAAAGTTGTTGAATTCATGTGTTTAAAGGAAGTGGAATCCTTATACTATTTTTTGTTATGGCACCTAATATTTTGACACCTGGATTTAGGAGTCTTCATAAAGATGGAGCCAAGCATATGGTGGCTGGCCTGCCTGTGATTATAGCACCAGAAAAATAATGTGAAGTTTGTATGGTGGGGAAACAGCAAGAAACTCTTTCAAAGCTGAATTGTAAATGAGGGCCAAAGGAATTCTAGGTGTGGTGCTCTCAAATATTGGTGGACCTTTTGAAGTGAATTCACTAGGAGGTAATAGATACTTTATCTCATTTTTAGATGCGTTTAGTAGAATGATGTAGATCTATTTGATTAAAACTAAATGTGAGGCATTAGAGGTGTTCAAGAAATTTATTCAATTTTTTGAAAAATAAAGTGAGAAGTGCCTCAAGATATTGAGGATTGATGGAGGTGGAGAATACACCTCAACTAAATTCAAGACCTATGAGTCAAGAGGAATCTAGCATGAAATTATAACACAATACACACCTCAACGCAATGGTTTGGTCGGAAGAAGCAATAAGGTTGTTCTGAATATGGCAAATAGTATGTTGAAAGAAAAGGCCTTGCCAAATTATTTTTAGGGTGATGCAGTGGCTATTGTAGGGTATATTATGTACAAGTGTAAAAAAAATGCTCAATGGACTGGTTCCAAACATGGTGTGGACTTGACACAAGCCATTAATCAAGCATTTTAAGGTCTTTGGGTCATTATGCTATAACCGTGTTCATGATCTGCAAAGGAAAAAACTGCAAGACAAAAGTAAAGTCATGATATTGGTGGGATATCATCCAACAGGTGCATACGCATTGTTTGATCCAAGAATGAAAAAGGTTTAGTTCAATAGAGATGTTATAGTTGTAGAGTCAGAAACATGGAACTAGAACTAAACTTGCAAGAGCCTAATTCATTGGTATAGTGAGATACTTGATGAAAATGATAAACAAGATGTTGAGATAAATGAGCCATAAATCTTGATCAAATCTAAGTAATTCATATTTTATTGTGATAAATCTTGATAAAATCTTCTTGTAAATAATTCATATCTTGTTGTAGATAAATATTGATAAAATCTTCATGTAAATATTTCATATTTTCTTGTGATAAATCTTGATCAATGATTTTCTTCAATTATATATCTGAATCAAATTTTATTTCAAGATTGTCTTCAAAAACACAATCTTCTTTCATACTCAATGAAATTAATGATATTGTTCTCATAAAATATTTTTGTTAGCATGAAAAATCTAAGTATAAAACTAATTTTGTTCCAACATGTTTTTCTTTGGTTTGGATACTAGATCCCAAATATCATTCCTTGTAAATTCATTCAACTCTTTTTGCATTGCAAGGATCCATCCATCATTTGCCAATATTTATCAACAAAGATAAGTTCAATTGATAATAATAGACAAAATAAGGTTGTGTTCTTCAATGATGATCTAGTCTTTATAGGATCATTGTAATTTCCAATAATTAATGTTTCATGATGGAATGACTTGTATTTCCATCCAGTTCTGACTTGGTCAGATTCATCTTTTGATGTTTTGTCATTTTCCACTAACTTACATGCATCCTCTGATTGTTTGGGTTCTGCTAATTTGTTTGCATATGCTTCCTCTGATTCCAATAAATCTGCAATTTCCTCAACTTTCTTTTACTTTTTAAGGTCAATTTGTTTGTCATCAAATTTAACATGTATTAAGTCCTCCCCAATTTGATTTTCCTTATTGAACACTCTATAAACTTTGGATCTTTTAGAGTGTCCAAGGAAGGTACACTTTGTGAGCGGGGATCAAACTTGCCATGATTACCTTTGGTGTTTAACTTATAATAAATACACCCAAATTGCTTAAAGTAAGAGATATTAGGCTTTTTACGCTTCCATAATTCATATGATGTTTTATTCAATATTGGCCTAATTAAAATTCTATTATGAATATAGCATGCAATGTTAATTGCCTCTTCCCATAAATGTTTTGCAACATTCATCTCATTTAACACGGTTTTAGCCATTTCTTGAAGGGGTCTACTATTTATTTCTACAACTCCATTTTGTTGTGGTGTTCTAGGAGGGGAAAAATTGTGTGAGATTCCACCTTCATCACAAAAACTTTCAAAAAGCTTATTTTCAAATTCTCCTACATGATCACTTCTAATTGAAAAATGCAATAAACACTTTGTGGCAATCATCTTTATTTCTAAAGAATTTTAGCCAAATTCACCTAGTGTAATCATCTACTATCATAAAGCCATATTTCTTTTCATTTACTAAGGCTATTTTCACTAACCCAAAGAGATCTATATGTAAGAGATCGAGGAGTTTTGAGGTAGAGACTAAGTTCTTAAGGTAAAGGAATTTTTTTCCCTTTTGACAAGGTTCACACAAAATTTCAGTTTTGTAGCTAAGCTTAGGTAGACCTCTAACAAGTTGAAGTTTATTCTATTTTGAGATTAATATTAGGTTTGCATGACCTAACCTTTTGGGCCAAATTAATTTTTCTTCATTTATTGACACGAGACACCTAATATATTGTTTCTCTAAGCTAAACATATTTATCTTATATAGGTTATTTTTCCACTAACCTGTAAAGAGTAAAAATCTATCTTTTTGACTAATTGCTTTCCATGATTTTTGATAAAATATAATATCATAATGATTATCAATTAATTGACAAATACTTAATAAATTATGCTTAAAACCTCCAACAAACAAAATATCTTTAATTGAAGGAGATGTGACATTACCAACTGCGTCATGTCCAATGATATTGCCTTTCTGCTCTCCTCCAAAATTTATTGTGCCTCCTTTGATCAAATTTAGATCTTGGAACATAGATGTTTCTCCCGTAATATGTTCAAAGCATCCAAAGTCCAGGTACACCATACTGGTGTTTCAACGTGGATGTTGAAAACATTTGAAACATTGATAATTTTGTTCTTAGGTACCCAAATTTGGTTGGATCCTTGTTTGTTAGTCTTAGAGGGTTTCTTGTCTTTCCTTTTGTTTAACATGAGACAAAATATCTTGGAGTGACCTTCCTTGGAGCAAACAATACATAATATATCAGATTTGATAAGACCAAACTTAGTTACTGTTTCTTTGTATCCTAGACCTCTTTTATCATTTTTATTAACTCCATAAATCATAGAAGCATACTTGCCTCTTTCTATACGGTTAGCTAGAAAGTCTTGGAATGCTACTTCATATTTATCAAAATTACATATAACATTCTCTAAAGGTTTTGAGACATGATTATCTTTTAGAGTTCTATTTTATGTTTTAAGCTCAAAATTTCATTTTTTAAAATATTAATTTATTCAGTGCGGTTTGCATTTATTTTTCTAAGTCTTTTCGTGTTTTGAGACAAATTGTGGTTATTATTTAAGAAATCATTTATGACTTTAAATAATTCAGTTCGAGTTAAGTTAGAACGTACCTCAATTTTTTCATCTTTTGGTTGATGACTCTTCATCTGTGATGACTCTTGATCATATGCATAATTTTTATTGATTTTAGTCTTATTTATCTTTAACATTAGTTAATTTAATGAGTTATTTGATATATTTTGTTGATTTTAGTTCTTTGATTTAATGAAATATTTATGTTCTTATTTGTTTAATTAAGTATGAATTTTTCGTAGTTTTGCCTTGTTACTTTGTTTTAGTGCAGTGCTGAATTTTGGTGAGAAATCAACATGACCTATGTGGAGTATTTCCGGCATATCTGGAGTTGTAGATGTTCAATTAGAGTCACACAAAGTGCGAATGCAAGCTGAGATCCATAGCTACAACTTTCATGAAGACACCAGAACCAAATTCAGACTCTAAAGAGGAGTAAAATGCAACGTACGTCAGATAGCAGATGTTGTGCGCCTGAAGCGCGCCAGCTGCGCCTGAGGCGCATTTCCAGCCTTTCGGCACTGTCCAGGCGCGTCCGGAGCGCAAATCCTGCGTATGGGGCGCGCGACGCGCATCAACTTTCATAAAAACGCAATTTTTTTTTTACTGTTTAGGGATCTTTTTGACTATTGGGAAGTTGGGAGACTTGTGCTCTACCATAGAAACTCAAAGATGGTCGTTTCTAACGCCATTGGAGAAGTTTTATCAAGAATCATTCATGAATCCTTCTTGTAATTCTTCTCTAATCTCTATCTTTTTTTTTATCTCTGTCATGAGTAACTAAACCCTATTTGTTAGGGATGAGTGTAAAAAGATGAAACCCTTATTTTTTTGATTTGATTTCTAGTTATATGAATGAGATTATTGAATTATTTTTCTCATCTTTGTGCTTAATGCTTTTTATTGCTTGATCAACATTAAAATATTCTATGATTCGTATTTTGAAACGGGAGTGGACTACCAATGCTTGAGATGAGAAATTTATTAATTTGTAGTCTAGGGATAGATGCAGGTCATGAAACCAATTAAATTAGTTGCAAAGACAATAGTTTAAAAAGAGGATTCTAGTACAGTAATGCTTAATTCTAATCTTAAATCTACTAAGGAATTAGGGGTTACTTTGGAATTAAAGGTTCTGTCACTAAGACATTAGGCCAAGAATAATAAAGAGAATTCGGTAATAATTCAATAAAGGAATTTAGTAACTAGGATCAAATTAGACACCAAGGTTGGATTCGAAGTGAAACTCATCCCTGACATTTTTCTCATTATAAAGGATCAATTTTATTATCATTGTTAATTTCAAATGTTATTTCAATCAACTTGGGAACCTTTTGTTCAATTGTACTAATTAAGTATAATACAATAGTAAAACACAATCCTTGAGTTCGACACTCGGTACTATCGTTTTATTATTACTTGCAAAGATTCAGTACACTTGCTGAAAAGCTATCACTGATTCATTTCCAAAGTCAAAATTATGATCACTGTTGGATTCAGAGTCAGAGTTATTATGAGCCATCAGATAAAATCTACTTTCTCTTCATCATTAGAGGATTTATCATAATCATCTCATGTAGCCATCATAACCTTCTTCTTAGGTCTAAAGTCTTACCTCCTATGTTTTCATTTTTCCAGATTTGGACATTCAGACCTGACATGCACAAATTCATTGCATCCATATCAAATGATGTTTTTCTGGTCAGACCTATCATCATTTCCTATGAATTTTTCAAGGTATGAAAGTCAGCTCCTCATCCTCGTAGTCCACATTCTAGTCATCCTAATCATTATCCTCTGATTGTGTTGTTATCTTTAGTGCCTTCTTCTATTTTCGCTCATCTTCTACAAGCTCAATTTCATGTGATATCAATGAGCTAATCAATTCTTCTAATTTAAGAGTATTTATATTCTTAGCTTCTTGAAAGGCTGTAATCTTAGTTCTCCATTTGCTTGGAAAACTCGTAAGAATTTTCTTCATATGATCAACAATAGCATAACTCTTTTCATGAACCTTTAATCCTAAGACCAGAGTTTGGAATCTGAAAAAAAAATTAATGTCGTTATATTCTTCCATCCGAAATATTAATATTTTCTTAAAAGAAGGTTGGCCTATGCTTTTTGAACTTGCTTGCTTCCTTCATAAGCCAAAGCCAAATTTTCATAGATGTTATATGTTGTTTCTTGGTGAGTGCATTTGTCAAACTCTTTAAAGGTGATTGCATTTATCATGAAGGCTCTGGACTTGTGATGCATCTTGTACATCATATATGTTAAGTATGCATATCTTTTGTTGGAATTTCAATGCCATCAATTTTTGTTGGAGTAATGTAGCCATCTTCCACTAAGTCCCAAAGTTCAAGATCTTGTGACATAAAGAAGCTTTTGAGTATGTCCTTCCAATACTCAAATCTTTCTCCATCAAACATAGGTGTTCTGTTGATGTTTCCACCAGAGGCTTCTTCACCTAATCCAGATTTATTGAATCCTTGGATCTTTCCTCCTTGAGACCAGACTCTTGATACCAATTGATGGTGCAAACAGGAGAAGGGGGTTCAATAGTGTTTGTCTAAGTTGGATTATTTTTAATTATTTATTCAAGAACTGGTTCCGGTTGGTGATATTAACTAAAATAGTTGTAGTAGCAATTAGACTTAAGTAATCAGAGGCAATAGTAAAGTAAAGAGTGCAGAAGTAACATGAAACTAGCAGATTTATCCTAGTTCACCACCAACTTGACAATTTACATCTAGTCCCTTCACTTAGAAGGATTAACCAATAACTCAAATCCTTGAATTACACAACATTTTACACTACAAGTCAATGTTCTCAAAACAATCTTACACCTACAGACTTTTTGAGGCAAACAAGCACCTTGAACCTACAAGTCAAGTCTTCTCCACACAACCTAAGAATCACATATTGTTGAAGGCAACTACACCTTGACCCTATAAGTCCAGTCTTCTCAACACAACCTGAAAACCACAAATTGCTTGAGGAATACTAAAGCCACTATCATAATGGGTTACACAAGTTTGAAACTAATTGTGTTTTTCTTCTACTAAGCATATTTTTACAATTGACTTCTCATAATAAAATACTTAGAAAATATTTCCTTGATCAAATGTTTCTTTAGAACTTAAACGTCATAACTTTGAATTCTTAGAATATTTGAGCTCTCAAAAGTTCTTTTAAATAACAATTTATTGGCTTTGATTACTTGACTCTCCCTGACTTAAGGCTCCCACTAAGTCTAAGTAGTTTTACAATTCTTTGCTCCCTAGATGCATACACTTTCTCTCCCTAAAAAAAGAAATTTTTCTCAAACATCTTTCCCTTCTTTTTGTCATCATACAAAAACACTTGAAATATTTATTTATTTATTTTTTTAACTTTACTTAAGAAACATAAAAGACATAGTAATATGAGTTTAAACTAATCAAGGCATATCACATTATTAACCAGATATAAAGTTAAGGTTCATATTTTTTTTAATGAATTCATATATGTTTTCTGCTAGTGAATTGGTGAATATATTAGCTCATTGATGTTCAGTGTCTATAAATTGGATATTTAGTACACTTTTTTGAACAAAGTCATTAATAAAGTGATGTTTAATTTCTATGTATTTATCCCTAGAATGCAGGATTAGGTTATTTGTTAGAAAAACAACATAAGTATTATCATATAATATGCGAATGTTGACCAAGAGATTGCAATTGTTTTTTGTCTCTTACTTGACCAAGAGATTTAATTTTCACCAAGAAATGTGCAATTTCCACTAGTGCTTTTTCTTTCAAGTTTTTCTCCACCATAGTCGACATCACAATAGCCACTTAATTTGTACATAGTTGACTTCTTATAGAACAACCCATGTTAGAAGTACCTTTCAGGTATCTTAGGATCCTTTTAACAACAATTAAGTGAAATTCCCTTGGATCAACCTAAAATCTTGCACAGATACACACACTAAATAAAATATCATGTATGGAAGAAGTAAGGTACATAAGTGATCCAATCATTCTTCTGTATGTTTCCTAGTTAACCTTCTATGAAGTAGGGTGCATTGGTGTAGCCATTGGTTTGCAATCATCCATCTTAAACTTCACGAGAAGCCATTTTGTATACTTGATTTGAAAATGTATATGCCTTTCTGACTTTGTTGAATTTGTATCCCTAAGAAAAACTTCAGTTTTCCCATCATGCTCATTTGAAATTCAATTTGTATCAAATTATCATATTATTGACAAAGAATGTCATTAGAAGATCTAAAAATATTGTAGAGGGGATAAGATTAAGTGTTACAACTAGAGTTTTCGCAAACATCTCTTGAGGTGTCTTTATCTGAATCATAGCTAGAGCAAACAATGAAAGTTTAAGGGGATAAGATTGGAGTTTGGTGTTTAGTAAGGGGTTTGTATGGTGTTGGAAAAGTTTCAGGTTTATTTATTTCATTACCACTATCAAAATCAATAGAAGATTGAATAAGCCTAGTAGAGGGATTTACCTTTTATCTCTTGCTCAAGCTGAGAATAGCTTAATCATCATTGGTGTTTTCATCATCTTCTCCTTCCTCTTGCACAAAAGTTACCCTAACTGCCCTTTTCCTTTTCTTCGCAAACTCTTAAATGCTTGTCGCAGAGGGAAGTTGACTAGAAGCATTTCTTGACCAAAGTGCTACCTCCTTAGACAAAAGAAGATGTAGAAGTTGAAGCCATAAGAGAATTCAAGTGGATTTTAGTAAAGTTCTAAGGTTAGAAAAGATGTCAAAATTCTTGGAAAATACGTGAGAGTAGTGAGTGACTTGAGTGTTGGTGTTTTTAATAAAAGGTTTGAGTTTCTAAAAGCAAATAACTATAACTACTTTGCACGCATTAACACATAAAAATAACACGTTTTAGAAAATCATAGAACTCACAATTTTCAAGAAAATTTTTCATACTTGAAATAAATTGAATTTTAAGCGACTAGAGGTAGAGGCAAAATTAAATTCATAAGAGGCAAAGTATACACATTTAACCTATAGGTATGTTTTACTAGAGGGAGAGACACACATGGATATCAACACCACTCCTTTATAAATTGAATGTTTGAATTTTTCTTTATAAAGTTAAATTTGTATTCATCAAGGGGTTTTGTAAAAATGTATGCCCACTAATAATTAGCGTCAACAAACTTAATTTTTAAAATACCCTTTTGGACATATTCTCTTAGGAATTGATGTTTAATTTTATATGTTTTGTTCTTGAATGTATAATAGGATTTTTGGTTAACCATGTAGCAGATGTATTATCATAGAAGACAAGAATGTTACTCTCATTAATTTTAAAGTCTTTTAGCTAATGTTTCATTCAAAGCAGTTGAGTGTTGCAATTGGCTGTTGAAATAAATTTTGCTTCAACTGTAGATAAAGCAATGGTATCTTGTCTTTTGTTTGACCAAGAGATCAAATTTTCACTATGGAATGTACAACTACCACTGGTGTTTTTCATTTCTATTTTATCTACGCCATAATTAGAATTGCATAAACCAACTAACATGTTCTCATAGGATGGCTTAAAACATACACCAAGGTTAGTAGTGCCCTTAAATATCTAAAGATCCTTTTAACTACAGTCAAATAGGATTCTTTAGGGTCAGACTGAAATCTTGTGCGCGCACACACACACACACTCTCTCTAAACATAATGTCAGATCTAAATGTAGTTAAATAGAGAAGAGAATCAATTATCCTTCTATATATCTTTTGATCCACATTTTTACTAATAGGAAAGTAATCGTAGGATAATATAGCCATCGCTCACATGGTCGTTTTGGCGTTGATTTCACTCAAATCAAGTATATGGTGAAGAAGAACGGTGCAAAATAACGAATTTCATAAACAGAGAAGTCGTGTATTTTCGAGAGAAATTGATATGGTTAAAGATGTGAGAAAGTGTATTTAGTTGACTTGCTAAATGACTGAAAAAACATACTAAAATTTGGATAAAACGAATAATGTTTTCTGGATAAATTATTGATCACCAATGCCATACGATATTCCTATTTTTGTTTCCTCTTCTTGGTTGTCCATGCTGCTTTTAAATTAGGTTTTAGTCATTTCTTTAATTTTTTATTTTAAATAAAATCAACAATTACAAAAAACTAATGTTTTTAACACTTTTTTTTAACATAATTTCATTACTAAAGTATTACTAATATTTTATATAAAAAAGTAATTACTCTTTTAAAATACATTAATGATCAAAACTCTCATATTCACAATATTAACTACAATTATTACAATAATATTTTATAAAATAATCACATAAAAATACTACTATATTTATGGAATAGTCAAAACGATAAAATAAATAAATATAACATCAATAATTTATATTGATTACTAAATTAAAACAAATACGTATAAAATCATTATATCATAGAATATATATAAAAATAAAGAAGTTAATAACAATATTACTAATATCTTAAGACAATTATTTATAAAATAAATAATTAAAATAGGAAATAGTCTTAAATAATTAAAATATAACTATGCACACATCTATCATTTAGTCAATCGCACACAAAAATATCTCCTTAAATATCTAATTCAAATCTACATATAAACTCACTCAAAATCTTAATCTCAAAAACACTTTTTCCAAAATACCATTATTTTTTTTGAAAAATAAATTAAATAACTAAACATAATATTTATAATTTATATTATTCATTAAATCAAATATAATACGATTATCAGATCATAAGAAACTCACATATATAAGGAGAAGTAATTATAAAATTAATTAATATATATTCTATAATAATTTTAGCAACAAATTAATTTCTTTAAAAATATATTTAATTAATAAAAGGCATTTTTTTTACAACAGTCTGACCCTTACCATTATTGACACTGTTAATCACGACTTTATCGCCCCCACTTCTTGGGAATAAGTACCATTGTCCATTCACTCCCACTACCAATTGAGCCACCTCAATCAATAGTGGGAATGAATGAATGGTAATACTTATCCCCCAAATATCGAATTCGAACGGTAATGGTCGGAGTGTTACAGTTCTCCTCTAACACTGCATAACCCAAAAGAACCTTGTACGTAGGTCCACACATCATATTCCTCAAGTGTCTTTGGAGTGGTTTCCGATTCCCCAAAATCAACTACATCCGAAGAAGCTTCTTCATGGTTTTTATCGATATTTTTCTAGTTCGAGGGAGAATATTATTGAGCTATTCCTTGAGCATCAGAATTTTTCCGACAATTTTCGATGAAATGTCCAATAACATTAGAAGATTCACAAAACAATGACAATTTTTTATGATCAACGTAAATTAAAAATACACATCTTTTACGTTCAACAAGAATGCAATCTATCAGCTCTTGTAACATGTCTCGATTGACCAAAACTCGGGCGAAATGAATTGGTTGCTTCATTAAAAAAATAATAAAATGTCAATACCTAAAACAATTGTGAAAATAATGATCGACCTTCAATATTTATCGCAATCAAATAACTTATGAAATATTTAGAAAATTTTCCGATAAACAATAATGATGTATTCTTTTTGTTACTTTGTTTTTTATTCAATGGGGGGTTTTTTGCCTTTGGATAATTTAAAGAATATACAAAGGGACACATTCTATTTTTATTTTTGTATATTCACCATAATATATCATTTGAAAGGGTGTCAAAGTGTGAATGATAAATTTAGACTTATCAAAATCAGCAAATGGAAAGAAGTTGGCATGCATAAGTAAAAACTAGTAGGTATGTGAATATTCATAAAATAATGTTAGGTGTATTCTTTTTGCTATTTGAGTTATTTTGAGTAATTGGGCTATATAATGTTGAAGGGTGTCAAAGTGTTGAATAACAAATTTTGATTTTGTCGAAATAATCAAAATAGAAAGAAGTTGACACGCCTCAAGTAACAGCTAGTAGGTTTCTGGACTTACAAAAATATAGCCCAAGTAATCAAAGCAAAACTTTTTTGTCGATAGAAGCTCAATCTGCCCGAAACACGTGTCGAAATATCTCCAGGTTCTTGCACGAGACACAACACTTCAAAGTAGCGATTTTACTTTCGTTTCTTAGATAGGTTTACTTGAATGACATGCATCCACTAGTAGTTATAATTATTTGTTTATTAAATAGCTTTCGACGGCTTTGTATTAAGGGCTTCTTATTGTTATAAGAAAATTCACATCCACCATAACAATTGTCGAATTTCTCTTGAATCTTAAGTATGCTACTTTACATTCAAGTATTTTAATTCAATGTCATTTACTTTTTCAGCAATTTATCTTTATTGTTGTTTACATTCCTTGCATTTTAAGTTTCTACATTTTAACATTTATGCAATTAACATTTTTTGCACTTGAAATTCATGCGTTGGTTTTAAAAATTTAACCACACTAATTTGTTTGTATATTTACATTCAAGTAGTTTAATTTCTAGTAAAAATTCTTGTGTAATCATGGATCAGAATTGTCTAACTTTGTGGCAGGAAAAATACTCCACCTTTCATTATTTATATACGGGTGGATCAATTTTATGTTTTAAACATATATAGCCACGTGTCTTTATTTTTTTTTTCTCAAAAAAAAAAAAATGATAAACATGCACCTGTCTGCAACACCATTGTCATCTAAATCAACCTCTATTGTACCATCATCGTTGACTCACACCACCGCCTCCGTTGTTAAATCGACTGTTGTTGCATCCCCACTATCGTTCATTCCCAACTGTCGTCATCATTGACCCATATCATATGTACTCTCACCTTGTAGGCAACAAAAGAAACATCCCCAAACTATTTCAAATGTCTGATTGAGATGGCACTGGTGGTCGGAGTGCATGATGGTCACATTTGGTCGATTATCTTGGACTCTCGTAGAGTGGTGAAAATGCTATACACGCTATTTAATTTGTCCTTCATTTGTATTTAAAATTACAAAAAACATCATCATTTAAATCTTAAGATTGATTTAATGACAACGTCATTTGTTTGAAGAATCAAATTAATCCAACCGTTCATAAAGAATGAAAGGTAGAGTACCTTTTTCGTCACAAAGTTAAGCAATCCTGATCCATAAATCATTCACATTCGGTTTTACCACATTCAAATAATTGTTTTTGAATGTGTATTCACCCGTTCCATGTCCATAATTCATATAAGTTTTTGGCAAAATCGTTTGATCATGATAATAATAACTTGAATTATCTATATCTTTTATAACTTGCAAATCAGAATAAATCAATTTTACATTGCTTTTTAATTATAGAATCATAGGGAATTATCTATAAAAACAAGAGTTTGGGGGATTTATGTACGAGAATGAAATTAGAATGTCCAACCTAAGAAAATATGAAGAAAAAAAAAATATAACTTAAGCCCAATAGCGAAGTGGTTAGTAATTAGACCTAAGATACTAACTCTAGACAAAATCAGATCATGAGATGTCTATAAAAAAATCACGAGATAAGAATACATATAAAATATTATATAAATAACAACTTGATAAGAAGACATAATCATAGTTGTAGCCAAATATCACACTAGGTTCAATGATTGACCGTCAAATACTCATATTAAGGATCAACCTTTTAATCCTCATCCATATCATCATAGTTGAGAATAGTTTAAATTAGAGATAAACATTATACATCAACCAATCAAAGAACTTGTCGCAATACAACTTGAAGTCTTAAAATACTATAAATAGGGTTCATCCCTTTGAGCTTACTTACTCATTTTACACTTCACTGAAAACTCTGATTTCTACTTCACCTAATTTCACGCTGAAGGGCAGTTTTTTTTTTAGAGCGGAAAGAGACCACGGCCACTCTAATTTTCATTTACTTTTATTTATTTATAAAATTAGATATATCTACCTATAATAATAGTTATCAATAATATATATTATATATAACGAATGTGTTGCTAATTATTTTAAATTGTGAAATAATTCATTAGTGATAGAGACTGTTATCAATTACAAAGATAAAAAATATGAAATTAATTAAAAATATTTTATATAAAACTTATTTTGTATCGATATCTTCTGTGCCATCATTGACTTCGTAGAGGTTTAACATCAAATTTATGTCCTTCAAATTTATTTAAATTTAAACAAAATGTCAGTTTGTCAATTATACTAAAAAAAAAAAGGAACAATCATCCATAGAGTTCAATTCCCAATAAGTAATAGTAATTGTACAAGTTGATTAATGATAAAAAAAACGTAAAATTGAATTTCAATAACTTGGAACTAAATTATATTAAAACCAACAAAGTATATTTATATTCTCACTATTTAAAATAATTGACTCATTTAAGTTTTTCAATTTTTAATATATTTCACTTTAATTGTATTATTTAATTAATTATTTAAATCTTTTTATATTGTATTCATAACATTATTTACAAAAAATTGAATTTATTTTTCTCAAAAATAATGGAATTATTGGATTATTTTGAGAATAATAGAATAATAAGAGTGCATAAAAGTTATGTGGGGGTCGTGAATGTTATGTAGTAGCACAGCATAGCATATGAATAAATGTAGAAAAGCAGTTAAAGGCAGCAAGCAGTAGAACACTAGGTACAATGACTGGTCTTAGTTAATTTGTAAGGTTGTGTTTGACCATAACTTCAATAAAACACTCACAACTCAGATTCATTTTTCTTCACTTCTTTATAATCTGACTCTCTCTGCATTCATATGTCTCAACAGTCAACAATCACGATCTCCGTTTTCTTCGAAAACCACGCCATCCTCTCCCTCTCTCTCTTTTCTACTGCATCTAACTGTTCTTAAATAATGAATTTCACATGCACTTTCGAATAAACAAAATTTATTTTATATTTTTCAAAATAATATATTTCACACAAATATATAATCAAATATTTTTATATTTATCCAAGGGTGATATATAAAAATGAGAAAAAGAAAGGGTGATATAAAAGGATAATATACACTATCTGTATAAATTAATTTTAGAATAATAATTTTGATTTTATCATTTTATTATATATTTAAAATTTTCATTATCAAATAATCACACTTGTATTTAGTGTAAGTGTATGATTATTAAATATTAAAAAATTTACATTCAAAAGATATAAAGGAGTATTTAAATATCGTAAACTTTTATATGCATGTTAGGGTTCGTGTTACTACTGATATTTTAGTTCTATCACTATCACCATCAGAAGAACAACTGCATAACTGCAAAATGACATTTATTGAGATGTTGAAGGTTGCAACGATGGAGATGTTAATGAAATGAGATATGGTGTTTATTGAAGGTTTAAAGGTCACAAAGATGAAGGAGAAAGAGAATGGAGGATGAACTAGAATGGCAAGAACAAAAAATGAAGACCCCTTTGCAAGGATGAAAGAGAAAGTTTGGAACAACAAATGGCTCATAATGTGAGTTGTGATTTCTTACTCTTATTCATTAATTTGCTTTCTCTTTTGATTTTATATAATTAATTAATAATAATGTTATTGTGATTTAAAAAAGAAAATATACTATGTTATAAATTACAATAAAAGAAAATATTAGTGCTATATTATTTTTTAATCAATAATATAAATGATTTTATTAGTAAAAAAGTGAATTTGTTTATTTTTTAAAAAACAAAAAATAATTAATTTCTAAATGGGTCCTTAAATTTAGTTTTTTGTGTGGGTATAGAGATTTAGTAAAATCTAGTTTTAAAAGAAGTAGATTGATTTACAACTAATTTTTTTCAATCTTTATATTTGACAACTAATTTTTTTATTTTTCAAATAAAAAGTTTTTTTTTAGTTATAATTTGCAAACACAGTTTTTGATATGATTTGATGCGTTAACGGAGTATCTATTTGTATATCTTTATTTGTTTTTTTATATAACTTTTGAGTCCTT
>JBBPBR010000003.1:29223562-29246061 GCA_037974775.1 Cicer pinnatifidum | reverse complement strand
TTAAAATAAATAAAATAGATAAATAATTAAAAATATATATTAGATTGATAAATTTTAAATTAATATAAAAATTAACAATTTTAAAATAGTTTAAGCATTAACTAATAAAATTTATTTTTAATTAAAAATATTCTTTTATACAATTTTACACTTAAAACTAATTGAACCGCTAATTTTAAGACACTTTAACTAACTTAAGAACTATTAGCTAATTTTAGTTTTTTTAACTTTTCATTCATTATAAATAAAAACTAAATTTATTTAATGTATATTTTTAAATTTTTAAGAGTACAAAAGAAAAATATCCTTATAGCATAGCATTATTATTGATATATAACATCATCATCTTCTGAACTCAGTTCTGCATGCACATAATCTTAGATTCTGGGTTACTGTGTCACTCACCTCGATTAACCTGACCTGAATTTCTCTTTACCCATGCCGATCATACTAACACTGTCCACAGACATAGTAGAACTACTGTTCAGTCAGATTTTTTTCTTAAAAGAGAAACAACTAACCACGTGCATTTTTTTTTCTTCTTTCTTTTGATATTAATTAAAGTTATGTATTTTCAACTACCGCAGTTGCGTCTTACAAGAGAGATTAATTACACTTCTACGACCCGATCTATTTGGATTCAAATAAATATGTCCTACGTATTAAAAAATGATTAAAAAAAAAGAAGTTATGTATGTTCATCCAAATAAAGGTTAAGCAAATTTATGCGATTCTATTTGTTTTTTTTTAAGCACGAATTAACTTAATTTTTTAAATTAAAAATTGATTAAAGTCAAAAATATACTTTTATTTCTTTAAGTTTAACTTAGTTTTTATTTAAATTTTTTAAGTTGATTATATTTTGTTTCGATCATTAAATTATATTCGTCGGCACTATTATAATTTAAGATATATTAAATTACACATGCAGTTTTTAAAATTTGAAATTATTTCTGAATTACTGTTATAAAATATTAAGATATAATCGAAAATATCGCAACAAGTTGATTGTCCAACTTATTTTATATGTGAAGAAAATTAAAAACATTAATTATATAGATAAACTTTTATTACCTTGTTTTAAGGGTATGTGTGAACTTATATCGTTGTAAAGAAAATTAAAAAATCTATACAATATAATAAAGCAAATATAATACTTTGGCAAGTTTGACACGTGTCAGCTAAATAGAATGTTAGACAAATATAAAGTTTCTATTAATAGAAATAACCATCTCATTGTTCAAATTTTTTTAAAAGAAAAAATAAAACTTCCATTATATCACGATTTAACGTGATGCGTTGTTTGAGAATTTAGTGGCCAATTAAAAGATAAGAAGAATGGATTAAATATAAAATACAATTGATTATATGACTTGACAGTTTTTTTGAAAGTAATGGTTTTTTAAATACTGCTTTACCGTTTCTCTTCAATAATCTCTTATTTTCGGCGTCTCCTTTATAAATATCATTCGTATTATCTCATGTATACACAATTTCCTTTTAATTTTTCTTTACCAAAGATTCGTTATTCATCTTTGTGTTTACCTTTCTCCGATGTCTGAAAAAAAAAATCAGATTTTGTTGCTTCAATTTCTCTAAAAAATGAGTCATGGAATTTGATTTATGTGCGACTGTGGTTTCTGTCTGATCTGAATGTCAAACATAAATTTTATGAAAATAGTATTGATGGATGACAATGTTTAATTCTTTCTTCTGTAAATTCAAAGTTTTAAATTGTACACAAACTTATTTGTTATGTTATTAATTCAATAAATTTGTGTTTCATATTTTTAGGGTGATAAAATTCAAGCAACAGTGCGAATAACTTTTATTTCTCGATTTGATATTAATATTCGTGAGGGAGCTGTGTACAACTTTCGTTCTCTTCGTGAGTCGTCTAATAATTAGACACTAATTCGAAATGTTGACATGAATTCATTCTTAAATATCATGTATTTCATATGAGTGACATACTATGTTGAATAATAAAAATAAAAATTCATTATTAGGTTACTTATCATCTTTACCTTTACTAACTTAATTTATATATGTCCATGTCCATTATTTTAAAAATTCTTATTTCATCTAATCTAATTATTTAATTTTTCAATAATCATTGTTTTTATTTGTTTAAAATTAAAAGTATTGTTTTTATAAGTTTTTGGAAAGAAAAAAAATTATTTGGAGAATTAAAAAATAAGGCATCATCGTTAAGATTAAAAAGTCATGCTTTTGATCCGTAACATTGACAGCATTATAAGAAATGATTTTTTAATTTAGTTTACGATTAGGTTTATTTATTTATTTTATTGTAAATTGTTTATTTTTAAGTCAACACTTATGTATTTAATGCGAATGTCAATAAAATTTATGAGTATTGATATATATAAATTAATATAACAATTTATTTATCAAGACCGTAAGTTGTTTTCGTGCGACACACGGGTTACACACTAGTATATATAATTTATAAGATTTTATGAATGTTTTATGAAAAATTAGTGTGAGAGACATATTGTTGCAGTATTTGGTAGAGTTTCAAATGGTTAGAAGCTTTCAAATAAACTAATTGTTGTTGAAATTGAGATAAAATCCTAGCAGTGCAAAAAGAATGTGTTATTTTTGAATTTCGAAAAAGCTTTGAAAAAATAATTTATGTCACCGAAAATATTACAAGGTTGAGTCGCGGACTAGATCGCCCTCTTTAAGCCATTTCCAAACATGACCCAAATTGTGTAAGACAAACTATCAACCACGAAGTCCCTAGGATAAAACAATCCATATCACTGTATCAGAGTTCTACTACACTGTAGAAAACCGTTCTTTAATATCATCATTATTTCCAACAATCTTCCATTAATATCATCATCTTTTCCAACAACCCCCCACTTGAATTCATTATTTACAAAAGTTGGGTACCCCTTTGGACACAACCAAGTTCCATATCTCCACCTTATAAACACTACTAGTGTGATTTTCCTCATATGTGGGACTTCCTTATTTTTCAATTTACAGCAACACTAACTTTCATTAATATCATCATTATTTTCAACAATCTTCAATTAATATCATCATCTTTTCCAACAATTCTTCACTTGAATTTAAGAAAAAGATTTCTGAAATAGCGTCCAACGCTTCTATAAGATTATGCATAAACAAAGGTGTCTCTTGACTTGAACCTTTGTATAGCAAGTAAGATTCAAATGGAGGCACTAGTGTCTATCCACCATCCATCTCATCAACCAACAAGGTTGATCTTAGTTATCATAACAATGAATTGCTCTTTTGTCAAGTTAGCCTGATTAAAAGGGTCTAGCTTGCTCCTACACTTGCGTGTCATATGACCCTCTTTCTCACAATGAAAGTAGAAAAAGAGTGGGAGAGGGTCATTTCTAGGAATTGGTTACTGTCTTATAATTGGGACCTTTGGAGGGTTCCCATTCTTGTTGTTGTTCTTTAAAGTGCGATTATGATTCTTTAGTTATTTGTCTTTTGGCTTCAGAACTGCTTCAATGAATTTCATTTTCTGGTTATTTGCTACCAGAAGAACTTCATCTTTTTGTTTGCTTTCGGGATTCCTCCTCAATTCTAAGGCGGGTTATAAGTCTTTCTAGAGAGAATTCTTTTGTTTTATGTCTAAGAGAATTTTTAAAATCTTTCCAGGCAGGGGACAGTTTGTCAATAATAATAGCAATTTGAAACTGTTCATTTAGGGACATACCTTCAAAGATGATCTTGTGAGCAATTTTCAGGATTTCATGAGACTGAGCTTCCACTGATCTATCATTTGATATTTGAGGTAGTGACTAACAACATACTTTTTGGCAGGAGACAATTTGTCAATAATAATAGCAATTTGAAACATTTCAATTAGAGACATACCTTCAGAGATGATCTTGTGAGCAATTTTCAAGATTTCATGAGATTGAGCTTCCACTGATCTATCATCTGACATTTGAGGTAGCGACTCACAACATACTTTTTGGCTCCAACTTCCTCAGTATCATATTTCTTCTTTAGAGCATCCAAAACCTGTTTAGCAGTATTGTTGTTAGAACTATAGTAATCATACAATTCATTAGCAAGTCCATTAAGAATATAATTCTTACATAAGTAATCATTATGTTCCCATTGGGTTAATTCAACAACTTTCTTATCCTGTTATGTTTTGTCATTTGTTTCTGGAACAACAGGAATGTCATCCTTCAGAATGTTGACAACCTTTTTCATGGTTAGAAAAAATAACATCTTTTATTATCATTGTTTGAAGTGACTTCCCTCAATCCAAAATGGTTTGTTGTAGTCAGAAGCAGAAGAACCTATCCCAGTAATTTCTTCGGTAGACATGGCATTACGAATCGTCTTCAAAAACTTTTTTTAAAAAAATTTATACCACCGAAAATATTACTAGATTGAGTCACGGACTAAGTCGCTCTCTTTAAGACGTTTCGAGCCAAGCAATGCCGGCCAGACGAACAACCGCGACGGTGTGCACGCATGTGTGGTGGTCAATTTTGCATGTGTTCTTCCTCCTTTACAAAATTGGGGTACCCCTTGGGACACACCCCAAGTTCCATACCTCCACCTTATAAACACTACTGATGTGTGATATTTCACCTATGTGGGACTTCCTTATTTTTCAATTCACAACAACACTAGCTCCCATTAATGTCATCATTATTTCCAACATAATGTAACTTAAAGGATCAAATCGGGATAAAATAAACTTAAAGGACTTAAGCGGTAATTTTTCCTTCGTGTCATCTCTATAATTTCTTTCGCTAGCATCTCTATTGTTTTTTAAATCCTATAGTATCTCCAAGTCTTGAGCAATCTGATGGTGTAAATTATCATCAGTGAGACAATACCATTTGAATATGTTGTAATCGGCACCATAGCCTTTGAGTTAACTTTTAAATTAGAAGAGATTTGATGGATTTGAATATTATTCTCCTCTAATACTACATAACCCAAAGAACCAACAATATTTATATCTGGATATTAATGATCTTATTGTAGATGATTTATGTTATCTGTATTAGATAAACTAGAACACAAGAACTTATTAATTATATATTTAGAACTATGTACGTAGGTTGGACCTCATATTCCTCAAGTGTCTTTGGAATGATTTCCGATTCACCAAAATCAACTATGTCCAAATCAGAAGCTTCTTCATGATTTTTATCAATGTTTCCTAATTAGAGGGAGAAAATTATTGTGCTATTCCATGACCATCAAAATTTTTCCGTCAATTTTCTATGAAATGTCCAATAACCTTAGAAGATTCAAAAATATTATATGAATCCAATATAGAGCTTTCGTCCAAGAGAAAATTCGAAAAAGATCATATTTCAACTTGCGATTCCATAAAATCATTTTTCGAGAAAAACAATTTGCAATTCTTGGATTTTAGAAGATTTGATTTTAAAAAATTGATATTGATAAAAAATGTATTTAGTATTAGAATTACAAAATTAGTTTAAAAATAATATTGTATGAAAACTTATCCAAGATAATATCCAAGGTCATTTTGAAAGTGTGACATAATTCTTATATATAATGTTTGGATTAGTTGTGTTGTATATGAGGGAATAGAGTAGAATATCATTGAACGATATAACACCAAATTATAAAAAATTACTTATATGACCCGTCTAGTAGTACTTGTATTTTAAGGTTATATATGTTTACTTCTAAAAACAAAAATAGGTATACTGCTTTATATGATACGAGTTTATGTTCTTATGTACATACGTAGGGAGGTAACGTGTCATTTTAATTTCTTCCTCTAAAATAAAATTATATTTTTTTTTTGGTTTTAAAGAGTTTAGTGGTAAAAATAATACATATTTAATGTGGAGACAAATAATCAAATAGGAAACCATCAAAACAGAAAAAGAAAACAATAATCAAAATAGGCAATGATCAAAGTACAACAAAATAGGAAATAACAATTAAAACTTTACTGAATGTATAATACAATAGGAAACAATAATCAAAATAGAAAAATGAAACAACAAAAAAGAATAAACTTTGTTACTTCAATGGAGAGAGAAAAATTGTGATAGAAAAAAAACTGAGACAAAGAAACAGAGAGGAGGTCACGACTGTGAGAAACAGTTGAGAGAGAAAGAGAGAGAGAGAGAGAGAGAGAGAGAGAGAGAGAGAGAGAGAGAGAGAGAGAGAGAGTGAGTGAGAGAGAGAGAGAGAGAGAAATGAAGGAGTTGTGAAAGAAATAGAGAGCGAGGAGAGAAACGATCATAGGTTGTGGCGGCGAAGAGAGAAACAAAGAGCAAGGTGAAAGGCGGCGAGGTGGGCGACACAATTTCAATGAGTGGACTGTGGATGACAAGGTGAGAATTTAGGAGGATAATACTTTACTGTTGATACTAGCGAGCATGAGTGAATGAAAAGTTGTTGCGGCAGAGTATGACTGTGTCTGTGTAAGGATATCACTTGAGTTTGGAATTGAACTTAATAGGTGATGCGTCTAATTGTTGTATAAAAATAAAGTTGTTTTATTGGACCAAATATTTATGTAAAAAATAAATATATATAAAAAAATATGAATAGTGTTGATTTGACTAAGTTTTTATTGGTTTTTAAAACTAAAATTCAATTTCTAAACCAATAATCTTTAGGTTACATTGATTTTGTTTGGTTTTTTATCCGAACACAAAATAACGGATAATTTTCGGGTTGGTTTGGTTTGAATGTTTGGATTGATTGGGTATTAGTATTAACATTTTTAATTTAATTTTGAAATGTTTGTTTTCTTTTTATGACTTTAAGAATCAAAAATACTAAAAGGTAAATTTGTATGTGAATAAATTCAACTGGAAGATAATTAACGTTTCAAAGTAAAACAAAAGAGAAATAAAATATGGTAATCATAAAGAGAAGTTTTTAAAGTGTAGAAAGTGAGTTGCATGAAACATAAACAAACAATAATTCTAAGAGTTACAGAATATTTAAATGCGGAAGAACAGTTGACCAAACTAAAATGCGCCCTAGGAGTGTTATATACACACACAAAGTAAAATAAATATTAACTACTTATTCAACGAAGAATTGTGTTCGAGAAAGTAATTTTTAAATACAATTGTTCCTACAGTTCTTTAATTTAATTTCAGATGATATATCAGTCATTTATTTATTTATTTATTTGAATTTGGTCTGTTATTTAATTTTATTATAAAAATTCAAAAATATAAAAAAAATAAAAATAAAAATTTATTTAAACATTTGAATTATAAATTTGATAAAACTTACATTTTATTGAATATAATAATTAATTTTATGATTTTTTATTTAAAAATTTTGATGAATTTTTATAATAAAAAATAACATTAGAAACCAATGGCTCACTTTCTTTCATTCTCTAATCCTTCATATTCTTTGGGTTTATCATCTTCCTATAAGGATATTTCCAATGGGTTCTTTCTCCAGAACGGCTTTAGAAACCACTAACCCTTCTTCAAACATGAATCTCGCTGATGATGTCATGCTTTCTTTGACCTTATAGATGTCTCATCTCAGTATGCTTATTCCTTCCTATCACGTGACTTTTTTATTACTATCCAAAAAATGATATGTTATAGCGCACATTTTATAGCGCTTAATAAATACAAGCGATGTTGTATAATACACGTAAAAATAACGGAGGCTACAACAACGCTTTTTTGACAAGCGCTGTTGTAGAGTTCCTCAATCAACTTCCATCCCTTGATGTGTAAAATGGCTAAATAGGGTTCAAAAGTCTCGTGGTACCTCTTAGAAAGAAAAGGGTATCTTCTATTTTTGTTCAATTATCTTGTTTTCCAATTAAAATGGAACCAGGTTTAATAACTACTACTCTAAGATGTGTCAGCCATTATTGATCTTCATCCTTATGGATTTGTCATCAATCCCTTTCTTAAGGAAGAATATACTACTTTTGATATCTATAACATGATCATTTCTTCATTTTCTCTTTATGCTTCTTCATTATTGCATTTCTTCCAAATTTTTATTTTATGAAGGTCTTTGTCTTAACAGTAAACAATCATCGTGAAAAAAAAATTATCTTCCTAATTATAATTACAAGAATAAATTAATTTCCTAATGGTAACTAATTTACTCTTGAAATCCCGATTTCAAAAGAGATGCAATTTCCATTGCCATAATTGAAAGTTTTTATGATGGAACTATGTTGGTTTTTATACAATGCTTACTCTTAGTTTTTTATGACAATTTTTTAAACTATCAACACAATTCAGCCATCTTTATATGTGTTATCTTATCATATTCAACTTAGGGCACATCCTAAGTACTTATCCAATTAAAGCATTTATACAATTGCTTTCATTGTAAATTTCATTGGGGATTTCGCGGTTTGTCTTTCTCTCGTATTTCACCCAAGGCGATCTTTTCATTTGGTCGTTCAACAAGGTGTTTTCAACCGAAATGGGAAAAAGAACATTTGAAGGTGTAGGAAAACACAAGAAATGGGGTGGGGGTTTGAACTGTATTTACCAATTTCTAAAAGATACTTCTTTTGCTCTTCAAAAAAATGTTTTTTTTTTTAATCACAATATTCAACTTTACTCTTATAAAACATATTTAGTCATAATATGGTTGAATCATAGATAACTAAGATGAGAGAAATTCAAAGAGAGGGAGCACATATATTTTTATACTAGTTCACAACATAATTGTTGCTATATTTAGTCCCTCCCTTATAAAGAGATTTTGCTTCAGTACAATCAAGGATTTAATCTACTATTTCAATTAATAACATACAAGTATTTTGTACTCTACTTCTTCAGACTTTGAGTATTTTTCTCTAGTCTCTTTAGGTTGTCATTGTCAGAACCCTTCTTTAACTTTCTGGAAACCTGTCATTGAGGTTCATGAGTGTTGTTGTACCTATTAGACTTATTTACTACAGTTTTAGTTTGTTCTGAATTGACACAAAATTTATTTCTAGGATTCTAATTCTCATTGAGAGGATGTTACATATCAAGTGTTATATCAGTTTAGGTGTGTGAAAACACTTTGATTGATTTACATCAATTATAATCACTATCTATTGAGAGCATTTTGCATTCATATTTTTCTTTGATGTGTTCATGGTTTTTTTTTTAAAAATTCCTTCTTAACACATTGTAGTTTTCATTCTATCTCTACTCTCGAATTAATAAACAATTTCTTTTTAAATACAGTGAAGTAATGTCCACTGTGAATATTATCGTTGGGGTTCATCAATCACCATTTAAGACATACTAGTCTTTAATATATATCCATATGTAACTTTATGATTGATTTTACGTATCTTCAATTTAAGAGGGCAAATCTCAAAGGATGTTTACTCATAAAGGATGTCACATAGAGTTTTAGACAATTTAACGGATTCAAGATGTTAACTAAATGATAAACATATTTGTATTATTTAGAGCTTTGAAATTTCATATCGTTGACTGTCTACAGTGTTAACTTTCATTAGAGTCAAACGATATAATACTTGTAAATAGTTAATTAGATGCAAACAATCATTTTTCTTGACTTTTCATTAGCGTTGACTATCTTGACTGCTTTCAAGTTCTCAATTTTTGCAGGGGATATGCATGGGGTGTTGTTGCTCTTGCTTACCTATAAGAAAATCTTCGAGAAGCGAGCATGCATCAGACTTAACGGTTTCAAGGTATTTGAAACTATTACAGGTAAACTCAATGGATGTTTATTGTGTTAATAATTTCTATTATTAATGATTCTAAACTAATGATATGTTATTATGCATGTGCATGTGTGGGTCTATGAGCATTTTCCTACATTATGTGTAGATTGCTGTTCATTTTCTTCTAATTATGTTGAAGACTACCCTAAAGCACTTAGATGGAAGCCAAAAAGGGATAAGGGTGTGGTTCTTCCATTTAGGAAAGCTGTTGACGAGATTGACATTGATAAGGTCTATTGGACACCATATCAGGAGCATAAAGTGAAACAACCGTTTGAAGAGGGTTCTTTATTTTGAGGGTGGATAAGCTGGGGTTTCAAGATGTATGCTCATCTTCTAGATAAGGTATTGCGTCAATACGATCATGTCCAAACTATTCCTAGCTCACCATTAGAGATAGTAGATCAGACGATCACACTTGATGAAATAGACATTATGTTTATGTAGTACATTGGGCATGTAGTAGATGTTGGCGCAGTTATGCAAGAACATGTAATCTGCTCGAAAGATTACATGGACGAGTTTTGCAGAACTTCTCATCCATCACTCATAGAGAACCAGTCCATGAAGAACATGTCGATCATGCAGTTGATGCATAACCTGCTGCTCATGCCGCCAATGAAGCAGTTGACATTACGATATATTAATTACAATTTATTACATAACAAAATTAATTAGTCATATTATATTTTAACTAAATTATTTAATTTATTTTTTAATGTACCATATGGCAATACATATTGCAGAAGAGCTTATTGTTCCACAACTAATATTATTTGATGGCATCGCACTCGTCAATGAGTTCAGTTTGATGCTGCGTACTTAGACAGGTGGTGGTAGATATTGGACTAGCATAGTATCATATCGTAGGAGAAATATATGGACTTAAGATTTTTTTAGAATATTTTGGATATGTAATACTTTTGGAATATTTTGTGAAGTAATGATTTGACAGTTTATAACAATCGCAATATTTAAATTCAGACAATATTAAATTAAATATCACAATATGTTTACAATATATTCATCCAGTTTACTATTCCGTTTACAACATATTCATCCATACTACATAGAAATATCTTCAACAATGTTGCATAGGATCATTGTAAATAAACTTTCATTGGTGTCCACAAATTATTTGCTGGCGGTATAAGAGAATTTGGCTTTAATTAAATCTATTAAAGTTAATAATTCATTAAATATGACAATTAATACTTGTTAAAATGACATATCTAAGTGGAAAAATTAAATATCACAATTAATACCTTCACAAAATGACTGTTCTTAACAAATACAATAACTATCATACGATGATTTGACATAGATGTTGGTGGTGTACTTCTAAGTAGAAAAAATGTGCGATTGGTTAAGTGATAATGCGACAAAAGCAAGTTAAATTTCTAAGCAATAACATATCCCATTTTTGGAAGTGTCATCCAATATTCATATTTGCAACTTGTTTAACATACAAAATGTGTATAAGTTATTGAACAAAATTCCCTCCACTATATATTATATCGTAATGAGACATGAACTCTAGAAGCTCTACCACACACCCTTGACGAATGAACACCTAATAGTTCTCACCCATTCCAAGTAAACCTGTAACTGCATGATATCCACAATTACCATCATCGGCGACGTCAATAATGTCATCTATGAATTTATGAATTTCAACCGACAACCAATCATTGAAGAGAAGAACTCTTGATTGTTGACCCTTGTTGACTGATGGTCGAGGTGTAGGCTTTTTGACTTATGGTCGAGGTTGCTATACTTTGTTAGATGTTATAGTGCTACATGCATGTGTGCCACTGCATCGAACACTTGTATCCACATACTCCCACCAAGATGGATCATGCTTGGTTGATTTATCTCTTTTTGATACCTTACTTTTGCCTTTTTTGGGTGTAACCTTTGTTTTAACCTTGTCAACTGGTGGACACATCGACGTAGTGGATGAATACGTGATCTCTCGTAATTTATTTTTAAGTGAAATTTTTCCAAGTAAATCAAATTCATCAAATTTTTTTACTATCACATTTATTTCATGTTTCACATAAATTCTAAAGGTTTACCTGATCCATAATCATAAAAAGTTAATTTAGGCCACCAAACATGAATAACGTCTAACGAAATGGAACGAGGGATCATACTATACCTGGCTATTTCACATGCATAAAGTAGACCATGTGTTCTCCTAATTGTGCAACCACACTCTGACTTATCTATACCTACATACTTCACGCGATCAAACTCTGCCATAATGTGATACATTCCATTTTTGGACACAACACCACACAAATTGGCGTACAATCTGTTACTATGTCGATGGATCTTTTGAATTATGCTCTTTTCAAATGATGTTATTATCTCACTATGTTGTAATACAATCATGTTATTGATGGTTTCCCAACCACTGCATGTATTATTAATATTGTCTTGTAATATCCTTTTCAAACTCCAATGCGTCGACTCAACCCTTTATGTTGTGGTGTTGCCAAAGTGTATAACTCTATTTGTTCAGGCCTCAACTAATCTTTCCTTGTGAGGAATTAACCACTGGTCATGTACATAATAATTAAAAATAGAAGAGCTACTGCAAATTCCTTTAAAGAAAGCCAAATTCATGTAGTATAAAGTCTCGTCATAAATGTAAACAAAAGCTTCTCATGCATCCATTATTTGCACCTGCTTCTTTTTTGGAAAACAATCATGTTGCACTTCGCTTTGTCATTTTTGCATACATGAAACAAGCATAATAAATTGACTGATTTTGCAAAAACATATTGAACTGTGTTCATCAAAGCAAGGTCTCTATCAATAATGATTACTTCAACTTTACCACATGTAATTTATTCTTTCAACATTTGTAGTGCCCACGTAAAATTATCAGCACACTCATACTGTAGATATGCAAATCCCACACAAAATGTCATTTAAATAGATGTAACACCAATAATTTCAAGTAATAACATTTGATACCTACATGTCTTGTTATGCTATCCATAATCAATATTATGTGAAAATCATTTACAAGAATGATAGCATTTGGATGAGCCCAAAATATGTCTGTCAACTCATCTGAACTTTTTACCTTTCTATATCGATAAACGTATTTATCTAATTCTATCAATGTCAAATTTTTAACATTATGATCATTTAGTGTCATCAATATGTTTCTTGGTTTGATCATGTTCTTCGTCATATCACCAAGTACAACTTTCTCTTCTTGAGACAGTCGACCTACGAAAGCATGACCAATCAGTGTTTTGGCCAATTCGTAGTTATAGACACCACATATTACATGCAAATATCATCCCTCACCAACACTTAATGATGTTCCTCTCAATATAAATGGGCATTCACATTTTTTACTCCAAGTTCTGCTCATATGTTTATGATTATTCCAAGGTCTATATTTACCGCTTCTTTCACAACCAACAATTAATTATGTCTTTGTTCTTGGTCGTGCTGTCGCAGTTTCAGATCTAAAAATGACAATGACAATTCAATTTTCCCTTCCAATATTTCTAGTCCATTTCCATAAATCATCTCGCGTATAAAACATCATGCTAGTACTAAACACATCAGACAAGTCAACCATAATAGGTTCATCTTCGTTGTTCATAGCGTTTTCAATTTCAGGTTCAACACCATCATTCATTGCATCAAAATCAGATTCCAAATCATCATTCATTTATTTGAAATCACGTTCAAAACCATCATCCATATCCTCAAAATTAGGTTCTAAACTTTCATATGAGCTTAAAAATATATAAAAAAAAAACCCCCCCTTAGTTAAAATGATGAAATTTTATCTCAAATGGTGATCAGATTGATGGACTCCATTGAAAGTTTTGACTCTCCCCCTAAGTAAGGTTTGAGCCTTTGTCCATTCACCTTGAAACTATAGTTTGAGTGTGTATCCTTTAACTCCACCACATTGTATGGAAATACCTTGATTATTTTGAAAGGACCCAACCATCTTGTCTTTAGTTTTCTTGAAAATAACTTTAATCTCAAGTTGAAGAGAAGAACTAGTTCTCCTTCTTGAAACTCCTTGAATTGGATTTTTTTGTCATGCCATTTCTTGGTTTTTTCTTTATATATCTTGGTGTTTTCATTTGCAAAATTCCAGAACTCCTCTAACTCGTTATGCTGAAGAATTCTAGATTCGCCTGCCTCGACCATGTCAAAATTCAAGTACTTCGTCGCCCAAAATGCTCGATGCTCCAGTTCAAGACGTAAATGATAAGTTTTACCATACATTATTTGATACGGCGACATACCTAGGGGGTCTTGAAAGCTGTTCGGTAGGCCCAAAATGCATCATCATGTTTCGCTAACCAATCTTTTCTTGAAGCATTTATTGTTTTTTCAAGAATTCGTTTAAGCTGCGTGTTGTATACTTCAACTTGCCCCCTAGTTTGTGGGTGATATGGGGTTGCCATCCTATGACACACATTATACTTCCTTAGAAGGTATTCCATCTTCTGATTAAGAAAGTAAGTTCCCTCGTCAC
The DNA here is from genome assembly GCA_037974775.1 of Cicer pinnatifidum. Classification (NCBI taxonomy): domain Eukaryota; kingdom Viridiplantae; phylum Streptophyta; class Magnoliopsida; order Fabales; family Fabaceae; genus Cicer; species Cicer pinnatifidum. Next base: position 29,231,818 of record JBBPBR010000003.1, on the reverse strand, counting down.
TAATCAAAGCTCGAGGCACGTCAAAACGCGCGAAGATGTTCTTCTTGAGAAATGTAGCAACTGCCACCAATGTATTTGTTGTGAATCATTGGTTGGTGTAGCAACTGCTTCAACCCACTTTGAGAATTAATCTAATGCCACCAAAATATAAACTTTTGCATATGAGGATGGGAATGGACCCATGAAGTCAATACCCCACACATCAAACACTTCTACATCTAATACAAGATTAAGAGGCATCTCATCCCGTTTTAAAATGTTATCGGTGTGCTGACATCGATCACACTTCTTCACATAGTTTAATGCATCTTTACACAATGACGACCATAATAGTCTCGATTGGAGAACCTTTGCTAGAGTTTGATCCCCATTGAAATGACCCCCATAATCAGAGTCGTGTTAGTGCCACAATAACTTTTCTTGCTCCTCCTCGGGCACACACCTTCACAACAACCCATCCACTTCTCTTTTGTAAGGGAAGGGTTCATCCCATACATATAACTTGACAATATGGATAAACTTCTTTTGTTGTTGGTAGGTGAAATCAGATGGAATTGCCTCACCTATCTTAAAATAAGCAAAGTCAGCGAACCTAGGTGTCGTGGAAATTGCAAAGATATGCTCATCAGCGAACTGGTCTCAAATTGGTCTAGTGTCATCGTCCTACTCCACTTTCTCCAATCGAGATAGGTGGTCGACTACAATATTATCGGATCCTTTCTTATCTCGGATCTCAATGTTGAACTCCTGTAGTAATAGAATCCATCTGAGTTGCCTTGGCTTCGATTCCTGCTTAGCAAACAAATACCTCAAGGCAACATAATCAGTGTAAACAATACCTTTCGATCATGATAAATAAGATCGAAATTTATCAAAAGCATAAACTATAGCTAATAATTTTTTTTCACTTGTGGCATAATTATGTTGTGCCTCATTAAAAACATGACTAGCATAGTAGATTATATGCAAAAAGTTATCTTTTCTTTGTCCCAGGACTGCCCCGATAGCATTGTCACTTGCATCTCACATGATTTCAAAAGGTAGTGACCAGTCAGGTGTAGTGATAATGAGAGCAATTATCAACTTATTTTTCAAATTGTTAAAAGCATTCAAACAATCCTCATTGAATTTGAAATATGTATCTTTCACAAGAAGGTTTGTAAGCGGTTTTGAAATTTTAGAATAATCTTTTATAAATCTCCTATAAAATCGAGCATGAAAAGCTTTTAATGCCTTTTTCGTTGGTAGGTGGGGAAAGTTTTTCAATAACCTCAACTTTGGCCTTGTCAACATCCATCCCCTTGTGGGAGATTCGGTGGCCTAACACAATTCCCTCTCTTACCATAAATGAAATTTTTCCCAATTTAGGACCAAGTTATATGTTTGACACCTTTCTAATACAAGAGATAGATTAAACAAACAATTATCAAAAGATGAACCAAAGAAAAGAAAGTCGTCCATAAATACTTTGATATGTTTCTCACTCATATCAAAGAATATGGACATCATGCACATTTGAAAAGTGGCAAGTGCATTACATAGCTATCTGATTGCACCCCGAGTAGCGATCTAGGAAGCAGTAATACTCATTGCTAGCTAGCCGCTCAAGCATCTGGTCAATGAAACAGAGCCGGAAATGATCCTTCCTCGTAGCATTGTTCAATCTTCTATAATCAATACAATTTCTCCACCCTGTAACCATTCGTGTAGGAATTAGCTCGTTCTTTTCGTTTGTGATGACAGTTGTTCCACCCTTTTTTGGTACCACTTGTACATGACTCACCCAAGAGTTATCTGAAATGCGATAAATGAGACCAACTTCTAGGAACTTTACCACTTTTTTCATTGTCGGATTCAACCTTTTTTGGAGTTGTACATTAGGATTGTTCTCCATTAGGATTTTGTGCATACATAAAGTCGGACTTGTTCCCTTCAAGTCCTCAATGGACCAACTGATGACCCGCTTTATGCTTCCGCTTAGTTCTCAACAACTTATCTTCTTGTAAATCATTCAAGCTTACTCTAATGATGGCTGGATTCTTATTTTTTTCACCCAGGAATACATATTTCAAATGACGAGACAACTGCTTGAGTTCAACCTATGGTGTATCTTTCTTTTTCTCTAAGTCCTCGTCTTCATTCCCTTTCATCTCCTCCCATCTAGTAGGGAAACAGGGGAGTAAAATGGTGATGCTTCTAACATTACTAAAACCTATTTCACCTTTGGATCTTCACTTTCTTTAACAGCATCTTGGGGTAGGCATAACACTCTTTCTAATGGCAAAATGAGTGCTTGATGCTCAATTTCTTCATCGACTATCGCAGCTAAGATCTTAATTTGATTCCACATTTCTCTTTCTTTTGAATGTTCCATGGCTTCTAGAATACTGAAAGTGGTAGTTTCTTCATTTACCTTTAAGGTTAAGTTGCCATCTGCTACATCAATCATAGCTCTCTCTATTGCTAAGAATGGTCTCCCCAAGATCAAGGGAATCTCATTGTCCTCCTCCATGTCTAGTGCCACAAAATCCACTGGGAAAATGAACTTAACCACTTTGTGAAACACATCTTCCACAATCCATATAGGTGTTTCATTGAGTGATCCATAAACTATAACATTAGTTGTGTGTCTTTGACTCTTTCAATGCCTAGCTTTTTGTATATGTAAAGGGGGATAACACTTGCACTAGCCCCAAGACCACACAGGGCCATCCCAAAAGTTCTATTTCCAATAGTGCAAGGGATAAAGAAGCTTCCAAAATCCTTGAGCTTCAGTGGTAGCTTCCTTTGTAGGATGACACTACACTCTTCGGTAAGCATCACTATTTCACTGCAAATTTGTCTTTTCTTTGACATAATCTCCTTCATGAACTTGGCGTATGTCAGTATATGCTCTAGTGCTTCTGCAAAAGGAATGTTAATTTGCAGTTTTTGAAAAACATCAAGAAACTTACCGAATTGTTTTTTAGTTTTTTCCATTTTTAATCTTTGAGGAAATGGAATTCGAATTTTTGGTTTTGGCAGTGTCTCCTTTTTCTGCACCGCAGGTTCTTCCTCCTTTTTAAGAGCAATGTGTTCCTCAACTAATGTCGAGGTGACCATTTCCTCTGAAAGAACTTGTGCTTGTTACTAACTTCTCAATAGCATTCTCCCAAACAACGTTTTGAGGTGGAACTTGATTTTATTGAGCTCCTTGTTGACCTTGAGATCCACCCTTTTGATCTTTCCTAGAAAAATTCGGATGATTTCTCCAACCAGGGTTGTACATACTAGAGTATGGATTGTTCTGCTTCCTATTATTACCCCCAAAATTTACCTATTCTAGTTCTTCTGTATCATATTCATTCGGTGCTTCACAAGTTCCATTTTTATATGCTCCCCCACAAAAGTCACAACCAATATGTTTCAATAATTTGACAGGGCCACTTGGGATTGTATATTTGGAGGTGCCATCCACTTCTTTAATCCCAACATCCATAACATTCAATTCCAATATGCCGCTTGTTGACCCACTACCTCTATCATACAACATCATTTATTCATTTGATGCCATGATCTCGACATTTTTGCGTGCTTCTGATGTCGTCTTGTAATTCGAAGAACCCAGTGTTGTAGCATCCAACATAATTCTAGTGGTAGGCCTCAAACCATTACAGAATACTTGCATCTGAGTAGTGTCATCATAAGCATGGTTGGGGCATCTTGCTAGTAAACTCTTGAACCTCCTGTAAGTGTCATGAAGATAATCTCCTTCTTTTTGTTTGTAACTAGAAATCTCTTGCCTTTTTCTAACGAACACAACTGGGGGAAAGTATTGTTCCAAGAACGTATCTTCAAGGTCATCCCATGTGGTGATGCTACCGGCATGACAGGAATTAAACCACTCCCTAGCATCATCTTTCAATGATAATGGAAATAGTCTCAACCTCTTGCCTTCTTTAGAACAACCATCCACCTTCAGTGTTTCACATAGTTCAAAGAAGTTTGTGAGATGTCGATTGGCGTCTTTGTTACGTTTTTCGGAAAAATGAATCTCCTCCAACTCTAGGTATAGAGCGGGACTCACTTCAAACTTGTTGGCTGTAACCGATGGTGGATCGGCCATTTTCGCAAATATGAAGAAATCCCCCAAATCCTCTTCTTCGACTACTAATTGTCTTTTCCTTTGTCTCATTTCTCGAACCGCCTTTCGATTTACTTTTATAGTTTTTTCGATTTTTAGATCAAAGAAAAGTTCAGCTGAGGGCTGACCTCACATACAAGGTTAGACAAATTGTGAGTAATGAACAATTTTAAAAATAAAATTTTATGGTAGAGCAAAAAATTTCAATTAAGTCAATAAATTATAACTCAACAGTGATATGGTAAATCCTGACAACGGCACCAAAAACTTGATAGCGTTTTAGCAAGTGTACTAAATCGTTGCAAGTAATAATAAAATGGTAGTATCGAGTGTCGAACTCAAGGATTGCGTTTTACTATCGAATTATATTTAATTACTAAAATTGAACAAAAAGTTCCCGAATTGATTGAAATAATATTTAAAATTAACAATGGTAATAAAATTGATCCTTCATTATAAGAAAAATATCATAGATGAGTTTCACTTCGAATTTCTTAATGTCATGAAGAGCAGAAGCCCAAGAAAGTCAATTTCTTAATCCAAATTGAAGAAAGTAAGCAATGAAGGATGTATTTATGTGTTATCAAATTTTAATATTAGTTTTAATTAAAGTAGTACACTGATTGGGTCTAGATGTAAAATTTTGAGTTGGACCAAATTTAAAGTCCAAATTTAAAGAGCTTGTAAGTTGGTGCCACTATAAAAGGAGAACCCGAAGCTTATTGATGACTCTTCATCATATGCATATTGTTCATATTTTTTAGTCCTATCTATTTGTGATTATTTGTTAATTTAAAGAGTTAAGTGCTAAATCTTTTTTATTCTAGTGCTTTGTGTTAATAAAAGTTTGTGTTTTTATTCCCTTGATTAAGTAGGGATTTTTCGTAATTTTACGTTGCTTTTTTATTTTAGTGCAGTGCTAAATTTTGGTAAGAAATCAAGATGCCCTATGTGGAATATTTCAGCCATATATGGAGTTGTAGATGTCTCATTGGAGTCAAATCAAGTGCAAATGAAATCTAAAATCCATAACTACAACTTTCATGAAGATATCGAAACCCAATCCAGTACTTAAAAGAGAAACAAAATACATAAAACGTCAAACAGAAAAAGTTGTGCGTCTAAAGCGCAACAGTTGCACCTGGGGGAAATTTCTACACAAAAGACTTTGTCGATTTGCACTTGAAGCGCAAAAGCTATGCCTAGGGCACGAGACACAAATCAGAACTCACAAAAATGCATTTTTATCACTTTTTGGGTATCTTTATTTACTATTGGGAAGCTGAGAGACTTGTGCCCAAGCGAAGAAAATAAATGACGACCATATCTAACCCCATTGGAGCAATTTTATCAAGAATCATTCATGAATCTTTTTTGTAATTCTTCTCTAATCTTTATCTTTTCTATCTCTGTCATGAGTAACTAAACCCTATTTGTTAGGGATGAGTATAACAAGATGAAACTCTACGATTTGTATTCTTGTACGATAAGGCTTAATTCTAATCTTAAATCCACTAAGGAATTAGGGATTACTTTGGAATTAAAAATTCTGTCACTAAGATATTAGGGCAAGAATAATAAAGAGAATTCGGTAATAATTCAATAAAGGAATTCAGTAACTATTAAATTAAACACTTACGTTGGATTCATAGTGAAACTCATCCCTCACATTTTTCTTATTAAAAAGGATTAATTTTATTACTGTTGTTAATTTTAAATATTATTTCAATCAATTCAGAAACGTTTTGTTCAATTTTGGTAATTAAATACAATTCGATAGTAAATCGCAATCCTTGAGTTCGACATTCGGTACTACCATTTTATTATTACATGCAACAATTCAGTACACTTGTTGAAACACTATCACTTATGCAAATCAAATTTTGAACATATTGTTATTTTTTGAGACTTTGCTCTCTAGAGTTCTTGAAGGAGCTCATTTTGAAACTTTCAAGGGTGTTGATCCTTGTTGCATTCCTTTCAGCTTATCAATCATTGGACTGTGGCATCTTTCAATTATTTTTTCTTTTGCTTAATGTTAAAGTAATCCTAATCACAAAAGTTTTACCAAATTCCTTTTGTGTAGCCTTTTTCGGTGTTTCAATAGCCTAATTTGCATTTTAGAATTTTTTTATTCATCTCATTTTGGAATCATTTGATTCGGAGTTGCGTATCTTGAGTAATCGTGTCCTCTATCCATAAACGTGATTTGGAACTTGTAGTTGCTTCTAACAAGTAATCGTGTCCTCTATCCATAAACGTGATTTACACTTGTTGAAACACCACTATCGGGTTTGATTACAAAGGTTTGGAACTTGAGTAGTTGCTTCTAACAAGATGATTATAACAATTACTCTCTCACTATAAAAAAAACACTCAAAAAATAATTCTCATTCAAACACGTGTTTCTCTCTTTGAGTTCAAAGATGAATTTGAAATTTGAGATTGAGTTCTTCTACTCTTTTCTGATTTTTCGATGATCTTCTTCTTCAGCCTTCAGTATCTATTTATAGATAAAATTAAGGCTTCAATTTAGTCTTTGTTTAATTATGAATTGTATCTTCATTTGATTACAAAGGTTTGGAACTTGAGTAGTTGCCTCTAACAAGCTAATTATAACAATGACTCTCAAACTCTAAGAAAAACGCTCACAAAATAATTCTCATTTGAACAAGTGTTTCTCACTTTGAACTCTAAGATGAATTTGGCATTTGAGCTTGAGTTCTTCTACTCTTTTCTGATTTTTCGATGATATTAGTATCTATTTATAGGTAAAATTATGGCTTCAATTTAGTCTTTGTTTAATTCTAAATTGTATCTTCATTCCTAGCTTGGTCAACAATGATCTTATTCAAAAATAATTATGAACAAGATGTTTTTTTATAGTATGTTCTTTAGCTAATTCTTTATTTTTGAATCCAATTTGAGAAGTTCTTCTAGATTGATTATGTTCGTATTTTGTTCAGATTGAGTTTCTAAACACTTTAGATTGATTATGTTCGTATTTTGTTCATATTGAGTTTGTAAATTCTTCATATTGATTATGTTCGTATTTTGTTTAGATTAACTTTGTAAATTGTTTAGATTTATAATGTTCATATTTTGTTGTAGTTAAATCTTGATCAAATTTGAATAAAATCCTATTTTAGATTTTCTTTAATTATTAATTTGAATCAAATCTTATTTCATGTTTTCTTCAAAAACATGAATCTTCTTTCATACTCTTTGAAGTCAAATATATTATTCTCATAAAATACTTATTTTATCATTAAAACTCTAATTATACAACCAACTTGGTTCCAACAGGGAAAAGGAAGAAGATTCTTATTCTGATGTATTAAAGACTAGGTTGATAAGAGTTGGTGTAACAGGTACAACTTCTTGGGGATATGAATGGGGGAGAAGGTGATAAGTTGGGGTGAGGTACTTGAGTGGAAAAGGGAGAAGCTGGTGGTAAATTAGTGGATGAGGTAGGTGTGTGAGATGAGGTGCTAGGCTTGTGAAAGAAAAGATGAGTTTTGTGTCGAGTGGGGAAAAGTGCTCAGTTAGGATAGCCTCAAACTTATTATCTGAGGTATTAAAGTAAGATGTGGGAAGAGTGATGGGTGCAGGGTAAGAGGAATGGAGAATAGTGTTGGTTGGCTGGGGAGAGAGAAATGGAGAGGTTGTTTTTGGATCAAGGATGGGGAGAGGAATAAGGTGCTCAAATTCTAAAAGTACATCCCGTTTCTTCCTCTAAAGAAAGGTTGTCATGTATTCATCGAGAAATATTGTGTCTTCCTCATCCTCTTTAATGCTTAGAGTTAGAGCGATTGTTTTACGTTTCTTCACAAAAAATATGTGCACCACGAGGTAGAGACAAGCAAATTGGGGCCACATCTTAGCCAGACTGCCACATTCTTAGATATTCCAAAATGACTTCCTTATTGTCTTCTGCAAATATGAAGCAATAGAGTCATTAACCTCTGATAGAGCAGTCAAATATCCACTTGTTGGACCCGTGGTTCTATTGGCGTCACCACTAGGTCGAATACAGTCCTTGGAGGACATAAACCTAATAATTCAGAGTAAGACATTAGATGTGATTATTAGAGGTAGTTACTGAAGTAGGTAAAATATCATTATAAGGGGGG
>JBBPBR010000003.1:29199903-29220604 GCA_037974775.1 Cicer pinnatifidum | reverse complement strand
ATATATATATATATATATATATATATATATATATAATAAGAATTTAGCAAGCATCCATACAAGTATTATAATTTTATTACCAGCTTGAATATTTGTATCCTTGAATTTATGTTCTCTTTATATAAAAATCACCATATTAGTTCTTGAAACTGCACTTTCATTCTAATATTTGACTCATTTAAAAATTTAAATTAGTTATTGAATTATCAAAACAAGTCAGTCTAAGGAAGAGACACGTAAAGTCTTTGCTTTATGCCTCGCCAAAAAATATTTTTTTACTTTAATTTTGATGAGGTATAAAGGTCAAATAATATATTATAAAAAGTATTTTACTATATATATAAACAAGAAAGACCTCAAAAAAATTTTAATATTAAATTTATGGCCTAATCATTATTTATTTGGATTGATATCATTGATTAGTGTAGCGTTGGAAATATCTTTTGATTATAGAGAGATTCCTTTTCACTATAACGCATATTGTATTAAAGGTTGTTTGTCAGTCTTGTAAAATATCACACTAAAATCTTCATCTTAACTTTTGCTATCAACCGATAAAATCTTATATAAATTAAATAAAACATATTTTTGTTGCAAATTATTTAATATTTTTCTTAATACAACTAAATTGACTAACGAAGATAGTAGGAATGGGAGAAATATTAATTATAAATTGTGAAATTTTGAAACAAAGAGTGAACACATGTTGCTCATATGAGAAATATTAGTTATAAATTAAGAAATTATGAAACTGGTAGTGAACGTATTGCAAACATGAATTATTGGAGTGGTAGTATACACGCTATTTTCTTCTTCAACTAAAAGATGAAAATTTTTACATGAGTTATTGATGTTGCTATAGAACAATTGAAATATCTTCTTTTATTTTTTGAAAAATATATAGAGAAAATAGATTTGAAAATGTTGTTAATTCTACTAAAGAATTTTCTATAGTTATTAAATAAAATATTAATAATTTATTTATTAATTTTTGAAAAGGTCATATCTAATAGTTTCGCTTTATGCCTCATAATATGTTGGGCCGACCCTGACGTCAGTCAACTAATTAGTCTCTAACGTCATAACATCACATACTATTTTGACAATAAGTTGTATCTTTTAAGAATTTTTATCGTAGTAAGTTATAGTTGAATCAATGATTAAAATGACAACATCCTACACTTGTAGAGACAAAAATGATAGTTCATAAAAAAAATAATTTGATTTCTCAACCCTCCTAGAGACCAAACTATTCCAACCAAATGAGATGATGCAATCTTTTACCTTTGACAAGTAAGCCAAATTGCGTAGTATTTGGTACTGCCTCAATATGTATAATGCCATTTAGAAACCCACTCAATCAAACTCGATGTTCCACATATTGAGAAAAATGACAAGAGAAATTATGCTTGGTACACATGCTGTAGAAGCAAAAAGTGACGAACTATATAATGTGCGTAAATTATAACTCTTGTCACGAACCCATTGATACAAGCAAACAAACGATGCACTTCTTATGATTGATATAGCAGAGATAAAGAGATGAAAGACTCATTAGAATCCGAGCCACACTTTTTATATTCTCTCCAGCCATGTGAAGAAAGAGGAGAGAAAGTTTCAAAAAAAATTCTTTTTATTTCCGTGCCCTACTCTCTCATTCATAATAATTTTTTATGACCACATACTCTGCACTTTTTTCATAATATATAATGCAATTCTTTTAATTTGTGTCACAATCTGCACTTGTTTTGTACATAATTTTTTTACAATTTATGTTATTTTGTAATTAATTGAGTAGTATATTATAGAATGTGTTTCTTTTATTATTTGTCTTGCAATCTGCACTAGTTTTATGAATAATTGAGTAATTTAATTATTTGAATAGTTTGTATCAATCAATTTAAATAAAATTATAAAATTAAAATCAATAAATATATTATATTGAAATAATGTAATTAATTTTTTAATTCTGTGAAGAATTTAAAGTTAAATGTAAAATATATAGTATTTTATCTAAGGATATTTTTGTCTTTTCAAAAATTAAATGCACTTCTTTTTCTTCTAATTTTCTCCTCTTTCTTTAATACCAAACAATATCTCAAATTTTTCTTACCTCTTTCTATCTTCTCATACTTCTCACTTTCTCCTCACAACCAAACACACACAAAAGCTTCCTTGGGGGAGGCTGATCTAGTAGCATATGTTGTAACGTCCTATTTGTCATGTCATGTTAATCAGTGGTTTCATTATGACCTGTTTGTGTGTGCATGTTGATTTTGTGGTTTTAGAAGGGGTAATAATTGCAGTTTTTTATTAGCTATGAAAAAGGAATGAGTGAGGACCAGCCTTATTCTCTTACGAAAAATGGATTCACTAAACTAGAGTTACTTTGCTTAATTATGTAGAAAGGTCTAATGTGAAGTAGCTAAAATATCACTTGAATGAAGGTTGAATAGTGGTATCCCGTTAAAAAAATTTCCTTTCGATGAATATTCTCTAAGTGAGGATAATAGATCAATTTTAGAGGGTACATGTTTAACACTTAAATAAGACTAGAATAAGATAAAATAAAGAGATAAGAGTTTAGAGAAGGACTCACACAAACTTATATTGGTCCACCCCATGTGTGTTACGTTCAATTCTCGCTCACTTGTGAATATTTTCACTATGGCTCAAAAGGCTTATCCATTGATGATATTCTTTTCGCTACATATTATCTTAGCCTCACCAGACTTGCATAAACAATTTATCTTCTTGTCTTACTAACCTTACACAAACTTCAACAAGTTAATCTTAATATGAGGATATATATGTTCTTGAGAGGTTTTTATGAATAGATCCAAAGAACCAACGTTGTAATATACTTTCTTAAACAATGATCCAAAGATATATTTAAGAATAGTAGAAAGTATGATGAGGATGAGATGAGATTGTTTTAACACAACTTTGATCATTGATTGTGAATTGCTTTCTTAGGGTAAGATCATCTTAATTTATAGAAGTCATGAAGCTTCAAATATGAGAAGCAGTAAAATATATCCGTTGGAGACTTAGATGATAGTCCATCGATCTTGTTTTGAATTGCAAAATTGTCTTTCCAGCTTTGTCCTTGCTTTAAGAAGGCTGAGAAGATGAGTACAATGGTCCATCCTCGGATCTAGTTACTACGAGGATGAAGCTTTCATTCCTCCTGATGTGACTGGTGCTTTTTCCTTTCCTTTTAACAACAATTTTAGGTGGGTTACCTTACAACCTTTTGTACCTTTGTACTTTCACTTATTTTTTCCATGAGAGGATGCTTATCTTCTAACACTTGTACAAGTACTCTCTAATCATATTTTTAACAGTTGGTTATCCTTATTAATATTCTGATTATAATGGATATCTGACATGTTTGGTTTGATCTAAAAGTAACACCATTATTTCTCAGATGATAGACTAATATCTTTAGAATCTTCATTTTATAAAAAATGTTAATGACTTGTTTTCTAAAAATTGATACACTAAAGAGTAAAAGTTAGATAACACATATAAACAAAATATTTAATCTCTAAAATAATTTTGTTATCATTAAAATATTTGAGAGAGATTTTGTCTCAACAATCTCGCTCTTTTTGATGATGACAAAATTCTTGAGATTATAATTATGAAAAAAATTTGACATAGGTATATCATGTTTAATTTTTGCTTCTAACTTATGCTCCCCCTCAGATAATGCATTATGTTTTTAAATTATGCTCCCCTCAAAATATGCATAGTTTTTGCAACAAATAATTTGAACCAAAATATAAGATAATTTCATTAATGTTCACAACAACACTAAATACAGATTGGTTCGAAAAGAATAAAGATTAATCATAAAATAAAACAGTTGATTGAAATAAGGATGTTTCAAAAATATCCTCTCAATCTTCCTACAAAGTTGACAATTAACCATTTAAGCTCATAGTCTTTCTCGCCCAATATTTTTCAACCATCAATAAGAAAATAAAATAGGGGAACCCATAAAACGTCGAGTTATTTGGAATGAAGTGAATCATTAGAAAAATAGGAGGTTGAAGGACGAGGGAGGTCAGAATGAGGAGGTTGAAGAGGCAAAACAAGATGATTATCCTAGGGGAAATTGTGGCAATGAGGTGTTTTGTAACCTATTCTAAGAGAAAGCCAAATTTGACCATAGTGTGTTAAAAATAGTTGAAACTTGCAAACAATTTTTTCTGATCCTTCTTTATTTTCTTGATAATCATTTCATCCTTGTGAGCTCTTTTCGCTTATATCCTCTTATCAGACCCAATGCTAGTTTGATCTTTTTGCATGGCATCAACACTTGCACTTTTGTTTTAAGAGCAGACTTCTTTGTCTTGCGAGGAGTTTTCAGCAGTTCTCCGCCTATCATCTGAGGAACAAATTAGTCAAAAAGATGAGGAGGTGTTGGAGGTACTTGATCAGTTTCATCAACCTCTGTGACCTTGGTGGGGGTAGTGAACATTTGAGACATTGCAAAAGATAGTTGGGTATTTTAATTTGGAGTCATAGGAGGACAAGGTAGAAATAGAATGTTCATTGCATATTCTCAAACATATCCATGGTTTTTTCAGCCTATTGAGCTTGTGGAGGAGAAAAGTGATGTTGAGTGAGATTTAGGTCATGATAGAGCTCTTCACCATCCTCTAGAGGTTTCTGAGCTATATCATCCATGATGCCCTTAGTGTGGGGATTGGCTTCAATAATTTCAGTGAAGATTATGTTATGATCCAGAGATAGGGTTTTTTCAAGATCAAATTGAGGTTGATTTGTGGTAGAAGAAGTTGCAAGGTTTTGATCCTGAGAGTTTTTAGGCTCTAAAGTTTGAGGTTTGGTAGAACGAATACTGACAACCATAGGTTGACGATGAGTGATAAGAGGTTCTTGTTCACTGAGTGTTTCTTGTGTAGTTGGGATGGTTTCCTTCATTTTCTTCACATTTGTTTTGGAAGTCAAGGATGATCTTCTTTTCTTTAAGACTTTTGAAGAGGAGAGTTTGATGATAGCCTTTTTGATTGAAAGTTTATCAACAGGATATAGCCTTATTTGATTTATGTTTTGGGTTGAAAAGACATTGTTCATATGAATGGACGACTCACCATCTAAAGGGACTTTAAAGAATTTGAGAATCTTGGTGAAGAGCATTCCATAAGGTGCTAACCTAACACTCCATTCAATATTCATCATGAAGATGTAAGTCAAGTTTCCTAAGTGAAAAGGAATCCCATGAATGAGATGATGAGTTAACAGTAAATCTAATTAAGTGACCTTTTCAAAGCATCATGTTCTAGGAACAATAGCATGACACAAATTTTATGAATAACCCTACACGTTAGTAGGAGGTTGGAGGCCACTTGAGGTTTAGAAGCATTGATTAGCATGTTTTTTAAGACATTGGTGTGAGTGGTATCACGCATTAGGATGTTTTTTGGGTGCAGCAAGATGACGAGTAGGAGATGATGGGATAAGAGGAAGGATAATATGTTGAAAAGGATGCTCGATACTTACAGGTTTGGGTTTTTCAAGCTCTAGAGTTTTTTAATGTAGGATTGCTTCTTCTTCAAGTTGAGAAGGATAGTGATTTGAATCACTTGCAAAGCTTTCAGACTTATGATAATGAGAGCATGATGAAACTTTCTTTTTGGATAATACTTTGATTGGAGCCATTTGAAAAAAAAAATGAGAAACGATTTGAGGATCAACGAGAAAGAAGGCAGAAGATGGTGATGATTTTGAAGGAGGGAGTTTGTAGATATTTAACCATTAGAAAGGAGAGGGAAAATTTGTAGTCTATAATACAAAATCATTTAAAGCTAGCCTAGGGTTGAGATCTTCAAAAAAAAAATAATTGTTTAGGAGTTATTACCTAATAGTTATGAGGAGGATATAAAGGAGATAAAGAAGGTGGAAGTTGCATTGGGAAGGCACACATAGTATAAGTTGTTTAATTTCTAAACTCTTCAATTCATCCTCAGATTTTTAGGAGGATAGAGGGTTATGCGCAAAGAAAATAAATAATTTCCCAAATAATTTGTTTAAAGACTGAGGCACTTGCAATAGAAAGTTTTTCTTTAATAAACTTGAATCGTTCTTCCATAAAAGGCTTGGTAAAAATATTTGTAAGTTGATTTTCAGTGACAATAAAAATGAATTCAATATAACCTTTTTGAATAAGATCTCTTGTGAAATTGTGTTTAATTTCTACATATTTAGATTTGGAATGTTGTATAGGTTTTTTTTTTGAAAGATTTATGTATTTTGTTTTACCTTAAGTGAATAGTCTTCAAGTTTATTTCTTACCCATAACATTTGAGAATATTAGTTTGCAGTGGACACATATTCAACCTCAATAGTTGATAAGGCAATGGTATTTTTTTTTTTTTTTGCAGGACCAACTGATAAGAGTTTGATAAAGCAATTGACAGACTCCACCAGCACTTTTTCTTTCTACTTTGTCTCATGTGTAGTCACCATTACAGTAAGTTTTAAGATCAAAATTAGACATTGAGGATGGATGTATGGGAGTAGCCATTATTTTGGCTTCATTCTTTAAAAATTTTAAGATTTTATGTATATTTTTCTTGAAAAATAAAGATGTCATTTCTCGATTGTTTTATTTGTAATCAAAGAAAAAAAATCTTAATTCTCCCATCATACTTATCTCAAATTCACTTTGCATGAGGTTTAAGAAATCCTCACACATCTTTTCATTTGTAGATTCAAATGTAATTTCATCAACATATACTTGAACAATCAATAAATCCTTTTTGACCGTTTTCTTAAAAAGTGTTGTGGCAATATGTCCTCTTGAAAAACAATTTTCTTTTAAGAATGAGTTTAACCTCTCATACCAAGCCATGAGGTTGATGAACATATACTTCTTCATTTAAGAATGCACTTTAAACATCTATTTAATACCTTTATGAGTAGCATAAGCAAAAAGTATTATGATGGCTTCAAGTTTGACCACGGGTGCAAATGTTTCATCATAACCAATTCCTTCTTATTGATTTTATCCTTTTGTCGTGAGTCTTGCTTTGTTTTTGATGACTTTTCCATCCTCATTTAATTTATTTCTAAATACCCACCTTGTTCCAATTATGGTTTTGTTTTGAGGATTAGGTAAAAGATCTCATACTTTGTTTCTTTCAAATTTTTTACAATTCTTCCATCATAGCCTCAACCCATGATTCTTATTTAATTGCTTGTTCAAATTATTTTGGTTTGACTTGAGAAATCATAGCCATGTTACTTGAGTTTCCCTCCAAGGATTGTCTAGTTCTAACACCATCGGCAATATTTTCAATTATCTAATTAGGAGGATGATATGCTACTAACTTCCATTCTCTTGGATTTTGTTGAGAGGTTGTGTCAAAATTATCCTGTTCATTTAAATATTGAGTTCATGAGGATGAAGGTTCATCCATATTGTGAGTCGTACGGTTATTTATTCTATATCCTTTTGACAATGTGGAGTATCCCTAAGAGATACATTTATCATATTTTGGATCAAACTTTCTAAATTTTCTTTATTATTTGGAATGTAACAATAACATCCAAATATAAGAAAATATGATATTCAATTTTCTGTCTTTCCATAGTTCATTTGGAGTTTTGTCCAAGATTTTTCTAATGGACACCCGGTTTGAAACATAACATATGGATAATTTACATATATTCTAACGTTTGCTTCATTCAAAATGGTTCTAGCCATTTCTTGTAATGTTCTATTTTTTATTTCCACAACTCCATTTTGTTGAGTGGGTCTTGGACATAAAAAATTGTGTGATATTCCATTTTCATCAAAAAAAAAAATTTGAATGATTCATTTTCAAAGTATCCTCTATGATTATTTCTTACAGAAATAATGTTTGGTTCCTATTCATTTTGAATCTCTATACAAAAATTGTGAAATGCTTCAAATGCTTCATATTTTTGTTTCAAGAAGAGGACCCAAGTATATCGTGAAAAATCATCAACTATTACAAATCCAAATATTTTGTTGAAATGATGCTTTTTAAGTAAAAATTGCTTTTAACTTGCTTTTCGTTTTAACAAGCTTCACATGTTTTGTCATTCTCACAATTGATTTTTTGAAGACCTTTAACCAATTCAAGTTTGGATAATTTGGAAATAGTGGTTAAACTTGTATGACCAATTTGTTTGTGTCAAATCCATTTATCCTTTTCAATTGACATAAAACAAGATTCAATATGTAAATCATCCATATGCAACACATATAAATTTTTCTTTCTAATTCTAGAGAAAAAAAAAACTTTACCTGAAGTTGATGGTTTAACCTCGCAGATGGTAGGTTTAAAAATTACTTCAAAGCCACTGTCACAAAGCTTCCTAACACTTAACAAATTATGTTTCAAACCATCCACATACTAGACATCTTGTATTTTGGCATATTTTTTCCAATAATACATGTGTCTTTAATTTGAGTTTTGTCATTATTTCAAAAAGTGACGGATCCTTCATCCTTTCTTACCACAGAGATAAAACAATGTGTATCCCTTATCATATGTCTTGAGCAGCCACTGTCCGGGAACCAAGTTTTTTTTTTGTTGGTTAAAGGATGTTCTTTTGTCAGAGTTAAAAATTTACTTAGGTACCCATAGAGGGTTCTTGTTGGTTAATGTTTCAGTTTGTAAGGATTTTCTTGTTGTGATTGCATGTAGAATCAAGTTGTCCATACTTGCCACAATAAGAACATCTTCTTTTGATTTTGTCAGCTTTTTTGTTGGTATAACAATTTTTAAAAGTATATCCTGGTTTTTTACAATGAAGATATTTTGGTTTATCCTTTAACTTTTGAGGTAGAAATAAATTTGGTTTATCCTTTTACTATTGAATTATATTTAATTACTAAAATTGAACAAAAAGTTTCCGAATTGATTGAAATTATATTTGTAACCAACAACGGTAATAAAATTGATCTTTTATACTAAGAAAAATGTCAGGGATGAGTTTTACTTTGAGTCCAATGTTGATTTCTAATTTGATCCTAGTTATTGAATTCCTTTATTAAATTATTATTGAATTCTTTTTATTATTTTTGCCCTAATGTCTTAGCGACAGGACCTTTAATTCCAAACTAACCACTAATTCCTTAGTGGATTTAAGATTATAATTAAGATTTATAGACAAGAACTATCTTATTAAACTACTGCATCTGCAGCTAATTCAATTGGTTTCATGACCTGCATCTATCCCTAGACTACAATATCATGAATTCCTCATCTCAAGCATTCGTAAAATCCACTTATGTTTGAAAATATGAATCGTAAAACATTTTAAAGTTGATCAAGCAATAAAAAGCATTAAGCACATAGATGAGAAAAATGATTCAATAAACTTATTCATATAAATAAATGTCAAATCAGACAAATAAGAGTTTCATCTTATTTCAGTCATCCATAACAAACAAGGTTTAGTTGCTCATGACAGAGATACAAAAGATAAGGATTAAAGAAGAATTACAAGAAGGATTCATAAATGATTTTTGATAAAAACGTCTTCAATGGTGTTAAGAACAATCGTCTATGAGTTTCTATGTTAGGGCACAAGTCTCCAAACATCCCAAATGTCCAAAAGATACATATAAAGTGAGAGAGAAAACATTTGTTTTTATAAATTCAGTCGCGTGCCACATTCAGTCGCGTGCCATATAAAGTTTTTTTTTTTTCGTATATATCATCCTTGGCTTCAAGTTACTCATTAAGTGTCTTTACCTCATAAAGTTGATTTATAAAGAAACCGCATTTATGAGATAGAGTGTTTGAGTCATTCAACATATTTTCAAATTTTGTTTCTATTTTTTCACATGAAGAACAAAGTTTTGTTATGATTATGATAGAACACTGCAAAGTAAGAGGAATGAGACCCAAAGAATGGGGCCCACTCAACCAAGTCACACACATTCAGTTTCTAGCATGATTGATGGAGGGAATAAAAGCTATTGATGGATGGAATAAAAGCTAGTAATAATATCTCTTATCCTACTGATATTTCATTAAAGAGGGGAAGTGGGAAAGACATGCAATTTCAAGAAGGATGAATGAAAGGAATAAAAACCAATTAATATGTTAATTATTTAATGTTATAAGAATGAGAGAATAGGAAGAGGGAAAGATATTCAGAAAATATTCTAAAAAACAATTAGGGGAATTCTTTCTCTGGTTAGGAGCAATTCTGCTCTGGTTTAGGAGTTCTTAGAACTCTGGTTTAGTTCTTTTTCTGCATTTTTATATTTCCAGCATTGTAAGAGCATCAGAGCTCATCAATTTTAGCCAATAAAATTCTGAGTTCTATCATTGGTCCGACCTACCGGATAGAGATAGAAGCTAGCGAAAGCCGAATGCCACCGAAAATGTCTGACAAGGTTGAGGTTTTGGAGATAAGAATGGTTGAGATGGAAGGTTCAATGCGTCAAACCTTGGATGAATTTCGTCATACCATTTTGACAGAGTTTGCAAAACTGTTGAATCGGCCTACTCATGGGACGTCGCAGATAATCGACACCGATGAGTCAATTACGGAAAACAAGATGGCAGTGAAGAAGGTGGAGCTGCCGTTATTTGATGGTGACGATCCAGTGGGGTGGATCACGCGAGCAGAGACATATTTTGAGGTACAGGGAATTTCTGAAAAAGTGAAGGTTCGTTTGGCGAAAATTAGCATGGAGGGAGCAACCATTCATTGGTTTAATCTTCTATGTGAAACAGAGGATGATCTCACATGGTTGAAGTTGAAGGAAGCGTTGATTGAGAGATATGGAGGAAGAAAGAGCGATAATCCATTCGAAGAATTGAAAGATCTTCAACAAACTGGAGATGTGGAAGAGTACATTTCAGATTTCGAATATTTCTCTTCCCAAGTTAAGCGTCTCCCCGAAGAACAATATCTTGGGTATTTTTTGGGTGGCCTCCAACCAGAGGTACGTTTGCGAGTAAGGACCTTCAACCCTAAGACACGTGTGGAGGCGATGAAATTGGCTCGTGATGTTGAAACAGAGTTACGGGGCGTACTGAATTACAGAGGAAGTGGAGGTGGAGGTCGTTCGCGAAACTGGAAAGGGGGAAGAGAAGGAAGTAATGGGCTTACTAATAGAAATGGGTCTGGACTGGGTTTTTTTCCAGGCCCAAACAAGGGAAATGCAAGTCCTGGGGGAACTCAATCCAAAAATACTCCAACCGGGTCAAATCCTAACTCGGAATTAAACATGCAAGGAGGCGACCTTAATCAGTACCAAACACGAACAAATGGCAATGAAGAGCGATGCGGGAACCACGAAAATCGCAATCGTGGAACTAAGCATCTTCCATATTCTGAATTAATGGACCGTAAGGCGCGAGGCCTTTGTTTTCGATGTGGGGAAAGGTTTCATCCGCTTCATCAGTGTGCTGAAAAACAGTTGCGTTTGGTAATTCTGGGAGATGATGAAGTGACGGACGATGCCGGTGAAGCCCTAGCTATCGAATTGAAGGAAGGGGAGAAAGACGTTGCAGTAAGATGCAATTCTGCAATGCTGTTTAGAATAGCAGAGGAAGGCAGAGCTCGAAATTGGTTCCCTTTTCCCCTACGTTTGAAAGGTACCGTGAAGGGCATACCGGTCATGATGATGGTGGACACTGGTGCTACTCACAATTTTGTGACTCCTCAAATGGCTGCAGTTCTGCAGCTTCCAATAGAACAAATCCCAGTTACGACCGCAGAATTTGGAAACGGTTCCCGTGTGGCCATAACAGAGAAGTGTGGGAAGTTTGACATTCAAATTGGAAGGTTCCAGACCACTGCTGAAGCTTACATAGTGGAATTACAAGGTGAGGACATGATCTTGGGAGTGGCTTGGCTGCATAAGTTAGGCAAGGTGTTATTTGATTGGGAAGAAATGGCAATTTGCTTGGACTGGAAGGGGAAAACTGTGAAGCTGCAGTGTCAATATCCAGAGAATTGTAGAATCAATCAGGAAATAGAACTTAATGTTGTTACCACGAATATACTAAAGCCAAGAAAAATCATAACATGGGAAGAGAATAAGGAAACCATCAGCTGGGAATCTGGAAGTCTATTACAAAATCAATGGCTTAATGTTAGCCTTGAGGACAAGGCTCATTTTGAAGCGGATGGCAATGATAGAACACTGCAAAGTAAGAGGAATGAGACCCAAAGAATGGGGCCCACTCAACCAAGTCACACACTTCACACACATTCAGTTTCTAGCATGATTGATGGAGGGAATAAAAGCTATTGAAGGATGGAATAAAAGCTAGTAATAATATCTCTTATCCTACTGATATTTCATTAAAGAGGGGAAGTGGGAAAGACATGCAGTTTCAAGAAGGATGAATGAAAGGAATAAAAACCAATTAATATGTTAATTATTTAATGTTATAAGAATGAGAGAATAGGAAGAGGGAAAGATATTCATAAAATATTCTAAGAAACAATTAGGGGAATTCTTTCTCTGGTTAGGAGCAATTCTGCTCTGGTTTAGGAGTTCTTAGAACTCTGGTTTAGTTCTTTTTCTGCATTTTTATATTTCCAGCATTGTAAGAGCATCAGAGCTCATCAATTCTAGCCAATAAAATTCTGAGTTCTATCAGATTACCTCTTTTGTTTCTAAATTTTCCATAAGACGATGATTTGCTTCTTCTTCATGCTCAAAGGATGAGTCATCACTGTCATCCTATGAAGCCAATATAGATTCTTTTTTTTAGGGAAATCTTCTTGGTTTTCTCTTGACCAGAGGGCATTCAGTTTTGTAATCTCCTATTTTATTACATCCATAAAAAATTATTTGACTTTTATTAGATTTCGAGTTTCCTTTTTGTTTTGGTAAGGTATATTTTCTTGTCTTTTGCGTTTCATTATCCTTTGAATCCTTTTGGATACCAACATAAGTCCATCCTCATCCTCAGATAGAGGATATTGAAGATTTTCTTCCTTTGTGGTTTCTTCAACTCGTTGAAATGATGAAATATTCTTCCTTTAGATATGTATTATCAATTATGATGACATGATTTCCATTTTCATCCACATACCACATGTGGTTATCTTATGATATGAGAAACGACCTCCTTTTTTCTTTCAAATTATAGTAATTTGTACCATCAAAGTAGAGTGGCATGTTGAACATGAAGTAAATATGAATGTCAAAAGAAGGAGGTTGAATTGTGACCATTTTAAAATTTTGTTCCTACACTAATATTATCCTCTCAAATTATCTTTGGAGTGAGGATGGTTAGATGAAAAATAATCCTCCTCTTATTTAGGATGATCTAAAGAAGAAGAGTATGAGTTTTAAATATGTATGATAAGTGTGCTAATGGTGTGAATAAAATAAATCTAAAGATAGTAGAGTTTAAGAAGATTCACACACAGAATTTATACTTATTCACCTAAAATAGGCTACTCCAGTCCTTACAACTTTGTGAGATTTTCACTAGTGCTCAGAAACTTGTCATTTGATATGAACCTTTTCAACAATGTATTTTCCCAGCCTCACCAGGCTTACAACGCTATATTTTTACTAGCCTCAACAAACTTACAAAATAGCTCAAATTTAGGTTGAAATATATCTTTGGTCGCTACAAATAAATCGCTTTTTGATTTTAGTCCTTATAAGTTTTTTTGTTTGAATTAAGTCCTAGTAAAATCAGATACAATTGGTTTTGATCCCTATCGTCAAATCAAAAGTTACAAAAAAAAAAAAAAGAGCTGGAAAACCGTCGTGGCACGGAAGAAGACGAGTTTTCTCAAAACTCATAAACCCCACCTTTAATTTATATTCATATTTTTTTAATAAAATAACACTAATTATTAAATGATAATTAATAAATTTATTAATTAATAATATAAAATATTTTAATTTTTAATATATCATAAAAGATTATGTGTTGGGGTGCATTTATAGGGCAACGTGTCCCGATGCTCTTTTTTTATAATGTTGATTTGACATTAGGGACTAAGGTTGATCGTCTCTAATTTTAAGGGACTAAATCCAAAAAAAAACTTACGTGAACTAAAATCAAAAAGTGATATATTTGTAGGGACCAAAGATATATTTAAACCCTTAAGTTTATATCAATTTAAGATTATACAAGTAGTAATGTGTTTGATTTGTTTGGGTTCAAATTTCAACTTTCTAAGAGAAGATAGTGATGTGAAAATGTATATAACATACTCAATAAAAATGATCATCGGATATTTTTAGTTTGGAATAGTGTGTAGAATGAAGATAATGATGATAAACTTGAATAACTTAGATATTTTCTTGTAGATGATTCTCTTGATGTTTGAAGATTAATACTTCTTTATTTATAATTTCATTTGGAGCTTCAAACATATGTGTTAGCAAAGTATAGTTGTTGAAGACTTTGCTAAGTTTCCATGGAATTGTCTTTATCTGAAAAAGTGTCATTTAGCCTTTATCCTTCTATTAAGTATGTTGAGAGGATGGGTGTTCCAGTCTATCATCGGATATGAGTTGTAAGAGGATGAAGTTTTTTATTGATTCTCATGTGACTTATGCTTTTTGCTTTTCCCAACAATTTGAAGTGGTTTTCTTTACAAGTCAAGGACACCATCTTTGGTACCTTTGTACTTTCACTTATTCCCATGTGTGAGGATGAATAGGCAACATAAGTTCATTCTCTCTTTTGTGTTTTTTATCCTCTAACATAGGTGACATAAATTCATCATCTCTTCTATGTTTTTTATCTTCTGACATAGAGGACAAAAATTCATCATTTCTTTAGTATTGTTTATCCTCTAACATAGAGGACATAAATTCACCCTTTCTTAAATGTTTTTTTTATCCTTTGCGTTTATCCTCAAATATGATTTAAGTACGAGGATGAAGTTTCTATTTTATTAAGTCTTGATGTGATTGTTTCTTTTTTCTTTCCCTTTTCCAACCACTTTGACCAGTGTGCCTTTTATGTCAAGTACTTCACCTCTTTGTACCTTTGTACTTTTATGTGTGTGTCAAATTTATTATGAGGATATCCTCTGCGTCTATCATTATCTTGAGATTGCATTTATCCTCTAATGCAAATGATTTTAAGGATGTTCGTGGATGATCATCCTCATATCTATGAAAGTCTTTGAGAGATGATTGTATGCATTTCTTTCCAATATGTGACTATTGGAATTTGGTGTAAATATGTTGCCACCTTTTTTACTTGTTAGATAACCTTCTAGAATGTGATTTGTAAAAGACATTTTTATTATCCTCTTGATCTATCATGGATGAGAAGGTTCCTAATTGTTTTTAATACCTTGAAAATCACGATTTATGTGATTGTCTTACTTCAAAGGCTTTTGTACAAATATGAACAATGTTGACATAGTGTTTTTGAACTATTCACATAGGACCTTATTTTTATATATAAGATGATGATTTTTTCGAGAGTCCATCCTCAAGTTATGTTAAGTGAGAGGATGAAAGTTCTTATATTCCACATCAAAATACGTGATTGACGTGATATCATTTCTATGTTTACTTTTGGTAAACCTTGAATAATGTGAACAATTTGTCAACTTTTGTCTTGTTGTACTTTTATGACAATTACTTTTTCAATTATTTTGAGATGAAAATTTTGATAAATATTTATCCTTGGATTTGAGATTGCGAAGAATGTTCATCCTCGAACCTTAGATTGTGAAGAATGTTCATCCTTGGGTTTACCCTCATATACAAGATTGTGTAAAATATTATTCCTCGGATCTGGATTTTTCATCCTCTAATTTTCATATAGACACATCTTGACCTATACTTTTTCTTGACTTCTTCCAAAAGATTTTATGTGTGATTGAGATGCAACATATTGCGATGATCATCCTCAGATTCAGGATAATCATATTATATTTATGAATTAGGCTCCTTAATTCTTTCATTGTTGAGTTGATACAATGCACTTGTTTATGTGAGTGGCTTCAAGCTTTACCACTTTTGTTCTTTCAACAAAAACTCAAATGCAAGCATCAATAGATCACCATTTAGAAAACTTAACATTCATTTCATAAGGTTTGTTGTCTTCAAAACACACATCAAAAAGGTTTTTACTTCAACATAAGGATCTTCTCTCAAGCAAACATATTTAGATTTTGACATTTTTCTTTCTCTTGATCTTTTACTCCTATACTGTTAGATGTAACTTTTTAGAGAACTATACTCTTGTACCAATTTAAGTATCTAAAATATCACTAGAGGAGGCGAGGGTTGAATATTGGTATCTCTTTTTAAAAAATTCCTTTTAAAGGAACATCCTCTGTGTGAGGATAATAGATCAATTTTAGAGGATATATGTTTAAAACCGAAATAAGAATATAATGAGATAAAATTAAGAGATAAGAGTGTAGAGAAGGAAACATACAAATTTTATGTTGGTTCAACCAAAGTGGTCCATCCTCGAATTTGGTTAGTACGAGGATAAAGCATTCAATCTTCTTGATGTGACTAATACTTTTTGTGTTTCCTTTTTCCAACAATTGGAAGTAGTTTGTCTTAAAAGTGAAGGATACCTTTTATACCTTTGCACTTTTACTTATTTTTCTCATGTGTGATGATGATTAATGAACAAAGTTCATCATGTGTTGCATATCCTCTAATAATTGTACAAAGTATTCTTTAATCATATTTTTAGTTGCATGTTGTCCTTATTTCGGTTATTATGGATATATGAGATGTTTGAGCTAAATGTAACACCATCTTGTCTCATAGGATACATTAATATCCTTGAAATCTTTATCGGATAAAAAATGTTAATGATCTATCTTCTAAAAATTGATACACTAAAGAGTATAATATAGATAACACATATATTTTAGTACTTTAAGTTATATTTTATGTTTACGATTATTCTTTAAAATATATTATATTACGCATATAATCCATTAAATTTAATTATTTTCTCGAATTACTATTAAAAATGTATGCAAAAAGTGTAGTGAGTTGACTATTCAAGATGTATTACAAGTGAATGAAGTTATTGATATTGATTATTTTTTTTATAAACAAAATTGATTAATGAGAAATATACGAAGCAATCTAATCTAACGCATTCCATTAGAATTAGAATTCAAGCAAATACATTATAAACTTTGCATACACATAATTGGATTATTACACCAATCCTAAAAACATACCTAAAAATTCCTACATTTTTTTTTTTTTGCCTAACACCCACATCCAAGACACCCTCTTTATGCTCTCCACCATACTATCAGTATTTGTCACTTCACACTTAAATAGAATAGCATTTCTCATGTTCCATAAGATCCAACATATGGTAAACCATACCAAAACAGCAGACAAACAAATTCAAGTGCATAACCCCTGGTAAATTCTCATTTAATTCAATGTCTAACCAGGTGCAAACCTCTTTCCAAATAATAGCTGATTTTGGATAGCCAAACATACTATGATCCAAAGTTTCCACATTGCAAAAGCAGAAAACACAAGATAAAGCATAAATATGTGATTGTACATTTTTTGTGATTGATATGTGTCTGTCTATACATGAGTCAAAATGGTTGTAAAAAAATCAACAAATATAAATAATTTTATAAAATTTGATTATTGTTTTTTAAATGATTAGTATAAGGGATGGGATTTATGGTTGCAACATTCGATAGTAATTTTAATAATCAGATGCCTTCATTTGCTATAGTTACTATTGAAAGTGAATCAAAAGACTAACAATCTAAACATAAAATAACTTAAAAAACTTAATCATAAAAGTAAAAGCTTAAAAAATCTAACCAAATAAAAAAATTAAATTTAAAGGAGCAAAGTATCACAAAACGAAAATTGAAAAAAATAATGGACTGAACTAATTCTTTCATAAAATATAAAGAATTTCGGAATGTATTTTATCTATAAAGACAATTTTTAAAAGTACTTTCGAATTTATATATATATATATATAGATATTTGTGAGAAATAGGAAAAGTTTGTAATCTATTTATATAGTATGATCACTGACTAGTATCGCAGTGCAACATGTTAGACTCGTAGTGTGAACACACGTTTTCTAGAAACTTGAACTCTGTGTTTTGGTCCAGTAGTGCAAATGATGCATTTCATACAGCGAGACAATACGATTTTGTGTCAACTAATTAGTTAAAATTTAATATTTTTTTAATAAAGTTGAAAATAAATTATAATATACTAATTATATTTTATTACAAAAATGGTACATATGACAAATGTTTTATAATAAAGATTTAGCACAAATAATCATTTTTTTAAAACTGTCGACCTTAAAATGAGTATAGTTATGATTTATTAACTATACTTCTTTTACTCTTCAATATTTCACGGTGTTTTTTTGGAATGATTCAATAAAAAAGTCGTTGGAAGATATGTCTAATTCTTACACGACTCAATTATAATATACTAATTATTATTTTTTATTTTCTTTAAAATAAAAATGAGAATAATTATAATGTCATAATTATAATTTAGTACAAAAACTATACACAAAATAAAAAAAATCCATTGATCAATTAATTAAAATTAGTGTTTTTATCTTCAACATAAAAGTGAGAACAATTATAACACACTAACTATATTTTATACACTTCATTTTTTTATGTTGTTTTCTTGAAATGAGTCATTAAAAAAACCGTTGGAGCGTGCAATTCATACATGGATAAAATGTTTTTCTATTGATCAATTAATTATAATTAATTAGTATTTTTTTATATCTTCTAAATAAAATTTACACTACGCTAAAAATGACATTTTATAGCGCGGCTTTTATAGCGCTTATTAAATACAAGCGCTGTTGTATAATATTTTAAAAATAACGGAGGATACAACAGCGCTTTTTTGACAAGTGTTGTTGTCGGGTCATATAGGGTCACATAGCGCTTGCACATAATGTTTACAAGGCTTTTACAACGCTTTTTCAAAAGCGTTGTAAACTGAAGCGCCCTCACATAATGTTTTACAGCGCTTTTGGAGCGCTTTAAACACAAGCGCTGTAAAATATAGCGCTCTCACCTTATGTTACAAAGCTTTTAAAGCACTTTTTTGACAAGCGCTGTAAAAGACTTGCGCTTTCACATAATTAAATGACATATTAGAGCGTTTTTTATACAAGCTCTGTAAAAGACTTGCGCTTTCACATAATTAAAGGACCTATTAAAGCGCTTTTTGGAAAAGCGATGTAAAAGGCTTTTAAAAAACAAAATAAGGAGGTCTTTTACAGTCCTTTTGGACAAGCGCTTTAAAAGACTTTTAAAACAGCGTTGTAATAGGCTTTTAAAAAATAAAATAAGGAGGTCTTTTGCAGCGCTTTTGGACAAGTGCTTTAAAAGACTTCTAAAAAAACGGTGTAATAGGCTTTTAAAAAAATAAAATAAAGAGGCTTAAAATGCTTCTAAAAAAGCGCTGTAATAGACTTTTAAAAAATAAAATAAAGAGGTCTTTTACAGTGCTCTTTCAAAAAAGCGTTGTAATAGGGTTTTATATATAACAGTAAACCGCTTTAGTTTCCTCTTCATTACGTAAACTTCACTACGCTTAAGTCTCCTCCTCCACTTCATTATCCTTCTCATTGTGAACTCTATTCTCCCTACGAACCATATTGTCAACCATCTTCATTGCGAACCATCTACATATTTGTTATTATTCCTACGAACATTATTACATACGCTTCTCATTGCGAACCCTACTCTGTCCTACAAACCATTCGTATTTATGCGCATTCTCGTTGTTCCTTCTTAAGCAAAGTCGTAACCCTACGAACCCTACGTATTTCTTCGCACTCTTCAGGTATTGTATTCATTTATTCATTTATTTCTTATATATATAATGTTTTTGTTAATGCTAATAATCACATTTATTTGATAGTGCTTTACAAGTTTTTCGAGCTCAAAGGGGTGCTACAATGTCGAAGCAAAAGTCAAATAAATCATAAGGATTCCAATAAAGGTTTGAAATATATGCCTTTAAAATTTCATTAACAATCAATGCACCAATATTTATCGACTTATATGTTTTATTTTATAGTGCCCTCGTCAAACTAACAACATAGATTGCGGGTACTATATATTGTGATTCATGAAGGAGATTGTTGATATGAAACTTTCATTATATTTTGATTTTCATATATAAACTATGTATATATTTGATTCTAACTTATTTATGTTTAAATTTTATATCGCACAGTACTTTGACAATTCCAGTCCAACATACTCTGAAAGAGATCTAACTAAAATAAAGGAATACACCTATTACAACACATTTTTGAAAAAATGCTGTAAAACTAGTATAACAAGCAGCGCGTTTTTAGAAGGGATTTACAGCGTTTTTTTATTCTAAAGAGCGATGTTGTATCTTTTTACAGCACTAGATACTACATCGCTTAATTTTTTGAAAAAACGCTGTAAATAGCTTAAAAAAAATGTTATAAAATACTTTTTTTTTGCGTAATATTATAACAATTTATTAAAATATTTATACACAATATAAATATTTGTATCTAATTAATTAGTTTAAATGTAATCATTTAAGAATTAATTTAAAAGAACGGTTTATTAGTATATCTTTTGAATATATTAATGTGTATTTATTATTAGTATATCTTTTGAATATATTCTAGATGAATTATTTTATATTTAATTATTAGTGATGACAACAAAAAGTAAAAAAAAAACT
>JBBPBR010000003.1:29163927-29178843 GCA_037974775.1 Cicer pinnatifidum | reverse complement strand
TTTATCGAAAGTTTAAGTGAAAATGAGACATGAAACATAAAATATAAGAAATAATAGTTCATTCAAATAGTCGAAAAAATAATAAAGAAATAATAGTACTCAAGATAAAAAGTAAAACAAAAATAAAAATAATGATCATATAAAAACCTATGCATACAAATATATCTCAAATCAATGATCACAAAATATATAATCTATTTTTTATAGGACAAAAGTATTTTATAATGATATATTGAATGTTTAAAATAAAATAAAATGTATACAAACAATCACTCGTATTTTTTTAATGATATTTTTAGAGTGAAAATCACTCATTTTATTTCAATCTTTTTAATATTGTGTATACAAACACTAACTCATCTTTTTTTAATCAAATTTTTTTAGAGTGAAAATCACGAATTTTATTATAAATTTTTCAATTGTTTCCATTACATTTATTCTTTTGTTATACAACTACTATTCTTATAAACTAAGAAACTTACAAATATTGATACACTTTTCTGATCAGATTGATACAACGTATTGTATAGCATCAACATGTAATGCAAATAGTTATCAGTTTTATGGTCGAACCTGTTGAGCCGTTGGTGTTGCCCGATTTTATCGATTTTTTGCCCTTTTCCCAGTTTACTCATCAGTTTTATACATGTGCGGTTTTTGAATACGATTGAACCGAATTAGGCCCGATTCTCAATTTTTGAATACGATTAAATAAGATTGGGAACATAAACAAAAATGCAATGTAACAAAAATAAAGAATTGAAGGAGAACGAAATTTGAAAACATCTTTAGAATGAGTGTTGTAACTACTTGTAGAAGAATGTCTTTATGAATAATAGGTTTAAGATTGTGAAAATCATATGCACTCTAAGTAGCATGGACCTTTGTTTCCTGAAGTTTCTTGATCTTCTACTCTTTAGCATCTTCTTGATATAAATTTGATAAAGGATCCAATATATGTTCCTTGTCATGCCTTTCACCTATTATAGTATCCTTATCATTATATAGTACATCTACCACAAAAGGATCTTTCTCCATAATTGGATTTTTACTAGGAAGCTCGTCTCCTATATTTTTGTATGCTTGCTAAAGAGGTTGTTTGGAGACATACGTTGGTTACTTTGTTATTTTGTTTCTTCTGAGGATTACCTTTTCTTTTATATTGTGTACGACAATTTTCCACATAATTGCCAATAACACGACAAGAGGAGAAAGAAAAAAAGTGAGATATTTTTATACTCAACATTCACTGTAAAAGCACAATAATCTTTTTCAATAAGAAGAAAACAATGCAATAATTTAATAAAAAATCAAGATCCAAAAAGTTCTAGCGTAATATCCAAATTTCTTACTATTAGTTGCTTCATCCAAGGCAAGAGGGATACCAATACCTGTTGCGATTGTAAAAAGAATTTGTGGTCTCCACTATTAAACAGGAAGACCATGAATTGTAACTAAATAATAAACATTAGTATTTGTAACAGTTGATGACCAAGAGAAAAAACTAAGAAAAACTCGAAAAAAACTCGATTATCCTACCGCCAAAACTATCACAAGGTCCTCCTCAATGAAAGAAAATGAAAAAAAAAAAAAAAACCCTTACTTATAGGTGTAAGAGTGATGAGTTTGGTTGAAATAGGAGAATATTGAATAACTCTCACATTACTTGGAAATGTAAAGGAAGGGAGAGCTCAAAGTTGCTACATATACGACTCTAGTACTTCATTAAAAATTGTACCAGTTAGAAATACTTTAAGAGTTGAAAGCTACATATATGGATCTAGTTCTTCATTAAAAATTGCACCAGGTAGCAATAATTTAGGCTTGTATCTGATCATTTTCTTTTCTCTTCTACTCTTATGTTAGAGTGGTGTCGATTGTAGTTTAAATATTTTATTTGGTGTGTGGGTGTACTAGGGACCACAGAGAGTTTGAGATAAGTCTACGTGTTGTAACAATTTTTAAATAGTGTTGTTCTCTAGTTGTCCTTAAACGGTTGAGGCGGATTTTTGTTTTTCTCCGAATTTGGAATTTTCACATTATTTTCTTGTGATTTGTTTGTTATTTAAATTTCTCTATTTTTTTATTTCCCCAACATCTGATATATAACTTTTGGTTTGGTTCAAGGAATTAGAGTTCTTAGTATGCTCTATGGTTGCAGCTTTGTCTAATCTTCCATTTCAGAAAAGAAAAGTTATATTGTAGAAGTATTGGTTAGGCAAGGTTCTGGATAAGGAAATACTTGGTTATTAAGTGGTCCTTTATGACTCACCTCTCTTCCTGGAAACCCATTTAGTGCATGATTACAACATGCCATGTTCTGTTGTGAAGTCTGACTTAGAGAAATTCGATGGAAGAAATAATTTTGGCTTGAGTAAAATTCAAGTATAAGATGTGTTGATACAAATGATTACACAAGGTGTTTATTAGCACATGAGAATTGGTTGACATTAATGCTAGGGGTGTTGTGAGATTATGTTGATTGTTGAAGAACTTTCTAATAAGACTAACATGGAAATTGCGTCATTAACTTTCAGTTGAGTTTTTAACATGCAGAAGAAATTCTAAGAGTGACTTTGCTTCAAGTAGAATTTTTTGAAGTGTTTTAGCTTCAATTGGAGTATCCTTTTTATGGTGGAGTACGATCGTTCTTTTGAACTATTCTTATCAGTGTAGACAATGGAAGATAAAAATGCGTCAATTTCAATTAAGATGGAGATTGAGAGATTTGGTTGAAATTGGAGAATATTGAAGAAGTCCCACATTGCATAGAATTTTAAAGGAAAAGAGAACTCAATACTATATATATATATATATATATATATATATATATAGTTCTAGTTCTTCATTATAAATTGCACCAGTCAAAAACGCTTTAAGCTTGTATTTAGTTCCATATGTGAGATTATATGGGGCCATGGGGAGTGTTGTGGCCTAAAAAATGAGTGTTACTCGAATTCAATGGAGTCGTCACCAAAATTTATTTTAAAAATAGGGAAAATAATGGGAAACCCTTAAAGATAGAAAAAAATGGTCTTTAAAACCAGATTTTGAGTTCGGGAGTCGATTATGAGTAGGGAATATATTAGTACCCGATGACATCCGTTAAAATACGGTTATCTATAATTAATTGTTCAAAATTATATCAACTTAAATATATTTATTTCTCTTTATAATTAAATATGAATATAAACAATTTTTTATAAATGTGGTTTTCTGAGATAAAAATGTGTTTAAAAAGAGAGCAAAAAAAGTTTTTATTGTTGTGCTTGACAAAAGTGCGATCTTGCTACTATGTATCTCTTTGTGCTGTGGAGAAATCAAAGCTACGTAGTTCTTGGGTAGAAAATGTGGATGTGTTGATTGTTTTTTAAAGAAAGTGTGTTTTGTTATTCATAAAAAGTTATTTTGACAAAAAAAAAATAATCTATTTGATTTAATTAATCATTTAAACATATGAGTTTTAGGACAATCAAGTTGTACAACTCGTGTCTCAAAAATTCAAAGATTAAAAAAGATGTCGCATCTAAATTAATCAAATTATAAAAATTAATTTTGAGTTAATTTAAAATCAAGTGTTAGAACTATCAAGTTGTCACAACTCACGTCCTAAAAAATTAAAAGATGTCTCATCTAATATATATATATATATATATATATATATATATATATATATATATATATATATACTTGTATTGTGATGTATTAAATAAATAAAAAATATATTTTAATAATAGTAGGAAAAAAAACTATATACAAATGTGAGCTCTTTTAAAAACACTTTTTAATTAGACAAGTGATGGAAAAAAAACTTATTTTAATATTAAATAGCACAACCCAAAGGTAAAAAGAAAAATCGATTAATATCATTCATAAATGAAATGAATGATGTTTATTTCTATTTAATTACATTTATCATTATTTATATTAAATGGAAGGCTTAATTGCACTTTTGGTCCCCCTATTATAGGTGAAAATTGAAAGTAGTCCCTCCATTTTGTTTGTCCCCAGTTTTAGTCCCCAAACTGAATTTGAGGTCAAATCAGCATGAGGTGTCATTTTTTTAATGACGTGTCAAGAAATAGCTGACATGGAATAAATTTATTATTATATTATTTTTAATTAAAAAATATAATTTTTATTTTTAAAAATCATTTTAATAATTGTTAAATATTTTTAAAAACATAATTAAATTGTTAATATTATATTAAATTAAAATGAATCTGTAGAACCCTATCAATAATCAAAAGCCCCAAATCATCCAAATCAAAAGCCCCAAATCTTTGAACCTAAAGCCCCAAATCTTTGAATCCAAATCCTTTTCTTCATCAGCTAATAAAATCTTATTCAGTTTTCTTCATCAGTTAGTTAAACATACTCATTAAATAACCCATGAACGTCGAGGTCATTTTCACGCAGTTTTGGACCAGTGCTATACCACCCCACGACATGCTCCTTCGCTGTAAACAATGTTTGATTAGATCAGATATTGAATAGAGAGAATGATACAAGAAAATGAAAAGCTACCAACTCATACCATTTATTCTCTTAAACATGGAAAACATTGCTTCGTGGTAATTGTGGTCGAGAAACCAAATGCTAGGGTCCTTGTCATCTTCTTCAAAGGGCACTGTTGATTAGACAACCAATTAGTGAGAGATATACATTTCACTTATTTTATTAGCTGATAATATTTCTAAATCATAAATAGATGATGAAGAAAACGATTTGAATTCAAAGATTTGGAGTTTTAGGGTTCAAAAATTTGGGGCTTTTGATTTAGATGATTTGGGGCTTTTGATTATTGTTAGGGTTCTGCAGATTCATTTTAATTTAATATAATATTAACAATTTAATTATGTTTTTAAAAATATTTAACAATTATTAAAATGATTTTTAAAAATAAAAATTATATTTTTTAATTAAAAATAATATAATAATAAATTTATTCTACGTCAGCGTCTGCCACGTCAGTTATTTCTTGACACGTCATTAAAAAAATGACACCTCATGCTGATTTGGCCTTAAATTCAGTTTGGGGGACTAAAACTGGGGACAAACAAAATGGAGGGACTACTTTCAATTTTCACCTATAATAGGGGGACTAAAAGTGCAATTAAGCCTAAATGGAATTATAGTTATTGATATGCCATAACTACTAGTTAACATAGCAAGCTCACATCACGTATAAACAGCCTGACACAAGCCAACACATTCAAATAGTTGACAGAAGCAACGTCCAAACAGGCTCGCTGGAACGAGCAAACAATCTTTCAAAGCAACAAAGGTAAAAGGCACAAAGTAAAACGTTTAAAGCAAATAGGGTACAAAACAAAACAAATTTTAAGCTTTGCAAACACAATACAAATGATCTCAACCAAAACATCATCCATATGGACAAACAAATTACATTTTTCAAATATATCAACTTTAGTTTCAAATTTTAGCTCTTACGTGGAGCCAACATTTCTTGTATTGCTCTTACTTTATCTATGTCTACTTCTATCTCTTTTTGACTAACGATAATTCAAATAACTTGCCTAATCTTACACCAAAAGTGCATTTAGCAGGGTTTAAACGGAGTATGAACTTCCTTAGTCTCACAAACAACTTTTGAAGGTTAACAACATGGTCTTCTTCGGTACGAGACTTTGCAATCATATAATCCAAATAAACCTCTATCTCCTTATGCATCATATCATGAACCAAAGTTACCATTACTCTTTGATAGGTTGCCCCAACATTCTTCAATCCGAATGGCGTCACTTTATAACAAAATGTTCCCCATTGTGTGACGAATGTGGTTTTTTCCATATCCTTGAGAGCCATCTTGATATGATTGTACCATGTGAAATCATCCATGAAGGAGAAAAGAGAATATTGAGCAGTGCTATCCACTAGGAAATAAATATGAGGTAGAGGAAAATCGTCTTTAGGACTAGTTTTGTTTAAATCTCGATAATCAACGCACATTCAAACCTTTCCATCCTTCTTTGGAACTGGTACAATATTAGCCATCCATTGAGGATATTTTGCTACTGCTAAGAAACCAGCATCAAATTACTTCTTGACCTCTTCTATAATTTTAAGTGACATATTAGGTCTCATCCTCCTCAACTTTTGTTTAATTGGAGCACATTCAGGCTTGAGTGGTAGCTTGTGTTCAACTATGTTAGTATCTAGTCCAGACATATCTTGATATGACCATGAAAAGATGTCCACATAATCAAATAAAAGTTTAATCAACTTTTCTCGTTCACTTTCTTTTGTAGACATTCCAATTTTAATTTCTTTCTTATCATATTCAGTCCCCAAATTGATCACCTCAACATGTTGTTGATAGGGTTGGATTGTCTTAGCTTCTTATTCCATTAGCCTTTCTAGTTCTAGGGTTCTAGGGGAGATTCATTATTGTCTTCCCAATCCCCATCAGCGTGATTCATTGGATGTTCAAAATTATAAGAATGGGTTATAGCGCTGCTATTTTCAACAGATTTATTTTCGACTCTGCACCGTTGAAGAATAAAAAAGAATAAAGATTGTCATTTCAAGAAAAAGAAAAGAAGAACAGAAAAAAAATAGTTGGAGAATTAAAAAATGCATTTCTTGATAATAAGTACATAAATGAAATACATGTTCCCTAATTAGTTATCCTTATAGTCTTGGGCATAGCAAAAGGAGTTGAAATACATAATTACTTTGAACATGAATTAACAAACACAAGAAACTTTATGATCTTTCAATTGTTGAGACTGATGTTTGGAGGACAAGAGCACACTGGCTTGAGGGTATCATCATCACCATGATCTTCTTCCACAACAACAACCTGATCAACATATATTATTACGGCGCTTTGAAAAATTTGGCGAATATCACAAATAGAATTATTATGTGAATTCAGTATCCAGTTTTCCCAATGATCCATCCTGCTTTCTCTTTTTTCCTACGCAACCTTTTCTTTATCAGCTTGAGTAGGTTTATATCCCAACCCGCACCTATTGCTGTTTTTTGGTATTTCTATCAACTTCTCCAAATTAACAAAAAAAAATCCTCCTTCCAACATAGATTTGGTAGACTTCAATGATGTGGTATATAGTTTTGGTTCCTTTAAGCGATATCCTTCACCCATGAAGACAACATTGACAACTTCTAATGCTTGAAAGGAAGTCTCTATGGCTTCCTACATGTCTTCAATGTAGCCTATAGGAGATAGATGACTTACTATCATATTTTCTTCCCTACATATTATTACCAACTTACTATTCACTATGAACTTTAGCTTTTGATGGAGGGTAGATGTCACTGCTCCAACAACATGAATCCACGGTCTCCCTAAAAGACAACTGTACGCCGATTTAATATCCATCACTTGGAAGGTTATCCCAAAGTTATATGGTCCGATTTGTATCATCATGTCAATCTCGCCAACAACTTGTCTTATGGATCCATCAAACGCTTTCACCACCACAACACTAGGCTTCATACAGGCTGCATCAACAAATATTTTTTATAGTGTTGATTTTGGCATGGCATTTAATGATGAACCATTATCAACTAGCACTCGTGCAAGAATATGATTGTGACACCTCACAGAGATATGTAGTGCTTTATTATGCTCTGTCGCTTCAGCTGGTAATTCATTATCACTAAAACTCATATAACTACTAGCAGTGATGCTACCGACAACTCCATCAAACTGGTGGACAGTGATATCGTGAGTAATATGGGCCTCGTTTAAAACTTTCATCAGTGCCCTTCTATGTGTTTCAAAGTTCAATAACAAGGAGAGAACGAATACCTTGGAAGGGGTTTGATTTAGCTGATCCACCACCTTATATTCACTTTACTTGATAAACTTCAAAAATTTTTTAGCTTCTTCTTTAGGCACCATCTTTTTACTAGTCTTTTGTCCTTTTATGGCATGATACATAGCTTTTTTTCCCTTTTTCTCCATGAACCTTCTTTTTCCTAAGTTGTTCAAGAGTGTATAGTCGACCACTCTGGGTCACCCTACCAATCCCTAAAATGTTAGTGACATTTGTTCCTTTAAATTCATAGCTATCACTTGATTGATGATTGGCCAAGTGGGATGTGACTTCGTAATTTCCGTAAGAAAAAGGGGTTGGTGCTTGGACAATTGTTGCATTTGGCATGCTAGGAGTTGGCTTAAGATTCTCTTTTCTATAAAGGATTTCCAATGGTTTAGGGAAATATATATTATTTTCCACACACGACCCTATGGTCAACACATGATAAGGGATTACTCCCTATGTTGGGACTGTCCTCCAAGAAGGTAAGTTGTTTTTCATTAATCAATTCTTGTACGTTAGATTTTAGGGCTTTTCACTTTTCGACATAATGCCCAACGAATCCTACATGGTATTCACATTTGGTATTTGGGTTGTACTTTTTTTGGGAATAGTGGTTCAAGAGGTTTCATTGGTCTTAGGACTATCATTGAATTTTCAATTAGGTGAGACAACAATTGGCTGTATGTGACGTGAATTGAGTCAAAATGGGTTATCCTTTTTCTCGATTAACTGGTGGTTTGTAGTGATTCTGGATTGGATTTTGATTCCATTGATTTTATTGGGAATATGTGATAGGTGGTGGTTGGACAAGGGGATGTTGATAAAAAGGTGGTCTTGAAGGGTGATATTGTGGGTATGAAGCTTGTGATGTTGCAACCACATATGGATAGGGAATGTAAGGAATTTGGGGTATCGAGGGTTGAAAATTTGGGGGTCGATAAGAATTCATGGATTGAAAATAGGAGTCTTGGGTTTACCGTTACAGCATTAGCATCCTCTTCTTTCTTTTTTGTGAATGTTGTTTGGGGTCTCTTCACGCCACTTGTTGCACATACGATTTTGCCACTCCTCATCCCACTTTCTATCATTTCTCCTATCAGGACCAGGTCAAAAAATTTTGATGTCATACTCCCAATAACATACCAACCATTTCTCTTTAAGATAAATAAGGTTCTACATGTGATGCCACTTCTCTCCACCATTGTGCATATTCTTTGAAAGTTACATTGTCCTTTTTCAATGAATTTTGCAATTGCATTCTATCAGGGTCTATGTCAATGGTGTACATGTATTATTTCAAAAAGGAATCAGCCAGGTCTTTCCACAAATAAATTCAATTTCGCTCGAGATGTATATACCAACTTAACGATTCCCCACTCAAATTGTCTTGGAAAAAGTGAATGAGAAGTTTTTCGTTATGAGCATGAGAAACCATTTTTTTGCAATACATAGTCAGATGATTTTTAGGACATGTGGCGCCTTTGTATTTTTTAAACTCATGAACCTTGAATTTTGGAGGGATAGTTACATCGGGAACCAACCACATATCAAAAGCTTTGAGACCATATACATTATGTCCCTCAATTTCTTTTATTTGCTCTTATGAAACATGAATTTTCTCTTTTGATTGTGTATCATCCCCAATGTAAGATTGATGCCAATTCCCGTTAGCATCAAAATGGGGTACTTGGGGTGCACTATATGGAATATTTTCTGAGTGTATAGTGTTTTGGGGTGGCACGTAGCCCGAAGGAGATGGGATTTGTGGTTGATTTAGGATTTGGGTGTTGATAGTCGAGTGATTTGGTTTATTGTCCATGGGGTTGATGACTAAGAGCAGAGTATAACCAAGTGGGAGACCATACATAGGAAATTGCATAGTTTCCATATGAAACTATTGGGTAGTCGGGGTAAAGCCTGGTGGGTGAGAAGGAGTAGTTTGGTTTTCTTCATTTACAGTTCAAGGATCCCCATTTGTATTATCCTTTCTTGCTAAAGCTTGTATAGCCTCTAGGATTCGACCAACCTTGTCCTTCAATTAGCTAACATATGCTTTCATCACTTCTTAATTTTGCTCAAGTTCATCCATGATCTTGGAGTTTGTGCGAGTCTGATAAGGGTTTCGGGGAAACAACTTTATTGATTTTTTCTATTTTATTTTTTAAATAAATAAAAAAAAATTATCAGTATGTATTAAATATGAATGGAATGAAAATGCAATTATTTAGTTAATTATCTCTTCTTTTTCTTACATGATAGTTGGATGTTAGGGAATCATAAGCCTTACACAAATTATTAGTGAAGAAAAATATGAGGATCAGTAAACAAAATAACAAATCCTTCATTGATGAGAAAAAGTACATTGCATTTAAATTAAAAACTACATCGACCATGGTATTTAAATCCTATCTTTCAATAGGACAACCAATCCTCTCCTCCAATTCTTCTACCAAATCTTTGCAATATTCAACGAACTTGTAGACTTTGATTGGAGTATTGAGCGGATGCGTAATTGCATCAAGCTCTCTTAGATGTTTTGGAATTTTTATGATTGCCTAATTAGCTAGCATTGCCAATTTTGAAAATCAATCTTTCCAATGCTTGCCTTTATCTTCCGACTCTTTATAGATCTCTTGATTCTTCAATTGTCCAAGCAACATCATAAAATGACCCTCCCAATATATGGTTTCCTTTAAGTCATTATAGATCTCTTCTTGATAATCAATGTAATTCTTCAACTCACTAGAAGTCTCCATTTCTGTTCTTAGTGCATCTTGATATTTTGAGAGTAATTCTTCAATTTCTTCCTTGTGTTGCCTCTCACTCTTTATTTCTTCCTATATTGAAATATTGTCAACAACAATAGGGAAACTATTTGGAGTGACAATAACCTCAACAGGATCAAACTCTAGGTGAGATCTTCATGCTAACCAAATAGGATGTACATCCAGAAGACTACCACTACACAATCTCGAAACTAAGCTTAAGTTTTATTCAAACACGAATATAAGGTTCCACTCATAAGTGTGTGTCTTAGTAAAAGTGTAGGTGTTGAATAAGCATAATTCAATAACTCCATAATACTAATAAAATATATATATATATATATATACACACAAAATAACACTACGCCAAAAATGACATTTTATAGCGCGTCTTTTATAGCGCTTATTAAATACAAGCGCTGTTGTATGATATTTTAAAAATAATGGAGGATACAACAGTGCTTTTTTGACAAGCGCTGTAAAAGACTTGCGCTTTCACATAATTAAAGGACCTATTAGAGCGCTTTTTGGAAAAGCGTTGTAAGAGGCTTTTAAAAAAAAATAAGAAGGTATTTTACAGCGCTTTTTTGACAAGCGCTGTAAAAAAAGTGCTATAAAAGACTTGCGCTTTCACATAATTAAAGGACCTATTAGATCACTTTTTGAAAAAGCATTGTAAAAGACTTTTTAAAAAAAATAAGAAGGTCTTTTACAGCGCTGTAAAAAAAGTGTTGTAAACGACTTGCGCTTTCACATAATTAAAGGACCTATTAGAGCTCTTTTTTGAAAAGCGCTGTAAAAGGCTTTTAAAAAAAAACTAAGAAGGTCTTTTACAGCGATTTTTTGACAAGCGCTGTAAAAAAAGTGTTGTAAAAGACCTGCGCTTTCACATAATTAAAGGACCTATTAGAGCGCTTTTTGGAAAAGCACTGTAAAAGGCTTTTAAAAAAAAAATAAGAATGTCTTTTACAACGCTTTTTTAACAAGTGCTGTAAAAAAAGTGTTGTAAAAGACTTATGCTTTCACATAATTAAAGGACCTATTAGAGCACTTTTTAGAAAAGCGCTGTAAAAGGCTTTTAAAAAAAATAAGAAGGTCTTTTACAGCGCTTTTTTGACAAGCGCTGTAAAAGACTTGTGTTTTCACATGATTCAAGGACCTATTAGAGCGCTTTTTGGAAAAACGCTATAAAAGGCTTTTAAAAAAAATAAGAAGGTCTTTTACAGGGCTTTTTTGACAAGCGGTGTAAAAAAAGCGCTGTAAAAGACTTGCGTTTTCACATAATTAAAGGACCTATTAGAGCGCTTTTTGGAAAAGCGCTGTAAATGGCTTTTAAAAAAGCGCTGTAAAAAAAGCGCTGTAAAAAGCGCTGTAATAGAATTTTATATATAATAGTAAATCGCTTCAGTTTCCTCTTTATTACATAAACTTCACTACGTTTCAGTGTCCTTCTCCTCTTCATTATCCTTCTCATTGCGAACCCTAATGTCCCTACGAACAATTTTGTTAGCCATCTCCATATTTGTTACTATCCCTACGAACATTATTACGTACTCTTCTCATTGCGAACCCTACTATGTTCTACGAACCGTTCATATTTCTGCGCATTCTCGTCGTTCCTTCTTATACGAAACCGTAACTCTGTGAACCCTACATATTTCTTCGCACTCTTCAGGTATTGTATTCATTTATTCATTTATTTCTTACATATATATATATATATATATATATATATATATATATATATATATATATATATCTAATGTGTTTGTTAATGCTAATAATCACATTTATTTGATATTGCTTTACAAGTTTTCCGAGCTCAAATGAATGCTACAGTGTCGAAGTAAAAATCAAATAAATCACATGGATTCCAATAAAGGTTTGAAATATGTGCCTTTAAAGTTTCATTAACAATCAATGCACAAATATTTATTGACTTATATGTTTTATTTTATAGTGCTCTCGTCAAACTAACAACATGGGCTGCGGATACTGTATATTGTGATTTATGAAGGAGATTGTTGATATAATCCCTGAAAGAGATCTAATTGAAATAAAGGAATGCACCTATTACAGCGTTTTTTTTAAAAAGCGCTGTAAAACTAATACAACAAGCAGTGCGTTTTTAGAAGAGATTTACATCGCTTTTTATTTTTTTTATTTTAAAGAGCGCTGTTGTATCTTTTTACAGCGTTGTATACTACAGTGCTTAATTTTTTGAAAAAGCGTTGTAAATGGCTTAAAAAAAGTGCTGTAAAATACCATTTTTCGCGTAGTGTAAATAAATAAAAAAAAATAAAAAAAATGATCTTCTAGCTTAAAAAAATATTATAATATTAGCTAATACTTATTAAGAAATAATAAACACATAAAGAAAATGAAAATAAAAAACAAAGAAAAATAGAAAAAGTTAAAAAAAAAATATGTACAATTAATTTGTTAGGTTTTACTCTCTAAGGTTCCCCAAAGGAGTCGCCAACTATCGCGATCTAAATTTTTTTGAGTGTTACTTGAATTCAATGGAGTCACCACCAAAATTTATTTTAAAAATAGGGAAAATAATAGAAAATCCTTAAAGATAGAAAAAAAAAAGAATGATATTTGAAACCTGATTTTGAGTTCGGGAGTCGATTATGCGTAAGAAAGGTATTAGCATTCTACGACATCTGTTAATGTACGGTTATCTAGAATTAATTGTGCAAAATTATATCAACTTAAATATATTTATTTCTCTTTATTATTAAATATGAATATAAATTGTTTTATATAAATGTGGTTTTTTGAGATAAAAATATTTTTAAAAAGAGAGAGAAAAAAAGTTTTTATTTGTGCTTGACAAATGTGTGATCTTGCTCTTATGTATCTCTCAGTGCTATGGAGAAATCATAGCTATATAGTTCTTGGTTAGAAAATATGGATGTGTTGATTGTTTTTTTTAAAGAAAATGTGTTTTTATTATTGATAAAAAGTTATTTTGACCAAAAAAAAGAATCTATTTGATTCAATTAATCATTTAAAAATGTGAGTTTTAGGACCATCAAGTTGTACAACTCTTGTCTCAAAAATTCAAAGATTAAAAAAGATGTCACATCTAAATTTATCAAATTTTAAAAGTGGATTTTGTGTTAATTTAAAATCGAGTGTTAGAACTCTCAAGTTGTCACAACCCGCATCCTAAAAGATTAAAAAGATATCACATCTAATTAATCAAATTTTAAAAGTTGATGTTAGGTTAATTTAAAATCGAGTGTCAGAAATATCAAATTGTCACAAATTGCATCCCAAAAGATTAAAAAAAATGTGACATATAATTAATCCATTTAAACAAAATTTCGTATATTTATTTATTTGTGAAGATGAGTTTTTGTACTATCAAGTTATCATAATTTACGTCCTAATTTAACAAAATATATATATATATATATATATATATATTAAAGTTATTTTTAATTGGTCGGACAACAGAAGAAATTAAGAAAACTCTATTGTAATAATTTTCACATAATATTATTATCTTATTTTCATTAGATAAAGGTGGTGGATTTTTTTTTCAAATATTATTTTCATGTATTTTGATTCTTATTTAAATCTCATCCAAACATAGAAACCTTTTACTTTTCGTGTAAGGCATCAATTGTTCGATAAGTTCCTTTTTTTCTTTATCATTATTCTTCAGTCAAGGAAATTTTTGCAGCTAGCAATGCTAGAAACATAATCATTCTTATGAATCTTTATGACAACTGCATCCCCGTTGAAGGAAGGTACGAGGATAGCTTAAAGGAGTGTCACAAGTGTTCTTTAAAATTTGCTTGAAGTTCTTGAATTATGGCATAA
Organism: Cicer pinnatifidum; assembly: GCA_037974775.1. Taxonomy (NCBI): domain Eukaryota; kingdom Viridiplantae; phylum Streptophyta; class Magnoliopsida; order Fabales; family Fabaceae; genus Cicer; species Cicer pinnatifidum. The sequence continues at coordinate 29,164,430 of JBBPBR010000003.1, read as the reverse complement.
AAAGGATGAAAAAGAGATAATAATGGAGCATACGTTCGCCTACAAATGAAATGCGAAAATTGAATACTTTTATTCAGTATAGTAATACACTAATAATGTTTTTAAAATCAAAACAGAATACCACCACTTCACTACAAAACTAGGAAGGTGGGATAACAAAAACTATTTTCTTTAAAAACGGAGAAACCACTTATTGACAAGAATAAAAAATTGAAATAATAGTTTTTAAGTTTAAATTTAATTAACAAATGTCGATATGGTTAAGTTGAATGTCTTGTCTCGAGTTTAAATTTAAGATCTCGCATTAATTATGGTAGAATTTATTATATCTTTTAAAAAGAAAAGACTAAATAGCACGTGTGGTACCTTAATTTAATTTTAGTAAACGTTTTAGTATGTTATTTTTTTCTTTTCGATTTAGTCATTTATTTTAATTTTAAGTAATAATTTAATCTTTTATGTTTTAAAATGTCAACAATGTTATCTTTTTTTTTTTTACAAAA
>JBBPBR010000003.1:29141977-29163917 GCA_037974775.1 Cicer pinnatifidum | reverse complement strand
ATGGTCTAGGATGGATTCTTTGGCTTTTAAGTTGTTTGACCACAAATCACTATCTATGACTGATGACGTCCTTGTTTATGGGTCCATTTTAATTAGAACCCTATGCACTATACGGATCATTTGTTTACCTTCTAGAATAATCTCTAACTAAACCTAAAGCTCCAAATAAGTTTTCATTTATTCCATTTTATTTTTAATCATTTTAATAAGCAAAAATCAATAAAACACATAGGACAAAAACTAAAATTCATGCAAATTAAATAAAAATCATGGCACATTATCTACAGATAACGGTACAATATTTATTCAACAAATGTTATTATATTTGTAGAGGCCTAACAATTAATATATCAATATTTGTTTATATTAGACTCATACAAAGTAAATGTACTCAACAAAACATATCAAATACTTAATCAAAAAGAGTGATTTTGATGGAACTACATGCAATTACTCAATCTAAGTCATATGATTTAGATCAAGCTTAAGATCAGACAATCTAAATTTTAAGATAAAAAAATATTACTTAAAAAAAATAAAATTTAGCTATAAAAAATAGACAGTCTAATCTTGATCGAACAGTTGTGATGCCTTTACCTATATATAGTTAAATTGCATCTACCTAATCCAAATTCATAAAAAAATGTGTAGATTGAATTTATTTTTTGAATGAGTAAGTGTTAGTATATTAATTATTAAGCCTTGATAGGTATAGTTATTAACCTTCAAGATTACTTCCAACATTGGTTTAAAATCTATCTCATGCCTTGCACTACAATTTGCATTCCTCATGATAGGCTAAGTATAATCCAAAAGTGTAGTCAAGATATGGTCTCGTAGAAATATGGAATTTGCTTTATTTGGTTGGTAGGTAACAAGTAATTGGCACAAAAGTGGTCCTCTATTCTAGTAACAAACCAATGCTTTATGCTCTACAATATTATAGGCTTGTCCTTAACAAGTGAAGATTCTAAAGCTTTCAAATAAAACATGTGAATAATCTCTTGTGTGGCCCTATTCAAATGAAGAATATGGTCCAAAATATAAATTAATAGACTAGGCAATAGAAACAACACCGAAAATTAACATTTATATGCTTAGGAATGCTAGCTGCAGGAGATTTGGTTGGTATCAATTCTTGGTGGATTTGGATGAAAAGGTACTTGTAGGAAGCTACCTCATCCTATTTGTTATGGCATTTCTTTTGAATTATAGGAAAATTCAAGCTCAAAAAGTGATGGTGTTCGAATGATTCAATACTTGCCACATCTTCTTTTCAATATTCAAATATGATCAAAGTTTGTATGATTCAATACTTGCCACATCTTCTTCCACTTTCAATATTCAAATATGATCAAAATTTGGATGTGACATTTTGTGTTGGTTAATGATTAGATATTGTTTATTATTGATGCATATATTTCAAGTCTACATTTTTTTTTAGTTTTATCTTGAGTTTTTTATATTTAATTAATCTCAAATTTAAAATTCTAAATTTCATATCTAAACCTGCATGAAAAAAGTCAAAAAACTTAAATGTTAAAGAATAATTAAACATCTTTCATTTGAACAGAGACAAAAATAATTTGCTGAATAACTTTATAGAAACTATAAGCTATATTTTTAATTTTTATATAGATTTAAATTGAAATATTAGAATTTTATAGAAATTAAAATATATTTAACTTCAAAAAAATTATATAAGAGGTTATTTCGTAAACATCATTACACATATTATGTAGAAGCTTATTCTCTAATTAAAGAGCTTTTGTGAGTTTATGGTAATAAACTAAAAATAATTTTATAAACTAACTTTGGAGTTTATGATAATGAACTAAAACAATTTTCACTAAGCTGAAAAAGATTTTTTATAGCGCTTAAATACCTCCGTGCTAGTTTAATAGCACTTATTTAAGTCAGCGTTATAAAAGGTATTATTATAAGCTATTTCAAATATTTACATGAACATTTATGTCAAGCTCAAATAAATTATTTCAAATGCGCCATTAATTTTGGGTTATCTATCTTCCAGCTCATAAATTATGATTATTTTTATAAGTAAGTTGCATTAATAGAGAGTATAAGAGGGATTTCAACCTATTACATCAAAAGAAAATGTAAATTAAGCAATAAGTAAGACATTGGATTAATGACCAACAAGGGAACCTAATCCCAAACGGTTCCCACTTAAAACCTACGTACAAGCCAAGCCCAAGACATAACTTTATCTACAAACATACAAGTTATGACTTTAACATTTGCCTAAAAACATTTTTGACTTTAAAGGCCAACAAACTCTATATTCCACATAACAATGTTTTCCTATTTTAGTTGGAAAATGATGAGTTAAAATTCTTATTAATGTGTTTGGATGAAATAATTTAAAATTTTAAGGAATTTAAAATTTAAGTAATTCAAATACATCAATTAATTCCCATTATTTAATGATGGTTTATTTTTATAAATTTTAAAAGATTTTGAGTAAAAATATAAATATCAAAAAAAGGTGGATCCAAATGGAAATTAAGAAATTTGGGAAAAAAGTATTCAAGGACAATTTTGCAAAGTTTAAAAATATAGGAACTATGATTGAAAATTTTGGGAATTTATGAGGATAAATTTATAAGGTTACAGGGTCTGATGTTCAAACTTGAAACCAAGGGATAAAGTTTTTAGAAAAAATGTAGGGACCATTTTAAGATTGATCATATTTTATAATGTAAATTGAGAATTTTATGAGATTCATAATTAAAATTTCCTACACGTATCTTAAACAAAATATCTCTTGAAATCGAATTAAAGATAATTCTCCATATGCATTATCAGTGTAAAACTAATTTTTTACACTAATATCCAATAAGAATATTAATTTGTTTCATGTCATAAAATTAAAGTGGAGCAAAGTAGGGTGATTTGAAGGATTACATGATTGTAGTTAGATGACAATGTAATGCATAGGTGTTATTGGTTATAAGATCCTAATAGTCTTCAGCACACAAATTCAAGGAATGCAAGCATTAATCAAACACATGTTTCTAAAATGAAGAAGCATGGATGTTGTTGTAGGATCAAGAAGCTCTCAAAAGGCATACGATTCAACATAACATTCATTTTTCATTTCACCATCATTAAATTTTGGGACCAAGATATGATTGATTCTTAGGGAAGAATTGTACCACAACACTTGGACATTGAAAACAGACATGTGCTTTGAGAACCACTATAAATTTGAGCCACCATATTAATCATTCTCAATTCAGAACATCATTTACATATGCTCTTTATTTTACATCCATTCTCTCAAATAATATTTTTTGTGATGTTGGTTCAATAAAGGGTAATCTGCATCCTGGGGTGTAGATCAATATATATTATTGTTGTATCTAGTCCTCGGGATGTCGATTACCTTTTATTTGTTACCAATTAAGAAAACTCTAGTCCAATTATTTCATGAAGAGTTTCAATTATTTCATCAAAAGTTATAATATTGAGTTAAAATTTGGTAATCTGCATCCTGAGGTTTAAAACAATATATTTTTTGTGTCTAGTCCTTAGGATGCAGATTACCTCATCTTTATCATCAATCTTAAATAATTAATCAAAATTATTATAAAATGGATAATTAATAGTATTAACCATCATATTTTTGGGTTTTAACATTTACATTTTCCAAATGCTTGAAATTGATGCATTACTAGTTGACAATGCCAAAATCCTATTCATTTCTCAAAACAACATTTTAGCACAGGCTTGATACGAAGAATGTAGACATGGTAGGATCTGAGTGTTTTTATTGCTTGCTTTCTAAGCTTAGGTATAGTTTTTTTTTTGTCTTTTTTATGAATATCATAATTAGGACTAGAACATAGCATAATTTGTATCGTTTTGTTGATCTCAATATCTATTTAAATTTGTGAATAAGAAAAATATTTGAGAAAACATATTCGAATCATGCATATTAATAGGTGTTTGTTAAGATTGCATTCGAGTTCATAGAAGTTCATTGAAATAAATTTTATATTCATGAATTCGTGAATTGATTCACCTTTTCCTTTAACATGTTTTTGTAAAGTATGAACTACATGAATTGACTCATCACTGGATGAATCATACTAAGTCCTTTGACTTGAGAATGAATTGATTCATAAAGTTATGAATCGATTCACGACAGTTCGATTTTAAAAATCTAAAGTTAAAGTGTATGTTAATCGATTCAAACTTAACTGTGAATTGATTCACACATAAAAAAATAGTTTTTCAAGGCATTTAGTTGATACTTTCTCATTGAAACATCTCCTATAAAGTCATGAATCGATTCACGATAGTTCAATTTTAAAAATCTAAAGTTAAAGTATACGTTAATCGACTCATGCTTAACTGTGAATTGATTCACACAAAAAAATAATAGTTTTTCAAAGCATTTAGTTGATATTTTCACATTGAAACATCTCATATATATATATCATTCATTGTAGAAATTTTCGGATAACATTATATGTGCATCTCTTTCAACTCTGGTGTCTCATAATCTGGATTACAAACATTCTTAGATTTACTTTTTGGGTGATTCGAAATTCAATAAAAGACAATGTGGTGTATCCTTATCGTTTGGGTGTTCAATGTGCGAAGACTTGTGAGGTATTTGATTCTAGACCTAGCAAGAAAAATATTGCTTATTTTCCCATCTAAAGTGTGTATGAAGACAAAGTGTACTGTACAAGCGATTTCGAATTAGTAAATTGACCAATATAAATCTTTGGTTCTTCTCTTAACTCTCTCTTCGTAATTTTTCATGTGTTTTTACATTCTTTAATTTTATTTGAGTTTTATTGTTTTAATCAATCTTCTGTACGGTTAAAATTTTGTATTTGAGCAATCTTAAATTGTGTTGAAAACAAAATTTCTATAGTGCAAGTTTATGATTTAGTTGGCATTGAAATTGTCAATAACTATTGTACTAGGATGTCGTTAAAAGAGACATATCAAATCAGAATGACATGTAAATGTGAGAATGAAAAGAATGATTAATAGTCATTAGATTAAAATGTGTGGCTAATATTAATAGGTTACTTAAGTGAGTCATGTGTCAAGCACATGTCATTCCCACTTACAATTTCAAGTTATCTTCCCTAACCATTTCCACTTCAGCTTGTTCTTTTTATCACTCTCCTTTTGCCTTCTTTCCCCCCTTACTCCCTATCACCGTCGGTGGCCGCGTCAACTCACAAAATTGTATGATCCAATGTTTTTGAGATGATTGAGTGTGTCAACTGACCTCTAGAATCGCTAGCGAAGAGGATCGCGGTCAAATATTCGTTCTTCCTAGCAAAATCGTTGTGTGTTCCAATCTTAGTTGTGCGAGAAGAAGAAAATACTCAAACCATACGTTCTTAGATCATGAATCACGACTTAGATCAGGAAATAAAAAACAGTAAATTTTTAAACCTAAAACGGCGCACTTTGGGACATAAATGGCCGGTGAAGTAAAAACTATGCCAAACGATCTGTTTTGTAATTTATTTTAAGCACTATTTTGTAATCCTAATATTTTTTTATACGAAATCCTAGTCTGCTAACACAATTTTTTGTCATAAAAAAATACTTTAAATCCAAAAAAAAGTATGGGAGCAACTTCTCTACCTCGACAAAGAGAGACGCGTAGAAAGGGGGAGATGGTTGCCGGAAAGAGAAACTGTCGACGTTGAGAGAGAGAAGACAGAGACAAAAGTGATAGAGAGAATATTGATGTTGTTGCAAGTAAGGAAGTCGAAAGGTTTAGAGAAGACATCTTGATATTGAAATAGAGAATGATATGTGATTGAAACATGATTCACTTTTATTCTTAACCACATATTTTAATCTAACGACTATGAATCATTTCTTTCATTCTCGCGTAAACATGACATTCTCACTTGTTATGGAACATATATTATTGCCTCTACATTGATATTCTTATATTGTTGCTAAATTATCCTATTTGGTAATAGGTTTTTTAGTTTCCAACACTATTTATATGGAACAGATACATTGCCTACACATATATCTTATATAGCAACTATTATTATAGCTAGTTATTGGAAATAGGACATGCATTCGTTAAAAATAAAAGAAAGTATTTGTTTAATATGTTGGCGATCAATGACTATATGTACATTTGTATTATTATTTCACTTCTTATGGAATGGTTAGTCAAAAAGAAATTGGGTAATCATACATTCCATATGGGCATAGAGATCACTAAAATAAAATTTTGCCTATAACAACAAGATATATTCCATACACGTTAATACTATAACTTGTGCTTGTATATATGAATTGACATATTGTTGGCATGCATTGATATATGTTTATAGGAAGTATATTCTAAGTCACCAACTTTATCATTCCTTAAACACATAAAAATAAATAAATTCCCTAAACCAATAAATAAACATAATGAATTCAAACTAGTCCCATTGAGCGTGCCAATTTGTTAACGTTGTTTTTGGGTTTAGTAAGGAATCTACTAAATCATCAACAAATATATTATTTAATAGTGGGTTTTTGACAAGTTTTATTTCTCACCACTTGTCTTATAATTGATCAGGGATGGAGCAATTGAATGGATAAGTCTCATACACATTTTATGATGGAACTTTCCTATCAATTACGATGTCGAGAATGCAATGGAATAGAATGTTGAGTGAAAATAAGAATGTCTTTTTTGTAAAAAGTTTTTTATGCGGGAAAACTTATGCTGAAAAAACCAACTTTCAAAGTAAAATGCAACGAAAGTATATTAACATAAACAAAAGATTTTATAAAAAGAATGCAGACAAAAGTTTATAAAATGGTATGCAATGAAATGACTTGTGGATCTAAGATGATGTGAATCTTGACAAAAATCCAAGATCACTAGTAGTACTATGCATATTTTGGGTGGTAAAAATAATTATTTTAATGCATAAAATTAGTGAAAGGTTTTCAAATTTAAAATGAAACAAGCTCAAACTATGAACACAGGGGATTGATCGACAAAGTAAAGAAAATGAAAAGTGTGAAACTTGCCCAATGCAACAAACATAAATTGCATGAAAATAAAGTGTAGTAAAGAAATTGCAGGAAATAAAGAAGATAAACAAAAATAAAATCAAAATAATGTTAGAGAAATGAGGTATTTTTAATAGAAAATTCTCAATTTGCTTGATGATTAATGTTATGTACAAGTAGGTATTTATAGGTACAAATAGAAAACTCTAGACACATTTCTATGAGCTTCCTAATTAATACCGACTTCTAGGAGCTTCCAACAATTTTCTATAATTAAAACACTTCTAGATTCTTACATAAAAATTCTACGTGGTTCTATAATTATCTAATTTCAAATTAGTAATAACATTGCTCCCCCTTAATTTAAAATTTTCTTCTTCATTTCAAGTCTTGCTCTTAGCCTTTGAAAGTCTTCAAATTTTAACGGCTTTGTAAAAATATCTGCAACTTGATCTTGAGTCTTCACATATTTAAGCTCAACTTCTTTTTTGGCAATGTATTCTCTAATAAAATGGTACCTTGTGCCTATGTGCTTGCTACGATCATGAAACACTGGATTCTTTGCAAGTGCTTGTGCCGATTGTTGTCTATATAAATATCAGTAGCTTCCTTTTGTGGTATATGAAGTTCGTCCAATAATCTCCTTAGCCAAATGGCATGACAAGTGCAAGATGTTGCTGCTACATACTCTGACTCACATGTTGAAAGTGTGACAATAGGTTGCTTCTTTAAGCTCCATGAAAAAGCACAATCTCCCATGAAAAATATAAAGCCACTAGTACTCTTTCTATCATCAATATCCCATGAAAAATATAAAGCACAATCAAGCATACCTTTAAGGTAGTGAAGTATCCTCTTAGTGACTTTCATGTGTGTAGTAGTAGGAGCTTCCATGAAACGACTCACTACTCCAACCACATATAGAATGTCAGATCTTATACATGTTAAGTATCTTAGGCTTCCAACGAGCCTTTTGAAAAAAGAAGGGTCTTCCTTTTGTCCATCTTCAAACATTGACAACTTCAATCCACTCTCCATTGGTGTGTTCATCAGATTGCAATCAAACATTTTAAACTTCTTCAAAACTATCCTTGCATAGTTTTCTTGAGAAATAAATATACCTTTTTCCAATTGCTTTACTTCTAGGCTTAAGTAATATGACATGAGCCCGATATTAGTCATCTCCAACTCAAGCGCCATGGCATTTTTGAACTCTTCAAACAAACTTGGATTGTTCCCAGTGAATATAAGATCATCCACATAGAGACAAACAATCAAAATATCTCCATTATCACAAACTTTGACACAAATAGCATATTCATTGAGACAACGAGCAAACCAATTGTCTTAGAAGTATTTGTCGATGCAACTATTCCATACTATTGGTGCTTGCTTTAATCCATACAACGCTCTTCTTAATCTCAAAACTTTATCTGCATGTCCTTTAATCACGTACCTCATTGGCTGCTCAACATAGACCTCTTCTTCAAGATAGCCATTTAGAAATGCCGATTTTACATCAAGTTGATAAAGTCTCCACTTATTTTGAGCTGCTACAGAGATTAACAAACGAATAGTGTCCATGCGAGCAACTGGTGCAAAAAATTCTTCATAGTCAACTCCATGTTTTTGTTTGTAGCCTTTTGCAACAAGTTTTGCTTTGTATTTTTCAATATCACCATTAGCATTCTTTTTAGTCTTGTACACCCATTTGACTCCAATTGCTTCATGGCCTTTTGGAAGAGTTGCTAATTCCCAAGTGTTGTTCTTCACAATTGATTTGATCTCATTGTCCATGGCTTGTCTCCACCTTTTATCTTTCATTGCTTCTCCATAATTTAATGGTTCACTATCTGCCAAGAGACGATACAACTCTTCAAGGTCAAAAGTAATTTCAGTTAACCTTTCATAAATGTCTTCTATATTTTTCATCTTACTTGCTCTCTCGCTTGAACTTTCATCTAGAGAAGTAGGTGAAGACAGAGGTGAAGAAGGTGGAGTTACATCTTGGACTGGTGTTATGGCCTCTTGATCTTCTTCAAAATATGGAAGGAAATTATAGTTTCTTTTTTCTTGATCTTCTTCAAAATATGGAAGGAAATTATAGTTTGTTTTTTCTTGATCCTCCTAATTCCATGTAGCATCTTCATCAAATTCAACATCACGACTCACCATTACCTTATTGTTGCATGGGTTGTACAACTTGTAACATTAGAATGTGGATCATAGCCAACAAAGACATATTTGATGCTTCGATCATCAAGTTTGGATCTTTCTTGTTGTGGCACATGTGCATATGTTATGCTCCCAAAGACACGCAAATGATTAACACTAGGCGTCCTTCCATTCCATGCTTTTAGAGGGGTTTGGTCTTTGACCTTTGAAGTTGGAGAACGATTTGCCAAATAGACCGCACAAGAAACTGCTTCAGCCCAAAACTCCTTTGGCATCCTTTTGGATTTTAGCATGCATCTTGCCATGTTCAAAATAGTTTTGTTCTTTCTCTCGGCCACTCCATTCTGTTGCAGAGATCTTGGAACTATCAATGGACAACGGATTCCATGAGTTGCACAAAATTCATTAAACTCCTTTGAAGTGAATTCACCTCCTCGATCAGATCTCAAAGCTTTGATTTCATGACCGCTCTCCTTTTCTACAAGAGCTTTGAAGTTCTTGAAAGCAACAAAAGCTTCTAATTTTTGTTTTAAGAAATAAATCCAAGTTTTTCTACTAAAATCATCAATAAAGAGAATGAAATATTTACTCTTACCAAATGAAGATGGATTGATTGGTCCACACAAGTCAGTATGCACAAGTTGCAGTGGCTTAGTTGCTCTTGATGTGGCTTCTTTAGAAAACTTTTTCTGGCTAGCTTGCCAAGAAGACAACCTTCACACAATTGATTTGGATGATTGATTGAGGGAATCCCTTTTAGAATACTCTTTTTTACTATAAATTTTAAGTGCACTAAAGTTCAAGTGGCCATACCTCATATGCCAACGTCATACTTCATCTTGGACATTCATCTTCAAACATTTTGCTTCAATAGTTCTTAGGTTCAAGATAAACATTCTATTTTTCGACATAAGAACTTTAGCAATTAAATTGTTATTTTGATCTCTAAGCCAAAGATATTTATTTTTCATGAGAATTTCATATCCTTTTTCAAGAAGTTGACCCAAAATCAAAATATTACTCTTTAATTTAGGCACATAGTATACATCACTAATCAACTTATGGCTCCCATCTTTAGAAGAGATTATAATCGTACATTTCCCTTCAATTTTCACTTTTGATGAGTCTCTAAAGGAAACATTTCCATTCATCTTTTCATTAAGCTCCACAAATTTCTCTTTGCATTCACACATATGGTTACTTGCACCATTGTCCAAGTACCATGAACTATTAGCATCTCTCTCTTCTTCCTTGAGTGTTAGCAACAAAGTTGACTCTTCATCTTCGTCAATAAGATTAGCCTCTTCTTCCTCTTGATTAGGAGCATTACCACATTCCCAAGAAAAATGGCCAAATTCATGACAATTATAACATTCAACTTTAGATTTGTCATACCTCTTTTCACTATGATAATAGCCATAAACTCTTCCTTTTCCAAGAACTCTTGGTGATGAGTGACTTCTTTCTTCGTAGTTTGATTCACGATTGAAACCTCTTCCTCTTCCTCCTTGGCCACGACCACGTACTCGTCCTCTTCCTTGTTCACGTCCATGTCCGTTTTGACTATTGAATCCTCTGTTATCCTACAACGAAGCTTTGATCTTAAGAACTTGCTCTAATGGCTCCTCTTTCCTTTTCTTCATTCTTTCTTCTTGAGCTTGCAATGAACCTTCTAATTCCTCAATGGACATTGAGTCAAGATCTTCCGATCCCTCAATAGCACATACCATATAATCGAACTTAGGAGTCAAGGAACGGAGAATTTTCTCCGCTACACGAACATCCTCTATCTTGTCTCCATATCTCTTCATTTGATTAACAATTGTCTTCACCCTTGAGCAATACTCTGAAATTGATTCAGTATCCTTCATCTTCAAAGCTTTGAAATCTCCCCTTAGAGATTGAAGTCTTATCTTCTTCACCTTGTCAATGCCATGGAGTGATTTTTCCAAAATCTTCCAAGCTTCCGTTGAATTTGTAGCATCGGCAACCTTCTCAAACATAGAATCATCCAAACCTTCATGAATGAGAGTAAGAGCTTGTTGATCATTCTTTCTTGTTTTTGCCAAAGCCTCCTTCGCGACTTGAGACAATCCATCTTCATCTTGTGGCTCATTATAGCCTTTTTCAACAATCTCCCATACACCTTGAGAGCCAAGCAATGCTTTCATGTGAAGACACCATTTTTCATAATTCTCTTTCTTTAGAAGAGGAAAGTGGAAAGTAGTGTAATCACGAGTCGCAATTTTTCAACTCTCACAACCAAGCTCTAGATACCACTTTGTTTGAGAAAGGAGGTATTTTTAATAGAAAACTCTCAATTTGCTTGATGCTTAATGTCAAATACAAGTAGGTATTTATAGGTACAAATAGAAAACTCTAGACACATTCCTAAGAGCTTCTTAATTAATACCGACTTCTAAGAGTTTCCCACAATTTCCTATAATTAAAACACGTATAGATTCTTACATACAAATTCTACATGGTTCTAGAACTATCTAATTTCAAATTAGTAATAACAAGTAAAAGCAGAAAGGTAAACAAATAAACGATTATCGTAAGTAATGTAAACAAAGGAAAAGAAAATTGCAAGAATTGTAAATGACGTATATAAGAGTTTTGATAGAGAATCAGAAGTCGTATGTTAGATGTGAGTTCTAGAAACAACTAAGAAGACCCGAGAACTACATCCTACAATGTGATTTATAGACAAAAAATCCTAAAGGTTAGTGGTGCCAACATGACAAACATAACCAATTTAAAGAACTGCATCGGTCGACAGTCCTCAAGATTGCACTAATTCATTATCTTTGATATATGATCGGATTGAAACTTTCCTCTGATGTCGATTTGCATTATCTTATCGAAAAAACAATCCTTCCTCAAAATTCATTAAATATATAAGCTTTGACGTTTATTTTGCATCTTTGAATTTTAAGGAAATTAAATTTTTCTAAGGGATTTACTACCTCAAAGGGTCCAAGTTAAAATTTCATAATCGTAAAAACTCAAATGTGAATAGTATTGATAATCTTTTATGCAATATGCAAGCTGTAAATTATCAATTTTTAATATTTCATATTCTAACAAACATGCTTGTGAAGTTGAGATATTTGTCATTTTTCTAAACAAAAGATTGTCTTTTCTAATAGTAATCCTAATGCTTGTGCATGTTTTGATCTCATACATACTAACATTTGGGGAGCTTTTATTGTCTGGTCTAACCATCATTTCAAATATTTTTTTCACCATTCTTTATGATTATAGTGAATTTTTTTGGTTTATTTTTATAAAAAATAAATCTAAAACTAAAGCTCATATTGATAATTTTATCAAGCTTGTTTACAATCAATTCAATAGAAAAATCAAATTTCTAAGAAGTGAAAATGTTTAAGAATTTTCCAATTCTAATATATATCCTAATATGGTAATGTATCAAATTACTTGTGTTGAGAAATTCAAAAAAATGCAACGGTGAAAAAAAAACATCAACATAATTTAGATCTGGTTAGTTTCAATCTAATTTGCTTAAATTTTTTTGGATTTATGTTGTAACACATGTCGTGTATATTATTAATAGGATCACTACATCTTTACTAAAAATACAAGTCTCCTTATCAATATTCATATAATGTTGACCCTGACTTAATTGACCTTAAGATATTGGATGCCTTGGTAATGCATCCACCTTGTTTCTCACATTACTAAATGTGATAGTCGTGTAAATAAATATGATTTTTTTAAAGATACAAGGCTGACTTTAAATAAATAATACTAAATGTATGCCATCCAAAATATAAATTTTATTGTTTTTAGAAATGTCATCTTTGAGGAAATAATTCTCCCTTATGGTCCCAATTAACTCCCTATTAGTATTGAAGGATTGAGATTGTATTCAAATTGAAACACATGATCCACTCATGAGGATCACATTGAGACTCATATTGAACATGACCCAGAAGAAGATCTTACCTTCTCTTTACAAGTTAATGAACGAGAAAGAGATGTATGTGACATTCTGTTGAACAAAAAGACTCCAAACACAAGAGGAGGGTGAATTGTAAACTTAAAATTATTAAATAAAAAATTAATTAAAATCTTAAATAAATCAATTGCGATCTTAAGAAATAAATTAAAATTAAATATGAGATAATAAATAAATAAATATTGTAATATAAATATTTAAGTAACTTTTCAGAATAAAGTAGAAGAGATAAAAGAAGAAAAAAAAGAGCGCACGAAAATTTATATTGATTTGGCCTAAAATAACCTAAGGCCTATGCACTATTCCCATGCAATAATACTATAACCAAACTTAACTTTTAAAACATGATAATCAAGTAAACTTTACAACCAAAGAGATTAAAGTGATTACACCAAATAATGGGATATAACCTCCCTTTGTAGAACAACCTCAAAATATAAAAATATCACCTCTCTTGAACCAATAAAATTATACTAAATAATATTATAACAAGAGATAAAAGTGATTACAACTTAAAGAGTAGATAAACAAATTGAATTTAAAAAAATTGTTACAAAATAAACAAGGTAATATAAAAGCTTTAAAAGAAAAATAGTTAAGTGAGCAAGAATGAAAAACAAGGGGATGAAAAAGAGAAAATTGACAAGAGAAGCGAAGTCAATTGGTGTGAAGGAAACGAAGTGAAAAGCTCAACTACAAACAGTAGTCATTACAAAAGATTAGTCTATTTGACAACCACAAGACTTGATATCACTTTTGTAGTGCAACAATTAAGCTAGTTCATGGCCAACCACTTAGATACTGTTAAAAGGTTGTACTCAATTAAGAAGACTTTAAAACTTGAGATGGTTACATCCAAGCCAATCTTGTTTTGGAGCTATTAATTTAGTTAGTTAGTTGTAACTAACTTTGTAACAAACTAGTGTATAAGTAGAAATGCAGAAAACTAAAAGATAAGAGTTTTTGCACAATTAGCAGTTTTGGCAACAAAATAGAGAAAGTTACTTTGTAATCATTTTCATCTCATATTAGTCATAATTCTAAATCGGATCCAGTCCCCAGACATAGAAGTTTAACTCTGAATTCGATTAACAATTGTGTATGTTCATTTTGGCATTACAAGCCTTAAATTCTGTTTAAACTGATCAGTCTCCGTTTCAGTCAGAAAATTGAGAACATTCTTGACATTAATCTGATCAATCTCCATTTTTCAGTTTCAATCAATATGCATTTTTCTATACAAAACCAAGAACAGTCTTGGTTTAATTACTCATTGATCTCCATTTTTCACAACAACTGGTATCAAGAGCACGGGAGTATTCGATTCAAAGGGAAAATGGCATCAACAAAGTATGTACTTGAAAAATTTGACGGGAATAATGATTTTGGGTTATGGCGTCTCAAGATGAAAGCATTGTTGGTTCATCAAGGCTTGGCAGGAGCAGTGGGTGGAGGGAAAGACATGGCATCCACACTACCTAAAAAAGAAGAAGAAGCATATCATGGACAAAGCTCATAGTGCTTTAATCTTGAGTCTTAGAGACAATTTTTTGAGGGAAGTGTCAAATGAGACCTCTGCAGCATGTATTTAGCTCAAATTAGAATCTTTATACATGACAAAATCACTAGTGAATCATTTGTACTTAAAAACAAAAATTATATACTTTCAAGATGCAACTTGGGAGGTCAATTGAAAATCATATGGATGAGTTTAATAAGATTGTATTAGATCTTAAAAATATTTATGTGAAATTGGATGGTGAAATTGGATGGTGAAGATCAGGCCCTATTGTTGATAAATTCATTACCAAACTCTCTTGAAAATTTGTGTGATACACTTCTTTACGGTTTAAATTTTTTGTCATTAGAGGAAGTACAAGTTACACTAATTTCCAAAGAATTGAAGACGAAGTCAGACGGGAAAGAAGAAAGTAGTGGTGATGGATTGTTTGTCAAGGCTAAGGCAGGGAAGAAGAATCAAAAACAGAAGAATAAGTTCAAGAATAAATAAAAGGGACAAGTCTAAAATGAGATGCTTCATATGCAAGAAAAAGGGGCATTTCAAGAAAGAATCCCTAGATTGGAAAATAAAGAAAGGATCACGTAGTGATGATGATTATGGAAATGCACCTATAGCTTGTTATTTGATAAATTTGAGTCCCTTTACTGCAATTGGACTCAAAACCCCTCAAGAGATGTGGATTGGGCATGCTGCAAACTACAATCATTTAAAAGTATTTGGATGTGTTACATACTACCATGTAAATGAAGGTAAGCTAGTCCCTCGAGCCAAGATATGAAATGTCTCATCAACAGGGATGTTATGTTTCACGAGGTTGAGCTACATAAGTTTGTAAACAATGTTGCAAATAAAAGCTCACATCAAATTGAAAATGAGAAGTTTGATCTTGAGGTGGAGAAAGTTGGAGATAAATGGAGAACATTCTTGGAACAACAGCAAACTCAACAAGACAGAACTGAGAGGTTTGATCTTGAGGTGGAGAAAGCTGGAGATAAATAGAGAACATTCTTGGAACAATAGTAGACTCAACAAGATAGAACTGAGAGGTTTGATCTTGAAGTGGAGAAAGTTGCAGAAAATAGAGAACGTTCTTGACTTAAGAGCAACAACGAGCTCAACAAGAAAAGTTTGATGCTAACCTAGCAGAACATGTTATGTTTCCAGAAGACGAATCATATGATTATAACTTCATTAGCGACAGAGAAAGAAGAACATCAAAACCCACTCAAAGATATGGTGATGCAGACATAATCAGTTATGCATTACACGTTGTTAAAGAGATCATACATGAAGACCCTAGGAACTACAATGAAGTTGTCAAGTCTCAATACAAAGACAAATGGATTTTAGGTATGAATGAGGAGCTAAAATCACTAGAGAAGAACAACACTTGGGAACTTATACCTAAGCTAGCCTACCCCATAATTGTAGGCAGCAAATGGATCTTCAAGAGGAAAGAGCAAATTCCAAGAGTTGAACCACCCAGGTTCAAAGCAAGGCTAGTAGCAAAGGGATTCACTCAAAGGAAAGGTGTAGACTACAATGAAATATTTTCTCCAGTAGTCAAGCATACATCTATAAGGATCATTCTAGCCATGGTAGCACACTTTGACATGGAAGTGCGGTAGATGGATGTCAAAATAACATTTCTCCATGGTGATCTTAATGAAACAATCTTAATGTAACAACCAGATGGATTTAGGACTCAAGGAAAGGAGGATTGGGTCTGCTTGCTAAAGATATCACTTTATGGGCTAAAACAATCATCAAGGCAATGGTATTTGAGATTCGATTCATTCATGCTTAGTCAAAGTTATGCTAGAAGTAGTTTTGATAGTTGTGTGTATTACAAACAAGTATCCTCAGCAACAAACATTTACTTGTTGTTATATGTGAATGAAATGCTAATAGCATCTAAAAGTATGAAAGAAATAGAAAAATTGAAGGGCCAGCTAAAGAAAGAATTCGAGATGAAGGACTTGGGGCCAACCAAAAGGATCCTAGGAATGGAAATCATCAGAATTAGAGAACAAGGAAAACTGATAATTTCTCAAGAGAGCTTCATTGGAAAAGTTCTAAATAGATTCAATATGAGTGAATCAACGGCAGTCAACTCTCCACAAGCAACTCACTTCAAACTTTCTTCAGTCAGGTCACCAAACCCAAACTTGGAAGCAGAAGACATGAAGCATATACCATATGCAAGTGCGATAGAGAGTATCATGTATGCTATGTGTAAATACAGAGGCACGCCTAAAAGGGGGGTGAATTAGGTGTTAGGAAATTTTCTTATTTTCAGCGATATGGTAGTTGAATTTTCTGAGTTAATATAGTGACTAATAATAAGTAAGTGCAGTAAATAAATGAACACAATAGAATTATCCTGGTTCCCCTTATAACCGAGGGTACATCCAGTCCTCTTGCATACCACAAGAGATTAATCCACTTATTGTCAGAAAATGTACAACTCCCACCATGGGATTTCTGCTACAAACTTCTAACAATACTTCTAAGATAGCACACCACTATCTTAGATTTAGCTACTTTAAGAAAGTACTACTTTCTTTTACAAGTGATACAATATGATTTTGAATAAGGATAAAGGAGAGGTATAATGATTTCAATCCAATAATACTTCAAGTACTTTGAGAACCTTTATGAATGATATGAAAATGAAATGCAAGTACTTTGTAAAAAACAAAATTTTTTTCAAAGTTATTCAAGGTATTGATTCAAGGATTGTGTAGTGTTTGATCTGAAGTTATGGTGTATTTATACTCCATAAACATCTCTTCAGATTCCTTGCCAATGATCCAAGAGGTTTGATGAACAAATACAATGATCTGGAGCCATTTCAGATCTGAAAAATTGTATTGCTTCCAGTTGTATTCAAATACAGGATGTGTGTATTTGAATACACCTCTTTGTAATGTTCAGATTTATTCAAAATTTGCACCTTGTATTTGAATACACCTTTCATGTAGTCGAATACAGCTTCGTAAAATTTGCCACTGACTTACTTTGTATTCGATTACAGAAGGTCATAGTCGAATACAGATTCGTAAAATTTGCCACTAACTTACTTTGTATTCAACTACAGATGGTCGTAGTTGAATACAAATGTGAGGCTTTTGCTTTTGACTTAGCATCTGTATTCGAATACACTATGCTGTATTCGAATACACTTCTGTATTTTGTCAAAAATATTAGCTTTAAGACTTTG
This sequence comes from Cicer pinnatifidum, assembly GCA_037974775.1. NCBI lineage: Eukaryota > Viridiplantae > Streptophyta > Magnoliopsida > Fabales > Fabaceae > Cicer > Cicer pinnatifidum. The sequence goes on along the minus strand of JBBPBR010000003.1, from coordinate 29,145,983 downwards.
TTAATGTAATTTTGACTTTTGAAAATACTTTATATGCATATGTAAATATCAATGGTTCTCATGTATTTGAGGTATTGGTTGAATCATTTACCTTTACATTTAAACATCTAATATGTTTGGATTTGAAGCTTATTAATGAAGATATTTGAACTTCTTTTTGAGCTTGTTGCTTTGATCATAATTGTTGATCTTTGTCTTCATCAAGAAACATGTAGTTTACACTATGGTCTGCTCAAGGTCAGACATTTCTCATGTTGTAAGTGTCACGAGCAGGTTTATGGGAAATACAAGGATGAGCCACTGGGAAACTGTAAAATGGATTCTAAGGTACCTGAAGGGAACTCAAAACAAGTGTTTGGAATACAACGAAAGTTCATAACCATCAAAACCAGTCCAAGGATTTGTAGACTCTAATTTTGCTGGAGATTTAGATAGAAGAATATCTCTTACAGGTTATGTGTTAACACTGTTTAACAACACAGTCAGCTGGAAAGCTAATCTTCAAAACATAGTGGCATTATCAACAACATAAGCCGAATATGTTGCTCTTGCTGAAGCAGTGAAAGAAGGAATATAGCTAAAATGATTGACCACAGAACTTCGAGTCAAGCAAGAATCTATTTACATACATTGTGACAACCAAAGTGCCACTCACTTGAGTAAAAATCAAATGTATCACGAAAGGACCAATCATATTGACATCAAGCTTCATTTTATCAGAGATGTCAATAAAAGGGCTGAGATACATGTGGCAAATGTGCATACAAGTGATAATCCAGCAGACATGTTTACAAAACCTGTCACACTTGGCAAATTCAAACACTATTTGGAGATGCTGCAAATCAAGTTCAGAAGTTGAGATCAAGGACTAAAGGCATCTAATTTGAAGAATCACAAGTTGATCATTTTGTACCAAGGTAAAGAATTATTAAAAAATGGTACTCAATTAAGAATAATTTAAAACTTGAGATGGTTACATCCAAGCCAATAGTTTTGGGTTTGTTAATTTAGTTAGTTAGCTGTAACTAACTTTTGTAACAAACCAATGTATAAGTAGAAATGCAGAAATCTGAAGACAAGATTTTTTGCACAATTAGCAATTTTGACAGCAAAACAGAGAAAGTTACTTTGTAACCATTTTCATATCATATCAGTGATAATTATAAGTCAATTCCAGTCCCCAGACATATGAGTTTAACTCTGAACTGGATTAACAATTGTGTGTGTTTATTTTAGCATTACAAGTCTTAAATTCTGTTTAAACTGACCACTATCTGTTTCAATCAGAAAACGCATAACGTTCTTGACATTAATCTGATCAATATCCGTTTTTCAGTTTCAATAATTCTCCATTTTTCAGTTTCAATCAATCTGCATTTTTCTATACAAAACCAAGATCAGTCTTGGTTTAATTACTCATTGATCTCCGTTTTTCACAACATATACATTTCTATGCAACAAGCAAGGTGTTGAGATATATACTTGAAGAAGTCACTTGAAAAACGACTCTACTTTCCCGTCCATGCAAAGACACTTAAAGGTTTATTTCATGTAACTTATTCTTCCTTTAATATTCACTTTTTAGTTAGTAATCAAAGAAACAAAGCTACGATGGCCAAGTCTCCAACAGAGGCAAAGTGTAGGGCATTAGCTTCAACAACTTGCAAAATGCAATGACTTATTCATTTGTTCAATGATCTGATAATAAAACTCAAGAAATATCATTGTTGTTTTGCGACAATCAAAGTGCTTTACATATTGCAGCCAACCATATTTTCCATGAAAGGACAAACCACATGGAAATTAACTACTAGGTTGTTGTAAAGGAAAAGGCTCAAGCAGTTGTTTTGAAGTTGATACCTATCTCTACTGAAAATCAAATAGGAAACTTGTTTACTAAGAGATTGCTACCAAAATACTATAACATCTTTGTATCTAAACTTGGATTACTTGATATTTATCAAGCATCTATTTATGAGGGGGTATTAGAACAGTTAGTCATCTATGTAAGAGCAGCCAACTTGTACACCAATCTCATGTGCCAGTTTATCAGTTAGTTAGTTAGTTAGTTAGATGGTCTTCCTACCAGCTAGTAAGATAGCTCAAACTAGTTTGTTGGCTAGTTAGTTATTTAGTTAGCTTGCACCTATTTAGGCTTCAACTAGTTAGTTAAGTTATTTTTTTGTTTAAGTTGCTACTCATTAACATCTCATTTTCTCTTGTATATATAGAGATGGAGATGAACACTTGTAATTCAATTAATTCATTATCAATATATTGAGGCACTATTAAGTGAATAATTTTTATCTTATTTTAAAATACAAATATCAAAGCACAACATGCGTCGAGGATGTGAACGTTACTATACCTATAAAGGCCTAACAACTAATATAATAGCATTTGCTTGTTCCTAAATCCATGGAAATCAAAGGTAGTGCGCATGAATTAATGTTTCAAAAACATCTTTTCATTGGATGCAGTCATAGACATGTGATTTCACACCAAATCTAAATTGTTTGATTAAAGATCAGATATTCTAAATTTTAAAATTTAAATTATTTAAAAAAATCAAAATTTAATCTTAAAAGTTGAACTATCTTATCTTGAATCAGACGATATAATTATGTGTAAATGTATGATGTTACATCACATTTTATTCAAATTATTTAAATATTAGTTGTTAATTAAATTTTATACATATAATAAGTTTCAAGAGAGCTTACAACGTTGAGGTAAAATCTCTCTCAATACCTTGCAATTCAATTTGCATTCCTCAAGATATGCATGGTCGGAGAAATCTGGAATTTGCTTTATTGGTTTGTTAACAAGTAATTGGCCAAATAATGGTCCTCTATTCTAGTAACAAACCAATGCTTTATGCTCTATAATATTACAGGCTTGTCCTTAACAAGTGAAGATTCTAGGATATATGGTCCAAAAAATAAATTAATAGACTAGGCAAATTGAAACAACACCGAAAACTAACATTTACATTTCTATAAATAATTTATTATTTTATGAAAACTTTCTTAAGAAGAATAAAAGTTATTTCAATTATTAAAGAAAAAAAGTGATTTTAATATTCATCATTAGAAATTTGAATATGGTATAAGTCACAGTTTTTCTAAAAAAGTATTTCACAAAAATTATTTTATATGAATACCTTCTCGAAATAAATTTTTATTTTAATTATTTCTTAAAATTTTATTAATCCAAAAAAATTATATAAAATAGATAAAATAATTAAAATAATATTTTATGATAAACTATTTAAACTAATTTTTATTTAAAATTATATTTTTAAAATTTTTTTAAAAAAATTAACAAAAGATCTTTTCAAAATATATTTAAAATATATTTTTAACATATCTTTTATATAAAAGGTTTTGTTATTTTTAAAATATATTTTCAACAGCGCTTGTATTTATCAAGGCTGTAAAAGGGCACTGTAAAAGGCAATTTTTGGCGTAGTGAGATAGAGTACTAACAAAAAAATCATTTTAAAAAATTGGTAACAAACGGATCTCTTGCTATCAATTCTCGGTGGATTTGGATGGAAGTTTTTGTAGGAAGCTAGCTCATCCTATTTGTTATAGCATGTCATGAGTTATAGAAAAGTTCAAGCTCAAAAAGTGATGGTATGTATGATTCAATATATGCCACATCTTTCAATAATCAAAGATTGGATTGATTACAATTTGGATGTGACATTTTGTTTCAGTTAATGATTATATTGTTTATGATTGATGTTTTTTTTAAATGAAAAAAAGTTATTAATAACAATTTTATTAATAATCAATTTATTTATATCTCTTATACCGAATTTAAACTTTATCTCTTAAATTTATATTAAGCTCTGTCCACTTATCAATGATTTATGAATCTTGTTGAAAACACTAGTTAACTTTGAAAAAAATGGACAAAAAGTGTATCGCAATTGATGTTAATAAAAGAAAATATTTTCCATTTGAAAAAAAAAAATCATTAAGAGGTTATTTTATAAACA
>JBBPBR010000003.1:29115333-29138895 GCA_037974775.1 Cicer pinnatifidum | reverse complement strand
TATCAACAAAAGTAAGATTAAAAAACTTGACTCCATAGTATATATATATTTATATATTAGACTTTGTGTCAATCATGTTAATTTTTACAAATGAATTGTCTCCATTAAATTGAGGAGAGAGATTGATGAGATTCTAAATTGATCTCTCTTTATATGTAGAATTCATTCAATAATGGAATAAAGAACTAAATTAATTCTAGTTGAAAATATCATTTTCGTAGGTGATGATTTATCTATCTTATTTTGGTTATATGTAGAGCTCTAGATGTTCAATTAAAGTGATATTTGATTTGTTGGAAAACTTAGATAGTTATCTGCAATTTATTCTTTATACTCAAGACCAAATTTAGCATCTATAATGGTAAAAAATGGGATGAAAGTTGACCATAAAATTGTGGTGTTTTTTATTGTTTTATGGAGTTCATTAGAATAATAGCTAAATAATATAAATAGGCACAAACAAAAAGGTTGCTGAAAAAATATCTTTTGTTGTTTATTTGATTTTTGTTTGTAACTATCTCTAATTAAGACTAGACAAGACAAGTATTAAGAAATATATTGTAGTCACTAGAATCAATGTTAGTTTATAGTGGCTTTTCTTTTCTTCTACCAAACAACCCATTATTCTTATTTATATGTGTCTCACATATACGAAATAAAATATTTCTCTTTGAGAACTATGAGTGAGATTTTCTCTTCTTTTCAATTTCTTAGATTGGAACTTGATTTAATCTAATCAACGACATCTTTATCATTGTGGCGATTCCTCTTGGATTATCAATCATCTTGATTGTGGCACCTTCTTTTACCATCACTTTTCTCAAATTCACCTTTTGTTTATTTATTTTAATTTTTCCATATTTTTATCCATCCATATTTGGGTTATCATCATTTGGTAATTAGAGCTTAGGTTTGTGTGAATTGTTTCAACAAAAAAATTGGTTATATTTTTTCAGACATTGTTTGCAAAGTTTGAATAATTTTTTAGTAGTTTATCATGAAACACAAATCAAAGAAATATATTTTATTTACTAGATGTCTTGTTAATAATAAGATATGCAATTCGACAATTGATGGAAAATTTTGAACATGTGATCAACATGACTAGTACAATCATGGTTGAGAAATTGGGACTTCCAATTCTTGAGGATCCAGAACCATACTCACTTGAAAGCTTTGAGGATCCGGAGTTTAAATATTTGGGTGAAGTGATGGTTACCAAACAAGTAAATGTGCCATTCAAGATTGAAAGATATGAAGATGATGAGTTATGTGAATCAAGTGAAGAACCTGAGATAGGTATGTTGGTCAGAAAATTCAAAAAGTTTCTGAAAAAGAAAGGAAGCCAGTCAAGAAAACCACAGAATTCAAAGACAAAAGGCTCCAGCAAAGGTGATACCAGTGATAGCAAAGTCATAACTTGCTATGAATGTGGGAAAACAGGCCACATCAGATCTGAGTGTTACAAGCTGCAAAACAGAAACAAGCCTACAAAGACTAAGGGCAAGGATCAACAGCCTTCAAACAGAAAAGCTTACATTGCCTGGAACGACAATGATGAAGATTCATCTGAAGAATCAGAAAATGAAGAAGCTAACTTGTGTCTCATGGCTAACAATGATTCAGATTATGACAGTGAGGTAAGTACTACATCTAATCCATCTTATGATGAACTTCATGATGCCTTTAATGAATTGCACATTGAATATGTTAGTGTACTCAAACAACTGATTAGTACTAAGAAACAGCTAGAAGAAAAATGCATGTTGATTAATGAAGTTAACTTAAAGCATGAGTCTCTTAAAGACATAAATGAAAAGCTGAGAAAAGAAACTCATGAACTGAAATGTGATGTAGCTAAGTTTAACAGTGGTAAAAACAACTTAGATAGACTCCTTAGAGATCAGAGAAATTTACATGTTAAAACTGGACTTGGCTATAAACAAAGCATGCATATGAAAAGGCATCAGGAATTTGTTAAATCTAAACAAATGTATGACAACTTTACTAGACCAAATCAGAAACCATCCCCTACTGTTGTATGTCACTTTTGCTGCAAAAAGGGACATAAGGTGTTCAATTGCAAACTGAAAAAAACATGCCAACAGAGGATGGAGACAAATTTGGAAAGTTAAGGAACCATCATTTAAAACTAACCCCCCAAGACCCAAGTTGAATTGGGTACCTAAATCCAAAACCTGACTTTTTTTTGCAGATATGCTTGGCATCCAGGAATCAATCATGGTATCTGGACAGTGGATGCTCCAGGCATATGACCGGAGACAAGTCCAAGTTCTTGTCTCTGAACTTAAAAAGTGGTGGTTTTGTCAAATATGGAGATAACAACAAAGGAAAGATCCTAGGCATTGGAGATATAGGAAACAACTCAATTGCTTTTATCAAGGACATTTTATTTGTTGAAGGCCTGAAACACAACTTACTAAGCATTAGTCAGCTGTGTGATAAAGGGTTTAAGGTACACTTTACTTCTACATCTTGCACACTTGAGCATAAGGAAGTTGAAGGTATGAAACTTACAGGTAAAAGAGTTAATAATATTTACATGATAGATTTTGCTTGTTGTCTAGTGCTGATGAGAGCTGGTTGTGGCACAAGCGAGTGGCTCATATTCATATGGACCACTTGAACAGACTTGTTAGTAAGCAGCTAGTCTTAGGTCTCCCAAATAGGAAATTCTCTAAGGATAGGCTATGTGACTCCTGTGAGAGGAGTAAGCTGGTTAAATCTTCTTTCCCCCCTATAGACTTGGTTCAAACCAAGAAGGTTTTAGAGTTGGTTCACATGGACTTGTTTGGTCCATCTCAGGTTAGGAGTTTTGGAGGAAACCTATACGGCTATGTGTTGGTAGATGATTTCACCAAGTTCACATGGACATATTTTCTGACTCACAAGAGTGAGGCATTCTCAACTTTTAAGAAATTTGCTGCTTTGGTTCAAAATGAGAATAATCAGAAAATCATATCCATAAAAAGTGATCATGGAGGTGAATTCCAAAATGATGCTTTTCAAACCTACTGTGAACATGATGGTATCAAACACATATTTTCAGCCCCTAGAACTCCACAGCAGAATGGAGTAGTAGAAAGAAAGAATAGATCCTTAGAAGAGCTTGCAAGGACCATGCTTAAGGATTCTAATCTTCCTAAGTACTTTTGGGCTGATGCCATTAACACTGCATCCCATGTAGTGAATAGGGTTCTTATTAGACCTATACTTAGAAAGACTCCCTATGAGTTATACAAAGGGAGGAAGCCTAACATATCTTACTTTAGGATTTTTGGGTGTAAGTGCGTTGTGTTAAACAATGGCAAGGGACATCTAGGTAAGTTTGATCCTAAGGCAGATGAGGGTATCTTTCTAGGGTATTCCCAGGTTAGTAAGGCCTATAGAATCTACAATAAAAGAAGCAAAACTGTAGAGGAGTTTGTACATGTCAAATTTGATGAAAACTTGAACAGCACTCTTCTTATAGTTGGTAACTCCTTGGATGATATTGTGGATTCTGAACCTGTAGAAACCAGTGAGCCTGAACCTCCAACCAACCTTGACTGTATAGAACCAATTAGGGAAGATGATCTACCCAAAGAGTGGAAGTTTGCCAAGAACCATCCCATAGACAATATTATTGGAGAGATTTCAAAAGGAGTTTCAACCAGAAAATCCCTTAGAGAGTTTTGCAACCTTACAGCTTTTGTTTTTCAAGTAGAACCCAAAAACATTAAGGAAGCTCTTTTGGACCCTGACTGGATAGTAGCCATGCAAGAAGAGCTCAATCAGTTTGAGAGAAACCAAGTGTGGACTCTTGTTCCAAGACCAGAGAATAAACATGTCATAGGAACTAGGTGGGTTTTCAGAAAAAAAAATGGATGAGAATGGTGTGATCACTAGGAATAAAGCTAGGTTAGTGGCCAAGGGTTACAACCAGGAAGAGGGAATAGACTATGATGAGACTTATGCCCCAGTAGCCAGACTAGAAGCTATTAGGATCCTGCTGGCCTATGCTTGTATAATGGATTTCAAATTATTTCAAATGGACGTTAAAAGTGCTTTTTTAAATGGAGACATTAAGGTGGAAGTTTTTGTAAGTCAAACTCCTGGTTTTGAAGATCCTAAGCTTCCAAATCATGTGTTTAAACTTACAAAAGCCCTCTATGGCTTGAAACAAGCTCCAAGAGCTTGGTATGATAAGCTGAGTAATTTCCTTTTACAAGAAAATTTTTCAAGGGGAAATGTAGATAAAACACTTTTTATCAAAAGACAAGGAAAAGACATTCTATTGGTCCAAATTTATGTTGATGACATAATATTTGGATCAACAAATGATAAGCTTTGTAAAGATTTTGAAAATACAATGAAAGGCAGATTTGAAATGTCCATGATGGGAGAATTGACTTACTTCTTGGGATTTAAAATCAAACAAAGCAAAAATGGCATTTTCCTTAGTCAATCGAAATATTGCAGTGATCTTTTAAAGAAATTTGATTTTGAAAAATTTAAATCCATTGACAAGCCTATGAGTCAGTCCTGCTACTTAGATAAGGATGAACAGGGTAAAGCTGTAGATGTGACTGTGTTTAGAAGCTTGATAGGGTCCTTACTTTACCTAACCGCTAGTAGACCAGATATCATGTTCAGTGTGTGCATGTGTGCTAGGTACCAGGCCAATCCCAAGGAATCCCACCTTTGTGCTGTTAAGAGAATCTTCAGATATCTTATAGGAACCAAAGATCTAGGTTTGTGGTATCCTACGGGATCTACTTGCACTCTTGTTGGTTATTCTGATTCTGACTTTGCTGGATGCAAATTGGACAGAAAAAGTACTTCTGGTACTTGCCAACTCTTAGGGAACTCTCTTGTCTCTTGGCATAGCAAGAAACAAAACAGTGTAGCACTCTCAACTGCTGAAGCTGAGTATGTTGCTGCTGGTAGTTGTTGCGCTCAAATTCTTTGGATGCAGCAACATCTCTCAGATTTTGGGGTGGACCTAGGAACCGTGCCTATTTTATGTGATAATACTAGTGCTATTAATATTACTAAGAATCCTGTCATGCATTCTAGGACCAAGCACATAGAAATAAGGCATCACTTCATTCGAGATCAATATCAACAGGGTAAGATTAAGTTGGAATATGTCAATACAACTGAACAGTTGGTTGACATTTTCACCAAGGCCTTGCCTAAGGACAGTTTCTTCTTTATAAGAATGAAACTGGGCATTATTGATCCCAATGAAATCTGATCCTTATATCCAAATCGACTGCACAATCGAGTGTCTTGTGGCCAGATAAGAATTTTTCATTAAAAACTCGATTGCAAAATCGAATGTTTGATGAACAGTGCCTCATTTTGTAAAATTGGAAACACGATATTAGATTGCACATTCGACTAGTTGGGTATCAGTTTTTATTATTCAGTTTTATTTTTTCTGTATGTCTGTTATTTCTATCTCGTCAATCGAATGGTATATAGAATGTTGATATCTCAAAAGCCAGACTGTTGAGGATTTTGTCACGTCATTCGAATGGTCAATTGAATGATGAATTGGAATTTGGGTTAAATATTTGACTGGACAAGCGACTGATTGGATTAAGTTTGAGATAATTTGTTTTTCAAAACTCGAGAATCGATTGGACAATCGATTGGCATATATCCGTTGAGAAAATTATAGTCGTTGGATGAGTGTAACGGTTACTTTTTAAACCCATAAGCAAAAACATCCTATTGGGCAATCGGATTTCTACAGTGCTATATAAACCTGGAAAACCCTAATTCGATTTCCCAATCAAGTTTTCACTCTGCTATCATCTTCTTCGTCCAACTGCAATCTTTTCTTCATCCAATCAATCTTCAATCTACTACTACAATGGCTCGTGTTAAACAAACTGCTAGACGACCATCTTACTCTGCTGCTAAAACAATTCCTCAGAACAGCTCATCTTCGTTCTCTTCTACTTCAAGAACACCTTCACCCTCACCTCCTCCACCTCCTTCACCTCCAGCCAAAAGAGTATCAATTCCTACACACAAGGTATTGGCTAAGGACAAGGGCAAAGCTGTTGCCACTACTCCAGAAACTACTAAAAAGAGGAAGGTTCCTCCATCTGAGAAACTACTAGGTGACGCAATGAAGGAGTTAACCAAGAAGAAGAAGAAGCTTGCATCTCCACCAAAGAAGGTTAAGCCTTCAAAGGAGAAATCTGCTGAAGAAAAAGTTGTTCCTGAATCTTTTATCAAGAGAAAAATCCAAGAGGCAAGAACATTGGATTTTCAGTATTTTGATAAAAATGGTTTTTCATTTCAAAACCATTTAAGGTTTCATGGTTTGGAGAACTTTATGTCTTGTTCTTTGGATGTGTATCCAAGGCTAGTGAGAGCCTTCTACTCAACTTTTGTTCTGACAAAAACTGGTTTTGCTGCTGAAGTTTCAATGACATTTGAAGAGTTTTCCAAAATGACTGGTTTACCTTTCTGTGGGTATACGATTGATGGAAGAGCACAAGATACTCCTAAAGACGAAGGATGGGAAAACTCAATAGACAAGCATGCTGCATTACAGGAACTGATGATTAAAGGGTTCATTGAGAAAGGGACCATTCAAACTGGACAAATGAAGGTTGAGCACAGGCTGCTCATGTATGTGCTAACAAGGATGTTAGTACCTAGAGCTGGAAACCATGTAGTTGTACAGCGGCTGGACATTGTCCTGCTATGGGGGTTGTACAAAGAGCTCCGGATGAGCTGGACATGGATCGTGCTGCTGAACATGTTGGAGTCAGCATGGGGAAAGCACATCCTGCCCTACCCCCAACTGGTGATGAGAATTCTGAGGCATTTCAAGGTGTCTCTAGCCGATGGAGAATCTCTCACAACTACTCATACATTTGGTGAAGCGATAGTCAACCAAATGCAGATTAGACACATCAACAACGTGTGGATGAGAACTCCATCTACTGCTGATCATGCACAACCCAGTGCTGATCAAGCCCAGTCAAGTGCTCAAGCACCTGCACCAGCTGAAGGTTCATCTGAGATCATGGCAAAGCTGATGGAGGTCTTGAAATCTCAAGCTGAACACAGGGAACGAGTGGAAACGTCTCTTCTCAAGCTTCAAGCTTCCTTGGAATCTGTTCAGAAGGATGTTTCAGCCATTTAGGAGCACTTGGGTCTTAAGATGTCTTTTGAAGACATTGCAGAGATTGGGAGGCAATCAACTGCAGAACCAAACCAGGACGACGCAGACGGTTCTGATTCTCATGGGGAGAAGACACCTGCTGAGGCTAATACAGCGGTCTCTCCTCCTCCTGCTGGTGATAATGAGGATCAGTCCTAGTGTTTTGTTTGTTTAGGTTTAGTTGCTGTTTGTTTTTGTTTGTTGCCTTGTTCTCTAAACTGTTGGTTAATTTGATTAATTTCCTCGTGTATGTATATCTTTTTGTTATTAATGCCAAAAGGGGGAGATTAATTTGAGATTATTTTCCTTGCATCTGATTATTTGCATCCGATATGCTGGTATGCCTTAATATGTTATGATCTGATATTGTACGTGCTCTGATTCATTCATATTATAAGTGCTTGTAATTGTTCTGATACATACTACATATCATGCATCTGTTCTGATCATCTGTTCTGATCCATATTATAATCCATGATGCACCCTGTTTATGCGCTGAAAATGTTTTGCATCATACATTCCAAAACTCAGGGGGAGATTTTAACATAATCTCAATATTAACTGTATGTTTGTCATTAAATCAAAAAGGGGGAGATTGTGAGTCATAAGCTTCCCTGATCAAGTTTTTGATTTAAGTCCCAAACATACAGTGCACATGAAAGATTTGCTTTATCTAATGTTTTGAATTAAGAAACATTTCAGGCAAACGTGAAGACACCACACACATGAAACAATGGCTTGCAACTCAAGGAATCAACCAAAGTTGGAGGATGCACTTGAGGAAGATGCAATTTGTATAGTGATATTAGGTGTCTAAGTATCAAGTTGAGTGAACAAATCACTAAGGTCTCACACTTAAGTCATTGCCAATGAACTTTTATCATTCATTCAAGTTTTATCAAACTCAACTCTGAAACAATCGACTATACAATCGATTGGATGGCAAATCAATCGAATGACACATAAACTGTTAAACATAACTGAGGTTTGTAACAGGCTCAGTCGATTGTCAACTTGATTGCACAATGGATTGACAATTCGATTGATGTTGAATTTCAAGTTACAAAAAGAACTCAGTTTATGCCAATTCGATTGATCACTCGATTGTCCACTCGATTGGCAACTTGATTGTTTGAAGTGTCTGAATCACTTTGATCACGACACTTGATTGACAAATCGATTGATGATAAATTTCAAGTTACAGAGAGCATTCAGTTTTGGACAATTCGATTGCTCACTCGATTGAAAGGAATTATAGCATTAGATCTGAATCACTTTGATCACGACACTCGATTGACCAATCGAGTGATGCTATTTCTCAAGTTACAATGAGCACCCAGTTTTGGCCAACTCGATTGCTCACTCAATTGAAAGGAAATCATAGCATCAGATCTGATTCAAAAATTGAATAAATCGATTGTACAATCAAATGAATCCTATATATTTCAAGTTTCCAGAAACACAGAACATATGACACTCGATGCAGCAATCGACTAGATCTTTGTAAATTCGATTGGGCAATCGACTTTCCTGGTGTTTTCCTTGAATATATATAAGATGTTTCAATTATTTTAAAACATAACTCTTGCACAAAACTTTTCATATTTTTCAAAATCTCTTGCTCTCAATCTTTGCATACCTCTGAAAAACACTTTGAAAGAAAAGTTTCTTAACACACAAAAATATCCATTGGCAAATCAATTCTTTGTGTGATGCTAGAGTGATTGAACACAATTCTTGATACTTCTCTATTTTCTTGTTAAAGACAATCCTTTGTATTTGAAGCTATAACAAATCCAGTTTGGAAACTGGTGGCTATCCTTGTTGGTGTGGTATCATCAAGAGGAAGTATACTTTGATCTTGTGTGTGTTTGGGGATAAACTACAAGGATCAAAGGGCGTCAAGATAGGAGTGAAGGGAGTTAGATTGATAGGTCTTGTAGAAGACTGGAAAATCTGTAAATGTACTCGAATTCATTCTATAGTAAAAAGGCTGGAATCATGTTGTGATTTCAGGACTGGATGTAGGTCGTTGGATTAACGGCTGAACCAGGATAAATCTTGGTGCAATCTTTCTTATTCCTTCTCTTTAATTTTCAGTATTGTATACCTGCTTATTCTTGTATGCTTCTTTTTATAATTGTATGTGATTTTTAATTTCCGCTGTGTATGAGTTGTATGAATGTTGCATGATTAATTTGGGAATTATGTCGAATTAGTTGGATTTGATCTTAATTCTCTCGTTGTTAATCAAAAGAAGTCATAGTTTTCCAACAGCTAGGACCTCCATGGAAGCCTGAATTGTCATGCATACCATAATTATATGCCAAAAATATTCATTTTTATTTAATAACCGCAAGTGTATCATTGTACCATTAGAAAGGAAACTTGTGAAAGATAAGATGAGATAAAAAAAAATAAAAAGAAAATAATATAGAAAAAAAAAAAGAGGTTGAAGAAAAATTTAGAAAAAAAAAAGTGCTAAGAAAATAAATTAAGTAGCAAGCCTCTTTGTAAATAATTAAAAAAGTGGTAAAAAAAAATTGTTTAACAAAGAGAGCAAAAAGTGTGAGGGAAAGATTGAAATGAAAATTGAAAGATTCTTGATAGCTTATGATGAGGTGATGGGAGCATTATTGACAATTAATTTTTTTATTATTTTTTAATATAAAGATGTTTGTTTGACTATAAATATTTACTCTTTGTGTAGAGGTGTTTATTCTATTTTGAAGGAACATGAAACAACAATCCTAAGAGAGGTGCCACAAAGATTCAAAAGAGTTGCGTTTGAACATAGATTCAAAAGAGTTGCGTTTGAACATGGAGGATGAAGATAACTTACAAATGCTACAAATTCGAGGACGAATTCTCTTGAAGAGGGAGGAAATGATGAGATCCTAATATCATCTCTCTTTACATGTAGAATTGATTCAATAATGAAATAAAAAGAATGAAATTAATTTTGATTGAAAATATCATTGTTCTTAGGTAATGACTTGTGTGCCTTATTTTGGCTATATGTGGAGTTTTAGATATCCAATTGAAGTAATCTTTGATTCGTTGGAAAACTTAGAGAATTATCTACAATTTATCGTTGAGACTCAAGACTAAATTCAACATCTATAATGGTCAAAAATGGGTTGCAAGTTGACCGCGATGTTATCATGTTTTTATTATTTTATGGGGTTCATTAGAATAATAGCTAAATAAAATAAATAGACGGAAAAAAAAAAACTTGTTGAAAAAATGTCTTTTGGCTTTCCTTTAATTATTTTATAACTATTTTCTAATTAAGATTAGACAAGAAAATTATTAAGAAAGTTAGTGTAGTCATTAGGATTAATGTTAGTTATTGTGGCTTTTCTTTTGTGCTACCAAACAACCCATGACTCCTATTTATATGTGTCTCACATGTGTGAAAACTAAGATTTGGATTAAATAAAATATTTCTCTTTGAGAATTTTGAGTGACACTTTCTCCTCTTTAAGTTCTTAAATTGGAATTTGATTGAATCTTATCAATGATTTATTTACTATTATAACAATTATTTTTTATATGTCAATCATTTTTATTATGACGCCTTCTTTTACCATCTTTTTTCTCTAAATCACTTTGTTTTTCCCATATTTTGGATTTGTCATATATAAAGATAAAAAAATATTAAAAAGAGAAAGAAAAAAAAAAGAGAAGAAGAATTGATGAGAAAGAGAAGAATAATCGAAGAGAAGAGGGTTTATTGGAGAGTAAACATGTTTACCATCTTCCCTAGAAAGCTAAACATTTCTTTATCTTTTATGAACTTTGTCTTAAAATAACATCCAATCTTTTATATTTGTTGACACCTAATTTTGTCCGATTTTTTATTTATTTTTTACTTTTTATTAATAAAGGAAATAATAATAATAATGACAATAATAATAAATATATAAATATATGTGAAGAAATAAAAATAAAGCAAACTGAAAAGAAATGAATTGATTGTCATAAAAATCGATGCAATGATGATCAAAATAAATGAAAAAAAACTGAAAAGAAATTGATTGATAGTCATAAAAATCAAAATAATGGTGATCAATTGAATAGAAAAGAAAACCGAAGAAATGAATCAATGGTAATAAGAATCGGTATAATTGTGGTCAATTAAAAGAAAAGAAACCGAAAAATAGATTAATAGTAATCGATTGACAATTATTCTTTTGTCTTTTGAAATCTACACCAAAAAATCTATAAATAGGCTGCCACAAGAGCACAATAGAGAGAGGAGAATGGGAAACACAAACTGAGAGCACAAAAAAAAAATAGAGAGATTAGTAAGCAAAAGAGAAGGAGAGAATATGATCTTGAAGTAATCAGTCTAGTAAGGTACCATTTTCTTATTCTTTTGTCTAGTCTGCTTATTAGTTTTTTTGTTTTTACATCTTTTTTTTAATAGATATATTTTTTCTCTTTCTATTATTTTTTGTTTATAAAAAATAAACCCATATGTTAAACTTTCATTTTATTTTTTAAATCGTTTAATCCTAAAAATTGTCCTCTTTGTAATATAAAATAATAAAAAATATAATTAGTTGATGTCTATAAATTAAGAAAACAAATTTTATCATATTGTAATTTAATAAAAAAATTCATAATACGTCTTTATCAAATAAAAAAAATTTATAACGGATAAATGTTTTTACCCTTAAGATTAGAATTAATGGTTGTTGTCGCCGGATGAAATTCATCCTCGCTCGCTACACCATATTATTTACTTTCAATCGTTGGTGGCCTTTGTGTAGCGACAGATCCGACAACGTACGAACAAATCATTTAACAGATTATTTCACCGTCGTGTCCATTTGTCTCGTTCACAAACCGCCACGTTACGAAAAAAAATTTCTTAAAAAAATTAATTTCTTTTTTATGTTAAAACAAACATTATTATATTTATTATTATATTTATCATTATTATTATTATTATTATTATTACATTTTTTTAATACGTATATAAATAAAAATAATAATAAAATCGGTCAACACACAAATATTTTCTACCCAAGAACTACGTGAGTTTTGATTTCCCTATTGCACCTGGGGATACGTAGGAGCAAGGTCTTCCCTTGTCAAACCAAATTAATAAAAAATATTTTTTTCTTTCTTTTATTAATGTAAATAATTTATTTTCTTTTTTTTTTACTATTCTTTTTGGGGGTAAAAATAAATAAACAAATAATCAATTATATACAATTAATTATGGGGTAACCGTTCTAACGGACGTTATAGGGTGGTAATACTTCCCTATTCGTAATCAACTCCCGAATCTGAATTTCTGGTTCAAAAATTATTATTTTAGGTTTTATCCAATTTTTCCTTTAATAAAAATAAAATTGGTGGCGACTCCTTTTTTCGCGGACAAACCGGACGCGACAATATTGTTACATCATTTATTTATTTATGTAATACCTATTTAAATTTATTCAACATTATAAAAAATAGTATCACTCTCTACAATCATTCACCATTTATTTAATGCAATTCTTTTTTATTATTTAATCTATCAATGCACGTGAACTTAAATATACTTACTAATTAACTTTTATATCACTCTTTCTCAATCAATTTGTTAATAGTAATCTATTATAATTAATGTGTTTCTTTTAATTTCTCAATCAATTTGTAACATAAATTTTAAATAATCAATGTTTTATTTAGTAAATTGATAAGTGAAATTTAGAATTTTCAAACAACAAAACACAATTTGCATTTTCAGTAAATGAAAAAAGACTTGGAGATGCAGGGAATCGAACCCTGTGCCTCTCGCATGCAAAGCGAGCGCTCTACCATATGAGCTACATCCCCATTCGTTTTATTATATCCGTTCTTCTTTACTATCGCATTAGAGATGAACCAAGCACTTTCATATGTTTCCCTGCCAACAATTGATTTTGCTCTTTTTATATCTGCCTGTATTAGTATATTTACATACTCAAAATATGTGTATGTCAAGTATTTTTATGCTAAGCAAGATTATCAAAACACTTAATACCAAACAAAGGTTACCGAAGCATAAATAACAAATCGAATAACATGGTGGAAAGGAATGGATAAAGAAAATGTTAGGAAAAACATGTTGCAAAAAGAAATTTTATTTTAAAATAATTAATATGTTCAAATTTACTTCTAAATTAATATCGTGTCTCACTTTTTTTTTTAATGAAAAACGTGTATATTTTTAAGTTATTATATTTTACATTATATGTATTTATTTATTATTTTTCTTATTATATGTAAAAGAACTATGTAATTAATGGATTGAGATCTTCTAACATATATTTTTTTATACAACACATTTGTTTCCATCAATGGTTTGATTATGGGTCAAAGGGGTGAATTCTATTATCTTATTATCTAAAATGATTTCAAAGTTCTAATTGATTTGATTGTAAAAAATTATAAATTAAATGAGATGATTTTCAGTCACGTTCGATATATTTAATATAAGATTTTCATGTTGAACGTTTAGGACCAACATATTTAGTGAGAGAAAAACACACATTTTGATTAACTTATTTACTTTAATCTCTCTTTAAACTCTTTTAATTGTAATATTATGGAGTCTCTTCAAATTAAACTCTATAGATACCTTATGATATACTTGAGGTTTGCATATTTAAAAATGTATGTTTAATCATTTAATTTTTCTTTTAGACTTCAGCCCTCTTTTGTGGAAAAAAAAATATTTTTATTCAAATAATCGGTATAAATTGAATTCTTATATGATAAAAAGGAATCATTATGATACATTTTATTTTCTTGAACGTATCAGTACATCATAAAAATCTACCTTACATTTCCATTCTCTCTCTCTCTAAGTTATTCCAACTGAAATAGGTAAACCATACACTTTTCCAATTTATAAGCCAATCTCAATTTTTGAATTGTCTAAAATTTACTAGTATTTCTTTAACCAAAGTAATAATCTAGTGGAGACAGGTTTCAATGTTTTGTAAATTTTGTTAATCCTAATTTCAAACTTCCTTCCATTTATTGTACTGAAACAACAAAGCATTAAAAATATATATTGATTTTTTTTTTTGACCTATTATATATCAATGTTATCATCGGAAAGGAAAAAACAAAAAAAAAAGCCAACGACAATAACTTGTCTACACGCATCAGAAACTAGGTCTCTAACTGTGGCCAACCTCATAGAATATTATCCACACTGCCTCTATTTTGGCTCTCTACCTTAGAGTTAGACTTAGCTTATTGGCAACTTATAGAAACTAGAACACGTTTTGCACATTAAGATCATGTAAAGTATTTGATAAATATACGACAAAAAAAAAGTACTTGATAAATCTGTCTGAAGGAACCTTTTGTTACTTGATAAATCTGTCTATCACAATAAAAATTAAATTTGAAGTTTAAAACGAAATTCTACATTAAGTATTCTATTGTTTATTTTAATTACCATAATTTTAATTCAAAGTTGAATTAGAATTAGTTTATACTTGATTTGCTAAGATAGATTTTAAAATTAGATTAAGTTTTATTTAAATTAGGATTACATCAAATTTGATTCAAATTTAAAATGATGATTAAATACAATTTTTTGAGAGGATACATTGGGGATTAAATGTAAATACAAAGTAAATTTGGAAAAAAAAACACACATAAACGATTATATAATGTTTTTTTTTAAAAAAAATACCTCATCATTCAAAACCAGAAGAAACAAAGAGGATAATTCTGAATTATAAAATGTCCCATATTAGAAAGGATATCCTCCCCAATTAATATATCCACACTACCAAAATAGTATTGATTGTAGTTAACTAAATTTTCAAAGTAAATGATATATTTAAAAAATATAATAAATATATATCTAATTTTTTACAATATAAATATATATATCTAATTAATATTTAGGGACAATTTTGCTAACAAAGTATTATTCTACGTTATCAAACAACGTTGGATTTTGTTATCTCTTTAGGCGAATTCAAACATATCTACTGATCTACCTATAGAACAGCTCATGCGACAATTGAAAAAACATAAATGTTCGAATGCACATTTCATAATCATATTGAAAAAACATAAATAATCGAATGCACATTTCATAATCATTCTAGTCACAAATGTTAAAATTTACAATTCTGTGGTGCTGGTTAATTTCAATCAGCATCCCCAATCACCCTCCATCAAAGAATAACTGTACAAATAAATAATTTTAACGTGTAAAATGGGAGATAAAGAACCACTGTGCTAAAGCTCTAAAACTTATCCTTAAATATATGCCTTGTACTATCATCACCTTTCAGAAGTGTCATTCTCTGAGACCTTGAAAAACCTTGTCTGTTATTAAGAATATCAATGTAATTCCGAAGCCTGTAACGGTCCGAGTTTGTCAGCGAAAATGGAGGGTTGAGAATAAGGGATGGTCCTTCCACTAGAAGGAAAACCAATAACCGGACCGCTTTTGAATACAACGCAGTTGCACTTTCCATATCACCCATGAGCTCTTCTACCTGTTAACAACAAATGAATAACACATCCTTAGCTTCCCAATGTTTGTTCACCCACAAAATATCTAATATATCCTAAACTTCAAGTATAAAAAGTGATGTGGCAAATAACACTAGGTGAGATTTGCTCTGTGAATCAAATAACACTATAATATGTCCTCGTTCATTTTATCTAATGACAACATTTACAACCAAATTCTAATTAATGGTTTGACCTATTGAAGAATCTTTCAATGGTTCCCAACAATTTATTCAGTTGGGGAGACCCTCTAGTAAGGAAAACAAGTGCAGAGCTGTATTTTGAAATTCAAGAGTTCAGGGGGTCAATGGCATTAGCATAGGTCAGTATGGATGGGATCCCAATCCATTGGTTCAACCATCTTACATCAGTCATTCCATCCCTAACAAGGCTGATATTAAATAAAGTGTTGATTGCGGTGGAAAATGGACATGATTAATTCACTATTTAAAAGGGGATGGCGGCATCAACATGATTAACTCACTATTCAAAAGGGGAAGTTTCTGTCGACACTGTTGCTGCTGAACTGGAGTACAGGGAAGTTTCACCATAAAGGGTTCAATACTGCAAGAAAATCTCTCAATGTGAATAGACACAGTTCTCAAAAGTTAAAACCAAGACCCACATAGACAATCGTCAGTGACCATGAGAGTTTATCCTAAGCTAACCCCCCCTGCTATGACCCTCTTGAAATCATTGAAAGAATTGGCAAGGTTGCAAACAGCTTATTCCTTCCCAAGAGAGTCCTCATATCCATCCAGATTTTAAAGTATAGTCATAAAAGGCAGTAGGGGGGGCATACTTGGAGTCACAGCTGCCTGATTCCGCGTTAGTGGAGTCCCTCAATCCCACTGCACCTCTAGCAGTGATTGACTAACACATTGTTATATAAGCAAATTTGATGAACAGAAGCTAGTGTGTTAAGTCATAATTCTTATCTAAGGCTGATAATTGGGATTATAATGCCTGACTTTGTTTATGGACCTCAGGACCTTTCATTTCCTACTTCGGTCTATCATTTTATGCTTTTTTATTCAATGGAAGATTCTACATGGGAAACAGCTTCTTCCAATCACAATCAGTATACAAATTTAATCCACGAGGACAGGGCTAATAGTGGGGACTGGGGAGGGTGGCAATGCTGACAAGTGACACCCCACACAAGGACTAACTGTTAACAGCCCAAGTAGCAAGTGAGCCTGAACATATGGTGAATTTTATGTATGAGGCAATTAGAGGAGTGTGGCCAAAAGGAAAGGAGAAAGAGCACGTAGGAAACAGGGTATGGCTTTCAGGACACAGAAACAGGGTGGGAAGATTGAGGGAATGTTAGTTTTGCAACATCAGAGGGGTAACTAACTCTATAAGTGAAGCTGCGGCTCTGTGGTGGTTCCTCTTCTCCAGAGGATCATCCATTCATTGTTTCTTTTCATCACCATACTTGAATAATACAATCCTATTTTCTCTTTCTCTCTCTATCTCTCTCACCCAACTACCTATCATTGGCATAAATTAAGTATACAAAAGAAAATCTAACATTGCCAATTAAGTTTAATTAAATGAACCTAAGATTGCATTTCAAAGATGCATTTTAGAACTGTATCCATAAGGGTAAATATGAGAGGCAGAAGAAAATACTCACACCCCCATGTCTCCCGAAAGTAAGGGCGGCTTGAAATATTGTTTCCATTGCATCTGGCATTTCTGTATTTCCTGCAATCAGGAGAAATATATAATTGTTTAAATCTCATGTAATATGGAATGAAATATAAGAGTTAGCTCTCTCTCTCTCTCTCATAACACACTGCTTTACATCTTCGACATACATTGTATCCTTAAATTATGCAATAGATTACAAAATATAGTTGACAATTATTTTCTGTATTGGCCATCTTTATCACTCACTCTTTGACAAAAGCATTACATCAAATGTAGTGAGTACTGCATCAGTTCATTGGATTTGAAAGTTTACACATAAACAATAATAAACTCTAGACTATAAAGCAAGCATGGAAAAGAAGATATTATCAGAGAACCAAAAAATTTATCTCACTGAAGATAAGCATACAAGCATTGATGCAAAGGATAGCTAATTTCAAAAATGGGAAGACAAATCAACTAGTAATTAACTCATGATAAATATAAAATTTATACCAGGCTCAATGGTCTTAGCAAGGTCTTCAGCATGCTCAAATTCCCTCAAAAAATCACTTTCAATTTTAGATAATATGTCTTTCGGCCCTAGGGTATTTTCATCAAGACATTCTTCTGAATCAGGACTACCTTGCTTCTTGCTGGTGCTCCTCCGATATCTTGAAGCTTCTTGATTTGGACTTCCTTCCATGGCTGAGGCAGCCTGTGTATGGCATATGTGCAGCGCTTGCTTCCAAATGGCCAGAATTACAAGCTCAATAGAAAATGCTTCTAGCTGCTTTCTTGCCTCGATCTTATAATTTGTTAAGAAAGGTGGAATAATAAGAAAGATCGGTAACATGAATCATTTGAGAAAAATAACAAATTAAATATCTATTCAAGAAAAACTACTTGATGCAATGCCAAAGGCAGCAGCATGAGAGACATCAAGGGAAATATAAACAGGAAACAGGGTTTGAATCATTCCCCCAACGGAAAATTTCTTAACAGGCAAGTAGCAGTGCATAATGCATACAACTGATGGGACTATCCAACAACTTTACAGTTTATGACAATAATAACACTCTATACTGGACCACAAAATGTCCTGATTAGTTTAAAGATAATGTAATAATTGAAGAACTTATAAATGCTCTTGTAGAGACACCGTGAATAACTAGTTCATATTTTATCATAAATGCACATTCCTGGTTTTCAGTGGGAAACTTTTACAAATAAAAATAGACATTGTATTGCATAACATGAAAATACCAATCAAATTTTTAGCAACATATACCTTCTCACTAACTAATTCTGTGATGGCAGATGCATACTCTTGCAATGATTTTACCCTTGTCATGAAGTGAGTTGATGGCTGTTCATCACCTGTATCCACTGATCCATGTGAAGTCCCAGGAGCAGAGTCCTGACTACCTGAACTTCCAATTTGGCACATGCTATTGGTAGATACACCAGCGATTTGCATTGGAGCACTTAATCTAGTGATTGTATTCGAAGATTCTTGGGGGAAACTACCTGACCTATACATGGAATGGCTGGGTTTTGAAGCATTCACTGAAGAAGATGAAACATCCATAGGGGGCCCAGACACAAGAACATATTCTTGATCAATATTCTCAAGTGAATCTGTAACTGCCAATGTCATAGAACAAATATAAGCAGCATTAATGATAATTTGAACTTAAATCTATCCATGAAAAACTTCAGTTTGGTATTGATACCTCTTGGATAAGGGTTTGCAAATATCCGTTCTGGAGATTCTAGAGGATTAGTGAGATTTCTTCCTGAAATTTTATGGTTGTCCAATCTTTTAGTAGTGTTTTCAGGTCTCTGTGTTACACTACTATATCTAGAAGCAGAATTTACATTATTATAAATAGAAGTTGACTCTTTATCTAGTTTTGCATTTAGATCAAATCCAAAGGTAGACTTCATTGAGGACTTCTTCCTTGAAAACAATGTACTCCCTTCAGGTCCACTAGAATCTTCATCTAGAATGAAAGGTAAGCAATCCTCTTGACAATTTTCCACGGTTCTTCTCAAAGGGTCAGTCGCTGTTGAACAGAACCCACCTATCATCCTTGAAGAGCTTTTATTCCTGCAAACCAAAAGAAATTAATATCTTGAAACTAAACAATGATAGCCATAAACTCTAAAAGCCTACAATTTTACCTTAATGGTTCATCCTGTTCCATTTGCTTCGGATTAAGGAATGGGTGATTAAAGAATTCTTCAAAAGTTAGACGTTCAACTGAAAATTATAAAACGAAAAAACTAACAATGTATCAGAAATTGGTTTTACTTAAATGTAGGGTCTCCATTAGCAAAATGGAAAGGCATCAAAATTCCCCTTTATTCTTGTTAGCATGATCAGGAGGATCATTCAAGTTATCTAAAACCTAACATCAACAAAAATTTGTTGGCCCACTTTTGTGTATGAGTTACCAAACTGATGGTTCTTACTAGAACAATTCTAACTTCACACAAGCAATACAACATGCACCCAGCATTCCTCTCAACTAAAACTAGTTTTCCAAGCAATCGAGCATAGAATTACTACAAGAATCTTTATAACTATAATACAGTGATGAACTGATTGACCGGGATACCATACAATATCTTAAACAGGCCTGCAGACTTCACACTTCATTTATGTCTCAGAGTTCAATCTATAACAAAATCAAAATATACCTGGATTACGGCGTAGTAATTTCTGACACAAATCTTTGCACTCAGAACTCAAACTTTGGCTATCAGGTGGAAATTGCAATTCTGTTGATTTCATAATATTCTGTAGTAACTGCAGAATTCATAATTATAACAGTAAGCTAACTAGGAAGGCCAAAAAGTTATACCCCATTGGAAGACTATGTTACAGATAATAGCATCAAAATATAGAAATTATTGATTGGTAAGGACTACTTTGTTTTTGCAAAATAAAAAAAGAAACTACTCAATGGCTTCAAATGGGGGAATTAATATCAATTATATACCTGTATTTGATTGTTTCCAGTAAAAGGTGTTTTTCCTGTAACAAACTGATATAAGATTGTTCCAACACTCCAGAGATCTGCCTGCATATTTAATTCAGGATAAATATGATGGAAACCAACAATGAATGCTTTTTGGTGTTTCGATGACATTCAAAAGTAAAAATCACCTTAGCATCATACTTCTGCAGTTGCATGATTTCTGGAGCCATGTAGAGTGGTGAACCACACAAGGTTTCTGCAAGGCCCATAGGTTGCAGAGATCTGCCAAAGAAGAAATGTGTGCATTAATAACTAAATTACAGGAAGGAGAACAAAGCCTTTTCCAAATACAATTCCCTCGATTTTTAAAGTAAAAAGGAAACAAAAAAGTCAAAATAAGCAAGGTGGTATAATGTTTAAGTAGATCCACAATTCAAAGATTTAGCAATTTGAGGGAACATCAAAATAAAATTCTTTATATTACAATATTACATTACAATGATAAACAAATTAAACTAATTTAAACTATGCTTTCACCAAAAATCTTTTATAAAATATTTAGCCACAAATATAAAGTAATACTTTTGAAAAGACTGGGCATTGTGAGGCTTTAATCATTTTAATGGTCTTAAAGATGAACTATAGAAATAATTAGGCTACCTTGCAAATCCAAAGTCAGCTATCTTCAGCACTGACTTCTCATCATTTCTGGAGAGAAGGAGATTCTGTTTCAAGAATGATAGGCATATTACCGATATTTAGATTTAGATACAATAACAAAACAACCTTCAACAAAGATTAGATTTTAAAATAGAGGGGAATCAGCTAGGATTATGAACTAAAAAGACAAACAAATGATAGGCGTTTATGCTTAGAAGTATTGGGATACCTGTGGTTTCAGATCCCGATGAATAAGGTTATTGTCCCGAAGAACTTGAAGGCCAGTAGCTGTAACACAGAATTCTCCTTTAGTACCAGAAGAGCATAAAAAGAAAACACAACTATACACAGCTGAAACATACCCAGCTGCCGCATGAAGTGCTTTGCAGTTGCCTCTGGTACCCTTCCATGGCGTTGTATATACAAAGAAAGATCCCCCCCTTTACAATACTCTAACACAAGATGTATCTTCCCAGGAGCCTGTATAAAATATAAATATAGAATTATTGATATTTCTAAGCAGACTTTCTTGATGCACCAATGAATGTAAATTTCATTGGCTTCACACTTGCCACATATAATAATTTCTTCCATACCAATTTATTCACAAAGTGCTAAAATTCTGAGTCAAACCCCATTCTATTTGGGTATTTGAGAATAAAAATAAGCCGATCCAAATACTTAAATCATAAATCATAGTAGACAGCCATATTTCAGGCCAGAGCCAAAGTCAGGCCACTCAACTTAGCATTAAACTATGGTGTGCTACCATTGCCCAACTTCAATATCTAGAACTAATTTGAATTCACTGTCAAATAGTCAAAATAACTCATACACTTTTAGTACAAAGCTCTTTATTCCCAAAATTAAACTAAGCTTTAGCCTCAACATTTTCACAATTATTAATCACCCCAATTCAATTATACAGCAAAACATCGCATCAGAGTCAATAAAGAGATTGAAACAACTCTTTTTAAATATATATTTTTTCACAAAATGACAAAGAAATGGTGTTGCACTTCCACCTCAAAGCCAAAAGATTTTCCTACATATAGTAGTAACATACACAACTCCTTATTTAGTACACCCCCATAAAAGGTAAAATCTGTATCAAATTCTCCACTACACCATAAATCTAACTTTACAGTATAACACCCCATTAGAATAAACCAAACTTTATTATAAATTTTAACCCCCCCCCCCCATTTCAATTTGTTTCACCATGTAAAACAAATACATCAATTTTCAAAATTACAAAACTTATCCCAATATTTTAACCTCCTAAAACAACTATATTCACTAAAAAACAATACATATTCCACAAGACAAACCCTAGTAAAATACCCTAAAACTCAAAACAGTTTAATTAAAACTCATCATACTATTTTAACCTCCTAAAACAGAATTATTCACTAAAATATTACATTATTTACATGTCAAACCCTAGTCACATACCCTAAAACTAATAACAGTTTAACTAAAACAAATCATAAAGTATAAAAATAAAAAATAGAAAAACTACTGACTAATATTTTTTTCATTAAATTCACAATTTCAGTTATAAACTTACAACAGGTGTATATATTATAAACTATAAATATAAATTAATCAATATCAACATTAGATTACACTAACAAACAAATAAGAAAGTAAAGTTGAACTAAAATAAAAATAAAGACCTGAATGATATCGTGCAAAGAGATGATATTAGGATGATTAATACGCTTCAAGATGACAATCTCAGACATGAGACTCTCTTGAAGCTTCTTATTAAGTCTCAAAGTTGCGATTTCCTTTATAGCCACTTCTGTTCCATGAACTTTGTGTCTCGCATGCCACACAACTGAAAACGAACCTGCTCCAATTTGATTCCCAACTATGTAATCTCCGACCACCCTGCTACTCCGTCCCGTCGCCTGAGCCATCGCCGCAATTGGAAAAACCCTAGAAACCGGATTCAGCTCCAAATTCGGAAAACGGATCTTCTACTGTGAGAGTTTTAACAATTGGAACGGTTCTTCCGGTTTTGGTTTTGAATTTGATTTTGAAGATCGATTTTGTTTTGTTGTTATGCTGTGAATGAATGAAAGGAAGAAGATGATGATAATGATGATGATCATAAATAAAACTTCTTTTGATCGATTAATTGAGGTTTTATATTATAAGATAAATATTCAATTAAATTAATAAAATGTTTATTAAATGCTTTTTCAACGACAGGATTTTAAGTTTGAATAGAGACACGTTAGGAAGTTTTAGTTTTTCAAGTTACTGAATCATCTTTTTTTTTTCATTCTTTTCCGCGATATATTGTTATTATTGTTTTTGTTGGATAAAATACTATGGTTGCGGTTGATTTTCTTTTTACGAACATATTATTATTGTTTTTATTACGAAGTTCTTATTATTTTTTTACAATTAGACGTGTTATTTCTTTTAATGAAACGTGCGATTATTGTTGTTGGTGACATCATTGTTTGAGGGATAGTTTGTTACATATTTTTTTATTATAAATTTATAAAAAACTGAAAAATAATTTAAATAATTTATCATAAA
>JBBPBR010000003.1:29059481-29107175 GCA_037974775.1 Cicer pinnatifidum | reverse complement strand
TTTTTTTATAAAAAAAATAGAATAATTATTTGATTTTCAGTATATTTTCATTTTATAAAAGCAACCTAAGTGAATTTAAGATTAACCAATTTCCAAATTTTTTAAGTGAATCCAAGTTTACTTAGTGAATCCAAGTTTGCTAAGTGAATTTAACATTACTTCTTGGTGAAGGAATTTGGAGGTGTTCATACCACCCTAATTTCTCTTAGCAAATCTAATTTTGCTAAGCGAATTTGTCTAACAAAATTTGGTCCTCTCTAACATGACATATGTAAGTGAATTAGGGTTGGATACATAAATTCATGATTGTCATCCTTTTGTTGTTTCCTTGCTCATTCCTCCACTAAACTGCACAAAACAAGATATTAAGATATTAAAATGTAATTATCACATTTTCTCATGAAATAAGTACTATTAACCAAATATATTTTAAACTGGGGTCCAATCAAACATATTTTCCATTAAATTAAATCAATAAGTTCCTTCAAAATTTATTATGTTAAGGTAAAATTGGAACTTATCAACTATTATTTGTTCAACTCTAATTTCATCATTTACCACTGCATCACTCTATAGACCAATAATATACATGCCATAATTTATATGTACCTATGTATTTTCACTCTTCCTCCAAAACTACAATTAGAAATACCAAACTTGCCCTCTATTCCACCTCATCTAAAAAGGCTAAGAAAGAAAACTATCAACCTCAACTCAAACTCAAAGATTATCATGTATTCAAGCAAGAATTGGAACAAGAAAAAAGCTAAAAGTTTAGAAAAAAAATAAGCCTTACTAATCATTATGATTCCAAATAAATAATTTCTCCTTCATAACCATTTCTACCATCAACATCAAATTCCTCAAGGAACAAGAGGTTTTCCACCTTAATTTCTCTTAGCAAATCTAATTTTGCTAAGCGAATTTGTCTTACAAAATTTGGTCCTCTCTAACATGACATATGTAAGTGAATTTAGGGTTGGCTACACAAATTCATGATTGTCATCCTTTTGTTGTTTCCTTGCTCATTCCTCCACTAAACTGCATAAAACAAGATATTAAGATATTAAAATGTAATTATCACACTTTCTCATGAAATAAGTACTATTAACCAAATATATTTTAAACTGGGTCCAATCAAACATATTTTCCATTAAATTAAATCAAGAAGTTCCTTCAAAATTTATTATGTTAAGGTAAAATTGGAACTTATCAACTATTCTTTGTTCAACTCTAATTTCATCATTTACCACTGCATCACTCTATAGACCAATAATATACATGCCATAATTTATATGTACCTATGTATTTTCACTCTTCAACTACTTATTTTCACTCTTCCTCCAAAACTACAATTAGAAATACCAAACTCGACCTCTATTCCTCCTCATCTAAAAAGGCTAAGAAAGCAAACTATCAACCTCAACTCAAACTCAAAGATTATCATGTATTCAAGCAAGAATTGGAACAAGAAAAAAACTAAAAGTTTAGAAAAAAAAATAAACCTTACTAATCATTATGATTCCAAAGAAATAATTTCTCCTTCATAACCATCTCTACCATCAAAACCAAATTCCTCAAGGAATAAGAGGTTTTCCCCATAAGAGTCACCAGATCGAGGAAACCAAAGAAAGTCATATGAGGACTCTTCGCCCAAAGATAAATGACTGTGTCAACATCACTCACGATCTAGGTCTCGTTTTATTTCATCTCCAACCCATGAGATTCATTGGGAATCACACAAACTTTGCAAATCGCGGCGACCTTTCAAACAAGGATCGGGTACTCCAAGATACCAAGGGCATTGAAGAAACCCCCACACACTGACTCATACTACAGTACCACTAACTCTAACAAAACATAAAAAATGTGGACTTGGTTGAAAGGCTTATCTAATAACTTCATTGATTAATGGGAGGAATTCTTTAGGCAATTCGCCACTCGGTACACGACGTCCCAAAAACAACCCAAGACAGTCGGTATCTTATCAGCAATTGTCTAGGGAAGAGATGAACCCATCCAGAACTACACCAAACATTTCAATAAATAAGTCGTATTTGTCAAAGAGGGGAATGAAAACATGAAGGAAGGCCTCCTCGAAAGTAGTTGCTTCGCAGACTACATTGGGTTGAAGAACACTAGGAGTCTAAACGAGTTCTTGGCCCAAACACAAACCTAAAACCAGAACGAAGAGGAAGTCTATGCATAGGAGGTATGAAGGGGAAAGTTAGATAAGGGCAACAAGACCACACCGACTGACACATCTCGACGATCTCTAGTCGAATGTAAACTAAAAGAAAAGCCACAAAAAGATTCAAAAAATCGAGATAGCTGACCTTGTTGATACCTTGCATATACCCCTCTCAACATCTCCAAGGAACACATATGGACTGAATGTGCTAGCGTAAAATTAAAGAAAGGGGTAATCTAATTCCCTCGACAAGTCCCTTTGAGGCCAAAAGTCGACAATAACAAGTAAGGTCGCTTCCATAAGTGCAATGAGCTTAAAACTTATGACTTCATCCACCTAAATGACACAATCAAACTTCTCGTCCAAAAGGGGAAACTAAGACAATAGACTACTCGAGGCGCAATTGCTCTCCAACACGAAGAAAACTAGAGTCTCCACGCCCTACCAACAACATGCTAGCTAGTTTCATCCATAAAAATGAGCACGTTCCCCAAGGACTCCTAATCGTTATGTCTATCACATGGGGGATTCCTTACAATATAAAATTCTCAATAGTGATATTCATCAACTGAATCTTCAACTCATGGAAGATATTTAAATATTAATTTCTCCCGTATCAGTTTCATCAAAAGGAGACTAGAGGACATCACATCCAAAAACTCGCACAGGATCACTATTAGCAAGGAGGGACTCTGACCCATTTTTATCTTTTTATGATAAAAAATCATTGGAGGGATTCTAAACTCCAAAATCCCACTACTAGAAAACATTGTCAACTTTGAAGTTTGGAGGGTCCTAATTGACCGAGGGAGTTCGTGCGACATCATGTACTCTATGTTGTTCGCCAAACTCCACCTCATCAAAGACAATTTGTTGCATTACGTAGGACCAGATTTATAAGGTTTCATTGGATCAACCAACACTCTTTAGGGCTATGTTGAGTTATTTGTAACTTTCGAAGAAGACAAATCCAAGAAGATGGTCAAGGCCCAATTCTTAGTTATCGGCTGCAAGTTGATCTACAACTGCATTATTGGTAATCCCACTATGGTTGAGCAAGGTGCAGTTTCCTCAACTATCCATCTATAGCTCAAGTACCACTTGAGATATGGAGAGGTGGCTACTTTACAAGCTTGCACCGTAACAGCGAGAAGGTTCTTCATGGCCTCCCAAAAAAGTCAAGAAATATACATGAAATATGCATAACCAGATAAAAAGGGGAGCTAGGTCCCCATTGTCACCAATCCGACGACCACTGAACTTGATGCGAGATTTGAAGAGTTGTAGATAGAAAACAACCCCACAATTATTTGCAAGCCCATGAAAAGTATCACACCAGCTGGAGAATTTGGTCGCTTGCTTGCGAGAATATGTCTACATCTTCGATGGAAGGTTAACGAGATGCGCGACATACAACTTGAATTCGCACGCCTCAAGCTAATTGGGCACCTCCTATGCTCGACCAATTGTCCAACACCGTTGCAAACAATCTCTAGAGAAAGCTACAAAAAAGGTTGTTTCAATTTACTTGCTGCAAATTTTATTTCTGATGCTAAGCACACCACTTGAACCTCTAACGTTGTATTCGTTAAAAAATCTAATAACAAATAACGTTTTTGTATTGACCAGATCGATCTCAATAAAGGGTGTCTCAATGACATGTACCCCCTTCCCCATATCGATACTTTAGTCCATAATTCATTCGAGGTTCAAATTACTTTTGTTTATTGATGCTTATTTGGGATACAACCAAATTCCCAGGCACCCAGAAGATCACAAAAGAAAAAAAACATTCATGACTAAGTTGGGGAACTATTGCTACAATGAAATGTCTTTCAGACTTAATAATGTCGGCACTACCTACCAACATATGATGAAAAAAGTATCGTAAAACCAAATAGGAAAAATGCTAGAAATATATATGGATGACATGATAGTCAAGTCTAAAAATGAGGTCGATCATGCTCCCCGTCTTTGCGAAGTCTTCAAAGAAGTTCGATAACAAAACATAAGGCTAAACTCCAAGAAATGTGCTTTCAAGGTGTGAGCAAATAACTTATGATTTTACCTAATCAAACGGGGGATCAAAGCTAACCCAAATAAATGTAAAGCATTCACAACAATGCCAACACTACACTCCAAAAGAAATATACAATTCCTCAATGTCATGTTTGCAGCCTTATTAAGATTCATAGCTAAATCCGCACAACACAATATCTTTTTTTTCAAGTTGTTATGGAAAAAGGCAAAATTGCAATGGACAAACAATTGTGAAGTCGCACTAATCTGACTAAAATAAATCCTCTCCAAACCACTACTTATGTCTCGAACAATTGCAGAAAAAACACTATATTTGTATCTAGTCATTTCATTGAAAGTAGTAAGCACAACCTTATTTCGAGAAACAATCGAATGACACAAGCCTATTTACATCGCCAGTAAAGCCTTACATTGTCCCGAGTTAAGATATCAATGACTAGAGAAAGTCACTTTAGCTTTACTAGTCATAGTCAAGAGGCAAAGACAATATTTCTTAGCCGAAACGGTCATGATCAAGATAGACCGAACAATTTGAAAAATCCTTTATAGGCCTAATTTAGCTGGGAGAATGATGAAATGGTCTCTAGAGCTCTCAGAAATCGACATGACCTTTGAATCAATGAGACGACAAAAGCCCAAGCCTTTATCGACTTCATTATTGAAATGACCCCAACATCTTCAAAATCAAGGGTCAAGTGGACCATCATCGTCGATGGATCCTCCAACACGAAGGAGTTGGAGCCAACATAATACTTGAACATGACAAAGGCTTAGCTATCAAAGCCTCCCTTACATTCCTATTTTCAACATCTTACAATCAAGCGAAATACGAGGCATGTATCGATAGATTACGATTGGCTCACAAATTTGGTGTTGACAAGGTCATATTGAACACATATTCACATTTCTTCGTCTCTCAAATCAAAGGAGATTACCAAATAAGAGAACAAGCACCAAAAATATATATTATAGTGGCGAAAGAAATAATCGCTATACTCGATAAAATTATGGTAGAACATACTCCTCGCGAACAAAACATGAGGGCCGACGTCTTATCAAAGCTAGCTTGCATGACGTTTAAGGGAGGCAACAAATCCATAATTCAAGAGTACTTACATCATCCAAGGATGGGAGAATATGTGATGACAACCAAGTTTGAGGACACTCCACAAGAACACACTTGGATGACGCCAATCATTGAGTACATACTCAACAAACTCCTCCTCCTCAATAAGATCGAGGTAGCTAAGGTAAAATGTTGATTTTTCTTTTATTCACTCATCGCAGAAATGCTATATAGAATGGGATTATCCTCCCCCTTGTTGAAATGTCTGGCTAGCAAAGATGTCGATTATGTGCTCAAAGAAATTCATGAAGGCATATGTGGGCACTACCTAGGAGGTAGGAGCCTTGCCAAAAGGGTCTTATGTTTCAGATACTACTGGAAAACCATCCAAGAAGACGCCTAAACATATGTCCAAAAAATACGATAAATGCCAACCCCATAGGGACCATTACTTAACTCCATAAGTCGAGTTCACCACATTCACCTCACCATGGTCCTTCGCATGGTGAGCAATAGACATACTCAGACATTTCCCACTAGTACTAGGACAACTAAAATTACTTCTAGTTGTTGTTGATTACTTCAACAAATGGATTGAAGTGGAGCCACTAACAAAAATTACAACAACAAACGTAATGGAATTCTATAAGGAAAACATATTGACAAAATTTGGCATCCCCCAAGTCTTCATAACAAATAACAACACACAATTCTTTGCAAAAAAATTCCAAGGGCTTTTTGTAGAACTTAGAATAAAACAACATTTCATGTTCATCGTACATGCTCAAATGAACTGACAAGTAGAAGCTGCCAACCGTTTCATCCTCCGAGGGATAAATCGACGGTTGGATGATGCGAAGGAGAGATAGAGAGATGAACTCCCCACATTCTTATCGGTCTACCGAAGAACACCCCATTCCAGCTAATGTATGGAGACGACGTCGTTGTTCTTTTTGAATCGTTACCAAAACCAAAAAAGGGAGCCTATATCCTAAAAATCATTTCCGGTGAACTCATTCCTCGAACCGGAAATGCATCCGAGTTAAAATTATACTACTGTTTGACAATAGATATCCAACACAAATACATCAACACAAACTTGCACATTCTAGTATAAGATCTTATTCAAGAATTTAAGTTAAACTACAAAAATATGTTAACACAAACTCGCACAGTCGAGTATAAACTCTTAAAATGTGAATGAAATTAAACATGGATATGTTAACACGAACTCATTATGTTGAGTATAAACATGATTGATTCTCTTCAAATGCAAAAGCCCCTATATCCAAGCATAATTTATGCACTCGACATTCGATTTGTATCATTCAAAACTAAGGTAAACTGATATAACATTTAGGCGAATATCAAGAAAATAGAGCAATTTGGTGCATTCATAAAAAATAAGATACCCGCATAAGTTAAATATTGTACTTGCTCAACCAAATGGGGCTAAGACTTCAACAAAATAAGTTAAACTACACAACAAATTTTAGTTACACATAGTGGCAAGAGGAGTCAGTGGAAAAATCTTCCCACAACAAAGGTACTTTGTGAGAAAAATTAATTGCACTAATGATTTTATTGAGTGTTTAATAAATAAAACTAGGAAATAGAGAAAACAATATTAAAGGAAGATATCAAAAGAGCTAAAGATGTTAGAGGAAACAAAGACATCAAAGGAACTGAAGATGTTAGAGGAAACAAAAACATCAAAGTCAAGTAATGTCAAACGAAGTCAATGCAATGTTAAGACTCTGGAGATTACACATTTTGTTGTGTGTGTGAATCTTCCTTTAAAGCGCTTGCCTAATATGCCTCTGATGTTATTGTGTGTCTTGCATTAAAGACTGAAACTACCTCAATTGAGCATGCTTCTAAATTTTGAAGCATGTCATTGAAACACCTACTACAATAACTTTGAAGCTTCTATTCGAGTTGCCTATGAAGTTCATGTTTCGCTCATTCTAAACACTACAACTTGTTTGAAGATGCTACCTTTGATACGCAACATGCTCTGAAGATGCAACAAGGTGACGTTGCCCATGCCACTAATTATAAGCTATGAAATTATGCCTTTGCCTTTTACTACCTGAACCAAACAACATAACATCTAACTCAGATGATCAAGTTATGTTATGATGAAGAAAGTCAATGACTCTAATGGAAAGTCAATGCTTTGATGGCGACTGAGCTGTTTTATAATTTTTAAAGTTCAAGAACAAATTATGATATATTCCAACTACTTTTAAAAAAGCATATCAAAGAAGATTTAAAGAGAATTATTTTCAAGTGTTATCTAGACATTCTCGCACATAATCATTCTAGAAGATATGGTTAAAGATTCGTTTTTGAATTAATCAAGCTTCAACGTCCACATTCTAAAACTGTATTTATCAAGATTTATTTTTTGTGAAGATCTTTGTTGACCTCGCACAGGGAATATATGAAGTAACAATGTTGATTTACAAGAAAGGGGGCTTTGAATTGTAAATGTACCTTTTAAAAATTCCTCTTAAAAACTTAAGAAAATAACTCAAGATTGATCTTGGTTATGAAAATAGAAAACGGAGAACGTTCTTGGTTTTTATTATAAAATAGAGAATGTTCCTTGATTAGCTTAAAACAGAAAATCAGTTTATGTTTTATCTTAGTTAATCAATTAAGTATGACAAATAAAGAGATAGGATAGAGAATACCACACAAAGATATATCCTGGTTCACCCAACGTGGGTTAAGTCCTCACATTGTGAGATTTTCCACTAAGTATTTAAAAACAAAGAACCTTCTTGATCTTACAACACCTAGTCTAGATCAACCTTGATCTGTTTCAATCTCTATTACTTTCCACCCAGAAAGCAACAACAGCACCTATCTAACCTTGATAGGATTTAATGTACTCTTAAACAAACTATAAAGAAACTCTTATAGTTTGATTTTTTTACAATTGGATTGTTTTTGACAGAATCTGAGATTTCTCAACTCTTGCTTGAGAATTGATTCTTTACAAAGTATCTAATGATAATTTTGCAATCTAATATAGGAATATAGATCAGCCTTTGTTTTACGAAAAATCAGAATTTCAAGTATGTATGTGATTGATTTATGGATTTTTCAGCACTTCAATTTCTTGCTTTGATCCTGGATATTGCCCTTCTATTTATATGCATTAGAGGTCTTTAGTGAAGGTCAAAAAGAGTTGTTGGTAGTGCTCTGTAGTTTGACTGAAGCCAATATATCAGATTAAAAATAATCCAGCTTTGAAAAACTGCTTTTTGACTTTTCTGGTTTATCAAGGTTCCTATTTTAACCATTCTGGATGTCTTTTGCAATGTATTATCATATATCAAGGTTGATCATACTTCTCGATAGTTTGATTTTTAGAGTTACAAACTGTCTTGATTTTTGTCTGACTTTGAGTCCTTTTATTTTAGAGATCAGATAACCTTTTTGAGCTTCGATGAATCTTATTTGTTCCTTGGATATGTTAGATGGACCAACAGTTGCTGGAAAGTTTAAAAACTGACTAATGTCGAAAATTGAAGAGCTGGTTTTTTGAGGGGAGACAAACAGTGGAGACATGGTAGACAAATGTGGATTAGATAGGAAATGACCAAAGTCGTGAGTAGGGGAGTGAAGTGTTTGAGAATAGGAGGGAAGAGCTGAGGATGGTAAGGTGGATGTTTGAGGAAAGAGGTTTGAAGGAGTTGAGATTCTTTTTGGAGAACGTTCTGGAGGTGGTGGAGAACGTTCTTGATTTGGTGAAGAAGGTTCTGGGGTTGTGTTTGTTGCTGGATTTTCCTCATGGTTAAGAGGATTTGATGAGAATGGAATAGGGTGTGTAGTAGGTCTTCTTCCTGCCGAGCGTTTGCATTTTAAAAAGGAGGGAAAAGATGATGGAGGAGTAGGAGTTTGGGCAGAGGAAGTTTTGTGCATGTGAGAGAGATTTTTGGTGGAGAATTTTGAGATTTTGATCACAGATTTTTTAGAAGAAAGGGATACTCCAAAGTACCTAAAGACCTTAGTCAGAACCATTCCATAAGGCACGTTATTCTTTTTGTAGTCTTTGGTGGCTACACAAATCATGTGCTAGAGAATCACATGAGGTAAATTCAGTCGCTTGCAGTTGAGGGGATGATGGATGAGCAGTGCGTCATTGTTAGAGACATACTCATGACTTCCACAGTGAGGAATTAGAGTATGCTGGTACATGTTGTTAAACACTTTAGGAAGGGGCTTGAGATATGTTGACAGGTAGCGAGTTGAGTCTTCTTCAAACAAATCAGAGAGGACTTCAGTCATGCGAAGATTCAAGGCTGAATACCAGTTGTCACCAAACACAGATGGACCTTCTGTGGGCAACTGAAGAATGGAAGCCAGAATGTCTGGGGCTAGTTTGATCTCAACTCCCTTAATCGTGGAAATGATAAGGGGTTTGTCAGCAAATGTCTTTGCATTGCAATAAAATGCACGGACAACATATGGGTAGTAAGATTCATATGTTTGCAAGAATGAGATCCATCCAAGAGCATCAGTGTGATGCTGGACAACATTGCCTTCGATAATGAGATTGTCAAAGACAAAGACTCGTCCAATCCCAACTGGGCGTTGAGCCCATTTTTCGTTGAAAAGTTTGGATTTGTTGGGGGAAATCAGAGGCGAAGTATTTTGTTTGTTTTTCTTTGAAGGAGGAGATGGTTCAGATTCAGATGAAGTGGATGTAGAAGAAGAGTGAGGAGTTGGAGATCGTTTGGTGTGTGTTGAAAGGGAAGGTTGTGGGTGGAGAGAGGATTCTGAAGGAGGGATTGAGGGAGCAGGATAACGTTCTCGAGGTCTGGGTGGGGAACATTGTGGAGAATGTTCTAGAGAGGTGGATTTCTGACAGTGTTTTAGGTTTTGTTTAGGGGCGAAAGTTTTTCTTCTCTGAGGATTTGGAAGTCTCTTGCGAGCAAGGTATTGAGCAATTGTCATTGTAGTTTTTGTTTTCATGGATTTCGTTTGTGGTTTGGATTGAGAGAGAGGTTCATTTTGTTTGGTAGGAGGAGAAACAATTTCATTGATCAATCTCCGTTTTTGGTGTGGGGGAGTTGATTGTGAGGGTTCAGAGGAGAAAGCAGATTGAGATGGTGTGGTAGGTTTAGTGTTTGTTGGTGCGTGTGCTGAAGTTGATGATGGATTATTTGGTGGTGTTGTTGCTGATGGCGTAGTTTTTGTTGGTGTGGTTGTTGATGGCTCTTTGTTGGGCATAGTTTTTGTTGGTGATGATGCTGATGGAGGGCATGAATAAGAGGAATCGTCAGTCTCAGAATTTGAGATGATGAAGTAATAGGGTTTAGGGTTCAAAGGTTTTGAAGTTCCAATTCCAGATTGAACTCTCATGGAGCGTCGTGGAGGAGTAGTTTGAGTGCGTAAATGTGGAGGCACTTGAGCAATGTTTGGTGTAGGACGAGTATACAATGGTGGAAGAAGAGTAGACAGAGGATTGAGATTGAGGATTTCTTGGTTGGTGTTAGAAGGAGGAGAGGCAGAGGAGGTGTGTGGTGGTGTTGGTCGAGGTGGTGGAGAGGGTGAACGTTCCATAGATTCGGATGAAGGAGAGGAAGAGTATGGTGTGCAGGGAGAGGCATTTTTGCGTGCTGATTGTTTGGTTCGCGCCATAGTTGTTTTGTGGGTGGAAGATTGAGAATGAAGAAGATGAATAGTAGGACTGGTATTTAGAGACAGAGAGTCATTGCAACTTTTGGGGAAAAAGGAGGTGAAGAGATGAGAGAGACAAAACAGATTTTCTGACTTGAGGAGAGGAAAAGAAAAGGAGAATAATGATGACCTTGCTGCCCAATGAAAACTGTTTGTGCCTAGGGAAAGAGGAAAAGCATTTTGGGGGCTGAAGAGTGTGTGTCAGCACTCTACCTTCAGACAAAAAGGCATGTGTATTAAATGCCAATATTTTCCTTTTTGATTTTGAGAGGCAAAATGTTAAATTAAAGAGAACTGTTGATTTTCCATAACAGAGAATGATGAGTCGCGAAAAGGAGACTGATAAACGTTCTCCGTTTTCTGCAGTAGCAGAATTTATCCAGAATTTTCTGGATTTTTTATGATTTTCAATTTTTCTTTGATCAAATTGAAATTATCCTCGACAAGAGGCTTTGTAAAGATGTCAGCAAGTTGATTTTGAGTATCAACAAAGATTAATTCAATATCTTTCTTATTTACATGATCATGAATGAAATGATGTTTTATTTCAATATGTTTTGATCTAGAATGCTGAATGGGATTCTTAGACAAATTTATAGCACTTGTATTATCACAATAAATTGGAATACTGGAATAGCTTACAGAATAATCTTGAAGTTGATTTTTAATCCACATAACCTGTGAACAACAGTTTGCTGCTGAAATGTATTCGGCCTCTGTCGTGGACAAGGCTATCGTGTTCTGTTTTCTGCAAGACCAGCTGATTAATGCTTCGCCTAAGAACTGACATGCTCCACTTGTGCTTTTTCTTTCAATTTTATCCCCGGCATAATCAGTAT
This sequence comes from Cicer pinnatifidum, assembly GCA_037974775.1. NCBI lineage: Eukaryota > Viridiplantae > Streptophyta > Magnoliopsida > Fabales > Fabaceae > Cicer > Cicer pinnatifidum. Next base: position 29,095,342 of record JBBPBR010000003.1, on the reverse strand, counting down.
CACAGTATGCTATAATATCAAAATGTGAACCTTTTCTATACCAAAGACCAAGATTAGTGGTTCCAACAAGATATCTAAATATGCGTTTTACTGTTGTTAAATGAGATTCTTTTGGTGCTGATTGAAATCGAGCACATAATCCTACTGCAAACACTATATCAGGTCTACTGGCAGTTAAATACAGCAGGGAACCAATCATTCCTCGATATTCTTTCTCAGAAACAGATTTTCCATTTTCATCTTTTTCTAAAGAAGTAGATGGATGCATAGGAGTGGTCATGATTTTTGACTCATTCATTTTATATTTAATTAACAGATCTTTAATGTATTTTTCTTGATAGATAAAAATTCCTTTTTCATATTGTTTAATTTGTAATCCAAGAAAGTATCTTAATTCCCCCATCATGATCATTTCAAATTCACTTTGTATAAGTTTTGAGAAATTTTCACACATTTTTTCATTTGTTGATCCAAAAATGATATCATCTACATATACTTGAACAATGAGTAAATCATTTTCCTCTGTTTTGTTGAATAGTGTAGTGTCGATTTTTCCTCTTTGGAAATCATTTTTAATTAGGAATGAAATTAGCCTTTCATACCAAGCCCTTGGTGCTTGTTTTAAGCCATATATTGCTTTGGTAAGTTTGAAAACATGATCTGGTTTTGTTTGACTTTCAAAACTTGGGGGCTATTTTACATACACTTGTTCATTTAAGAACCCATTCAAGAAAGCACTTTTAACATCCATTTGAAATAGTTTAATAAGTTTATGAGATGCATATGCAAGAAGTATTCGAATAGCTTCTAACCTTGCAACTGGAGCAAAGGTTTCATCATAGTCTATACCTTCTTGTTGATTGTAGCCTTGAGCTACTAATCTTGCTTTGTTTCTGATAACCTTACCTTCTTCATCAAGTTTTTCCTGAACACCCATCGAGTGCCAATGATTGTTTGATCTAATGGATCAGGTACTAGAGTCCATACTTCATTTTTCTCAAACTGCAGTAGTTCTTCCTTCATGGCATTTACCCAAGATTGATCAGTAATTGCATCTTTGATTGATTTTGGTTCAATCTGAGATATCATTGCCATGTTGTTTTCATCATTCTTGAATGATTTTCTGGTTCTGATTCCATCAGTCGTGTCTCCAATGATCTGGGTTTGAGGATGATCTTCAATTTTTTTCCAGCTTTTTGGTGGAGAATGAATCGGAGATTGTTTATCAATCTCTGTTTTCTGCAAACTGTTTTGCCGCTGTGTTTCAATTGGAGTTTCTTCTTCCTCATCATTTTTACATATATCTAAGTCATCAAACTCATCAAATAATATATGCATACTTATTTCAACAACGTTAGTTCTTAAATTAAACACTCTATAACCTTTAGATTCGGTTGAGTATCCAAGAAAGATTGCTTTGTCAGATTTTGCGTCAAATTTTCCAATAAGATATTTGTTGTTTAAAATGTAACAGAAACAACCAAAAATGTGAAAGTAAGAAATGTTTGGTTTTCTATTTTTCCAGATTTCATAATGAGTTTTGTTGATGATCTTTCTGATAGATACACGGTTTAAAATATAGCAAGATGTGTTTATGGCTTCAGCCCAAAAATATCTTTCAACATTTGATTCTTCTAAAATAGTTCTTGCCATTTCTTGTAGTGTTCTATTTTTTCGTTCAACAACTCTGTTTTGTTGTGGAGTTCTTGCACATGAGAGATTGTGAGATACGTCAAGTTCATCAAAAAAAGGTTTTAATTGAAGCATTTATGAATTCTCCTCCATGATCACTTCTTACAGAAATGATGTTGGATTCTTTTTCATTTTGAACCTTTTTACAAAATGTTTTGAACGCTTCAAAAGCATCATCCTTTTGTTTTAAAAACAGAACCCATGTAAATCTTGAGAAATCATCAACAATAACAAAACCATATTTCATTCCTCCTAGACTTGTTGTTTTGACAGGCCCAAAGAGATCTATGTGAAGTAGTTCAAGAGTTCTATTTGTTGTTACAAAATCTTTTGCGTGAAAGCTACTTTTAACTTGTTTACCTTTGGCACAAGCTTCACATATTTTATCTTTTACAAAGTTAAGTTTTGGTAAACCTCTAACAAGATCAACTTTGGAAATTTTTGAAATGGTTTTCATACTGATATGCCTAGCCCTTTTATGCCATATCCATTTATCTTTATTGATTGATATAAAGCATGATTCATCAGGTAGTTCTTCGAGATATAAAACATATACATTTTTCTTTCGTTTTCCACAAAATAAAATCTCTCCAGTTTGAGCTTTTCTAATTTCGCATACCTTTGGTTTGAAAATAACTTCACATCCATTGTCACATAGCTGACTTATGCTTAATAAGTTGTGTTTTAAACCTTCCACATATTGAACATCATTTATTTGAGCAGAGTTTGTCTTACCAATAGTTCCATTACCTTTAATTTGAGCTTGATTATTATTGGCCTAAGTGACCAAACGACCATACTTCTTGATGAATGTTATGAAGCAGTTTTTATCTCCTGTCATGTGCCTTGAGCAGCCACTGTCCAAGAACCAAGGCTTTCTCTTTATATTTGGAAAACCAACCGGCATGAGATACTATTTCAGCCTTAGGTACCCACTTTGTTTAGGGTGGTGGAGAGTTAGTTTTAACATTCCCTTTTTCTTTAAAATGGTTTATCATTCTTTTACTTTTGAAATTAGCTGTGTTTTTAGTTGTTGGTTTTGAAATAGATTTAACCATATAGATTTCATAAGATTTAAACATTGGTTTAAACGAGTTTCCAGAACGTACTGTTTGTGTTTTGGAACTTTCTCCGTTTGGGAAGAGATTGTTCTCCTTTTTGCAGATTTTTCAAAACTGTTTTGACAGGATGATTTCGTTTTTCAAATACCTTTTTCCTTTCAATCTTTTCATCTCCTATTCTAAAATAGCAAGCAAATTCCAGATGTCCAAGTTTTTTTACAATAAGAGCATTTAGTCTTGCATTTTTCTTCCTTTCTTTAAGGGACAAAGAAATTTTCATATAGCTTGGTTTTCTGGATTTGATTAAAACCAAGATCAGCTTTATCAAAAATTCCTATTTGAGATCCCATGATGTTATGAAAGGCTTCAGTGGCTTTAATGAAATTTAATAAATCTGTTTTGAGAAGTTCGTTTTCATTTTTTAGTCGAACGTTCTCTATTTGTAGTGCAAAACGTTCTTGACTTACTTGATTTTCAAAAATCTTTGTTTCTTTCAACTCTTGAATGATAATTTTTAGCAAGTTATTTTTATCCTGACTTTCTTCTTTTTCTTTATAAATTGTTCTTTTAAAGAACTACATTTTTGAATAAGGAGATTTGAGTCATTTAACAAGTTATCAAATTCTTTTCCTATTTGTTCACATAAATGACAACGTTCAGAATTCATTACCTCTTCTTCCTCTGTTTTTGCCATTAAGCATATGTTGGCTTCTTCTTCTTCTTCTTCTTCTTCTTCTTCTTCAGTTTCTGATTCTTCTAAGTCATCCCATGTTGCCATCATTGATTTCTTTTTGAAAGGAAATCGTTTTGTTGGATTTCTGTTAGAGGGACATTCTGCTTTGTAATGTCCTAATTTTTTGCATCCAAAGCACGTAACTTGACTCTTGTCAACCTCTGTTTTAGGAATTTTGTTTTGAAATCCCTTTTTGATTTGATCTCTTCTTCTCATCATTCTTTGTATTCTTCTAGTGAGAAGAGCAATTTCATCAGCATCTTCCTATTCATTTTCTTCTGGTTCTTCCTCTAACTGTGCTGTGATTTTTTCTTGAAAAGCTTTTAGTGCTATTGCCTTTCATTTATTGATTGGTTTGTCTTCTTGTAGTAGTAATTCATGTGCTACTAATGTTCCAATTAATTCTTCCAGAGGCAGTGATTCAAGGTTCTTGGCTTGACTTATAGTTGTTGCCATTGGTCTCCAAATAATTGGAAGGTACCTCATGATCTTTCTTACTCTTTCTTGCACTGTGTAAGCTTTTCCAAGAGAACGCATTTCATTTAATATTGTAGTAAATCTTGAGTACATTTCATCAATAGTTTCTCCTTCTTGCATTTCGAACAGTTCAAATTTCCTTATACCAATGTCTATTCTTGTTTCTTTGACATGGCTTGTTCCTTCATGATGAGTTTGTAGTGTATCCCAAACTTCTTTTGCAGTTGTGCATTCATCTACTCTTTCACTTTCTTCCCTACTTAAAGCACATGATAAGAATAACTGGGGTTTACAATTTAAAAGTACCTTAGCTTTATCATCTGTTGTCCAATCTGTTTCCTTTTTTAAGGCAGAGTTTGAGTCATCTTGATCAACCCTTGGTGTGAAGTCTCCATCTGTAATGATGCGCCACATTCCTGTGTCTTGAGACTTTAGAAACAGTTGCATTTTGTTTTTCCAAAAGTAGTAATCTGATCCATCAAAGAATGGTGGTCTGTTTGAGGATCCTCCTTCAACAATTATTTTGCTTTCAACATTCTTCTAGATCATTTCTCTAGCACTTGTTAGGTGTTTTTGAACTTTCTAGAGACCGAGCTTTGATGCCAATTGAAGTAACAATGTCGATTTACAAGAAAGTGGGGTTTGAATTGTTAATGTAACTTTTTAAAATTCATGTTAAAAACTTAAGAAAATAACTCAAGATTTATCTTGGTTATGAAAACATAAAACGGAGAACGTTCTTGGTTTTTATTATAAAACAGAGAACGTTCCTTGATTAGCTTAAAACAGAAAATCAGTTTATGTTTTATCTTAGTTAATCAATTAAGTATGACAAATAAAGAGATATGATAGAGAATACCACACAATGGTATATCCTAGTTCACCCAACGTGGGTTACGTCCAGTCCTCACACTGTGAGATTTTCCACTAAGTGTTTAAAAACAAAGAACCTTCTTAATCTTACAACACCTAGTCTAGATCAACCTTGATCTATTTAAATCTCTATTACTTTCCACCCAGAAAGCAACAACAACACCTATATAACCTTGATAGGATTTAATGTACTTTTAAACAAACTATAAAGAAAGTCTTATAGTTTGAGTTTTTACAATTGGATTGTTTTTGACAGAATCTGTGATTTCTCAACTCTTGTTTGAGAATTGATTCTATACAAAGGATCTAATAATAATTTCTCAATCTAATATAGGAATATAGATCAGCCTCTGTTTTGCGAAAAATCAGAATTTCAAGTATGTATGTGATTGACTTATGGATTTTTCAGCACTTCAATTTCTTGCTTTGATCCTGGATATTGGCCTTCTATTTATAGGCATTAGAGGTATTTAATGAAGGTCAAAAAGAGCTGTTGGTAGTGCTCTGTAGTTTGACTGAAGCCAATATATCAGATTAAAAATAATCCAGCTTTGAAAAACTGCTTTTTGACTTTTCTGGTTTAGCATTAAAGCAGTTTTGTCTTCTAATTAAAAAGCCTTTGACGTTCCTCCCTTGATCTTGGATTGTACAGTCTTGATCTTGAATCTTGAATGTAGCCAAAGGAGTTTGGAGAAGAAATAAGCCATTGCATAAGAGAATGCACAATTGTTGAAGTTATGCAGAAAAGAGAGATTTTCAATATGTCTGGTTTTGGTGATGAAGACTTAGGAGGAAATATTAGCAAACCCCTTCTGTTTGGTGGAGTGCACTTTGAGTATGAGAAGGACAAAGTGATAAGTTTCTTTATCTCACAAGATAATAAACTTTGGGATTTAGTGGAAGATGGATACATTGGTCCTACTAATGAAGATGATACTGAATTATTCATGAAGGAGAGGAATGTTGAATAGAAGAAGAATTTCAAGATGCATCATAAAGCCTAGAAGATTTATGATGAATACGATCACATTGAAGGAGTTTCACAAGTGTGAAGTAGCTATGTCAATTTAAAAGAAAGGGGGGTTTGAATTGTAAATTCACCCTTTAAAAAATTCCTGTTAAAAACTTAAGAAAATAACTCAAGATTGATCTTGGTTGTGAAAACAATAAATGGAGAACGTTATTGGTTAGTTAAAATTAGTAATTCAGTTTATGTATTTAGCTTGATAATCAATCAGTATGAAAGTAAATAGATAAGGGAATAGATACCACATGAGGATATATTTTGTATCACCTAACTCGGGATACATCCAATCCTCACAACTGTTACAAAGTTCAATCAGGTCACCTATCAACCTTGATAGGATTTCCTACAATCTACCCAAACTATATTAAATTCTTATAGTTTGAGTTTTACAATAATGATGAGATTGTTTGTTTAGAATCTGAGATGTCTCAACTCTTGTTTGAGAGTCGATTCTTTACAATGAATTCAGTACAATAATAACAAAGTAATAAGTATAATCAGAACTGAATCTTTATTGAGAAAATGAGAATTTCAAGTATATGATTGTGAATTTCAAGTACAATAATAACTAAAAATTGTTCTTTTAAAGAACTACATTTTTGAATAAGGAGATTTGAGTCATTTAACAAGTTATCAAATTCTTTTCCTATTTGTTCACATAAATGACAAGGTTCAGAATTCATTCCTATTTCTTCTGATTCTTCTGAGTCATCCCATGTTGCCATCATTGATTTCTTTTTGATAGGAAATCGTTTTGTTGGATTTCTGTTCGAGGGACATTCTGCTTTGTAATGTCCTAATTTGTTGCATCCAAAGCACGTAACTTAACTCTTGTCAACCTCTATTTTAGGAATTTTGTTTTGAAATCCCTTTTTGATTTGATCTCTTCTTCTCATCATTCTTTGTATTCTTCTACTGAGAAGAGCAATTTCATCAGCATCTTCCTATTCATTTTCTTCTGGTTCTTCTGCTAATTGTGCTGTGATTTTTTCTTGAGAAGCTTTTAGTGCTATTGCCTTTCCTTTCTTGATTGGTTTGTCTTCTTGTAGCAGTACTTCATGTGCTATTAATGTTCCAATTAATTCTTCCAGAGGCAGTTATTCAAGGTTCCTGGCTTGACTTATAGCTGTTACCATTGGTCTCCAAATAATTGGAAGGCACCTCATGATCTTTCTTACTCTTTCTTGCACTGTGTAAGCTTTTCCAAGAGAACACATTTCATTTACTATTGTAGTAAATCTTGAGTACATTTCATCAATAGTTTCTCCTTCTTGCATTTGGAACAATTCAAATTTCCTTATACCAATGTATATTCTTGTAGTGTATCCCAAACTTCTTTTGCAGTTGTGCATTCATCTACTCTTTCACTTTCATCCCTACTTAAAGCACATGATAAGAATAACTGGGCTATAGAATTTAAAAGTACCATTACTTTATCATCTGTTGTCCAGTCTGTTTCCTTTTTTAAGGCAGAGTTTGAGTCATCTTGATCAACCCTTGGTGTGAAGTCTCCATCTATAATGATGCACCACATTCCTGTGTCTTGAGACTTTAGAAACAGCTGCATTTTGTTTTTCCAAAAGTAGTAATCTGATCCATCAAAGAATGGTGGTCTGTTTGAGGATCCTCCTTCAACAATGTATTTTGATTTCAACATTCTTCTAGATCTTTTCTCTAGCACTTGTTAGGTGTTTTTGAACTTTCTAGAGACCGAGCTTTGATGCCAATTGAACTAACAATGTCGATTTACAAGAAAGGGGGGGTTTGAATTGTAAATGTACCTTTTAAAAATTCTTGTTAAAAACTTAAGAGAATAACTCAAGATTGATCTTGGTTATGAAAACAGAAAACGGAGAACGTTCTTAGTTTTTATTATAAAACAGAGAACGTTCCTTAATTAGCTTAAAATAGAAAATCAGTTTATGTTTTATCTTAGTTAATCAATTAAGTATGACAAATAAAGAGATAGGATAGAGAATACCACACAAAGATATATCCTGGTTCACCCAACGTGGGTTACGTCCAGTCCTCACACTGTGAGATTTTCCACTAAGTGTTTAAAAACAAAGAACCTTCTTAATCTTACAACACCTAGTCTAGATCAACCTTGATCTGTTTCAATCTCTATTACTTTTCACCCAGAAAGCAATAACATCACCTATCTAACCTTGATAGGATTTAATGTACTCTTAAACAAACTATAAAGAAACTCTTATAGTTTGAGTTTTTACAATTGGATTGTTTTTGACAGAATCTGTGATTTCTCAACTCTTGTTTGGGAATTGATTCTTTACAAAGGATCTAATGAGAATTTCGCAATCTAATATAGGAATATAGATCAGCCTCTGTTTTGCGAAAATCAGAATTTCAAGTATGTATGTGATTGTTTAATGGATTTTTTAGCACTTCAATTTCTTGCATTGATCCTGGATATTGGCCTTCTATTTATAGGCATTAGAGGTCTTTAATGAAGGTCAAAAAGAGCTGTTGGTAGTGCTCTGTAGTTTGACTGAAGCCAATATATCAGATTAAAAATAATCCAGCTTTGAAAAACTGCTTTTTGACTTTTCTGGTTTAGCATTAAAGCAGTTTTGTCTTCTAATTAAAAAGCCTTTGACGTTTCTCCCTTGATCTTGGATGGTACAGTCTTGATCTTGATTCTTGAATGTAGCCAGAGGAGTTTGGAGAAGAATTATAAGCCATTGCATAAGAGAATGCACAGCTGTTGAAGTTATGCAGAAAACAGAGATTGATTATCAATCTGGGTCTGCCAATTTGAACTTTCTTGAGATTTAATAATCAATCTGGAGTTCCTATTTTAATCATTTTGGATGTCTTTTGCAATGTCTTATCATATATCAAGGTTGATCAAACTTTCTTGACAGGTTGATTTTTAGAGTTACATACTGTCTTGATTTTTGTATGACTTTTAGTCCTTTTATTTTAGAGATCAGATAACCTTTTTGAGCTGGGATGAATCCTATTTGTTTCTTGCCATGTTTTGATTCTATATGAATAAATTTCCAGGGCAGACTCTTTGTTAAAGAGGTAGAAAAAGTTTGATCAACATGCTGTGATGAACATATTTGAAGCTAGAGATCATTCTCTGTTTTAATGCAGAATGTTCTTGTTGCTGTCTTTTCTACTTTGCTTGATTCTATTCTTAATTAATTTCACTCAAAAGCACTTGTTAAATTAACATAACATTTTAGAATCATAATTAACTTTCTTAATTAACCTTTGTTTATTTTCATCAAAACTTTAAATATAGAGTTTGTCTCAACAATATATGCTAAAAAGATTCAAGAATAATTATTTTCAAGTACTATATGAACCTTCTTGCACATGATAATTCTTGAAGATTTGGTTGAAGATTCATTTTGGAATTAATCAAGCTTCAATGGTCATATTCCTAAACCGTATATATCAAAGTTTATTTTTTTTTAAAGATCTTTGTTGACCTCACGCAATAAAGATACGCTTAAAATTTGTTTGGGACAATAGTGAAACCCTAATTCATTACATAAAGGGACAATAGTGTTACCTCTATTATGTTATATTTATTCTAGTATCAATAACCAAATTTTTGAATAGAAGTTATTAATAAGGCAAACGCAATTCAACCCCACTTCTCATGTTTTTGCTCCTTCAATTGGTATCAAAGCTCGATCTCAAAACTAAGCATTTTGCACTATTTGAGAAAAGATCCAAGTTTCAATATGTCTGGTTTTGGTGATGAAGACTCAAGAGGAAATATCAGCAAACCCCTTCTGTTTGGTGGAGTGCACTTTTAGTACGAGAAGGACAAAGTGATAAGTTTCTTTATCTCACAAGATAATAAACTTTGGGATTTAGTGGAAGATGGATACATTGGTCCTACTAATGAAGATGATACTGAATTATTCATGAAGGAGAGGAATGTTGAATAGAAGAAGAATTTCAAGATGCATCATAAAGCCTAGAAGATTTATGATGAATTCGATAACATTCAAGGAGTTTCACAAGTGTGAAGTAGCTATGTCAATTTAAAAGAAAGGGGGATTTGAATTGTAAATTCACCCTTTAAAAAATTCATGTTAAAAACTTAAGAAAATAACTCAAGATTGATCTTGGTTGTGAAAACAAAAAACGGAGAATGTTATTGGTTAGTTAAAATCAGTAATTCAGTTTATGTATTTAGCTTGATAATCAATCAGTATGAAAGTAAATAGATAAGGGAATAGATACCACACGAGGATATATTCTGGTTCACCCAACTCGGGATACATCCAATCCTCACAACTGTTACAAAGTTCAATCAGGTCACCTATCAACCTTGATAGGATTTCCTACAATCTACCCAAACTATATTAAATTCTTATAGTTCGAGTTTTACAATAATGATGAGATTGTTTTGTTAGAATCTGAGATGTCTCAACTCTTGTTTGAGAGTTGATTCTTTACAATGAATTCAGTACAATAATAACAAAGTAATAAGTATAATCAGAACTGAATCTTTATTGAGAAAATGAGAATTTCAAGTATATGATTGTGAATGATTTGTAAGACTTGATAGCATTTGAACTTCCTGTATTTTCTTGAGCATTAGCCTTTCTTGTATAAGTGTTTTGGAGCATTAAATGGTGGTCAAAAGAGTTGTTGGTAGTGTTCTATCTTTTTGGCCAAAACTAATATATGTGAATAAAAATATTAAGCCTTTGAATACTTTTATGCATTCTGTTTGATTGGGCTGGTTTATTCGTTTTTTAATGATCCTTCATCCTTCACATAAATTTATTGATGCCATATCTTTGATATGGAGATTCGATTAATTTGAAAACAGCTAGAAGAACGATGATGAACTTCTACAGATATATGGAGATCGATATTGAACTTCTGTAGAAACGAATATTGATTAATCAATCTAGACTGTCAGTTATTGAACTTTCTGGAGATTGATGATCAATCTTGAGGTTCAATTGTTTGATCATTCTGGACGACTTCCTGATCAATTTGGATGACTTTGTACGGACCAAGATTGATTAAGTTTCTTGACAGTTAAGCTGGAGAAGATTTATACTTGTTTTAACTTGCTTGATTCTTGAGCTTTTACCTTAGTGATATGAATGCCTTCTTTGATCATAATGGATCCTACTTGTTCCTTGCCAAGTACTGATAATATTTGCATGAAATTCAGAGGCATAATCTCTTCTGAACTAGTGAGGATTGATTTATCAAGAAGCTGTGATGATCAGTCTTGATCTTGGAGAACATTCTCCGTTTTACCCAGAATGTTCTTGTTTTCTTTATCTATTCAATTTTTATCTAATTTATTTGCTTTGCTTGATTCCTATCTTTGAATTAATTCACTCAAAAGCACAAGTTAAATTAACATAACATTTTAGAATCATAATAACATATTTAATTAACTTTTTGTTTGTTTTCATAAAAACATTATATTGAGATTTTGTCTCAACAAAGTGCACCAACAAGGAGACAACTAAGAGTTTCTATGATGCTCTGTTGTTGACCTACAAAGGAAGCGAACAAGTTCAATAGGAAAAAGCTAATATTTTGGTCATAAAGTATGAGCATTTTAAGATGGAGGAAGATGAAGACATTGAGACTACGCTTTCTTGGTTTCAGATTATGGTTTTAGGGTAAAAAGTGTTTTAAAGTAGCTACACAACAGCATATCATGTAACGAAGATTCTCAAGAGTCTACCTGACAAACCAAGATCACAACTATTCAAGAAACAAATTATTTGAACAATCTTCGTCTGGAAGAGTTAATCAACTCTCTCAGGTCGCACGAGATTGAGCTTGCACATGATGATCCCAATAAGAACCATAAGACTCTGGCTCTCTGATCCAAGAATAAGAAAGCTCTACAAGCATCAACAAAATTTGAGAATAGTGATTCAAATGATCAAAGTGGAGACTTAGAGGATGAGGAGCTTTCTTTCATTCAAAAAAGATTCAGAGGATGTGGCACAACAAGAAGAAGTTTTTCCCTTGGAAAGGTTCTAGATAGTCCAGTAGAGAAAAGGATAACAAATCTGACACGAAAAGTATCATTTGTTATGGGTGTAATGAACTTGATCATGTCAAGTCAGAATGTCTGAATCTAGAGAAATAGAAGTTCCAAGGGAAATATTCAAATTCTAAGAAGAAGAATTTGACGGCTACATGTGATGACTTTGACGAATCCTCTGATGATGAAGAACAAGTTGATATGGCTCTGATGGCTGATGTTGACTTCAACTCTAACTGTGACTCTCGAAGTGAGTACGTGGATGAAGAAATTGAGGTGCTCACCAATTTATCTCGTACTAAGTTGATTACTATTATAAATGATTTTTTTTAATAAAAATCACATTATTTCTGTAAAACGAAAAGCTATAAGTTAATTTAAATTTGACTGAAAATTATAATCTCTCAAAAATCATTTTGATGAACTTAAGAGACAAAATATCAGTTTGAATAATAAAATTATTTCAAAACCTTTAGGTGAAACCATTTTTAACTCAGTCAAATATGAAGTAGCTTTTCAAGATTTCCTTGCAAAAAACATAGATAGAAGCAAGCTTGCTTATATGTTCTATAGTGTTAGCAGAAATAATAAGAGAGCAATTGCCATTAAAGAAATAGTTGTTAAACCCAAGTCTATTCCATCTAATGATATGTGTATGTTTACTCCAAGAAAGGTCACAAAAAAATAACTTGTTTTATGCTAAAAACATGGAAAAACAAGAAACCTTTCGCAACTAACAAACTAGGACCCAACTAAATTTGGGTACCAAATAACCAAATTTTTTATCTTACAGATGTCCTTAGCTGCAAGGTTGAAACACTAATTATGGTACCTGGACGTAGATACTCACAACTCATGATGGAAGAAACACTTATGTCCCAAGACCCAACTCTAGAATATCAAAAGTAACTATCAGAGGAATCAGGAGTATTAGAGAAACTAGAACTGGCAAAGGAACCTAATACATCAACAAAATAAGAATTGTCAAACGAACTATCAGAATCAGGAGATATCCCTGAGCACTCAAATAAAGCTCATCAAGAATGAAAACCTGGATGGGAATATAAATTCCTTCATCTAGATTCTCTGATCAGAGGATGTACAGATTATAATATGAAAACCAGAAGAAAAAAAAAGAACCAATAGAATATTCAGAAATAGTTCATGTATAAGTTATATTTTTCTATTCTTTATTTAACTACATGATTTTATGTTAATAATGATGATAAGTAACTTGACCTTAAAAAATCAAAGCTAGTTGAAGATTTTGCAGGTTCAGGAAAACCAGAGGAACCAGGCAAACCAGAGGAGTCAAGAAAATCACAAGAACTGAACATAACAATAGAGGATAAGATTGTCAACATTAGAACAAGTCAATATCCTCTAAAAGCTAAAATTGAATGGAAGTACAAGTCATCCAGACTCTTTGACTATTGGGAACTCCAATGATCCTTTAAAGACCAGACCAGCTCTCAATGACACTTCTCTACTTGGTCTGCTCTCAATGATTGAACTTTCCTCTATTGATGAAGCTCTGGGATATGAAGGATGGATTTTGGCTATGCAAGAGGAACTTAACGAATTCAAGAGGAATGATGTTTGAGATTTTGTACCCATACTAGAGATTAAGAAACCCATTGGAGCAAAGTGGGTATTCAGGAATAAGCTGAATGAAAAAGGAGATATTGTCAGGAACAAAGCACACTTAGATGCATAAGTTTAGAGTTAGCAAGAAGTTATTGGTTACACCAAGACGTTTGCTTTGATGGCCAAGTTAGAGGCAATACGTATTTTACTTTCCTTAGTTGCTTTCAATAATATCACTCTATATCAAATGGATGTGAAAAGTGCATTTCTAAGTAGTTACATAAATAAGGAAGTGAATGTAAAACAACCTCCTAATTTTGAAAATATTGAGTTTCCATGCCATGTTTTTAAACTTGAAAAATCTCTTTATGATTTGAAACAAGCACCAAGAGTTTGGTATGATAGATTAAGCAATTTTCTAATTAAAAATAATTTTGAAAGAGGGCATGTTGACTCTAACTTATTTGGGAAATCAATTAAAAATGACCTTATCATAATTTAGATTTAGGTAGATGATATTATTTTTGATTCAACTAACGTCAACCTCTACCAAGAATTTGCTAAGTTGATACAACAGGAATTTCAAATGAGCATGACGGGAGAACTGGTGTTCTTCTTAGGAATTCATATTCATCAAAGTCAGAATGGTGTATACATTCATCAGACTAAGTATACAAAAAAGCTTATCAAGAAGTTCAAGTTGGATGAAATCAAGCCTATGTCTACACCAATGCATCCAACCTATTCACTTGATAAAGATGAATTGGGAAAAAGGGTTGATAAGAAAACACATAGGAATGATCGGGTAATTTCTTTACCTTACTACATCAAGACCTGCTATTTTATTTAGTGTGTGTGTGTACCATGTTTCAGAATGATCCAATCGAATCCCATTTAACAGCTATTAAGAGGATCTTTAGATACTTGAAAGACACTACTAACCTAGGTTTGTTCATTAAGGTTTCATTTGTTTACATGTTAGTTGGATATTGTGATGCTCATGACTATGCTAGATACAAGCTTGAAAGAAAAAGAATTACTATAAAATGTATGTTTCTGGGTGATAATTTGATCTCCTAGTCAAGAAAGCGACAAGGCACCTTTGTCATGTAAACAATAGATGTTGACTACATCTCTACAACAGGATGCAACACTCAACTCTTATGGATGAAGCAACAACTAAAAGACTACAAGTTTTTTGAGAATAACATTCCTATTTGTTGTGATGATACACTTGCAATCTGTTTAACTAAGAATCCAATTATGCATTCTAGGGAAAAACGTATAGAAATCATAAAATTATTTTATTAGAGATTTTGTCCAAAAGAGTATTTTAAATATTCAATTTGTTGTCATTAATCATCAGTAGGCAGACATCTTTACAAAACCTCTTGCTGAGGATAAATTTGATTTTATTAAGAAACATCTAAACTTGGTTTTTATTTCTGAATGATGTTCTGGTCTATGTATGCATTCCCTCTAGTAGAATACAATTAGTAGTTAAACTTATATATGCTCTACTCTAATACATTAAATATGTATTGATTTTCTAGTCATTTGCAATTCAATCTTGTTGTTTGGGTATGATTTATGTGGAATGCTCTGACTGACAGCCATTCACTATTTTTGTCTGATGACAAATGAGGGAAATGAGGTTTTGCGAACAATCTTAAAATAAACTGTATATACTTTAATTTAAAACATTTAAAAATGGGGAGTATATACTTTGAAAAATTGTCATAATGTTTTTTATTATTCTTATTTTTAAATACATGCTTAGAGTTAGGGGGAGTTTTTTTTTTTTGTTGTTATTGTTTTACTTTGTTTTTATTGTTAAATAAATTGTTGGAAACATTATTGTTTTGTCATCATCATGACAAAGGAGGAAGTATACCGCGACTTCATAATCCCTTCTTTCACAACAAAAGAAGAAGTCTAAAATGACTCAAAAATTCTAACTATTTTCACAACGAAGGAGGAAATCTATGACAACTAAAAAGTCTCAAACTACAAGACCCCCTTATTTTTTTTCTTTTATTATTAGGCCCCCTATTAAAATAATTTTTGAAGGGGCCTCTTAATTTGGGCCCATTATTTCATGGGGTCTAAGGGAGGGGGCTCTAAGGGCCCATAGGCCCCCAATATTTTGTTAATTTTAAGATTTTTTATCGAAAAAAAAAATCATAAACTTTTTATCGAAAAAAAATGGGAAATTTTTTATCGAAAAAAAATGGGAAATTTTTTATCGAAAAAAATGGGAAATTCTTTATCTGAAAAAAACCGAATATTTTTTATCCAAAAAAAGTCGGACATTTTTTATCGGAAATTTTTTATCGAAAAAAAATCGGAAATTTTTTATCGAAAAAAATCAGACATTTTTTATCGAAAAAAAATCGGAAATTTTTTATCGAAAAAAAATCGGAAATTTTTTATCAAAAAAAAATCAGAAATTTTTTATCGAAAATTTTTATCGAAAAAAAGTCAAACATTTTTTATCGAAAAAAAGATAAATCGATTCTTTTTTAAAAAAGTGGACCTATGGGCCTTCTAGGCCTCCAAATTTTTAGGGGGTTTTTAGTTTAGGGGGCCTTGTTTTGAGGGACTTTTAAATTATTAATTTTTTTAACCCCTTCAAAATGTGTGCTGGGGCCAATAATTAAGGGCTTGTCAAATTGACAACTCTAATCCCATCTCCTTTCATAGAAAATGAGGATGTGTGCAAAAACTTCATAATTTCTACTCCTTTTCACGGTAAAGAATGAATCCTATAACGACTTCACTATCTAACTTATTTCACAATAAAGCAGAAAGCCTACGACGGCTTCACAATCCAACTTCTTTCACAACAAAGAAAGAGGCCTACTCGGCCTAACACAATGTCAAAAAACCACAATGACTTCATTTGCAGCAAAGAAGGAAGCCTACAATTGCTCAAATATCTTCTCACGTGAGTAGACTCAAGCTGACCAGTTCTCCCAAAGAAGAAACCTTTTCAATCTAATTGAACTCTCTTAAGTCAAAAAGCTTTCTCTCAACAATGCATAGCCAATAAGGGAAAAACAAAAATACACAACGAATGTAGTAATGTCTACTGAGCAAGCTCATGCTATTTTTCAATAGATAGGAGTGCACACGGCTACTCAGCTACATTCTTTCAGCTATGCCTACTCAACATAAAAGGTATCATCCCAACTCTAGGGGACAAAGAATTTCTCGTTGATCCAACCTCTATGACAAGGCCTTCTACGACCTTATACGCCATGGCCTCCATTCCTTGAGACAACGACTTGGGGACAATTGTTCCAAACTAGCCCAATGTCCAATTTGTCTTGATTAACATACGCAACACCAATGTGACATAGTCCATAACTTCACTCAAAGGTAACCTTAAAGCAAGAGTCGATCTAGCCCCAATGATTATGGGTGGACAAGGTGAGATATCCGCCAAACATAAACATTTTTGTCTTCAATGGACTCATTTCTCACACTATAAATATTGTTGTGTTAACACCACAAAAGGTATAACTTCTTACAATATATTTTTTTGTAAGTTTTTATGCATGTCTTTTTTATAGTAGGGACAACACTTGCCAAAAAGACAAACTTAGGTCCCCAGCCTAGCTTTTCAGCTCAAATAAAAGGGAGTTGACCTTTCAGTCCTTCGATTGTGATGACCAAGACAAGTCGGATATAATACGCCAAAGAAGACAATGCTTATTAGTCAACTCCACATTCTAGCATAAGCAATTGACGTGGGGGCATCTATTCTTGATTGGACCTTGGGACTGGCCCAAGACCAATACGACCTCATTTCATGCTATATAAATCATCCCTCCTGATCTAACAATGTATGCTATCTCTTATGTCTCTCATCCACCTCAATCATATACTAATTCGAGCATTAGAGTGTTTGCGGGTACCACTGCACCAACATGTCTTATCTCATCATCAGATTCTGGCCAAACAACATTGTCACGGACCTTCTTCTTCCAAATCAATGTATCTCTGAGCTCTGATCAGAATAATTATATACAATTACGCTATTGACTTTGATTTAAACGTATCTTGAAGATATAGATAATGTTTGTAGATTAATGTCAAAATGTATAGACATAATCTATGTAATATTAACAATTCAACGACTGATTTTGAAAAATATTTATCCAACACGATGTTATTGAGTGAGTGTAACTCTTTGAATGTAATTGGATACTCTAAAATTGTAGTATATGATTATAATACATAATGTGAAAAACTACTGTATTTATTTAGAGTTTTTGTTTCTTTCTTTTTTTTTTCATTTAATTTGTACCATAATTATTATATACTTATGAAATGTAATGAATAAAAATGTCAATAATTCTTTTAATACTATTTAATTATTGCATACTATAGATGTGTTTTTATGTAAAAAAAATATTTATCATATACCTATTCTTTTCCAAACTATATAGCTGAAATCTATGGATCTGTTGTTGAATGCAAGGGTGTCCCATTTAACATGTTTGAGTGATATTTAAGGTATTAGATGTGCAATTGAATCCTTGATTCTTAAAGTTTGCGAAGAACAAAAATTTCAAATTATGTATTTTCTATAAAAATATCTTTTACTAATAATTGTTCGTTCTACTCTCATCTCAAAATATTTTTTGTTAAGATGATTGCTGAATAGAATTATGTCATCCAAAAACATATTAATTGCATTAAACATAATAAAATTCATTATCATTATCTTAATTATAATCGATTTAAAAATAAATAAATAACTTGTATAAAATAATAGAATACTAAATTTAAATTTCGCATAGACATTAAAATTTTTAAGGGTCAACCTTAAAAATAAGTATGTTTGTAAATATATAAGAACTTAAGATTATGAACTATGTACTGTCATGAACTTGTGAAATGACTTGCTGTTAATTTCAATACTATAATTTAATATCTCTTTGAATTATGATGTGTCAAGAAAAGTAAGATAATAAAATAAGAACCTTTTTGATGATCAACCTTGATGATTGATACTAACAATAACAATTAATGTTATTAGTTGGTTGATGATTGGACATGTTAGTTGTCTTGGCATGCCTTGCATGCTTGGTTTTAAAAACTATTTCTATTTCAATTTTTAAATGTATCATTGTCATTATTTTCGCTCTATTTGTATGTTTTCAAATGCTAAGATAGTAAATAGTGAAAACATATATTTTTGTTGTCACATTTTTCTTTATAAATTTTTAACACAAAAAAGAGCCACAACAATATACATTTTCGTAGTTAAAAGTGGAAGGAAAAGTTATAATGAAAAGAAGCAATTCCATATAATTATAGTCATTACGAAATGAAGCAATTCCAGGTAATTATGTAAGTCCTAATCACTACTCAGTCAACACCCGAATCAATATACATTATCACAATGAGTCACATAATTCCACAGCCTACAAATTTGTTTACTACAAAGGTTGACATCATTATAGCCTTTATGCACATCCATCCAGTAATATTAAGATTGGTCTTTTTTTTTTATATTACCATGGCCAATATGTAATTATGATCCATTAGAAATTAACCCTGCCAGCATTTTCACCCATCATTTTGACACTACTATTCTCCAATCCACTTTTAAGCCAAGCAAGGTTACTAATGTCTGTAGCTATTGCAGCCAACTCAAAACTTGGGAAAGATGGTGGTTCTGAATAATCAATGAATTCTGGTCCCAACAAAGAACTTTTTGAGTTGTTACCATTTAGAGAACAGCATCCATGACCACACTGTTGAGGTACTGACCGGTCGCCATGAGTTCCGTTAAGCATTTTACAAAAATCCATATCTGGTTTTGACGATTGTAAAATAGGTCCATGCATTGGAACAGGTCTTTGAACTGATGTTGAAGGTTGCGAACTATTGAAAGCTTGATATACATTAAAAGCACTTACACGTGCGACAGGCTTAAAAAGGGTAGGTGGTTCCCTGACTTCATGGGATAATTGACCATCAGTCCGTGCTTTGCCTTCGTGCTTATCGTCAACGATCTCCATAGACGTAACATCTCTTACTTCTGAGGATTTCAAAGAATTAACATCTCCACATGAAAGAGTTTCTTCTGATGATGCTTTGGCTTTCTCCAGGCTAATATCTTCTATCATGTTACCAGATTCTAACTTAATCTTATCATGTTCAACTCCCCGACGCCTCAACGTAGAATTCCAGTGGTTCTTAATTGCATTATCTGTTCTTCCTGGTAGAAGCCTGGCGATGGCTGCCCATTTGTTTCCATGGACTGCGTGAGCAGAAACTATGATCCGGTCCTCCTCATCTGAAAAATAAAACAATTTGTTTAGCCTATATATATTCAGGAAAGTTGCATCATAAGATTTTATAGATGATTCAGAAGTTTCTAGGAAACTATAAACGATATAATTCTAATGTAGAAAATATAGCATCCTGAATTCATTATGGTATAATTATTGCTGGAAATTGTGATCAAACCTTGAAGATCATACCCCCTGAAGAATAAATGCCACATGGGACATAATTGATGCGACATAGATACAGCAATTCATAATATATTATTAAGCAATTTTGACAAAAGAGACTCGCATGCATATCCAGCGTAGAGATTCACATAATTATTAAATCTTACAAAGCTGCAGTAGTTGAAAAAAATTTAACTCTTAAAATATTAGAAACATCAAAAGCACATAAAGCTAAATGACACAAACAAACTAACACCAAATTTACAAATACTCTTCTGTACAAGCCTATCACAAGCTTTGAGTCATATGCTGAAGGTGCCCATAAAGCAGACATATCAAGGAAAAAGAAGATGGAACATTTATATTCGTTATTTTTTACTTTTGACAAACTGAACAGGGAGTTAGTGACTTAGTTGTAAATGGGTACTCTTCGTTAAGAAGGAAAACCCCTTGGAAGGAAGATTCTCTCCTTTTGTCTGTGAATGAGTGAACCATTGCATAAGTTCTCTCTCTTTCTCTCCTCTTAAACCCTCACCTGCCGTTCTATTTCTAAAACTTAAGAATTTTATCTTAGATATGAGAACTTGCAAGCACAGGTATCATCTTGACAGGGGCGAATTGTTTACTAAATTGACTGAGGGAAAACCTCAGCATGATTGATTGTATATACATGATTAACAATCACTAATAAGTAAACTAAGAAAATAAGAGTTTCTTTGGAAGTTGGAAGGGAAGGGAGGGGAGAGGTTTGGGGGGAAGGAAGGAGGAAAAGGAAGAGGAGATAGTTTCCCACCTGGCAAGGGGGATAGTTCCCCTGAATTTCCAAAATTTATGGGAAGCAATTTGATAGGCAGAATTGCCCAAGTAGAGAAATTCTTGGATGTGCAATACTCGAAGTTGAACACAAAAGTGTAACTTGAGTGGTTCCAGGTTTTGAATTAAAAGAGACTAGACTCCAGAAAGTTTGACAGTGGCTATGGTTTGGGGAAGGAGTATGGGCAGTGTTACTAAAAGATTGGCCAATTCGTACAAGATTTGATAATATTGATGGCATAGACATCGAAGATCCAGAGGAACTACTCCAGGGATCATTTTTAGGTGAATTGATATCAATTGGTATTGATCAGCACTGTTTCTGCTATAACATCTATCTGCTCGTTATATTTCTGGTCTAGTTCTATCACTAGGCAGCTAAAATACAAGGAATGTGTAAGGCAAAGGGAACAAGGTTGATGTTTTTAGTGTGGTCAGCCACTTGGGCTTCTGTTTTAGCAGAATATGAACAAGAGGACTGAAGAAAGGAAGATTGCTAAGATTCTTGGATGTACATGAATTCATTTAAATTTTTTATGGGATATTGTTTTAACTAGCTCACCACATAAGAGGAATATACACTCAATGAATACATCAAATAATCTCACATTTCAGTCTAAGAATAAAGGTAGAAAAGGAAAGATGATTATTTAAAACAAGATTAAGGATTAACATGACAAACATGACAAAACAAATAATGACCAGGGTCAATAGATATTAATTTTCCCCGTTATTACAAATGCGATTCCTGATATAAAAAATAAACATCACAAAAGTTGACTAGATGCAAAACCAACTTGGCGGCAGAACAAGAGACACAATATCCATACAGGGCAGTTCAAGCAATGACATTTATGACGGCCAGCCAAAAATCCACCATATTAACATGGCGTTGCAGCCAACGACAGAAACATGGCATATATCATAGGTGTTGCAGCTTATGGCAGCTGGCACAAAATTTGCTACACTATAACACTATGGCTGAAATTTGCCAACACTGATACCGGGTATGAAGTTCACATGGAAGCTCGCATGATGAGGAACTAGAACATCAGGTTCATTATTTTTTCAATGTTAGATTGAAGTTGTCGGTTTAAAATTTTGCTCATCTTAGGCACACCGTCAGGCACAATTGTCAAAAGTGAGAAATATATCCTCCAACCATGATGGGCCATTCAGAGTCTTTGAAACACAGAAAAACAGGACATAAACCTATTCACAGTTATGGATCTCTAGTTATGAGTATGCAATCCTCGTGTTAAACAACAAAACTTTCGCACCCTACTTTGTCGGAGTGATTCAAGTTCAAGATTCGAGACCCCTTGTCAAATATCAACCACACAACTACAGCAGGAATTGAGGATATCAGTCAAAAAGTAATAGCTGCAATAACTACTACCATCCCAAATAACATTATTTGTATGACGACAAAATGGAAATCGATAAAGTAACAGTTAGATGAAAAGTATGACTCATGATCTATCAAAGAACAATAAAAAGTGCACAACAAATCCAAACATTCTAGAAAATTAAAAAATAACTCTATTTAGATGGTACAAGAACAGCGATGAACTGGTCTAAAAAAGTGATGAACAGTAATGAGTCATACTTTCCAAAAACTATGCATTACCATAGTAATTCAAAAACCATGCATTACCATAGCATACCCTCCAATAAGCAAGATTTAAAAATAAAATAAAAAGGTACACAACTGCTCTCTAGACCGCACCATGAAGATTTTTTTCTGTCTCTACAAACTCAAACTCTATAGCATCAACACTATTGATCCAAGGCATCCTTGGATCCAAAATGTCTCGATGTTGGACACAGACACAACACCGGTACATATCAGTGTCGTGTTTGGTGTCCATGTCCATATCTGTGCTGCGCATACCTCAATTGAGACTATGTCAACTGCAGTTGACCACAATTTTCACACCAAGTAAACGATCACAACCACACTTTAAAAATGTGTCCAATAACTTAAAGGTTCTAGTACTTATTCTTTTTAAAAAAACAAACAAACCCTAAAACCTCAAAACACAAAATCCATTCACAATTGAACAATCTCAAACCACAATGCACACAAACAAGACCATTCCACCTAACTCCATTCCTTCATACTAATCCCAATGCGTTTAACCTCGACTTAGCTTATTGAATTAAATAAAGTAAAATTGAAACAAAAAGACAATCAAATTCAAATTCAAATTGAAAAGAACCAACATCAACTAGTAAACATTACGTACCAGTGAAGGGTTTCCGCTTAACAGCAGGATCAAGTTGATTACACCACCGGAGCCGACACGACTTACCGGATCTTCCGGCGATCCCACGAGCAATAAGACTCCAGTTTCTTGCACCGAACTGACTTACAAGACGGCTGAGAATGGCGTCTTCTTCAGGTGACCAAGGACCTTTCACTCTGTCTCTACCGTTACCGTTACTGTTTCCACTTTCCGTTAATGCAATTAAACCTTCGTCGCCGCTTCCGTCGGGGTCCGCCGTTACGGTAGGTTTTTCAGGTTCCATCTGTTTGTAAGCGGTTATTAAGTTGTTGAAGTGAGTGAGAAAGTTGTGAAAAGGACGGATAAATAAATTGAGTTTATTCGCGCAAATGTTTCGGCGGTTCAAGAAATCGGATTCGGAATATGTTTAGGTAGGTGTCATCGCTTCAATTTAAATTTACAATTCTATCCTTTCTTCAAAAACCAAAAAAAAGAAATTATAGAGAAATAGAAACATATAAAGGGTTTTTTATTTTAATAACCCAATTTTTTTATAAAAAATTACTAATATACTTCATTTTGAAAATTATATATTAAAATGTCTCTTTTTTTTACTTAGTTAGAAGTCGTCATTTGTAAAAGTAATTTCCTTAAAGAAGTTCGAGTTTACAATGACGATTTCTTTAAGAATTATTTTTTTATGTACTTTCGAAAGTCGTCATTCCAAAAGACGACCTCCATGTATCTTCAGTAAGTCATTATTTCAAGAGGCCATTTGAAGAAAAAGTTATAAAAATACAAATCTTTAACATTACAAACTCAGACTTCCTTAAGGAAATCGCATTTGCAAACAGCGACTTCTAACTAAAAAAAAAGAAGTAGTTTGGTATATAGTTTTCAAAAGAGAATATATTGATTTTTTTTAAAAAAAAAAAATTGGGGTATTAAAAAAAACCCACATATAAAATGTCCATTTGTTATAGATTTTCATTTTAAAATTTAATGATTTAAAAAAAAAATTGAGAAGCTATTTTTTGTTTGCATCTAGTAATAAAAATTAATTATTAAAAAATATGTTTTTTGAGAAGTTAATAAAAACAGCTTTTTATTTTAAGTAATTATTTAAAGTAATTTTTAGATTTTTATTATTTTTAAAAAAGTGCTAACAAACAGATGCAAATTTGTCGAAACTGGTTTATTTTTAAAAAAAAATTATTGTATAAAAATAATGTAACAAATGCACCCTAAATTATAGGTGTAGTAATCTCTTCTACTTCAAATAATATTTAAACACCTTTAATTATTGGTGCAGTAATCTCTTCTACTTCAAAGCAAGTTTGAGCTTCTTTCAAATCTCATTTCTCAATTTCTAATAAAACCACATTTCTTGATGATCAAGATTTTCTTTGATATTGGATCATATATTTTATAGGATTTGGATTCTTCACTAACACCATGAAACACACATTTAATATTTTTATCATCTAGCTTTTTCCTTTGTTGCCTTGGAACATGCACATAACCAATACAACCAAAGACTAAAGAAATAAATTGTTGGTTTAGTTCCACTTCACACTTTAGGTGTTGTATCTTTAACTCTCATATTTGGACTCCTATTTTGAACAAACACCAACCATTTCACTATTTCTAACCAAAATTCTTTATGAGCATTTTTTTTCGGATAACATAATTCTCACCATATCATTATAGCTCTATTTTTCCTTTATGCTACTTCATTTTGTTGAAGAATATATGCACTAGTAAATTTCCTCTTCATATCATCATCACTACAAAATTCATCAAATTCACTTGAGGTAAATTCATCTCATCTATTAGTTCTTAAGCAACTAAGTACATTCCCTGACTCAATTTCAGTAGTAACTTTAAGTTTCTTAAAAGTTGCATTAAGTTTTGTAGTAAGAAAAAACACCGAAGTTTTTCTACTTAAAGCATCAATAAAGGTGACGAAATACATTTTTTGTTGTTTGATTCAAGTTTGATGGGTCCACAAATGTGTGCATGGACTAATTGAAGCTTTTAACTTGCTTTCCCTTAGGGTCCTTCTGGAAATCATTCTCTATGTTGCTTGCCACTCATGCAATCACTCCAAATTCTTGATTTATGACTCAAATCAGGAAGTCTTTCACAATATCTTTTTGAGCTAATATTCTCAATCCCTTTTGACTTAAGTGGCCATACCTAACCTGCCATTAGAAAGCATTGGCTATAATCCCTTTTTAAGTGGGGTTATAGCCAACTACAACACTACTATAGCTCATATTTATTATGATGTATCTTTTGGAGGTGGTTTATTTTGATGAGTATAATGTCAAATTGTTCTAGATTATATAATTGTGCATCACATTTTAAGAAAACGAAAATAATCATTAATGAAAAATCAGAAAGTCTCTTCATAAAAATGCATACAATACAATACACGAGGAAGTTTGTAGTTGTGATTTCAGTTTCATCCATTGCTTTAATTCAAAAGAAGGAGTATCCTGATATTGCTTATTGGAAGCTTGTACAAGATCTTGTCAAAGCTCTTGGCAGCACATCTAAATAAGGTGTTGGAGAATTTAATTTCTAAAACCCAATCAATTTTTTATGCACATTCGTTAAGCTCTTAATGATGCTCTGGTGTTAAAGAAACTATTTAGTTGTCTCATATTGAAAGTAGACTCTGAGAAATCTTTTGATCGGTAAGTTCAGATTATTTAGACTATATGTTAGGGTGTATAAGCTTTAACGAAGTTTGGAGGAGATGGATGCAAGAATACACTTTGTCTTCCTCATTTTATGTATTGGTTAACTGGTGTCTCACAACAAACGTTGAGGCAAAAAGAGGATTGCGAAATGGCGATCTATGGGCACTTTTTCCATTTTTTATTGGGGCGGTTTTGTAGGTTTGATAAGTAATTTTTTGGAAAAAAATTGGTGAAAGATATATCTGTCTAAAATTTCGAGTTTTCCTCGAATTCAATGGAATCGTCACTAAACTTTAATTTGAAATAGAAAAATTATTGAGAAACTCTTAAAAAATAGAAAAAATAAAAAATAGTATTTGATTCGAGATTTTGAGTTCGGAGTCGATTATGCGTAGGGAAGGTATTAACACCCTACGATATCCATTAAAAACGTGATTTTTATAATTAATTGTACAAAATTATATCAACTTAAATATATTTATTTCTTTCTATTTTAAATATGAATTTAAATTGTTTTTATAAATGTGATTTTTTGAGATAAGAGTGTGTTAAAAAAGAGTGAAAAAAAAAAATTTTATTATTGTGTTTTATAAAAGTGTGATTTTGCTCTTACGTATCTCTAGGTGCTATGATGAAATTAAAGTTACTTGGTAGAAAATGTGTATATGTTGATTGCTTTTAAAGAAAATCTGTATTGTTCTAGATAAAAAAGTTATTTTGACAAAAAACAAAAAAACGAGTTTGTTTGTTTGATTTGAATAATTATTTTAAAATATGAGTTTTAACACGATTAAGTTAAGTTGTACAACTCGTGTCTCAAAACTGAAGGAGTAAAAAAAAAGATGTCTCGTCTAATTTAATCATCTCTTATGAATATTTTATATTATTTTTTATTTTTAAATTGAGTTTCAAAACCACTAAATAGTTTAACTTGTGTCTTAGCAACTCCAAGATTAAAAAAAAACATCTAATTAATTAAATTTTAAAAAGTTGATTTTAAATTTATTTATTTATAAAAATAAATTTTAAAGCTGTCAAAATATATAATTTGTATTATGCAACTCATGGATTAAAAGATGTTATTTTTAGTTACCTTTTAATAATTTTTATTTATTAATTTTTTTATGATTTTAATTTATTAGTTTATTTGTGAAGATGAGATTTAGAACCACCAAGTTGTCACAATTTGTGTTCTAATAACTCAAAGATTAAAAAGATGTCATATCTAGTTAATTTTTAATAAAATATTTGTTATAATTTTATTTTTAATTTCTTTTTTTACTAAATATTAAATAAGTTTAAATGATTCTTTAAAATAAAATTAGTAATAAACACAAAAATAAAATGGCAAAAAGAAAAATATATGGACTTGTAACTTAATCTATTAGATAGAAAAAAAGTTAATACTAATTATAAATGTAATCCTCTTTTAAACTAATTTGTAATTTAATAAGTGAAAAAATAAAATTCATTTTAATATTAACTAGCACAACCTAAAAAAGGAAAAAAAATACTAATATAATGTAAAATAAATGATATTTATAACCATTTAACTATGTCTATAGTTACTTATATTAAATAGAATTATCAATATTAAATGAAATAAACACATCTAATAATTACTTAATGTGAAATAGTTGGCCTGAATATGGAGACTGTGAACCATACATCTATTAACAAAATCACTTTTTTTTCCAAAAGCAAAGAAGAAATAGATTTTCAAACTCACATAAAAAATTAATCTCAAACAAAACACTATCCTTTAAACCTTACATCAAAAATGATCTCAAACAAAACTCTATTCACATATAACAACACAAAAATTGTCATCTTTCAATAATATACAGTTTTGAACAGCAAACCTAGAGAGAATGAGAAAATACCCTTTCCGTTGAAAATAGAGGCGGTGTGGTGGTGTGTGGATGTATCAAATTATCTTGTATGTGTTTTTGTTTGTGTTGTTAAGCTCGGTTTGAGTATTTTAAAGTTATGGGTTGATGGGAGGAAGTAGGGTGGTGTATCTTTCTTTTTCTCTTCTTATATTAGAAACAACAAACAAATAATGAAAAAAAAAAAAAAAAACTCTCCTTTTATCTTCCGATTTTCTTTTCTGAAAATCAATCTCCCTTTTATTGATTTTTTTTGCTTAAATATATAGGCTAAAACGAGGAATGATTGTGTTCATCATATAAAGTTAAGTTCTGGATTTTGCAACAAGATCAAGCAAACTGATACAATTAAGGAAATGAGAGTCTGGTCTTTTTGATTGAGTATTCAAAATGGTGAAGTGGGAAAGTGCATGAAACGTGAAAGCAATAAACTAACCAGGCAAGGAAGCATAAATCAGGGACAGCACACACGAGGCAAGAAAGCTGGGATGGGAAAGGAAAGCAATAAAAGCAACTTTTTCTTGACATTTCTTTATTGTTTGTTTTGTTTTGCTTTGATTTTTTTTTTAATGTTAAATGTAATGTAATGAAACTATTACAATTTTTAGGAAACATATTTTTTTATTTAAATTATCTTTATTTGGTCGGACAAAATTGAGGTATTACAAAAGGAATATTACACTGATTAAAATTTTAATTTCTCAATAATGCAATTTATGAACTATACAATATTAGTTTGTAGAGGTTATGTTGATAAACTTGGTCATTAGAAGTTTGTCGGTGTACATGTTTTCATACTATAAGGCACCTAATAATGTGTTAAATTCGATTAAAAAAAATTGTTTGGCGATTTGAATGATCAAAGGAAAATTAACTACGTTAATTTGGAGAAAGTGTGTCTACCTAAGAATTTGGGTGGATTTTTGAAGGATTTTAATATAGCATTGCTTACTAATTGGAAGTGGAGAGTTCTATCGCAACATGAAGCGATTTGGTATGAATTTATGTCTTATAAATATGGTAATTTGAATAAAGACATGTTAGAATATGATAGTGGCATTAGTGATAATAAAATTAAATGTGTATGGTAGAGGTAAAGTAGAATTGATATTCATAATGATTGAGGTTTGAATTATGATCCTTTTAAAATTAGTTACTCTCCATTTAAGAAAGTTTGTTCTAAAGTTGTATAACTTGGAAGAGAAAGAAATGTATAACTTCATTATGTTTTGAAGTGTTAGCTCAAAAGAAAGTACTTAAGTATTTAAAAGTGTATAAGTTGTGTAAGTTTAAATACTGAAAGTAAAAAGTTAAACGATAGAGGATCACACGAAGAATTTATATTGGTTCACCAAACATAGACTACATATAGTCCTCACATTATGTGAGTTTTTTCACTATAGTTCTTGAGAAGCCTTCTCAACTCTTGCACTTTACAAATAAGCCACTTGGGCCTTTGTCACCTATATTTTCTTAGCCTTAGCAAACTTGCAATCTTTCTTCTAAGTCACTATTGAATTTACAACAGATACAATTGACCTGAGTCACTTTTACAATTCAAAAGATGACTGTAGAATGTTTACAAATGAGGATTTGTTAAGTATCATGTTTGCTCAACTTAGAATGATATTACACTTTTAGAAACTTAGTTCTATAGATACAACGTAGACCTTAAGTGCATTTGAGCTTTTTATCATGTTTTTTACTTTTGAGATTAGTGGGTTGAATTCTTAATATAAGCTCATATGTGTCATGTTCTGAGGTATTATCTTTATATAGAAGTGTGTGAGCTTCATGTTTATATTTCCAGACCGTCACGTGATTGTTGGGCTCGTGTCCCAACACATGGTAACCAATTAGTGAAGATGTACTTGAAGAACAATAAATATTGTAAACATTAAGTGAACTCCAGAATGTTTGTCGGGTTCATTTTTGTCTTGTAGTGTAGGAGAGAGGAAACATAAGACATATCACATATTTCTTTGTTGATTGAGTTTATTATAGTGAATAGTGCCAATGCAATTACTTTAACAACTTTTCTGTCACACTTGTACTTGTGTACTTTGTACATAAACTTTCTGGAGTTGTGCTACCAACACTCTATTTGACATTCTCTTTCCAACACTCATTCTTTTATTGGCTGAAATACATGTAGAATCCATCACTTTATGTGGACCCATTTCTAAAGTGGTGGGACTTGCATGTATTTCACCAAATAAGAGAGTGAGTGATGGAAATAGAGTGTTGCTAGCACTACTCAACTTTTAAAACTAGTGAACTTTTTAAACTTCATAAAGTTGTTGTTTGAACTTTCTCGAGTTTAGTTGTTGTTTTCTCATAGATTGTTGTTCCTTATTAACTATATTGGGAGCATAAGGAACAATTTGATATGTTTCTTTCATGTGATATCATGTTAAGAATATTTTTTTTGTATTCATTCTTTATATATGATATTAATGTCTTGAATATTCTTCATGTTTATTTTAGACATTTATTTTTGTTATATAAGTAGTCTAACTGATGTCTTTATTCTTTACCAAAATAGGAATAGTCATCTAATCTTTCACTTCACTTTGTGCATGAACATTTTGAGGTCTGTTCTTGTTTGACAAACCCTTTTTTGAGGTTTTCTTTGAACTTTATGATATTTATCAGAAGATTGTTTCATGCTTAATCTTGCTTGTGTTTAATTGCTCCAATTTTACTTAATCCTTTTGAGATATCTCTCTTTTAATTGGAATACTCAAGAGAACACATTACATAATAAGGTAGATCAAAATCACTTAATCATTAAGGTTTGTTATCATTAAAACATCATTAGAAATTTTGTCTCAATAGGAGGGATATGCTCTCGATTGACCAAGTTAGAATCGATGTCTCACGCTAGTTTTTTGAGTCAGTGATGCGCATACTGAAAGATGACCGTAATACTAAATTTTGGACTATTAGTTAGCCAGGTGGTCTACTGCACCGTAGAGGAGTTAATCATTTATCCAATAATCACTCTTATATTTTTCGACAGGGTTTTGTTTGAGAAAAAGATCTAAGAGGTTTGATTATGTTATTTAATTTGCAACTATTTTGGGTGATAGAGAAACATAATGAATGAATGAAAGAAAAGCTTTGAGAGAATAAAGAATTTTTATTTATATAATGACAAATTAATAGATTTACAAGGGATAAATTACCTAGACTATCATGTAGCTTGGTTGAAAGAATGTGATAACGTTTTCGCCCTTTATTATACTTTTCTCAATCAAACAAATTATATTAGAATTACAAAATAGTAAGAGTGGACAAACATAGTAAATCTTTATTTTTTAATTAGCTTAAAAATGTATAAGGTTTGAAATGTAGTGTGCTCAACACTTAGGAAGGTTAGCTGGTGGAGGAGGCACTGTAGTTGAAGGAGTAGGCCCATTTTCAACCTCAAAAGCCATTGCCAATCCCCAAGGCAAATGTGTTTCCAAATGACAATGTACAAGCCAAACACCTACATAATGTTTCAAGTAGAAGATAAATTAATTTTAACCTATATATATATATATGCAAGATTTGAAGTTTAGAATTCCAAATAATACATAGTTTGACTAAAAAAACGTTTAAGATCAGATAATTCATATTTTAATTTGACGAAATCAACTCTAAAATTTATTTTAAAACATAGTTGTTTGATCTTCACACGACAATACTATATAATTAAATTAAATGACTTATAGATATATAAAACCAACCTGGATTATTTGCTTGAAATCTAATAACAGACCATCCTCCAACTGGCACAGAAATAGTGTTACGTAATTGAGGATTAACAAAATTAAATTTTGGTTGATCTCTAGTGGAGTTATAATTCCCAAAACCTTGAGCTAAAACATGAAAATTAAAGCCATGAATGTGAATAGGATGATTCTCTGTGCCAAGGATAGCTGTATTCTGAAGCACAATCTCAACCGTTGAATTGAACTTCAAAGTCTTCACCTTTGTTGATTTATGTGGAAAGGCAATTAGGGAATCATTACCACTAAGTGAAAATAAGGAAGGGTCAGTATAGTTAAATACAAACGGTGGTTGATTTGGAAAATCCTTAGTGTACACACCACTAATATTGTGGTAAAATGCTTCCAACATTGAGAAACCTCTTCCTCGAGGAAGAACAAATGACTCATTATTCATGCTAGCTGAAAGTCGAGAATTTAATACAACGCAACGATCTGGTCCTGGATTTATGCATTGTTCTAGACCAATTCCAAATATAATGAACATATGTTCGTCCACTTTACGTGGAACTGGAACCCAATGTGGACCACCTGCCAACCCTGTTTAAAGACATACAAGTTTAGAAATAGGTTTCTTCGTAAAAAAAAAAAAATTTAATTTAATTATAGTTTTGATTCTTCTTTTATATTTTTTAACAAAAAAATAATTATGTTAAACAAAGTGATACAATTCTATTATATAAAATTATATAGATGAATTAATTATTCATATGTCATTAATTAATTTTTCAATATAAAAAATTTATAAAATTAAAACTTAAATTTTTACTATGTTTTATTTCGATTTTATGACACGTTGTTTAAAACATGTCACATCACTAATTTTTTATTAAAAAAATAAGAAAGAGAACAAAATTGTCGATCTTTAAAATATGAGAACCAATTTCATTAATTAATAAAAATAGAGGATTAAAGTTGTAATTAAGATTAAAAAAAAGAATATAAATAATATTTATGATACCTGTAACATTGGTGTAAAACTTATGAGCTGTTGGTGTATCAAAGGGGTCAGGAAGAATTGGCATTTTAGGTGTTGTTTGGGAGGCACCATCATAAACAACAATACCTCTAGTGGTTATGTTATTGATTGCAACATTTGAAGAACGGTAAGGAGTGAAAACCATGTAATAAGAATCTACGACTTGGTTTGCTTTGAAGAGAACATCAACGGTTTGACCAGGTGCCAACACGACAACATCGGTGTCATAGTGTTCTGTATAACAAGCATCCATAGCCACAACCGTGAAACTATGGTTTGCTATTTTAAAGAAGTGTTGTTCATTGAGAGCAGCATTGATAAGGCGTAGTAAATAGGTTTTTCCTTGCTTAACTTTGAGCTTGTAAGTCTCTGAAATATAGACAAGAATGTCAAAATAATTAGGTGTTCTAATTGAGAAATGTTTGATATTATTAGATTAAACATTATATATATCATAGTCGAATCTAAATCTAACATTTATGTGTGTGAATTTTTGATAATATTTACCGTACTGTCTACAAACCAAAAAAAAATATTTAAGTTATTAATTTGAATTGTAGTCAAAATTATATTTAGTTTTGTCATCAGTGTATTTAAGATTGTTCGATCTTTATCTGTGGTCTCTTAACTTAATTTCAGGTAACGTTTTAGTCCTTTATTTTTTTTTTCCCGAGTTGGTCTTTTATTTTAATTTTAAGTGACAATTTAATATTTTATGTTTTAAAATTTCAACAACGTTATCTTTTTTTGTACAAAAATTCAAAAAAATCATCAAAATTTTCAACCAAAACCCATAAAATTAATAATCATCTTCAATATAATGCAAATTTTATCAAATCCATAACTCAAATATTCAAATACACTTATATTTTTATCTCCAACAACATCAAATAAATAATGAAAATATGAGTTTATTTCAAGATTTAAAATATGAATTTGATTAAATTTTATTTTATTGAAGATGATAATGAATTTTATGTGTTTTGTTTGAAATATTTGATATTTTTTTGAATTTTTGTAAAAAAAAAGGACAACATTGTTGAAATTTTAAAACATAAAATATCAAATTGTCACTTAAAATTAAAATAAAAGACCAACTCGGAAAAAAAAAAAGATAAAAGACTAAAACGTTACCTAAAATTTAGTTAAGGGACCACATATGTAATTTAGCCTAATTTTTATAAAATAACAGTTCATTTAATTTTTATCCACAAAGACGTTGACTATCGTGTGATTGCATAAATAACACCAAAATTTGTTTAATTACTTGAACATAATTAATGTAGTTGAAGTTGAAGATAAAGCTTACGATTTTGAGAGCAATTATACAAATCACCAAGGAAGCCATTAATAGAGGACGCATCTGATTCCCGTGGAGCGTTACCAGTTTCTGTTGCATTTCTCTCAACCTCTACAACATTTGCACTCCACCACTCCCCTGCAATTAGTTAGTTATATCATCTATCAATTACAATCATACTTTTAAAGATTTTAATTTACATGCAAACACAATAATATAAAGTAATTTTATATTATTGATACACTAATTACTAATTTTTTTTTTTAAATTAACTGTTGAATTGAAAATAATTATCATATCATATTTACGAATTATGAATACAGATAAAAAGTTAGTCCGAAATATATAGTGTTATTTGATTGCATTTTTTTTTCTCTCAAATTCATAAAGATAATGCAATAAGATCAAATATATAATGGGACAATAAAAAGTACCAACTAAAATGGGAACTTCTTGATAAACTTTGGGGAAGGGGTAAGAGTGTCCTAGTCGTGGCTTAATGATAAGGGCACCATGGACAGTAGCACGTAGAAAAGAAGCATGTGCATGCCACCAAAGTGTTCCTTCTTGTCCTGTTAAGTTAAATTTGTAGGTATAACTTCCACCAGATGGTATTGGACATTGAGTTACATATTCTGGACCATCTGACCAGGGTGTTAAAAATTGAATTATTCCATGCCTGCATATAATATATTGTATAATGTACCCAAATTTAGAATTTCATATAAAAAATTACATCCTAATAACAAAATATACACTAGTAAAATAACAGAGCAAAATATACTAGTTTTTTTGACATATATGTTATTTTTTTATTAAGAGAAAGTTACTTAACGTTATTATATTTTTAAAATTATTTTGTATGGAAATTATTTTTTTTAAATAATTCAATATGTATAATTATTTTTAAATTTATCATGTTTAATTTAAATTTTTTGTCTTTCCCCTAAAATCTCGGCTACTTTTATGTTTAAATACATTTAAACATTTTTCAGGTCAAAGTTCCTTTGTTCAACAAACTTTACCAACTTTTATATGATCAAATTAATTTTTTCGATGTTTTATTTTTTGGTAGACTTGTATGTATTACTAAATACATACAATTTAATCAAGTTTTGTTTTCTTACACATTTTAAATTTCATTGTTACAATGGATATTAGTGTAATTAGTCTCCAAGTTTTTTTTTCTTATTATTATTAATATACTTTATTGAGATGTTGAAAATGATAAATACATGTCTATAAGTGTCAACTATATAGTTTAGATGTTTAAATGAGATTTTTTTTTTTATTTTAATTTTTTATAAAAAGAAATTAAATGGAAGCAAAATCAAAACATGCAACAATGAGTCTCTTTCATCAAACGACGACACAACTCATAAGTGTAATGGAAATAAACAATTTCTGTTTTGTTTTCTTTTGAATATTTCACCAGAGAATATTCTTTCTTCAAAAAAACAGAGAATATTCTTTCTTCAAAAAAGTAGAGAATATTCTTAAAACACGACACACAAAAATTAAGACTGATCACCGATGGCCAATCAAGTATTAGAGTTGGGCCAGTCCGAAGGGCTGAGAATAAAGCAACCTCTTTAGACCTTAATATTTTAATTTAGGCCTTAAATTCATTTTTTATTTATTAAAATTATTAGTTTAATTATTGTTTATTTTTTTCAAGTCTTATAGTACTCATTAATTTTCACTCACTATTTCTACTACTCATTGATTTTTCTGTAGTATTGTAATATTCACCAAAAAAATATTATAAAAACTAACCGGTCTACAATTTTTTGTTAGTTTTCAAAAGACCTTCAAATTTTTCTTTAGGTCTCTGTACATTTGCTGGACAGTTGACGTTGATTAAATTTTACTTAAAATAATATTTTAACCTAGTTTTTAATAAATAATATAACAATCAAATTTTAATTAAAAAAAATTGGAAAAAGGTAAAGACAAAAGGAATATGTGGAATTTGGATTGTCACAAAACTAAAATCTAATGTCCTTTTACTGAAACAGATAATTTTTATGAATTTTAATAATTATTAAATAATTTTAAATATATATAAAATTTTATATAATATTTTATATGTTATAAATTTTTAATCTAACTAAAGAAATTAAAAAAAAATAAAGATGATTTATTGAAATTGAGAGGCGTTTGAATTGAGATGATTTAAATTCGTGTATGTGGTGCGTGCATTTTGTATCTAGTAAATAGAATGATTTCTGT
>JBBPBR010000003.1:29026714-29059421 GCA_037974775.1 Cicer pinnatifidum | reverse complement strand
ATTTCTGTAAAAAAAAATTGTCACAAATAAATAAGGTAAAAGATATATTTTTTTTATAAGTGTTAAAAGAGTAAATTTCCTCCTAAAAAAAAAAGAGTAAATTTGGAATCACATAAATTTATATGTATTTTCAAAAAAATTAAAACAGAGATAATGCATTAAAAGAGATAACAAGTCAACAATATATGCATGAATGTGATTGGATAATGTTTCCAATATAAATTTTAGAGTTTTAGTCAATGTGATTGGATAAATAATCTTGAATTAAAACCATGGTGTGCTTTCTCCTCTAATATAAAAAGAATGTTTTAATTCAGAGTAGGTGAGAAAAATGTTACCAATGAATAGTAAGATTGTAAGGTGACTTGTTGAATACGTGAATGACAACAGTGTCACCCTCTCGAGCATTAATTGTTGGTCCTGGCAAACTTCCATTCACGGCAGTTATCACTTGTGGAAGACATAATCTCTCAACAGTAATGTCCTCTATCTGCATCAAATTTAAATTTCAATTAATATTACACCATATGAAACAAAACTTTTAAACACATTTTTACATAAATGTCACATTATTGTCTTTTTTTCCATGTTCTCAAAGATTAATTGTAATGAAAGCGCATCGAAAAATATAAATTTCTTTAATATTTTTTTATACAATTATTTTAGAAATAAAATAAAATGGAAGCTAAGAGACAATCTAATAATTAAAAGTGAAAATAAAAATAATTTTTTTTGCAAAAGAAATATTTAAATGTCCATTTAGTTTGAAAAAAAATGTTTCTATTTTTTATTTTTAATTATAAATTTTTATTTCATTTTGCAATCTAGTTTTAGAGATTTATACAAAGAAATATTATAAACAAATTTTATTATTTTCGGTATTTTTAATACAACAAATATTTGAAATCCGAAAACAAATTTTGCAACTATATATAGATTACACCTAAATATATAATATCTATATCATTTTTTTTACACAATATATAGAGTCTAATTAAGCTAGCTTGCAACTATATATAATTGGAAAGGAAGAAAAGAGAGAAGTAATTAAAAGGAACCCATTATTACATTGAATGTGTGTTCCACGATGGCAGCTGAAGCTAAGGAAGAAGCTAATAATAGAAAAGCAAAAGGCCATGCAAGAGAAAACACAAAACGTTTCATATTTGTAAAGTTTAATGAAATGAAAGTAATATAAATATTTGTCTATAAGTTGTTATTTTGAAACATAATTATGAGTTTCAATTATATATATAGAGAAAACATGTTACCCGTTTTATTTGACGTTTTCATCATTCCGCGTATTAGGTTTGTGTTGTGCGATTCGTGAAAAAATTAAACCTTTGAATTTTCGTTGGATTAAAAGGAGGCTGCAAAATTCTTTGTAAAAGATTTCCAGTGGGAAGAAAAATGGAAATTCGTCAATAACTTGTTACTAACACCTAAATTGGAAATTTTGAACATAAGGTGGTTTTAGTTTTGACTATATGGCCTAGAAAATTTGACCCTTGTCATATATTTATTATTATTTTATTATTATATATTATTGTCATGCTACTATACTAATGCCACTACATTGTAACTTCGTTGTTTTAAATTTGTCAACATTTACTATTGCTACGTGGGGCAAATTTTAATATACAATGACTGGTCAAATGTTTAGAGATACTTGAAGACAGTTATTTGTACATTTCAACTACCTAATTTTATGAAAGTTGAAGTTTATGATCTTTTTAATCACATATAATATTGAAAAAGTGACTCGATTAATATTTGTAAATGTAAGAAAAAATAAATGTGTCTTTTAAAATTAAATATGTCACACAAATTTGAATTAAGTAAACATTTTAACTATAAAGAATTGAGAATCATGAACTTTTTGATTTAAAAAATACTGCCAATAATCACTAAAATTTTAAGTGATTAAATATAGATTAATAATAAATCGTATGTTGTGTTGATTTGTCGAAGCGTCCGACTACTTTAGTAGTTAAAGTTAATTTGATTATTATTCATTGCAGAAACATGTTGTCAATTTGCTATGTAAAATGTATATTATTTAGGTTTACGAGTTTGAACGAGGTTAATTCTAATCTTTGTTTTAATTACCGTTAAGTTTGAATGTTTTACTTTTACATAATTTTATACGGTTTTTGTGATTAATATTCAACAAAAAGGAAGTCACTCTTTTTTATATCTAAAAAAAATAACGAAGTCACTCTTTTGGTACAAAAAAAATGTCACTTTTTGAAAGGAAAAAAAAAAAAAGAAGTCATTGTTGTAAGATTTATGGGTCACATATGTAATTAATTAATAAAGTGTTTTAGGGTCATTATATAATTAGCCAATAAACTAGGGGTCAAATAATATATAATAGTTTATGGCTAAAGAGCATAATAGTTATGAAAATTAATAGTGTAGATACCAGACAGTTTCTAATTTAATGAGGGGCTGAATTGGAAATACTGCAATTTGGGATATAACTAATAATAGTTATATATAGGGGTAATGGTCCCCAAAGCAAACACAACAAGACTATTCAGTTTCACAAAACCCTAAAAGAGAAAACTCTCTGGTTCTCTCTATCCCCATCAAGAGAGCAAGGTCTTCAGGGTGTTTTGCTGAGGAAGATCACCCAACCCATTGGCTCTATCATCATCATCCCAGGAATTCATCAATGGCAATTCCCACAGGTACGCTTCCGCCTTTGGTTATTCATCATGTAATTGGCATGGATCGTTGAGCATAATGCTATTTAGGGTTTACCAACAATGGTATCAGAGCCTTCCATGTTTAATTCATGATGAAATTCGGTTATTGTCTTTGTTTTAGGATTCAATTTGAGAATTTTGACATGATTGAAATCTTAGGGTTTGAAATTTGGGAATTTGGATATATATATATATATATATATATATATATTATGGAATCCAAATTTTTTTTTCTCTTCGGTTATAATTTCTGTGTTGATTGTTTTGGATGATTGGAACAATTAATGAATCGTGAACAATGCCATGAAATTCTGTTCAATATTTTGTTTTTTTTTTTGCCATGGCTTATTGTTTCATCGTGTATGTCACAATTTGCTTCATTCAATAGATTTGCCAAATTGATTAACGCGGAACTTATTTCAACAGAAACTAATCGATTGTGTCAATCGATTGTATATGTCCCAGGCCAAGTTCAATTTGAAACTTATTTTGTTAAATCGATTTGCCCAATCGATTTATTAATTACTAGTTTGGCTCTGTGACTTTCACAATCGGTTGAGTCAATCGATTTAAACAATAAGATTAAAGTTGTGATTGGATCAATCGATTAGCCAAATCGATTAGCTTGCAAGGCATGCTATTGACTTGGATAATTTAATTTCAGTAAATATGCCAATCGATTTGCCTAATCGATTTAAGCAATCAGTATAGTCCTTGTGATTTAAACAATCGATTTGCCTAATCGATTTAAGTAATAAGTTTAGTCTTTGTGATTTAAACAATCGATTTGCCTAATCGATTTGACGCTAACTGGCTCTCTGACTTGCACAATTTATTTTCTAATAAATGTACCAATCGATTTGCCTAATCGATTGATAGCATGCTTGATTTTTGAAATGTGCAAATCGATTTTGCCAATCGATTGTTTTATCACAGACTACAAATGAGCGAATATATATTATATGCGTGTTATTTTTTTTTTTGATAATTATCATTTTTTATGAAACAAAATTATCAAATACTAATGAACCACAGGTTATATTAGTGAACAATATTTTTATTTTTTTTTTAAATATTGTTTTATTTGGATATAATGAATATATGTTCAAGTCAAGTTTGACATTTTGAATGAGTTAATTGAAACTTGACGTCGCCAAAGTGACCTCTCTTGTCTAAATTGCTCGTAAAGAGTGTCAAATGGCTGTGTATATGTTTATTCATGCGGGTATTAACCGGCCCAAAGGAAGGTTAATATTTGGCAGAATTACATGTACACCTGCAATGATAAATGTGTGACAATTATTTGGTATACATGTGAGCAGTAAATCAGCCCAAAGGAAGGTTTATTGTTTGACATGTCTTATTGTCAATAGTTGATCGTTGCAACAAGAGTACCACAAGCAATTGGTGTTACTGTCCAAAGACTTGACACCAATGGTGCACTGGGTATCTTGAGATGGGTTAAATTCCATGATTTGAACATATGTATTTATTTATTGATTTATTTTCATATAATGTGAGTTTCTAAGTTTCGTTCTTTATTTAATTCACAGCATCTATTGCTTCCATATCTGCAAATTTGAGTTCTATTACTGTCCTTGATGGAACAAACTTTAAGGAATGGGAAGAGAACATACTGATTATTCTTGGCTGCATGGATCTAGACCTTGCATTAAGAATTGATCGACCCCCTACTCCTAAGGACTCTAGTTCTTCTACGGAAAAATTAGAGTATGAGAAATGGGATCGCTCAAATCACATAAGTCTTATGATCATAAAGTGTGGCATTTCTGAGGTCTTTAGAGGTGTTGTCTCGGATGAGATAGTTACAGCTAAAAATTTCCTTGCTGAGATGGAAAAATGCTTTGAAAAAAGTGATAAGGCTGAAACAAGTTCTTTGCTTCAGAATTTAATTTCCATGAAGTATCAAGGCAAGGGAAATATAAGAGAGCACATTATGATGATGTCCAACATTGCTTCTAAGCTTAAAGGACTAAAGCTTGAGTTGTCAGATGACTTACTCATTCATTTAGTATTGTTGTCTCTTCCTGCGCAATTCAGTCAGTTTAAGGTGACTTATAATTGTCAAAAGGAGAAATGGACTCTTAATGAGCTCATTTCATTATGTGTGCAAGAAGAGGACAGGCTGAAGCAAGATAGGACTGAAAGTGCTCACTTTACTAGCATCTCTAAAGACAAGGGCAAAAGGAAAAGAATTGAGGAGCCCAAGAGCAAAGCTGCTGCTAAGGGTCCAGAACAAAAGAAGCAGACTGAGGATAACAACTGCTTCTTCTGCAGAAGTCCTGGACACGTGAAGAAGGATTTTGCCAAATATCACGCTTGGCGTGTTAAGAAAGGTACGATTCTGTCTTTGGTCTGTTCTGAGGTTAATTTAGCTTCAGTACCTGGAAACACTTGGTGGTTAGACTCTGGTGCAACTACTAAAGTGTTTCAATGCAGGGTTGCCTGAACTTCCGAAAGCCTAGTGATACTGAAAGATGCATCTATGTAGGAGATGGGAAGAAGGTAGAAGTTGAAGCCATAGGAAAATTTAGATTATTATTAAGTTCCGGTCATTATTTGGATTTAGAAGACACTTTTGTTGTACCGTCATTTAGACGGAATTTGGTCTCTATTTCTTATTTGGACAAATCAGGATATTATTGTTCATTCGGGAATAAAGAATTTACTTTGTCTTTAAATTCGAATGTTGTTGGAACCGGTTTACTTTCTGGTTATGATAATCTTTATTTGTTGGAAACTGTGGCTAACTATAATGAAACCTTGAGTGTGGAATCACGTGGTACTAAGAGAAAACTTGACAATTTCAATTCAGGAGTGCTTTGGCACAAGCGTCTAGGTCACATCTCTAGAAATAGAGTTGAACGACTTGTGTCAGATGGAATTTTAGATTTCATTGACTTCACAGACTTTAACGTTTGTGTAGCATGCATTAAAGGAAAGATAAGAAATTAGGCGCATATAGAGCTACAAACGTCTTAGAATTGATACATACGAACATCTGTGGGCCATTTCCAACTCCTTCTTGGAATGGTCAACAATATTTTATATCATTCATAGACGATTATTCTAGATATGCATACCTTTACCTAATTCACGAAAAGTCTCAATCAATAGACGTGTTCAAATCCTTTAAGGCAGAAGTTGAGAATCAACTTAATAAGAGAAATAAAAAGGTCAAATCTGATCGTGGTGGTAAATACTACGGTAGATATGACGGTTCAGGTGAACAACGTTCGGGACCATTTGCCAAATACCTAGAGGAATGTGGAATCGTACCACAATACACTATGTCGAGGTCACCCAGCATGAATGGTGTAGCTGAAAGACGAAACAGGACTCTTAAGGATATGGTAAGGAGTATGATTTGTCATTCCACCTTGCCAGAGTCACTCTGGGGAGAGGCATTAAAAACAGCAACATATATTCTTAATAGAGTACCAACTAAGGCAGCGGCTAAAACACCTTATGAGCTTTGGATTGGGCATAAGCCTAGCCTGAAACACCTTCATGTTTGGGGAAGTCCAGCTGAGGCAAGGCCTTATAGGCCGAATGAAAAGAAATTTGAACCCCGAACAATTAGCAGCTATTTTATAGGGTACTCAGAAAAATCAATGGGCTATAAATTTTATGATCCTAATTTGAGAACAATTTTTGAGACGGGAACGACGACGTTCTTTGAGGATATTGAGTTTGGGGGGAAGATTAAGGTTAAAGATTTTGTCTTTGAGGAAGAATCGGTAACAATTCCAGAACTGATTCTTCCACCAGTTGACTTTCCCATTATTGAACAAACTCAAGATGATCTGGTTGTTCAGGAAGAACAAAATCCAGATCAAATTCAAGATCCTCAAGAACAAGTGCCTCAAGAGCCAGCTCCATTGCGGAGATCCACTAGAGAAAGGAAAAATGCTATTTCGGATGATTATGTAGTATTTATCAATGAGGTAGAGGAAAATGTTGGCATGACGGAAAACGACCCGATCAACTTTCGTCAAGCCATGCAAGATTCCCATTCAGATAAGTGGATCGAAGCAATGAATGAGGAGTATAAGTCTATGCAAGACAATTCAGTTTGGGAACTTATCCCATTACCTGAAGGAGTGAAACCCATTGGTTGCAAATGGATTTTTAAAACCATGAAGGATTCCAATGGTAATGTGGAGAGATATAAGGCACATCTTGTAGCTAAGGGTTATACTCAAAAGGAAGGGATTGATTATAAAGAGACTTTCTCTCCGGTTTCATCGAAGGACTCTTTAAGAATAATCATGGCTCTTGTTGCTCACTTTAATTTGGAGCTTCATCAAATGGATGTAAAAACAGTTTTTCTCAATGGCGACATTGATGAGACGATCTATATGGTGCAGTCAGAAAACTTTGTGTTGGGAGACACAAAGAATATGGTGTGCAAACTAAGAAAATTCATTTATGGGCTAAAACAAGCTTCTCGTCAATGGTACCATAAATTTCATCAAGTAATTCTCTCATTTGGTTTTGAGATGAATACAATTGATGATTGTGTGTATCATAAGTTCAGTGGGAGCAGACATATTTTCCTGGTCTTGTATGTTGATGACATACTGCTTGCCACTAACGATATAGGCATGTTGCACGAAACTAAGAAATTTCTATCAAAGCATTTTGAGATGAAAGATCTTGGTGACGCCTCTTTTATATTAGGAATTCAGATACCCCGAGACAGATCTCGAGGTATTCTTGGATTGTCACAAAAGAGCTATATCGATAAGGTTCTCAAAAGGTTTGGGTTACAGGATTGCAAACCAGGGGACACCCCAGTTGCTAAGGGAGACAAGTTTAGTCTCAAACAGTGCCCTAAGGGAAGTTTGGAAATTCGAGAAATGCAAAAGATCCCTTATGCTTCAGCTGTAGGGAGTCTTATGTATGCCCAAGTATGTACGCGTCCAGACATAGCGTTCATAGTAGGGATTTTAGGCAGATATTTAAGCAATTCAGGTCTTGACCATTGGAAAGCAGCCAAGAGGGTCATGAGATATTTAAAGAGAACAAGAAACTACATGCTCACATATAGGAGGTCAGACCAGTTAGAGATCACTGGGTACTCTGACTCGGATTTTGCAGGATGCCAAGACAGCTTA
This sequence comes from Cicer pinnatifidum, assembly GCA_037974775.1. NCBI lineage: Eukaryota > Viridiplantae > Streptophyta > Magnoliopsida > Fabales > Fabaceae > Cicer > Cicer pinnatifidum. The sequence continues at coordinate 29,051,569 of JBBPBR010000003.1, read as the reverse complement.
AAATCAACTTCAGGCTATGTCTTTCTGTTAGCTGGTGGAGCAGTTTCTTGGCGTAGTGCCAAGCAAGGTCTTACTGCTTCATCAACCATGGCAGCGGAATTCGTAGCAATTCATGAGGCATCTGACCAGGGCATTTGGCTGAGAAATTTTGTCACGGGGCTGTAAATAGTTGTAGGGATTGAAAGACCACTCAAGTTGTATTGTGACAATAGATCAGCAGTCCTGTATTCTAACAATAATAGGAGCTCAACCAAGTCAAAGCACATTGACATTAAGTTCCTAGTTGTTAAAGAGAAGGTACAAAGTGGACAGATATCCATAGAACACTTAAGGACAAACTCCATGATTGCAGATCCGCTCACTAAAGGTCTACCACCCAAGGTCTTTCATGAGCATACTGCTCACATGGGTGTACTACAGTTTGAGGAATCTTGATTTTAGTGGGAGTTTCGTCCATTATGTAATTCATGTTCTATGTTTAATTGTAAAGTACAAATACATTGTATTTGGACTTTCTGATCAGAAATAAAGTTTAAAGTATTCAGTTTTGGTTACTTTGTACATTTAAGTTATGGTATGATCTCATTCGGTAAAGTAGGACCAGTTGAAAATTGACATGCATTGACCAACTTCATGTAATTTTCATGCTACACTTTTCATAATGGGTCCATGTCATTTAGTTGTGTCAGTACGGGTGATTATTGATGGGTTTAGTTATGCTTATTATGACGAAAGCCTATTTGATTCCATGTGCTGATATGATTAATGGACGGGACAATTTGGATTATACTCAAGGTAATTATAATGACATTTTTGACGTCATAAAGTCTAACACACTCCTAAGGATACATGTGTGACCAGTGGGAGATTGTAAGATTTATGGGTCACATATGTAATTAATTAATAAAGTGTGTTAGGGTCATTATATAATTAGCCAATAAACTAGGGGTCAAATAATATATAATAGTTTATGGCTAAAGAGCATAATAGTTATGAAAATTAATAGTGTAGATACCAGACAGTTTCTAATTTAATGAGGGGCTGAATTAGAAATACTGCAATTTGGGATATAACTAATAATAGTTATATATAGGGGTAATGTCCCCAAGGCAAACACAACAAGACTATTCAGTTTCACAAAACCCTAAAAGAGAAAACTCTCTGGTTCTCTCTATCCCCATCAGGAGAGCAAGGTCTTCAGGGTGTTTTGCTGAGGAAGATCACCCAACCCATTGGCTCTATCATCATCATCCCAGGATTTCATCAATGGCAATTCCCACAGGTACGCTTCCGCCTTTAGTTATTCATCATGTAATTGACATGGATCGTTGAGCATAATGCTATTTAGGATTTACCAACAATTGTACAATGTATATGTACACATATGTTACATTGTTAAGTATTATTTATTAAACTTGTCAAAAAAAATATTATTTATTAAACAACTTTTATATTTAAATATCTTTGATTTTGTGAGTGTACAATATATGCTACAATTTACATGTACACGTATGTTACATTGTTAAGTATGATTAACTAAACTTGTCAAAAAAATATTATTTATTAAAAAGTTCTTATATTCAAACACACTTAATTTTTATACACTTATTTAATACTTTCTTTTCTATCTATCTATATCTTTTTATTATATCACCAATATATAATATATATTACATCACTCTCTATTTTTATTTGTCTCAAAGTGTCAATATTTGGATTTTTTGTGTGCACCAAATATTTTCTTTTATCAAAGTAGTACGGTAATTCTTATTGGACAGATTACTATACTAATACTTTTCTAAGCAGGCAGATAACACATTACTAATTCATTTTGTTTTAGACGTTTCATTGTAATTTTCAAGATGCTTGTAATTATGATCATAATCAACTTGTGAGAGGGTAATAGAAATAAAAATTGTTTAGAAAGTTCGTTACAACTTTATTAGAGAGAGTAATAGAAATAATAATTGTTTAGGAAGTTTGTGGCGACCTAAAATTTTGAGTTTTCTTCGAATTCAATAGATTCGCTACCAAAATTTATTTTAAATTAGGGAAAATATTGGGAAATCCTTAAAAATAAAAAATAAAAATAAAAAATGGTCTTTGATGCCAGATTTTGAGTTCGGGAGTCGATTATGTGTAGGGAAGGTATTAGCACCCTACGACATCCATTAAAAACGGTTACCTATAATTAATTGTGCAAAATTATATCAGCTTAAATATATTTATTTTTTGTTTATTATTAAATATGAATATAAATTATTTCTTTTATAAATGTGATTTTTGAGTAAAAAAAAAAAGTTTTAAAGAGTAAAAAAAAAAAGTTTTTATTATTGTGCTTGACAAGAATGTGATCTTGCTCCTACGTATCTCCCGGTGCGATGGAGAAATCAAAGCTACGTAGTTCTTGGTAGAAAATGTGGATTTGTTGATTGCTTTTAAATAAATTATATTTTTGTTATTTAAAAAAAATTAATTTTGACAAACATAAAGAAATAAACTTGCTTGATTTGAATAATTATCTTAAAATATGAGTCTTAAGACGATCGAGTTGTACAACTCGTGTCTCAAAACTCAAAGAGTAAAAAACAAGATGTCACATCTAATTTAATACTCTTAAGAAATTTGATTATTTATTTTTAAATTAAGTTTCAAAACCAACAAATAATTTAATTTGTGTCTTAACAACTCCAAGATAAAAAAAACATATAGTTAATTAAATTTTAAAAAAAAGTCGATTTTAGATCTATTTATTTATAAATATAAATTTTAGAGTTATCAAAATATATAATTTGTATTATGTAACTCTGGGATTAAAAGATTTTATTTTTAATTAACTTTTAATAATCTTTACTAATTAATTTGATTATGATTTTAATTTAACAATTTATTTGTGAAGATGAGATTTAGAACCACCAAATTGTCACAATTTGTGTTCTAAAAAAAAAACTCAAAGATTAAAAAGATATCACGTCTAATTAATTTTTTAATGAATATTTATTTGTTTTTAATTTATGAAATTTGAGTTAGCAAGTAAGTTAAATTTCTTGAAATAAAAAAAAAAAACGAAGAGAAAAAGAATCAACTGGACTGGGCTGAAATGGGCATATTTTCCTTTTTTGTTTGGAGCCCAACTTAACACAAGAAACAAAACAAAAACAAAAGTTAAAAAAAAGGGGTTGTTACTACTGAAACCCTAATAAGCTTACAAAATGAACATGGACGGCGGCTAGGGTAATGGAGGTTGGAGATCAAAAGTTTCAAAAGAGAAAAACAGAGTCGTGTTTCCACGCGGACTTCATCATCGAGACCGTGCACAAGAACGACGTTGGAATGAGGCCACTGGATCAGGTCGTCGAGGAAGAAGGGAAGTCAGAGTGCGAATGGAATGACCAAAAAGCATGGTCGGCATTCCAGCGACGACAACGACGTTCAAGGTTTGAGTTTTTAATCCTATTATCTCTAACATTTTTTATACTCAGATCAATAATAATAAATAATTTTCATCTTTTATTCATAACTCTAACTCAACATATTACATTTAGACTTATGATTAGGAAATGAAAAATGAAAAATGAAAATACCTTAATCCTTCTGTTTGTTCCTTTGTTTCTGTTTGTTTGAATAGTGACAAAATTCAATCTCTGCTCTAGTGTATTTTTTTTTTTACAAATTTTCTCTCCCAAAAAGAAAATCTACTCTCTGTTTCCAAAATTTCGAATTCCCTTTTGTTCCCCTCCAGTTTCAAAATTTCAAACTCTATTTATAGACTAAAAGTACTAAAGTAGTAAAACCTTAGGTTCTGGATTTTAAATGGGTTTGTTGCAAAATTCAGATTTTGAGTATAGAAATTATAAAAGAAGGTTATACAAGTAATACCTTTATTAGTATGTATTATATAAGATAAACCAATTAACTGGTTTCTAATATGTTTGTACTTAGTATGTTGTGAATGGACATAAAATAAAACAAAGTTGTAACAGGATACTGGGAATGCAAATAATATAAAGGAGGGTTTGTAATAGGTCTTGCACAAAGTCAAGCAGTTAAAAGGATGTACAATGGAAGATTGGAAGATGAAGGTGAAGACTTCATTTGTGTTGAGTGTTGGCAGGACAATGTGTGAAATGGATTGGTGTATTGGGTCCTGATGTGTTGGCATGCCAAATCAGAAACACTTTGAATTGTTTTTGAATTGTTTTTATTGTAATTCAATTTTTTATTTTATTTTATGTAAAATAAAGATGTTTAAATTTTTTATAATAATTGTAAAATATATTATTATTATTATTATTATTATTATTAAAATAACTTTAAATTATTCGGACAAAAATTAGGTACTACAGCTGCCCCTATTTAATTATATTTTACGTGGTAAAAAGATAATTAAATATAAGAACCTAAATTTTGTAAGTGTGAAAGTAAATTAATTTTAAATGTAGGAGAAATAGTGAAATAATTTGACATATAAAAAAAAGTAAATTAATTTGAAATGTAGGAGAAATAGTAAAATAATTTGACATACTCTTCGGGTTGGTTATCGATGCGTTGATCGATGTAGATAAAATGATTGTCATGTTCGTCTTTCAGTTGGTTACCGATGCGTTGATCAAAGATAAAATGATCGTCTTCGGGTTGGTTACCGATGAAGTGTAGAAATGTAAATAAAAGGAGATAAGTTTGTTTTATTTCTATTTTTAAAAGGAAACATGTATATGGTAATTGCAATGCAAACGTAAAATGAATAATGTGACACAAAAATTGTTGAATATAATTAAAATATACACAGAAGATATGCATGATTAATTCATTATGCATGATATGAGGAGTTGTTGAGTGTCACAGCCTAAAATTTCGAGTTTTTCTCGAATTCAATGGAGTCCCCACCAAAATTTATTTCAAATCGGGAAAATATTGGGAAACCCTTAAAATATAATAAAAAAAATGGTCTATGATATCAAATTTTGAATTCGGGAGTCGATTATGCGTAAGGAAGGTATTAGCACCCTACGACATCCGCTAAAAAACGGTTACCTATAATTAATTGTGCAAAATTATATCAACTTAACTATATTTGTTTCTCTTTATTATTAAATATGGATATAAAATTATTTTTTATAAATATGATTTTCTTGAAATAAAAGCGTGTTAAAAAGAGTAAAAAAATTTTTTTTTATTATTGTGCTTGACAAGAGTGTGATCTTGCTCCTACGTATCTCTCGGTGCGATGGAGAAATCAAAGCTACGTAGTTCTTGGTAGAAAATGTGGATGTGTTGATTGCTTTTAAATAAATTGCATTGTGTTATTTTAAAAAAAAAGTTAATTTTGACGAACATAACGAAAACTTGCTTGATTTGAATAATTATTTTAAAATATGAATTTTAAGACGATCGAGTTGTACAACTCGTGTCTCAAAATGAGTAAAAAAGATATCACATATAATTTAACCATATTTTGAGAATATTTGATTATTTTTTAAAATAGAGTTTTAATACCATCAAGTAGTACAACTTGTGTCTTAACAACTCAAAGATTAAAAAAGATAATTAATTAATTTTTTTTTAAAAAAAAGGTTAATTTTAGATCTATTTATTTATAAGAATAAGTTTTAGAATTATCAAAATATATAATTTGTATTATGTAACTCCGGGATTAAAATATTATTTTTAATTAACTTTAAATATTTTTTATGATTAATTTATTTATGATTTTTAGTTTATTAATTTATTTGTGAATATGAGATTTAGAACCATTAAATTGTCACAATTTGTGTTCTAATAACTCAAAAATTAAAAAGATGTCACATCTAATTAACCTTACAATATTTGATTATAATTTTATCTTTATTTTCCTCTTTTTTTTTCAAATAAAAAATAAAATAAAATTAAAAATTAAATATAAGTTTAAATGATTCTACAAAATGAAATCAATAATAAACATAAAAATAAAATAGGAGCAAAAGAGATATATAAACTTGTAATTTAATCTGTTAAATAAATGAAAACACAATTTAATAATGGGACCAAAAAAAAATTGTTTACAAGTGCAAGCTTCTTTCTAAATATTTTTTAAATAAATAAAGGGGGAAAAATCATTTTAATATCAAATAGCACAAATAAAAAAAATAAAAATAAAATAAAATCAGTTAACACTAATCACCAATAAAATAAATGATGTTTATTGTTATTTAATTACATCAATAATTATTTATATTAAATCAATTTAATTATATTAAATGACCATTATTATTAAATTAAATTATTATTATTTAAGTTAAATGAAATAAAGTATTAATTCAACATCACATGCACACAAATTGTTTATTGTTGGCTCACGTGATATAAGAGGGAAGAGGAAGCATGAATGGCAGGCTGCTTCAGTCACTTCTTGCGAAAACCAACACATTGATAATAGGTAGAGATAGTAAGGCTGGGACTAGTAGTGAGAATATAAAGCAATATCTTTACAGAATAATAATAAAATAAAAACCAAAAGAAGTTACCAAACCAGGGAAGCAAAAAACTGTGATTTCAGCCAAACCATCCAACGTCAAATAAATTAAAGTTTTCATCTTCTAACAAATCAAACTCTACTTCCAAATTTAGTCATTAACATAGTGGTGTTTATATCTTTCCATAATATAAAGTTTGAAAGCCAAAACAAACTTAAAGAGAGTAAAAAAAAATACTTGCCTTTTCAGATATCTGCAATGGTGAAGATGGAGGTGATGTTGTTGTGCGCGGCTGAACTAAAAGGTTGTAATAATCTTCTTATATACCTTATCTTTAAATCGATTTTTGTGGACTATATTGTTAAAATGAGTTTGAGTTTTGTTTTTGGTTATGAATTTGAAGAAGGATTATGGTGGATTATTTTTTTTTTTTTTTAAATCTTTATGTTCTCTGCTTTGGTTTTTTTTTTTTTACAACAATTCCTCTTTTTTCTTAATTTATTTCAAAAGCAAAGAAAATAAACCCTCTAGTTCCAAATCTCTCCTCCTTTTTTCCTCTAGTTTCAAAATTTCAAACTCTATTTATAGACTAAAAGTATTAAAGTAGTGAAACCTTGTGTTTACTAGATAAATTTTTTGATCAATAGATAAAATTAGGTTCTGTATTTTACATGAGTTTGTTGCAAAATTTAGATTTTGAGTATAGAAGTGATAAAAGAAAGTTATACAAGTAATGCCTTTATTAGTATGTTTGATATAAGATGAACCAAATAACTGGTTTCTAATATGTTTGTACTTAGTATGCTGTTAATGAACATAATATAAAGCAAGGTTTGTAACAGGATGCTGGAAATGCAAATAATATAAAAGAGGGTTTGCAATAGCTCTTGCACAAAGTCAAGCCGTTAAAAAGATGTACAATGGAAGATGAAGGTGAAGACTTCATTTGTTGTGTTGAGTGTTGGCAGGACAATGTATGGAATGGATTGATGTGTTGGCATGCCAAATCAGAAACATTTTGAATTGTTTTTATTGTAATTCAAATTTTTTCTTATTTTATGTAAAATAAAGATGTTTAGATTTTTGATAATAATTGTAAAATATATTATTATTATTATTATTATTATTATTATTAAAATAACTTTAAATTATTTGGACAAAAATTAGATACTACATTGAGTATATGTAAAATATGAGTGAAGATGCATAAATCATGTGTGAGTATTTAAAAAAATGTAAGATGCATGCAATGAAGATAAATTCCTTTTAATTAATTTTTTTATATTTTTTATTGTTATATTGTTTTTTTTTGTTTCTCCGATCCTTATGCGACTTTATACACTTATAAGATTCAACGGATCAACGACGATAACAATCATTCTTTACATGATGACTCTAGTATATCTTGTGTAATCACTTTTTTCTTGAGGCCAATTAAATGAGCATTATTTAAAATGCTTACCCTTATTTTTTTTTATACACCCATATATCTCGAGCTCCCATGTAGAACAAATCAACCATGAAACTGAATTAATTTAGAAACAGTTTAATGTACAACATCGAATGGCAATATCAGAAAATGTACATTCGTTACAAAAAATGAGACAGGGATTACAATGTGGTGGGTGTGTTTAGCTTAAGTCGGAGAGATAACAAACGCTAATCATTCTTGTAGTTTAGAACTTCTAAGAATAATAACTGCCCCAACTTGAAACGCTTGATATTTTTGTTATCCCTAACTTTTGCATGGACCGCTCTTCCAAGTTTTCAATCCATCGAGATGCTCTAATTTTTGCCTAGGTCGCCTTTTCAAGTTTTCAACCTAGCGAGCCCAATTTTTTTTTTTTTTTTTTATGCATAATATTTCTTGACTGCATTTGAGTTTACTAGAAGTGGAAGCTCCTCTCCATCCATTTCTGTGAGTATCAGAGCTCCCCCAGAGAAAGCTTTTTTCACAACATACGGTCCTTCGTAGTTCGGAGTCCACTTTCCCCGAGAATCCTTTTTTATGGGCAATATTTTCTTTAAACTAAATCTCCTTCTCGAAACTCTCGAGGACGGACTTTTTTCTCGTAGGCTTTTTTTAAGTCTTTTCTGATATAGCTGACCATGACACAAAGCTATCATTCTTTTTTCTTCTATGAGATTCAATTGGTCATATCATGATTGAACCCACTCTGCCTCCTCTATTTTTGTTTCCATAAGGACTCTTATAGAGGGAATTTCAACTTCGATGGGAAGTACCGCTCCCATTCCATACACCAACGAGAAAGGAGTTGCCCCTGTTGAGGTACAAACAAAAGTTCTATAGCCATGTAATGCAAAGGGAAGCATTTCATGCCAATCCTTATATGTCTCTACCATCTTCTGTATTATTTTCTTGATATTCTTATTTTCCGCTTCTACAACCCCTTTCATTTTTGGATGATTTGGAGAAGAATTATGGTGCTGAATTTTGAAACTATCACATAACTCTTTCATCATTTTGTTGTTCAGATTAGTCGCGTTGTTAGTGATTATCTTATTTGGCATAACAAATAGCTTCAACCCATTTTGTGAAATAATTAATAGCTACTAGGATAAACCGGTGTCCATTTGAAGCCTTAGGCTCGATGAGTCCAATAACATCCATTCCCCACATTGAAAATTGTCATGGTGATGTTAAAACATTCAAAAAGGTGGGTGGTACATGTACTTTATCAGCATATATTTAACATTTATGACTTTTTTTTACGTGACTAAAGCAATCGGACTCCATGGTCAACCAATAGTAGCTAGCCTTTAAGATTTTTCTTGCCATTGCGTGCCCATTTGCATGAGTTCCGAAAGAACCTCCGTGAACCTCTTGGATGATTTTCTCTGCTTCTGTTTTATCCACACATCTGAGGAGAACCATATCATGATTTCTCTTATAAAGTACATCCCCATTTAAGAAGAAGTTCATTGACAACCTCCTTAAAACCCTTTTGTCGTTCTGTGAAATACCCAATGGATATTCCTTATTCTTAACATATGTTTTGATGTCATAAAACCACAGCTTGCCGTCAAACTCTTCTTCTATTGATAAGCAATATGTAGGTTTATCTCTTTGTTGAATTATTATGACCGGCACGTCTTGATTAGTGGTTATTTTGAACATTGACGACAAAGTGGCCAAGGCGTCAGCTAACTGGTTTTCTTCTCAAGGGATATGGTGAAAAGTAATCTTCTCAAAGTGTTTTGTTTATTCTTTGATATGGGTGTAATACAGAATCAATTTGGAATCTCGCGTTTCCCACTCTCCTTTCGTCTGATGGATGACCAACAATGAGTCTCCATATACCTCAAGAAAGTTTACATTTGATTCGATAGATGCTTTAATGCCCATAACACATGCCTCATATTTTGCAATATTGTTTGTACAATCAAAACACAACCTGGCTGTAAATAGAGTGAACTGGTTCTCAGGGGAAATCAAAATGGCTCCAATTCCATGTCCCAACGCATTAGAGGCACCATCAAACACCAACATCCAATTTTCTTTATCAGATGATTTGGTCTCTTCACATAAAGTCATTATGCCTTCATCGGGGAATTCACACTGCATTGATTGATAATCTTCTACCGGTTGTTGGGCCAAATACTCTGCTAGTGCGCTTCCTTTGATAGATTTTTGTGTAACATATACCAAATCGTATTCTTATAACAACATCTGCCAACGGGAAATCCTTCCAATAAGAGCAGGTTTCTCAAAGATGTACATAATTGGGTCCATTTTAGACACCAACCAAGTTGTATGATATAACATGTATTGCCTCAACCGACGAGCAGCCTATGCCAATGGCAACATGTTCGTTCAAGCAGTGAATACCTTGTTTCACAACTGGTGAACTTTTTGCTCAAATAATAAATAGCATGTTTTTTCCTACCAGATTCGTCATGTTGTCCCAGTACACATCCTATTGACTCATCAAGTAATGTTAAGTAAATAATAAGCGGTTTCCCAGTAACAGGAGGTACTAAGACGGGAGGTTTTGATAAGTACTGCTTACTTAATCTTTTCGAAAGCCTTTTGACAATTCTCATTCCATTCAACCTTTTGGTCTTTGCGCAACAATTTGAAAATTGGCTCGCATGTAGCGGTGAGATACGATATAAACCTCGCAATGTAATTCAATCTACCCAAGAAGTCACAAACTTCGTATTCCGTCCGTGGAGCTGTCATTTCTTGTATTGCTCTTACTTTATCTATGTCTACTTCTATCCCTTTTTGACGAACGACAAATCCAAGTAACTTGCCTGATCTTACACCAAAAGTGCATTTAGCAGGGTTTAAACGAAGTATGAACTTCCTTAGTCTCACAAACAACTTTTAAAGGTTAACAATATGGTCTTCTTCGGTACGAGACTTTGCAATCATATAATCCAGATAAACCTCTATCTCCTTATGCATCATGTCATGAAACAAAGTTACCATTGCTTTTTGCTCTTTGATAGGTTGCCCCAACATTGTTCAATCCGAATGGCATCACTTTATAACAGAATGTTCCCCATTGTGTGACAAATGTGGTTTTTTTCCATATCTTCGGGAGCCATCTTGATTTGATTGTACCCTGAGAAACCATCCATGAAGGAGAAAAGAGAATATTGAGCAGTGCTATCCACTAGGACATCAATATGAGGCACAGGAAAATTGTCTTTAGGACTAGCTTTATTTAAATCCTGATAGTCAACACACATTCGAACCTTTCCATCCTTCTTTGGTACTGGTAAAATATTAGCCATCCATTGAGGATATTTTGCTACTGCTAAGAAACCAACATCAAATTGCATCTTGACCTCTTCTCTAATTTTAAGTGACATATCAGGTCTCATCTTTCTCAACTTTTGTTAATTGGAGCGTATTCAGGCTTGTGTGGTAGCTTGTGTTCAACTATGACCATGCAAAGACATCCACATAATCAAATAAGAGTTTAACCAGCTTTTCTTGTTCACTTTCTTTCATAGACATACCAATTTTAACTTCTTTCTTATCATGTTCATTCCCTAAGTTGATCACCTCAACATGTTCTTGATAGGGTTGGATTATCTTAGCTTCCTGTTCAATTAACTTTTCTAGTTATGGGGGAGGCTCACAGTCATCTTCACAATCAGCGTGATTAATTAGACATTCACAATTACAAGAAAGGGTTCTAGCGCTGCCATTTTCAACATATTCATTTCCGACTCTGCATTGTTTAAATTAAGGGGAAAAAAAAAAAAGAAAAAAAAAAGAATAAGGATTGCCAAAAAAAAAAAAGAGAAAGACAAAACTAGTTGGAGAATTCAAAAATGCATTTATTGATAATAAGTACGGAATTTAAATACATATGCCCTAGTTAATTATCCTTATAGCCTTGGGCATAGCAAAAGGAGTTAAAAAAATACATAATTACTTTGAACATGAATTAACAAACACGGGAAACTCGAGGATCTTCCAATTGTTGAGACTGGTGTTTGGAGGACAAGGGTACACTAGTTTGAGGGTGTCATCATCAACATGATCGTTTTTCATAACAGCCACTTGATGAGCATATATTATTTCGGCGCTTTGAAAAGTTTGGCAAATGTCACAAATAGGAATCTTCTGTGAATTCGGTATCCAGTTTTCTCTTTTTCCCTTCGTAGCCTTCTCTTTATCAGCTTGAGTAGGTACATATCCCAACCCGTACCTATTGTTCTTTTCTGGTATTTCTATCAACTTCCCCAAATTAACAAAAACACCTCTTTCCAACATTGATTTGGTAGACTTCAATGATGTGGTAGATAGTTTTGGTTCTTTTAAACAATATTCTACACCCAAGAAGACGGCATTGGCAATTTCTAATGCTTGAAACGAAGTCTCTATGGCTTCCTCCGTGTTTTCAATGTAGTTTGTAGAAGATAAATGACTTACTATCATATCTTCTTCCCCAGATATATTACCAGCTTATTGTTCACTATAAACTTTAGCTTTTGATGGAGAGTGGATGTCACTGCTCTAGTAGCATGAATCCATGGTCGCCCTAAAAGACAACTGTACGCCGGTTTAATATCCATCACTTGGAAGGTTATCCCAAAGATATGGGGTCCGATTTGAATTGGCAGGTCAATCTCACCAACAACTTGTCTTCTAGATCCATCAAACGCTTTCACCACCAAAGCACTAGGCTTCAAATAGGATCCCTCAACAAATAGTTTTGACAATGTTGATTTAGGCATGACATTTTATGATGAACCATTATCTACTAGCACTCGTGCAAGAATATGATCGTGACACCTCACAGAGATGTGCAGTGCTTTATTATGCTCTGTCCCTTCAACTGGTAATTCATTATCGCTAAAACTCAGGCAACTACTAGCAGCGATGTTACTAACAACTCCATCAAACTGATCGACGATGATATCGTGAGTAACATGGGCTTCATTTAAAACTTTCATCAGTGTTCTTCTATGTGCTTCAGAGTTTAATAACAAGGAGAGAACTGATATCTTGGAAGGGGTTTGATTTAGCTGATCCACCACCTTATATTCACTTTGCTTGATAAACTTCAAAAATTCATTAGCTTCTTCTTCAGACACCGTCTTTTTAATGGTCTCTTGTCCTTTTATGGAATGATACATATCTTTTTTCCCTTTTTCTCCATGAACCTCATTTTTCCTAAGTTGTTCAAGAGTGTATACTCGACCACTCCGAGTCATTCCACCAATCCCTGAGATGTTAGTGACATTAGTTCCTTTAGGTTCACAACCCTCACTTGGTTGATGATTGGCCAAGTGAGATGTGACTTTGTATTTCCACGGTACGGCCTTGGTATTTTCATAAGGAAAAGGGATTGGTGCTTGGACAATTATTGCATTTGGCTTGCTTGGAGTTGACTTAAGATTCTCTTTTTTGTAAAGAATTTCCAATGGTTTTGGGAAAGATATATTATTTTCCACACACGGCCCCATGGTGAACACATGACCATCTGTTGCATATTGGTCTATCCCATCTTCAATGACATTGACAGAGGCATCCCCGTGGCCCGGCAAAGGATTACTCCCTATGTTGGGATCGTCCTCCTTGAAGGTAAGCCATTTTGTATTAATCAATTCTTGCACTTTAGATTTTAGGGCTTGACAATCTTCAATGGAATTCCCAATGCCTACTGCATGATATTCACATTTAGAATTTGGATTATACCATTTTGGAAATGGTGGTTCAAGAGGTTTCATCGGTCTTATGACTACCATTGAATTTTGAAGTAAATGGGGCAACAATTGGCTATACGTGACGGGAATTGGATCAAAACGGGTTATCTTTTTTCTCGATTGACAGGTGGTCTGTAGTGATTCGAGATTGGGTTCTGGTTCCATTGATTTTATGGAGAAAATGTGGTAGGTGGTGGTTGATAAAATGGTGGTCTTGAAGGGTGATATTGAGGGTATGAAACTTGTGTGGTTGCGGCCACATATGGATAAGGTACGTAAGGAGTTTGTGGTATCGGGGGCTGGAAATTTGGGGGTCGATAAGAATGGATGGGTGGAAAATAGGAGACTTTGGGGTTTTCCATTACATCATTGGCATCCCCTTCTCTTTTTTTTTTTTTTTTTGTGAATATCGTCTGGGTCGTTTCACGCTAGTTGCTGCACATACTATCTTGCCACTCCTCATCCCACTTTCTATCCTTTCTCCTATCATGACAAGGTCAGAAAAGTTTGATGACATACTCCCAATCATCTTATCATAAAAAGGCGACTAGAGAGTATCCATAAACATACCAACCATTTCTCTTTCAGATAATGGAGGTTCTACTTGTGATGCCATTTCCCTCCACCGTTGTGCGTATTCTTTGAAAGCTTTGTTGTCCTTTTTCAATGAATTTTGAAATTGCATCCTATCAGGGGCCATGTCAACGTTGTACCTGTATTGTTTCAAAAAGGCATCAACTAGGTCTTTCCATGGACGAATTTGATTTCGCTCAAGATGCATATACCAACTTAACGATGCCCCACTCAAACTGTCTTGGAAAAAGTGAATGAGAAGTTTATCGTTATGAGCATGAGATGCCATTTTCTGCAATACATAGTTAGATGATTTTTAGGACATGTGTTGCCCTTGTATTTTTCAAAGTCAGGAACCTTGAATTTGGGAGGGATAGTCACATCAGGAACCAAACACATATTGAAAGCTTCAAGGCCATAAACATTATACTCCTCAATAGCTTTTATTCGCTCTTCCAAGACATGGAATTTTTCCTTTGATTGTGTATCATCCATAATGTGAGATTGATGCCAACTCCCATTAGCATCAAAATGAGGAACTTGGAGTGCAATATATGGAATATTTTCTTAGGGTTGAGTGTTTTGGGGTGACAGATAGCCCGGATGAGATAGAATTTGTGATTGGTTTGGGTTTTGGGGATTGACGACTAAAGGTGGAGTATAACCGGGTAGAAGACCGTACATAGGAAATTGCATAGTTGTTGCACGAGGTTGTTGGGTAGTCGGTGTAAAGCCTGGTAGGTGAGAAGGAGTGGTTTGGTGTTCTTCATTTGCAGTCGGAGGATTCTCATCTATATTCCCCTTCCTTGACAAAGCCTGTATAGCTTCTAAGATTTGATCAACCTTGTCTTTCAATAGGTTGACATCCATTCTCATCACCTCTTGATTTTGCTCAAGTTCTTCCATGATCTTTGAGTTTGCACGAGTCCGATAAGGATGTCAGGGAAACAGCTTTATTGATTTTTTCTGTTTTTTTTTTTTAAACAATAAAAAATTTATGAGTATGTATTAAACATGAATGGAATGCAATTATTATCTCATTTTTTATTTGGATATTGGGGAATCATAAATTTTACGTAAATTTTAATAAAATGAATTATTAGTGAAGAAGAAATATGGAAATCGGTAAACAAAACAGCAAATCCTTCATTGATGAGAAAAAAGTACATTGCATTTAAATTAAAAACTACATCGACTATGGTATTTCAATCATCTCTTTCAATAGGACAACCAATCCTTTCCTCCAATTCTTCTATCAAATGTTTGCAATATTCAACGAACTTGTAGACTTTGATTGGAGTATTGAGTGGGTGCATGATTGCATCAATCTCTCTTAAGTGTTTTGGAATTTTTATGATTGCCTGATTAGCTAGCATTGCAAATTTTGAAAAGCAATCTTTCCAATGTTTTCCTTTATCTTCCAACTCTTTATAAATCTCTTGATTCTTCAATTGTCCAAGCAACACCATGAAACGCTCCTCCTAATATATGGTTTCATCCTTCAAGTCATCATAGATCTTTTCTTGATAATCAATGTAATTCTTCAACTCACTAGAAGTTTCCATTTCTGTTTTTAGTGTATCTTGGTGTTTTGAAAGTAATTCTTCAATTTCTTCCTTCTGTTGCCTCTCATTCCTTACTTGACTCTCGTATTTAGCTACCATTTCTTTCAGTTGTTTCTTTAAATCTTCAAACTATTTTTTTATCTTCTTCTCAGAGTTTGTTGATTTTGTCCACAACTGCTTCCACATATAGGCTTCTTTGATAGCTGCATTCTTTTCTTCCTTTTGCACATCTAACTCTTCATTTGCACCTCTCAAACAATCTTGTATGTCAAGTTTATTTTCTTTTTCAATTTTCAACCTCTTGTTGCTTCTTTCAATAAACTGACTTTTACATGTGTTTTCTGATCGTAAGTTCTCGTTCTCTTGGGAGACTTTTTCTAACTTTGCTTGTATCTCTTTTTTCTCCTCTTCAGATTTTAACAATGATGCTTTGAGCTCTTCTATTTCTTCCTTTGTAACAAAGGTAGGTTCAGGCATTTCCTGATCATTTAAGGATGTACTATGGAAAGGCAACTTGATTTCTTGGACTCTCTTCTTTACCCATTGTTGATAAGGTTCTTTTGTGCTGCAAGTTCTACATCTGAGTACTTTTCCTTTGCTAATGATCAATTCTCAGGCTCGACTTATCCTTCTCAACATTGGTTGGTCTACTATCCCCGTATTGTGCAAAACAAAAGCTTCCAATGACTTATCATCTGGCTTGTCCAACATTGGGTAGCCAAGTTGTCTCAGAGCTACCATTCGATTGTAATTAATACATCCTTTCATTCCCATGAGAGGTACATTTGGAAAATCTCCGCATCGACATATTACCTCTTCCACCCCTTGTTCTCTATAGGTACATGAAATTGTATCCCTAGTAAGGCTAGCTATACTCTGAGCCCATTCACGATTACTCTTAACACCAACATGATACCCTTTCTTGAACATGTGAGACACAAACCAAGAATACAACACTGGAACACAACACAAAATTGTTCCCCCCTTCTTCTCATGTCGCATGTGCAGAGAGTAGTATACATCAGCTAGAATCGCGGGAACTGGGTTTTGTTTATGTTTGTTAAAAGCTAAGAAGACATTTATGGCAGCAAAATCTACAAAGTTATCAGGGTTTGGGAATTAAAAATATACCATAGATAATGAGAGCCAAAACATCTATAAAAGTACTCCATTATTTTTTAACGGCTAAATCTTGGCACTTGTGCTCTAGATATTTTCTTGAAAACCCATGAATAGCCCCTTTTTCCTCTTTTGTACTTGCCAACTATCTTATGTCGATATTCAACACTTCAGCAATTGTGTCCAACTTCGATGGTTGCCCAGTATATTGATAAGGATTTCCTCTCTCTAGGGAGTAACCCAATATTCGTTCAAAATCCTCTAATGTCGGGGCCAACTGAAAATCTTGAAATGTGAAACACCTTAAGAGAGGATCGTAATACTGAGCCAATGTCGTGAGGGCCCCTGTTTGCATATTTACTGCCAAGAGATTTAAGATCTTCCCATAATTGTGAAAGAAACTAGCACGTTATATAGTTTTCATTTGATTGATGATGTCTCTTAAACTTTTCAAATCAGGCTGCTTGAACTTTAAAAGTAAGGTTTTTCTTACTTCCGATTCCATTGTCCACTTAAATAACACGTGACGAAGATTTGTATAATTCCTCAAAAATTCTGAAAATTTATGCAAAATGCTATTATGTTTTATTTTTTCCTTAGAAAAAGAGAAAAAAAAAATGTCATGAGATATGAATGAAACTAATATTTATATATATATATATATATATATATATATATATATATATATATATAAACTCTTGAATATATGAGATAATTTTTTTGGTTTTTATGGATATTCTTACAATGAAATGGTCTATTGGCTTATGTAGTGAAATTCTCACAAGGGAGGCTCTATGGTTCTAAACACGGTTCCTAGAGCCAATAATCCTATTTTGGAATATTGTCAACAACAATAGGTAAACTATTTGGAGTGACAATAACCTCAACGGGATCAAACTCTAGGTGAGATCTTCATGCTAACCAAACAGGATGTACATCCATAAGGCTACCACTACGCAATCTCGAATCTAAACTTAAGTTTTGTTCAAACTCGGGTATAAGGTTCCACTCATAAGTGTGTTTCTTAATAAAAGTGTAGGCGTTGAATAAGCATAATTCAATAAATCCATAATACTAACAAAACATATATACATATACAAAATAAATAGATAAATAAAATAAAATAAAATAAAATAAAAATAATCTACTAGCTTAAAAGAATATTATAATGTTAGCTAATACTTATTAAAAAAAATAATAAATACATAAAGAAAATGAAAATAAAAATAAAAAAACAAACAACTATAGGAAAAGTTAAAAAAAAAAATTACGCACAATTAATTTGTTAGGCTTGACTCTCTAAATTTCCCCAGCAGAGTCGTCAGCTGTCGCGGCCTAAAATTTTGAGTTTTCCTCGAATTCAATAGAGTCGCCACCAAAATTTATTTTAAATTAGGGAAAATATTGGGAAACCCTTAAAAATAAACAAAAATAAAAAACTGTCTTTGATACCAGATTTTGAGTTCGGGAGTCGATTATGTGTAGGGAAGGTATTAGCACCCTACGACATCCGTTAAAAACGGTTACCTATAATTAATTGTGCAAAATTATATCAGCTTAAATATACTTATTTTTTGTTTATTATTAAATATGAATATAAATTATTTTTTATAAATGTGATTTTTGAGATAAAAGTGTGTTTTAAAGAGTAAAAAAAAAACTTTTTATTATTGTGCTTGACAAGAGTGTGATCTTGCTCCTACGTATCTCCCGGTGCGATGGAGAAATCAAAGCTACGTAGTTCTTGGTAGAAAATGTGGATTTGTTGATTGCTTTTAAATAAATTATATTTTTGTTATTTAAAAAAAATTAATTTTGACAAACATAAAGAAATAAACTTGCTTGATTTGAATAATTATCTTAAAATTTTAAGACGATCGAGTTGTACAACTTGTGTCTCAAAACTCAAAGAGAAAAAAACAAGATGTCACGTCTAATTTAATACTCTTAAGAAATTTAATTATTTATTTTTAAATTGAGTTACAAAACCAACAAATAGTTCAATTTGTGTCTTAACAATTCCAAGATAAAAAAAAACATATAGTTAATTAAATTTAAAAAAAAAAAGTCGATTTTAGATCTATTTATTTATAAAAATAAATTTTAGAGTTATCAAAATATAAAATTTGTATTATGTAACTCCGGGATTAAAAGATTTTATTTTTAATTAACTTGTAATAATTTTTACTTATTAATTTGATTATGATTTTAATTTAACAATTTATTTGTGAAGATGAGATTTAGAACCACCAAATTGTCACAATTTGGGTTCTAAAAAAAAACTCAAATACTAAAAAGATATCACGTCTAATTAATTTTTTTAATAAATATTTACTTGTTTTTAATTTATGAAATTTGAGATTTAATTAGCAAGTAAGTTAAATTTCTTGAAATAAAAAAAAAAAAAGGAAGAGAAAAAGAATCAACTGGGTTGTGCTGAAATGGGCATATTTTCCTTTTCTGTTTGGAGCCAAACTTAACACAAGAAACAAAACAAAAACAAAAGTTAAAAAAAAGGGGTTGTTACTACTGAAACCCTAATAAGCTTACAAAATGAACATGGGCGGCGGCTAGGGAAATGGAGGTTGGAGATCAAAAGTTTCAAAAGAGAAAAACAGAGTTGTGTTTCCACGCGGACTTCATCATCGAGACCGTGAACAAGAACGGCGTTGGAATGAGGCCACTGGATCAGGTCGTCGAGGAAGAAGGGGAGTAAGAGTGCGAATGGAGTGACCAAAAAGCATGGTCGGCATTCCGGCGACGACGTTCAAGGTTTGAGTTTTTAATCCTAGTATCTCTAACATTTTTTATACTCAGATCAAGAATAATAAATAATTTTCATCTTTTATTCATAACTCAAACTCAACAGATTACATTTAGACTTATGATTAGGAAATGAAAAATAAAAAACGAAAATACCTTAATCATTTTGTTTGTTCCTCTGTTTCTGTTTGTTTGAATAGTGACAAAATTCAATCTCTGCTTTAGTGTATTTTTTTTTATAAATTTTCTCTCATAAAAAGAAAATCTACTCTCTGTTTCCAAAATTTCAAATTCCCTTATGTTCCGCTCTAGTTTCAAAATTTCAAACTCTATTTATAGACTAAAAGTATTAAAGTAGTGAAACCTTGTGTTCATTAGATAAATTTTCTGATCAATAGATAAAATCAGGTTCTGAATTTTATATGGGTTTGTTGCAAAATTCAGATTTTGAGTATAAAAATTATAAAAGAAGGTTATACAAGTAATACCTTTATTAGTATGTCTGATATAAGATAAACCAATTAGCTGGTTTCTAAAATGTTTGTACTTAGTATGCTGTGAATGGACATAATATAAAGCAAAATTGTAACAGGATACTGGGAATGCAAACAATATAAAGGAGGATTTGTAATAGCTCTTGCATAAAGTCAAGCAGTTAAAAGGATGTACAATGGAAGATTGGAAGATGAAGGTGAAGACTTCATTTGTGTTGAGTGTTGGCAGGACAATGTGTGGAATGGATTGGTGTATTTTGGTACTGATGTGTTGGCATGCCAAATCAGAAACACTTTGAATTGTTTTTATTGTAATTCAATTTTTTTTATTTTATGTAAAATAAAGATGTTTAGATTTTTTATAATAATTGTAAAATATATTATTATTATTATTATTAAAATAACTTTAAATTATTCGGACAAAAATTAGGTACTACAATGTTACCACTTTATTATAAGTTAATTACCTCTTAAAAAAAATCATAAAATCTCATTTAAGTGAATGGTATTAGACTATGTCAAAACATGGACAATGGAATTCAAGAGGCAATAAATGATCAGAAAAGGTGAAGTGGGCGATTTAAATGAGGAAGAGAGATGTTAGTCAAAATAGGTTTAGCTCAATTATATCATTTGTGATTGTTACGCAATGTAACGTCCTAGACCTCAAATTAATATTAATTTTTTTTAAATAATAAAATTTTTCAAGAAGATATATAAACTTTTAAATATTAAGAATATCACTTAATTATAAATATGTCACATTAATTCAAAATTTTCATCAAACTTAGCAACTCAAAATCATAATATTAGACGAAAAAAAATCCTTTTTGTAGTACACATAAATAAGTTTAATAATAAATACAAATGTAGTCTCAATCCAATGTCACTATTAGAGGGGAAATTCCCAAAATAAAAGAAGTTATCACAATGTATATATATATATACTATTTTACCCTAATTGTCCCAATGTGTATGTAGTTTTGTAACTGATAAAAGTCTTGAAATAGTGTGACTAAACAGACCTTCAACGGTACACCTCGAACGATACCTCCGATGAAGATCTTGCTTAAACCGTAATTACTAACAATTCTCTAAGAGTTTGAATATATAATTAGCTAGATTTTAAGACAACCCAAGGATATTATAACAACTTACAAACGTGGTGCTTACCAAAACATTGGGTTCATAAAATGCCTTATAAACCTATCCTTAACAAGGTCCTGGTAATGTCATAAAAATCGTATTTTAAAACAAATCTCTATTTTCGTATAACGACACTTATAAAATTTTAATTTAGTTTGAGATAATTTGGACATACCCCTAACATCCTAATAACCTTAAGAATGTAAAGAAATAAATTAGACATTATCTCTTTAATCTTTTTATGATGATACCCTAACTCCTCCAAAAGATCAAAAAAACCTCGTTACATTGATAACTTGCTCAAATCGGGACTAGAACCTCAAAAATCACTCAAACTCACCAAATTTTAAGAGACAAAGAGTCTGGAAACGAGAATGTTAGAAATAGAGGATTGTGTGAAATTAGTGAGGAGAAGAGGGTTTGAAGCCCTATATTTATAGCAAGTCTTCCTTGCACTCGCTCAACGAATTTGCTCTTTCCATAAATCTTTTTTTTTGTCCCGGATCATCCAGAACACACCATGTGTCTTAGGCCAACCAATGTCTGACACGTGTTTCGTGATGTCTAAGCCTGTTTACACGTCTAGGGTACATGAATTTTGTTTAGCGAAATTATATTAGCTTAGTGAATTGTTCAGGTCTGACTAGGGCTAAGCTTGAGTCGACAGAATTCGCTTAGCGAAATCTGGATTCACTTAGCAAACTTATGTTGGCCAAAACTCGTTTTTCTCTCTTCTAGCCCAAGTAACCTTGCTTAATCAAGAAGTAAGCTCCTTAAAACAATCCTAATACATTCTCAACTCATCATAACACTTAATGATCAATTCTAACGACATTTTAACTTCTATAAATGAAAATAGGGCTATTACAACAAGGGATTTTCCGATCTTGATGACATAATCGCAATTGTTCATTTGATTGAAATAAATGGAGCTACAATTATCATATCCAAATTGAAGTTGTTGTAGTTCTCAAAACTTCCAAAAATAATATGGTATTTGATATTCTCATAAGATTCAAATAATTGTAAATGTGTTCCTCCTAGTTGTAATAATATACTTTGAAGTTAGAAGCACAAGAATCGTGTTCTTCGCTTTCATCGACAAAAGCGTAAGCATGATGTTTCTCTAATACATTGTTACTAATCACATGATAAAAGAAATGCAGATTCGTGTTATAGAAAGAAAAAAAGCTTGAAAGTTTGATAGAGAGGTAAACGAGTAAATAATCATTTTTGTCCCTATATATGTAAGATGATGTCAAAATAGTCATTGAATGTATGAAAAATAAAAAATAAAAAATGTCTAAATATGTCATTTGATAGTCATTTTAGTTCACAAATAACTTTTTAGTTAATCACGTTAATCTTTATATATATTTTCCGTTGGTCAACATAGTATACATATTTTTTTTTTGAAATAGTAATGTTGGTAATTAATTAATTATTGTTAGATGAGAGGAGTTGAACCATGCATGACATCTTTGCCACTTCAATCCCCCGAAACCATAGTGTACAAGTTGGAAACCATAGTGTGCAAGTTGGCAAATAGTTGTGGTTATGAGTTTGATCTCTTTTTTATACATTGAGTATGAGTTTCATCTCGCATATGTGGTCATTAACATTTACTATTTCTTTAAGTACGTGGTCATAAATTTGATTATTAACCCGTGTGTATGGAATAATATTTTTTAAAAGACGTCAACCGATAAGTAAATTTGCATATTCAATTATAACGTGGAAAAAAGACGCTGATACTTGTAAATAAGTATACAGTACATCGACCGAGAATCAAACACCAAAATTTTACTATATCTAGTTTCATATATAAAAGAAAATTAAATTAACAAATTAAATTAATATATTTAGATAGAATGTTAAATCGAATACATCTAATTTATCTATTTTTTTTTACCAAACTTCTTACATATTAGATGGGAGATAGCAGTAGCTGCACAAAATATTGCAGGGAGCCGGTGTGCGACAAGTATTAACTAAAATATTATAATTAAAATTCTTAAAAGTTATATATATTTTTTAGAGTTTCACACAATTCATACATAATCAATAAGTTGAAAAAATTAGAATTTCGATTCTTATAAGTTTTACAATTTTTTGTCATACAATTGACACAAGTTTTTAGAATTTCACACAATTTAATCAAATAAAATATATCTATTTTTACGATTTTTGTCTTTGTCAAAAAAAAATTTCTTGAAAAATACATCAACTTTTTTATGATTAAACATCGTGTCACTTCTAAAAAAATATATAAATAAATTCACAATTAAAAAATAGTATCCTATTATATTATATATCAATTGTTAACATGTAAAAATTTGTTAATAGGTAGTAGTTGAGTTGTTAATTAAAAGTGTTAGAATTTGTTTATTTATTATTAGTTAGTTTATTGTTCGATATTAGATGATTTTTTTATAGATAGAGATTGTTATATTAATTTTATTATATTTTATTAGTATAAATTTTAAGAGAGGGAGAACAAATTGAACATATACAAGAGAGATACATACTTAGAGAGAGTAGAGTGAAAATGTTGTTTTTCAAAACAAAAAAAATTAGAAGATATTTTAATATTTTACCATTATTATTTTGATAATCTATATAAAAAATTATAATTTTAAAAAAAAATAGAGAATGCCGTATTTCTCAAAAAATTATAAGATGTTTTAATAATTTATTACTATTATTTTAATAATTTATATAAATAAATAATTTAAAAAAATACAGAGGATGTTGTGTCCTGCTTCCGATGAAATCTGCCACCTCGAGATAGAATTTTTATATAAACATCAAATTCTTAGTTAGCTGATGATAATCTAAATTCGTTAGCTCAAAGAATTACCAATCGAAATGCGCTTACTCTTTCCGGAAGCAATCCTTTTGGAATTGTCAATAGTTTCAAATTTCCATCTTTTTGGTTAGGTAAATTGTTGACAACTTGTATTCCTTTTTTTTTTTAAACGAGAACGGGTCGTGTTTTTTTTCTGCACCAAGTGGCTAGTACAAAGCAAATTTTGCCACTAGATTTTTACATATATGGTAAAATTTGACTCCTTTAAAATATGAATTAATAAAATAAATAAAATAAATAAATTCATAATTAAATTAAAACTATTTATCATTAATCATATATATGTGTATAATATGAATATCAACAACCATTAATATTATTTCTTTTATTCTTTAAATTAAATTGTTTACTATAAAAGATCTCAATAAATTCATTATGGTGTGATAGCAGTTTCAACACAATACTTCAGAGGAAAAAAAAAACAAAAACAAGCGTAATTTTTTTGTTTTTTGACAAAGGATACGACAATGTTTTATCAACTAATTTTTTAGCACATTTTTTCGACTTTTGAGTTACTTACTCAAACCATATACGCATTCAACTCTTTTATTTATTATTTTCCATCGATATAGTTACTTGTTTGAGGAGTACTAAGATAATGAAATCCGTTTTATAGAAAAGTCAAATCAAAGTAAGGGGGACAGCATATTTGTAAAAATTAAAAGAATTATCTTTATCAAAAA
>JBBPBR010000003.1:29009030-29026224 GCA_037974775.1 Cicer pinnatifidum | reverse complement strand
ACAAATATATAATTTCTCCACTAATTAAAATTTATGTTTCCCTCCACCGTTGTATATAAATATGAAATTTATAGTTATATAATTTAACTATTGATATTTACTTATATTTTTAAAAATATTATAATACGTTCATTTGAAATTATTTAATAAATTATTAAATAGTTTTAAAATTTTATAAAAATATATAGAATGGATTTACTGAATAAAAACTTTTGATTTATCACTTGGATTAAAGAAATTTATTATTCATAATGAGTTATCAAACATAGTAATTTATCATTAAATTACTTTTAAAATCGACACTTTTTTGCTGTAACTAACTCTGATTTGAACCGAAGATAAGCATTTTTTATATAGGGAAAGAGTCTTGTTTATGCAGCTTAGCGTAGTGGAAGAGATGATAAATTCCTTTTATATATATATATGAAATGTATTAGAATATTTCTTAAATCTGCACTGCCTTCCCCACATGCACACTTGATTTTTTCTCTCTTTCTCTAGTTTTATCATTTATGACTTTTGTTTTTTCATTTAGCGAATTATTAATACAACATAATACATCGTTAATATGAGTTTATATATCTTATATTTTTTACAATAATTGTTAAAAAGCTAATATAATTTATATTTTACTAAATCAAATTGTGATAGCTATTGTTTGTATATTGTAGTTATAATTATAATTATAGTAAAATATTTAAAAAATAGAAAAAAAAAATATTTAAACATGCAAAATTGAATCAATATTTAATATCATTTGTACTATTCACCATATTTATACGATGATTAGTATTATTTTTTTTTAATTTTCTTTTTTTATAATTAAGACAATTTTTACGACAGATACACACATTTATATTATTAATTATTTTGAATATATTATTAATTATTAAAATATAAATTATTAACGACTTATTTAATATATATTTCATTAATTATTAAAATATAAAATGTTAACTATATACTTTTTAGTGATTAATGAGAAATTTATAGTCGTTAATGAATAAATTTGTATATTATATTACAAAAATGTTTTTTATATTTTACAAATAAAATTATTTTTCTTTTTTATAATTTAAATTTTGAAGTGAACTATACACTATATACATACAATTTTCCAATAACAAAGCGGTAAAAAAATAATATATTTTCTAGAAAACTTTGATTTGGAGTGAACAAAAAGTTATACTCCGTTTTTTTTTTTTTACAAAAGTCGATACTCCGTATTGGTTATATAAATCTTACTCTATTGTTTATAAAAAAAGACAAAAAGAATGTACCGTGTACCACCACTTTGACCTCCCACCTCCACTTTGACCTCCCACCCCTCATTCATATGGAAAAGATCATATTGTCCCTGGTTTCATATATAAAAATCCTAAAAGAAATTCACTCTTCTTTTTTCACCCACTTCATTAGAAACTTTTAAATATTCGAATTTGACCCTACCAAACATTTGAAATATTTAAACATTCGAAATACAAAAGTAAGTAAACATTCGAAACTTCCAAATATTCGAAACAGGATTTTACCAGAAATAAAGAAACATTCGAAATGTAGAAAGTTTCATTGAGTACAAAACTTTTGAAATGCAGAAAGTTTCGGAACTTTCGAACAATGTGAAAGTTTTGAAATTCATTCAAAAGTTTCGAAACAATAATAAATTTTATTAATAATAAATTTTGAAATTAGTAATAAATTTTGAAATTAGTAATAAATTTAATTAATAATAAATTAATAATAAATTTAATTAATAATAAATTTAATTAATAATAAATTTTGGATGAATTTCAAAATTAGTAATAAACTTTAAAAAAAATTGAAAAATTCAAAAGTTTCGAAGTTTTGAAACTGACATCATTCGAATGTTTGAAACTTTCGAAGAATATGTGTTTCGGAAGTTTCAGATTCATTGAAACTTTTGAAATTTTCTGAGAATTTGTGTTTCGAAACTTTCAAATTCATCCAAAGTTCCGAAGGTTATAGGTTCGAAAGTTTCACATTATTTCAAACTTTCAAAGGCTTATGGAAAAGTTCATTTCGAAACTTTCAGATTTATCGAAATTTTCGAAATTTGAATTTAATTCTGTTAATTTACATTTCGAATGTTTTGAATTTAACTAAATTTTTGAAATATAGAAAAAACTCACTTTTATTAATTTCGAAAGTTTGAAACTTTCGAATATTCTAAAAAATTTGGAAAGTTTTGATTGTAGGGGTGAAAAAAGAGGCTGGTAAAATTTTTTCTATTATTTTATATAAAGTCAAAAAGAGTAAGATAGTCCATATTAAAAATTGGGAGGGTAGGAGGTAAAAACGGGGTGCAGAGTACATTCCTGTGAAAGGATATTTGTTGGTGACATATACATATAATATCTTTATCTTTTTCTGCAATTGTTTTTGTATTATGTGGAGCATGTTTTGTTTTCGTAAACAATATTATTTTTTTCAATGAATCTTTGTGATTTCCGTTAATTGTAGTTTTTTATCTCAGAAAAATTGTATGCATATATCACTACGTAATATTCATTGTCTTCCATTTTACCAAAAAAATAAAACTTCTAGCATATGGATGGAGAGACATAAATGATAAAAGAAAAGAGAGAAAGAAGTCCAACGTGCACGTGGGGAAGACAATTAAAAGAATACGTGTAGATTTGGAAAATATTCGATCTTAACCGTTTTGCTTAAATTCAATGGTTATGATTTAATACTTTCATCTTTCGGTCTAATACATCCTCTTACCGTTGTTGTTTTCTTATATGAACATCAAATTAAATAGTTGATACGTTTGAGTTTTGTATTATATCCTTTCTTATGTTTGTGACATAAACATCCAGGGAAAAATATTCTAATTAAAGAGAGAAAATATAGAAATAAAATAAATAAATCTAAGAATAACTAAATATAAAATAAATAGATGATTTTTTCAACTAAATTTTTAAGATATAAATAAAATAATAAATAGAGAGATCCGGAATTATAGGGAAAAAAGCAAGATGAGAAGCAATAATCAAATCCAAAATTTGTTATTTCTTGTTCAAATTTTGAAATATGGAAAAAAAAAAAAACAGAGACGAAAAAACAGTGAGACGAAATTGTTATGTTCTTTCTTCTTCATATACTTATCTTCCACAACGTCTTGATATTTTTTTCTTTTATTTTCCTTTGGTAAGGAAAAAAATTAGAAAAAGAAAGAAGATGAATACAATCGAGCTTAGCAAGTATTCCTAACTCGAAAACTCGAAAAGTTCAAATAATTGTGCATAAAAATGATTTTTTTTCTTAAGTATCCCTAACTTTTCTTTGTTACTCCAAATCTCATAAGAATCATAATGCAATCGAGCTTAGCAAGAAGAAAAAGTGGCGCATATGTGGTAAGGATTGAAACAAAATGGTGAAGGCTATGACTATTTGGCTAATGAATTATTGTTTATGATGTGTGTTGTGGACTTGTAGCTATGGGCTAATATAAGATTATATGTTTTTGTTTTGAAAGCAAATTATTGGATCTACCAAACTATCCAAATCTATTAGTAATATAGGGCCCACCAGTTTATACACTATACCAAATGTACATACTACTTGATATGGAGTATAAAATTAAGTTTTTTCTTTTATGTCCAAATCTATTGACATCCTTTATTTATTTATTTTTCCAATTATGTCATTTATTTATTTTTTAAAATATTATGTTTTTTATTAATTACTAATAAATTTTAATACTTTATTATCTTATTTATTTATTTATTTATTTATTATCCTGTTCAAGTGTAATATAACTGATTGAACCAATTAAGTCATAACATTTAAGTCTCAACGGTTTGGTTTTTAAAAATTTGTTATTTATTGGTAAACTGAATTAAATTTATAGATTAATTTTTTATTATTTTTATTAAAAATGTGAGTTGAATTTAGACAATACACTGACTTTAATTTTGTCATATTTTAATTTTGAAATATACGTTACATACACGAAAAGTATATTTTTTATTAAAATAAAATATATTTAATATATTTTTTAAATAAAAATAATCATAATGAAATGATTATTAATTATTATAAAAAACCAAACGAAACAAATGTCAAATATATATACAGAAAAAATAGATACTATGGAATTTTCATTGTTAACATTTCTGACTTATGTACCGCCTATGTTTTCTTAAGAGTATAGGATTACATTTTCGTTAAATTGACTATCATTTTTAAATTGTAAAGTACTAATTTCTACAATATTATATTAATACATTACTTTTTTCAACAAAATTGATAACTATCATACATTTCATTCTCTAAAAAATGGTCCTTTTCATGCGCTCCGCTAGTCTATTGTGTTAAGTTATCCTTGCGAGTGATTTATGCCTCTTGATTCCCTTTTTCTTGAAAAACTCATTAAATTGCCTTGAAACAAATTTCTGACCATTGTTAGTACCTCACACTTTCAATTTAGTTCTTGTTTTATTTTCTACCAGAATGTTCCATTCTTTAAACTTTTGAAATGTTTGAGATTTATTTTTCAAAATATAAATCCACCCTTTTCAAGAAAAATAATCAATCATATTGAGAAAATAAGAACCCCTTTATAAATCATTACCAGTACCTCAACATTTTGGGTGAACATACTCCAAAGGCCTTCTAGAACATCCACATCACTTTCAAACTTAACTCTACGTTGTTTGTCTACTATACAATGATAAAAAAATTCTTGTTTATCCAATTTATCACCATTCAACAAATTTTGTTTTTCAAATTCTAACTAATTTTTTTTCTTCCAACATGCCAAAGTCTAATATGCCATAACTTTGTTTTGTCACGTGGTGTTCTACTAGCCATCCAAGCATGAGCAATAATAATGGAACCATCAAGAATATACATACCATATGTTCATCATTTCTAGAATTATATCCTAATTGTTGTTTCAGAATTTTAAAAAACTTTTTGAAAAATAAATTATGCCACTGAAAATACTACTGGATTGAGTCGCGGATTACGGTGGCGTACGTGTGGTGGTCCATTTGCTTGTATTCTCCCTCCTTCATAAAGTTAGGGTA
Source organism: Cicer pinnatifidum (assembly GCA_037974775.1). Lineage (NCBI taxonomy): Eukaryota > Viridiplantae > Streptophyta > Magnoliopsida > Fabales > Fabaceae > Cicer > Cicer pinnatifidum. The sequence goes on along the minus strand of JBBPBR010000003.1, from coordinate 29,021,170 downwards.
CCCCTTGGGACCGTCCCCAATTTTCATACCTCCACCTTATATATCCGATTAGTGAGTGATATCCCTCATATATGAGACTTTTTCATTTTTTTAATTCACAACAACACTAACTCTCATAAATGCAATCATTATTTTCAATAAATTTTCATTAAAACGTCATCATTTTCAACACTAATTCATCAAACATGCATATAGATGAAAGATTAATTTCTATTAAGTTCATGAACATTCCCCACACCTTCCAATAGGAGTTCACTATTATCAAACATTTTAAGTGTATGAAACTCATACCTTGTACCTTTATTGCAAACATACACTCAATAATGCATTGCGATGCAGTATAAAATGAAACACATATTCATGTTAAAAAAACTAGCTAGAATTTGCGACTTTTTTGTAGGAATATCCTCTTTTTAAACTTTTATTTTCCAATTGTCCTACTTTTCATTTTCAATAGAAAGTCTCTTCTCGGAGAAGCGACCTCCAACTACCCTTTCTTATTTTTTTATTTTTTTTTTGAAAAATTGTTTATTATTACAATTATTAATTTAATTATTTTAAAAATAAAATACTAATATTAAATTAAAATAAAATACATTAATAAGTTATAAATAAAATTTATAATTTAATTATTATTATACTTATAATTAAAAATTATTATAATTAAAATGATTAAATAAAAATATATATTATATTATAAATTTAAAAAAAAATGATAATAAAAATTAAATAATAATAACAATTAAATGAAAAGAAATTTATATTGCTAACATGAAAATTAAATGAACTACATTAAATTAATAATAAAAATACATCAAATTTGGAAAAATAAAATACATCAAATTTATATCAATGATGTCCACCTAAATGACCCACAGTCCCACATGTAGGGTGTCGTCGAACTCGTCTAGCTCTCTGAACAAGTTGCGGTTCTTCCGGTTGATCCTCATTTTGATCATTTTCTTCAATGTAAGTTGTAGATGGGTTAGAACCACTGACACCTGCTTCCATTAAATTTTGAGATTGTTGATTATACATTAAATCAAATACAACATAAGCCGATTCAGGAGTTGTGCATTGAGTTCCAAAAAAATTATAGATAAGCCCATGTTCGGTCGGATAACCGGGTGTTGGTATTTCTGGCACCGACAAAACGTAATATTGAGATGGTAGTGGATCACAAAATGGAACTTCAGTAGCGACATGTATGTGAGGTGATGATGATGAAGACGATCCTGCTGTGTGTTGTTGTTGTGGGGTTGATTGGGAGGTCGATTGCACACGAGGATATGACGGCGGTTGTAAACGGGGATCACGGAGATATTATTCTACATATATAAACAATTTGGTGTGTTGTCTAAACCAAATCATATATTCTGTACTATGACATAAAACACCTTGTACGATGTTACCTCGCAACATGTAATTATGGCGCTCGTTCCAATGGTTAATTTCTTCTCTCCAAACCCAGTTCCAATTATCATCAATCCCACGCCTCATGTCGACCTCATGATACAGTTTCATGTTCTCTAGTGGTTGTGGTATTTATTGATGGAAACCGAACTGGAGTGCGACTCTATCTGTATGATGTTTTTCAACAATATGAAAGCAGAGTAGATAAGTACATGCAGTCAAAGTGACCTTATCTTCTTCTGAAACTTCATGTTGGAACCCGAGATAAGGTCTCCAATAAAACTGACATGTAAAAAATAAGCAAAATTAATTATAACAAGTATAAAAAATAAAATATTTAAAAAATTCAAATAAATATGATTTAATATATTACTTCCTCAACCATCATGTGATCAATTGTTTTTCGATATCCTTCTACGTCGTTATGATGAACTTTAGCAAAATTCAGACCACTAGAATTAAACCTGTCGAATATAATAAAAAAAAAATAAAGTTATTAATATGGTAACCATCTGGTTTTAAAAAAATAAAAAAATAAAAAAATAAATAATAATAGAAAAATAATATGTTACCTTTGTGCTAGTGGAAATATCCATGGTTTGGGAGATTCAGGAGCGACACAAGACAAACGATACCATGCCCAATTTTGCAACAATAATGCACATCCTCCCATAGATATTACACCAGGTTTTGTTGCAATGCATAGTTCTCTATAAAGTGTAGCTAAAACTACAGAACCTAGGGATGGGAATAGGCCAGACCAGGCTTTGAAAGGCCTGAGCCTGGCCTACGATTTATTTTTTCGGCCTACGACCTATCATAGGCTTTTTTTTCGGCCTACAACCATTATTACCTCTTAAACAAATAAGGAACAACTACTGAGTGATTGACTAATTGAACGATTACCGAATATAAAACTACTACTAAATATAGAACCGCTACCGAATATAGAACGACTACTGAATATGAAATGATTACTAAGTGATTGCCTAATTGATAGAATCTAAAATAGAAAATAATATTATTAATATAATAATAAAATATAATATTAATAAATAATAAATATATATAGGTCGGCCTGTCATGCCTAATAGGCTTTTTTATAAGCCTGAGTCTGACCTATTTAAATAAATAGGCTTTAAAAATAGCCTTAGCCTAGCATTTTTATTAAATAGGCCAGGTCAGACTAGGCTATAAGTAGGTCAGGCCATAGGCCCCTACAGACGGCCTAGCCTATTCTCATCCCTAACTGAACCCCAACTATATTGGGATACTTTATTTAAATCTCCTAACAGTGAAAGATATTTTAGATGTACACAGTTGTTGGATTTGTCAGGCATCAATAACCCTCCGATCATACGTAGGATGTATGCTCGACATGATGCTTGTTTTTCTAATTCAGATGCATTTTCACCAATATCGTCGAAGATTTGGAAGATTGATATGGAAGATTTGGAAGTAGAAGATCAACCTATTCTATTTGATTTCGATCCACCATGTCACTTGAAGAGCATCAATTTAGATACTCGACAAAAATCAAGTGAATTTGATCACTTGTTCGTTAACGAAGACCCAACAGTAGATGAAACTCTTGCAGTTGGAATGAAGTTTCATAACAAAGATGAATGCGTACATGCAATCAAGCGTTACCATTTAAAACAATCATTGAATTTTGTGGTACAAAAATCAGATTTAGAAAGGTACTTCATTTATTGTTCAAATCCAAATTGTTTGTTTAGATGCAGAGCTTCAAAACGCAAAAAAAGTGAATTGTGGGTTATTGGTAAATTGAATGTGACTCATACATGCACAAATTCTGCTTTGTCACAAGATCATACGAAGCTCGATTCTAACATGATATGTCAAAGCATAATGCAAGTTCTGAAAGTGGATCCTTCAATCAAAGTGAAGGTCATTGTTGCTCAGATTCGACTTTACATAGTTAGTTTTAAAAAGGTCTGGATGGGAAAAAAATAAAGCAATCGAACAAATTTATGGTAATTGGGAAGAGTCTTACAATCAACCCCCACAATGGTTGTTGGTTATGAAAACGTTTGCTCCAGGAACTAAAATAGATATGGAAACCATCCCAGCTTATCATGAGAATAGTTTAATAGGTGGGATAAGGATTTTTCATAGACTATTTTGGACTTTCGATTCGTGTATATCTGCATTTAAATTATGCAAACCAATAGTACAAGTTAATGGGACTTGGTTGTATGACAAGTACAAAGGAACTCTATTGGTAGCAGTTGCACAAGATGGGAACGAAAACATAATTCCTATTGCTTATAATATTGTGGAAGGTGAGACAAAAGAAGGTTGAAGTTTCTTTTTGAGAAATTTGAGAAAATTTGTCACTTCACAAGCCAATATTTGTTTGATTTCAGATATACATGAATCTATTAAGAGTGCTTATAATAATTCTGCAAATGAGTGGCAAGATCCTCCGTCAAAGCATATGTTCTGCGTCCGACATATTTCACAAAATTTTGCAAGGGAATTGAAAGACAATGCTTTGAAGAAAAAGTTATTTCTATGGGTAATAGTTTTCATTCTTAATTTTTATAGTTAGTGTAATTTTTAATAATTTTATTCTTAATTTATATAATTGTCTAGTGTTTCAATACAGGTTACTCGATCAATGAGCCTACATATCGATACTACCGTAAAGAAATCGACATACTAAATCCGGAGGCTTTGAAATGGTTAGACAATATACCTCGACAGGATTGGATTCAAGCATTCGATGGAGGTAGTCGTTGGGGTCAGATGAAAACCAACCTTGTGGAGTCAATGAACGCATCATTAAAAGGCCCGTGAACCTTCCTATAACTGCTTTGGTCCAATCAACTTATTTTAAAACAGGGACACTGTTTCCAACCATGGCAAAACGACACGCATCAATTTTAGCTTCTGGTCAGGTATACACAGAAACTTGCATAAATTTTATGAAATTGGAAATAATTAAATCCAATAGTCATAGGGTGGATAGTTTTGATCGGAGCAACTATACTTTCATGGTGCACGAGACATTGGTTCCAATAGAAGGGCGACCAATTGGTCATTTCAATGTAAACCTTTCTAACAAGTGTTGCGATTGTGAAATATATCAAGCTAAACATATGTCTTGTTCACATGTCATAGTAGCATGTTCTAGCATTAAATATAATTATTGGAGCTTATATCTGATGTGTATAAGGTGGAAACGATACTAAAAGTCTATGATGAAGTGTTCCAACCCATACCAAACCAAGGATATTGGCCACAATATGAAGATGTTAAGGTGTGTTACAATCCACTAATGCGGAGAGTCACAAAAGGTCGCCCAAAGAGCAAACGCATTAGAACAGAAATGGACAGTACATAAAGAGTACCAAGAAAATACGGATTATGTTGGGTCTCTGGTCATACTAGAAAACATTGTCCAAACGCTGCTGGCACATCTACTCAAATTTGATGTATTTTTATTATTAATTTAATGTATTTCATTTAATTTTCATGTTAGCAATATAAATTTCTTTTCATTTAATTGTTATTATTATTTAATTTTTATTATCATTTATTTATTTATTTATTTTTTTGAAATTTATAATATAATATATATATATATATATATATTTTTTTATTTAATCATTTTAATTATAATAATTTTTAATTATAAGTATAATAATTATTTATTATAATAATAACAATAATAAAAATATAACATTTATTTATAATTTATTAATGTATTTTTTAATTTATTATTAGTATTTTTATTTTTTAAATAAATTAAATTAATAATTTAATTATTTTAATTATAATAATTTATAATTATACGTATAATAATTATTTATTATAATAATAATAATAATAATTAAATTATAAATTTTATTTATAATTTATTAATGTATTTTATTTTAATTTAATATTAGTATTTTATTTTTTAAATAATTAAATTAATAATTGTAATAATAAACAATTTTTTAAAAAAAATAAATAAATAAAAAAATAGGAAAGGGTAGTTGGAGGTGGCTTCTCTAGAGAAAGACTTCCTCTTCAAGAGGTAGGGAGAGATTTTCTGTTAAAAATAAAAAGTAAGACAATCTGAATTTTTTTTTTCAAAGTGGGCAATTGGAGAATAAAATTTTAAAAAGAACATATTTCTATAAAAAAAAAAGTCAGAATTTGCAGTTAACCAATTAGTAAATACGTGAAAAGCAAATTAGAACGCAAATTACAATGCTTATGACATAAAACGTTACAACGACATAAACCATAATGCACATTTTCACTAAGTTGCAACAAAAATTATATGCAATTAATAGAATTAAATAAAACATAATTTTCAATCACACAAAAATAACAGAAAATTAGCAAGAAAGAGCTTAGAAGAATTGTACACACAAAATTTGATTCAGAGTTTGGTCCAATAATAACATACATCTACATGAGAGAATAACTTTCACTATAATAAAAGAATTGAAAGATTACAATAGAGAACCTTTGGTTCTTGTCCCTTTCAATGTTCAAAATGAACAATCAACAAAACCCAAGCCTTGAACACTCTATTTTCTCTGAAATCCTAGATCCCTCACTCTTGAATTTTGTTAGTTCTCACTATTATCTTAACAATAGTGTTTCGAATTTCCCCTTTAATTTTTCCATCTTCTCATTATTTGATTTCAAAAGGTGCAGCTCCACCCTTTTTTTCCTCTTTTTACTACACAAAAAAGGAATAATGCATATTATATTCCTTAATTAACTATCAAAACCCACACAAAGAAAAAGAAAAAAAGCCCAACAAAGATATAGAGGCCCAAAGTGGTTAATAATTTGAGTGTCATTTCTCACATCATTATTGAACTAATTTCTCCCCATAAGTAACATGAGTTAACTTTCACTATAATAAAAGAATTCAGATCATTATTACAATAAAGAACCCTTGGTTCTTATCCCTTTCAACGTTCAAAATGAACAATCAACAGAACCCAAGCCTTTGAACGCTCTATTTTCTGCCATTCAAAGGGTCATTTAGCCCCCATTAAGGTGTTGTAAATAATAAATGATGACAATTAGATGCCAAATAATTAAGATGAAATATATGTTATGTGATGCATTTGTCTTTTAATCTTTTTGATTATTTAAAAAGAGTAACATTTTAAATATCATTATTTATTAATTATTAATTTAATAATATGAGATAGTTGGTGACAGTTGATCATCGAAGCTCTGCTATCGACCACCTTAAATTGTCGTGTGGTCATCAAATCTCCGTTGTCCACTGCCATGAGATGATTTAATTATTTTTAAAATAATTAAAAACTATATTTTAAAATAATTAAGAACTATAGTTTTAAAATAATTAAAAACTATATTTTAAAAATAACATAAAATAATTTTTTAAATAATTAAAAAACAGTATTTTCTTTCCTAAACAAAAACATGCTTTAAAACTATAAAGTTATTTTTAAAAGTTATTTATTTTTTAAATATTAATAGTTTTTTTGAAATAATATATATAAATAAATAGTTTTTTTTAGATATATATAATTTTTTTATAACAAAACAGTTTCTTTAAATAATAAATAAAATTGTTTTTAGAAATAATAAAAAAATTATTTTTGTAAGTATGGAATGGATATCCATCCATTAAAATATTAAATATGATAATAGATGGATTGAATGAGTTAATGAATTGTTTTAATCAATTGGTTATATCTAAATCCATCTGTTCCATAGATTTGGGCACCATACCTATAAATCATAGAACTTGCCTTTTACCTCTAACACAAGATATCAATTTCTCAAAGATGTCAAGATCTACGAGAAACCAACTTCATAGATGTTTGCAAAATATTTTTGGGATAGGAGTGCTAGTTAGCTTCCAAACACTTTATGGAAATTTATGTGCAATTCACTATTCCAACACTTTAGCAAACTACAAAACAATCCCTTTCACTTTTTCTTACAAACAACAAAAACAAAATGGCATTATCTCAACCATGCTGTCCAACAAAGGAAGCTTCTCCCTTTCCTTTGCTCTCTTTCCATTTTCACTATTTTATAATAACATGAAAATAATCAAACAAATTCATGTTAAAAAAAAAACACAACACCAAAGATATATCAAATTTTGCACTAAACAATGTGTGGTTTTGTTATGGCTTCAAAGCAAGAACCAAAGTTTCCATTGAGACTTTTGGTTGACAAAGAAAAAAACCAAGTAGTTGTAGCTGAATCAAAAAGTGACTTAATAGACATTTTATTTAGTTTTCTCACACTTCCATTAGGAACCATCATAAGGCTAGTCTCCAAAAATCAACATCATAATATTCATGATTATGATGATCAACCACAAGAAGAAAATATTGGTTGCATCAACAATCTTTACAAGAGTGTTGAAAATTTAAGTGATAGTGTTTTTTGGAACAATATTTGCAAAGAAATGTTGCTTTGTCCAAGAAATTCTTGTGAGTCACTTTGCAAGAATTTGAAGTTAAATTTGGATGATACTGAGCCTAAAAAGTACTTTATGTGTGGAAGGTGTTGTAGAGGAAGTGATTTGTTTTTGAGTACTTTTGATGGAGCTAGTTGTTCTTGTGGGAAATTGATGGACAAAGAAATGAAGTTGCATGGTGATTTTAGTGAAGAGGGTCATAATAATGAGGATGGTGTTTTTGTTAAGAAAGGAACGTTGTATTTGATTTTTAATGATTTGAAAGTGTTGCAAAACTCTCCTGGTAACTCTGTTCAGCAACTTATTCAACTTGGCTACAAAAATTTTAATAAGTTGACACAAATTTCCTTGAATGTTGGCTTGAATGAGGTATTTTTTCTATAAGTTTTTATTCATATTTCATGCTAAAGGGTTTATATGATAGATGTAAGTTAAAAAAAAGTGTCTCACTTTAGAGAGTAAAAAAATGCCTTCATTAGAGAGTAAAGTAAGTATCTTTTTAATATTTATGAATATATCTGTTCTTAAAATTGCATACAAATATATACTAATAAATAAGGAGTGTTTTAGAAAATAAACTATATTTTGAGATTCTTATATTACACTTTAATTTGAATCTATCACTTTAGAGGGGAAAAAAAGTTTTTCAAATGATTTTTATTAAATGCAAATGAAATATTTTTAGGACTTATGTTTTTTTCATAATGTTTGAAAGATGGGCATGATAGAAAATAACCTTATTTGAGTTCCATAATTTACTTGTAAGCTTGTGAATGGTAAATATATGTGAAATAAGTGTTAGAAAAGAATATGAAAATTTTCTAGTTTAAATAATGTATTTATACTATTTTTGCTTTTCAGATTTTGCACTTATTAAAGCAATCATTAATCTCCAAATCTCCTCTTACTGATGTATTTTTGGGAAATGGAGAATTTAAAAGGATGTACACTTTCTCACCAAAACTAGGACCAAAATTTGAAAATAGGACTAATATAAAACTCAAGGTAATGGTGAGAAAATCAAAGAAAAAGATACTATATGCAGAAGCAGAGGGAGATTTTATTGATTTTCTATTTAGTTTCCTCACAACACCTATTGGATCAATTCTAAAGCAATTGAATGGAAATTTTTCTATTGGAAGCATAGATAACTTGCACAAAAGTGTGAAAGAATTCAATCCTTCATGGTTTATAAGTCCTTTAGGTAATCCTTTACCAAATCCAAGAGTGGCTTCTCAATTTGGATGTATGAAGCAACCCTTAAAAAATCTTTGTGAAGAATATAATCATACTTATTGGTATGGTAAAGGTGTGGTTAAAAATCATATATGTTATTCAAATGTGAATGGAGTGATTTCAAAGGAAAAAAGTTTGATAAAAAATCCAATAGCCATGAAGTTTTTTGATCCAAGATCACCTTTTGGCACAATTGAATATGCTTTGGGATTTGTTAAGAGACCATCATTATTTGTTGTGTGGGATGATTTGCATGTGACACCATTTGCAAATACTTCTAGCATTTCATTTTTGCACAAGATGAATGTACCATTGGATGATTTGGAGGAGCATATAGTTAGCATTGGAGAGATAGAGGTAACAATCATTCTTAATTAATTTTATTTTCGGTTAATTATACTTTTGGTACTTGAGTTAATTTTATGTTTTACTGGTACTTAAAGATTTGTTCGTTTTATTTTAGTCATTTGAGTTGCAAATATTAAACATTTTGGTCTCTCGAATTATTTTTATTGAGTTTTAGTCTCGTAAGTTATAAACATCAAACATTTTGATTTATTGAATTGCAAAACATTAGAAATTTTGGTCTCTTAGATTAGACACTAGTTGAAAGGAACATAGTGTATACAATGTTTGTAATTTAAAGAATCAAAATGTTTAATGTTTGTAACTTTAGTAATTAAAATAAAACGAAAATAACCTGAAGGACTAAAATGTATAACTTTGTAACTTAAAGGATCAAAATAAAACAAACAAAACTTAGAGATAAAAGTAAAACTTAAAAATAATTTAATGGGCCAAAAGAGCCATTTAGCCTTAATTTTATTTGTCATGCAAATCTTGATGCTTGGAAGTATAATAATTATATCAATAAATTAACTAAGAATTAGTTTTGGTACCTAATGATCAATTTTAAAATAACCATATTGATATTGATATATTATTGTTAAACATTCATTTTTGTCCAAAAAATTGTGAGAGGTTGTTATAATAATACACAAATGTGTTGAAAATACTTTAATATGCCTTGTTAGATATTTTAGGTGTCAAATATGTATTGCGTTAATTAATTTAGTTTTCAAACGTGTCTTTCTTTAACTAATATGGTCTATAGAATACTAATAAAAAAGACAATTAGATATATATTTGTAATTTTAATATATTCAAAAATTATAATAATAATATTTATTGTAAATTATTATAAAATATTAATCATGGACTAACTCATAATAATCATTGATAATTTATTGTAAAACTAAGTGGCCCTTCTATAAAAATTCTTTAAAAATAGGAACATATAATGATTTTAATTATCTCTATATTGTTAGGCACTGAACCTATTGGGAGCTTCTTTGACTTCTTCCAAAGATGTTTTGACAGAAGGCTTGTTCCATCACCTAAAGAAGTCAAAGGAAGAACCTACAACTTGAACATTTTTCTAGATGTTGGTAAGAGGAAGAATAATATATACCCAACAAATAGTTTGATTTCATAATTATGTTTCAACTCATGTTTTAAACTTGTATTGCTCTGTTTGTTAATTAACTCTAATATTGCTTGAAGCACCAGAGGTCAATGAAATTTATATATACTTGCATTTGTATCTTGCTACTATTTTTAATAAGTGGAAGTTTGGTTTTTATGGAGTTTTATTTAAACATGATAAGTCTTGACAATAATTAGCTCAATTGAGTAAAACATCAGTTGCATGATGGATTGTAAGATACTATTAAAATAGAAAGTTAAACTTAATTATGTATAATTGATGGTTATTTATCGATTGATTAAAATATCAATTGCAACACTGAATTGTAAGATATTAGTAAAATATTACTTACAATGATGTTTTTTTTTTTTTATATTTTAAAAAACGTTGTCGTATTTTTTAACAACAGTACATATTATAGCACTTTTTAGCGCTATTAAATACATAAAAAAAAACACCTATTTTTGATATAGTGAGTGACATACTATAAAAATGTTAGCATATAAAATTATTTGAATGTCATGATATTGTGAAAAAAATATTCATTATATTCATATAAATTGTACATACCACACATTTTCGAGCAGACAACACATTTCCCTACACAATTTGAGCACAATAATGGTTCTTAAAGATTGAATGCCAATGCCTTAATTATCTAGAGGATAACACAATTTGTGCCGAGTCATATCAACAATATTTTATGTACTAATATTTCTCGACTAAATGGAGTTTCTAATTAATCTATCTATAGTTTTAAAAAGATTAACATGAAAATTGTACAATAAAATGTCATAAATTTTAGTTTGCACAAAGATATAGGTCTGTAATATATCTTATCTACACCACGTAGCTTTGGTATAAGAATAAATTGGAACTTAAATTAGGGAGGATCCAAGAATTAGTAAAAAGATTTGAAGAATGTGATTAAACATCCAAAGCAATGATGTTCCAATTTTTTTGATAGAACACACCACCAAAACCATCAAGACCCTAAAGAAATTAAAATGTTCAAGCCATAGCTTCTTCCTTTGGCCTCTTTAGTAGGTTGAACAAGCCTTTTGTTAACGTAGCTTTGGAAGAAGTCAAAGAAGCTCCCAACCAATATTGTGTCTAACCATAATTAAAATTAAGAAATTTAAGATTGCACCAAGACAACAACTTAAGGAGGACACATAACATACATACATTTTTAGGCTCAGTCTTCTTGTGTTATCATTATTCTTGATTACCATTTAACATGTATTTTAAAATGTTTTAAAAGTATATCTCTTGATAAATATATAAGAAAGTAATTTGAATTTAATTAACTTTACTTTAAGGTAATTTATGGGATCAATTTGGATTCCTAAGAGTTGTACTACTGAAATAAAAATGGGTAAAATGCTTAAAAATAATATGGTATGATAGACTCCCCTCTAAACAAAATATATAATTTGGGTAGAGATGCTTTAAGTCTAAGAATAAAGTTTTTTTTACAAAAGATATTGTATCATTATTATTGTATTCATATATAACATAACCATTTGAATTGCTTTTCACTTTTATTTTCCCTTATAATTG
>JBBPBR010000003.1:28979028-29006298 GCA_037974775.1 Cicer pinnatifidum | reverse complement strand
AATATGGAATTACCTTATAAGTGACTTGAGAGATAAATTGCTAAAAATTAATAAAAGAGATATATCAAGTGTTAATGGTCCTAAGGATAATCATGATAGGAAATTATAACCACTCCAAATTTCTTCTTAATATATAATACAACTATTGTAATGATTTTCTTATATGTGTTTAATTTAATGCGATAATTTTATACATATTTGATTTGATCTGATAGGTAATATAAATTGTTAATATTACATTTAATTATTTTAATTATTTTATTAAAAATAATAGTGTTTCAAAAAATATTATTCTGATGATTTTATGTGTATTGTTAATAATGACAAACATAGAACGGAGAGGAAGATGAAGAGAGGAGGAAGACAAACAGCCTTCTAGGATTTCATAAACCAATTGAACAACTTGAATGTGACATGATTACAATATGTATATATACAAGAGAATAGAAAAGTTTAAACTACTCTTAGTACTAATATATAATAATATTATATAATATCTTCCCTCAATATGATGACGAGTAAGAGGACAATCAATCTCAATATGCTTCGTGCATTCATGAAAGATCGAGTTATGAGCAATTTGAATAACACTTTTGTTATCGCAGTGCATTGGAGTTGGCTTAGAAAAAGAGATACTCATATAAGATAGAAGCTAATGAAACCAAATTATTTCAGCAGTAGTGGATGTCATAGTACAATACTCAACTTTGTAGAAGAGCGAGAAACAATGTCTTGTTTTTTACTCTTCCAATAAATTAGAGAGTCTCAAAGAAAGATACAAAATCATGTGGTGGATTTACGATCTATGGTGTCACCTGCCCAATTAATATAAGAATAAACACATAACTCCAATGAAGACAATGATAGAAAGAGAAGACTCTAAAATTGAGTTCCTCGTAGATAACAAATAATACGAAGAACAACTTCCCAATATACGGTAGTCGGAGAGACAACAAACTAACTGACAATATGAACAACATAAGCAATATCAGGTTTGGTAATCGTAAGATACACCAAGCTATCAACCAAAGTATGGTACAAAGTGGAATATGGTAAAGGAACACCATCCGAGGGAACATATTTCACATTCAACTAAAGAGGAGTATCAACTCCTCTATTATCATAAATATGAGCATGTTCAAGAATGTTGGCAATGTACTTGGATTGTGAAAGAAGGTAGCCTTTAGGAGCGTAAGAAACTTCAATCCCTAAGAAATAGCGAAGAGTTCCCAAGTCCTTTATCTCAAAATGCTTGGTTAACTGCAATTTCAACTCATTGATTCCACTAACATCATCACCTGTAATAATCATATCATCAATATACAAAGAAAACACAATGCGACCATAAGTGGTATACCTTATAAATAATACAAAATCATGTTCACTAGAGCGGACACCAAGAGAAGTGATCACAATAGATAATTTCTCAAACCAAGCTCGAGGAGCCTGGTTAAGATTGTAGAAAGCTTTTTTAACTTACACATTTTCCCTTGATTTTGAGAAACTCCTTGTGGAGGGACCACATAGACTTCTTCATGAAGCTCACCATTTAAAAATGTATTTTTGACATCCATTTGAGAAATATGCCATTGACAAATAGATGCAAGTATAATAAGAGTACGGATAGTGGTCTTCTTGGCTACAGGAGCAAATGTTTCTTCATAATTCATACCATATTGTTGAGATAATCACTTAGCAACAAGACGTGCTTTATAGCGCTCAACTAACCCATCAAACTTTATTTTGATCTTGTATACTCAACGAGACCCAATAGCATGCTTTTCAAGAGGAAGAGCTATTAATTCCGAATTATATATTTTGTGCAATACAGAAAGTTCTTCTGTCATGCCTGCCACAAAAGAGGATCAAGAATATCCTCTTTATAAGAAGAAGGCTCAGACAAACTGTGAATGGAGGTTAAGAAAGAAGCAAACGAAGTTGAATAAATGGAATTGACAAAAATCAGGTAGTTTAGTAGCCTTACGGTGACGAGAGAGGAGATGATGAGGCAGAGACGAATGATAAAAAATCGCTAGAGATGGTTGGACAACTGGGGGGACAAGGGGGATGTCATCATATGGAGTTGTAGTATTTGTCTTGTAATTCTCAACATTACAATCACTAGAAACATTATCATTAGGACCAAATGAACCAATATGGGTTAGTTCTAAACTCTTAATAACTCAAGAATTAGAGGAAACATAGTAAAAATGGATCTGCTCAAGAAAAACAATATTACAAGAAAAATATAGTTTTCTTGCATGAGGATCATAATAACGATAACCCTTTTGACCATCCCCATAACCAGGAAAAACATACATAGTAGACCAAAAAGATAACTTAATGCGCTCTACTTGTGGACAAAGAACAAAATAATCAAAACCAAAAACTTTCAGAGAATCATAATCATGGATAAAAGCATACAATCTTTCAAAGGGAGACAAGCATGATATGACAGACGATGGAGTTCTATTAATAGTGTAAGACCCTTAGATTTTAAATTCTAAATTATGCAAATTTTGGTGTGTTTTGTGTTGAATTGTTGAGGCACTTAGCCAATTTTATTTAATTTTGTGAATTAAATATCAAAAATATATTCTATTAGAATTAATAATATGTTTAATATTTATATATATTTTAATATATATTTTGAGACCTGATTAAAATTATTTGTCGAAGAATAATTTAATTACGTTATGAATAATTTATTTTAATATATATTTTAATAAGAATAATTTATTAATATCGATCAGTTTTGTTAAAAATATATTTTGTTGCTGAAAAATTTTACGTATCAATTAAGTTGCGACGAGAGTAGATATTTTTATTAAATAAGATTGAGATAGTGGTTTGCGAAAAAAAAAAACCGTTGTTAGTGGTTTTAAAACATAAACTCTCACTTTTCTTCGATTTTTAAGCTTTATTTCGCGAAGTGACAGAAGGGAAAGTTGCTCACTACCACTCTACGGTGCTAGTGAGCTAACTTTTGAAGTGACGAGCGAGAGAAGTTTTTACCAGAATTAATCGCGCTGTCGTAATCGTTTGTTAGAGCTACAACAGAGGTAAGGGCTCCTTCCAAACTTTTAGTTTGCATATAGGACATTATTTGTGATTTTATGGAAAAGAAATTTGATGTATTTGATGTGTGAATTTGTTTACAATGAATTTAATTCGTTTATGTGGGAATTAGTGGGATTTGTTTTTGGTGTGTTTTGAGGTGCGGTTTGTGGTGATCCATATTTGGTTTGATTTATATGTTCATAATTATTATTATGAATTTTTGAGATGTGATTTATTTGTGGATTTTGTAGAAAATGAATTGATGAAATTTGGTGGTTTATGTGTAAAAATGTGGAATTTTGAAATTGGGTGAGTTATGTTTGAATTGTTGAAATTTAATTGAGGTGCTATATATGTGTTGTGGAATTGAATTGATTGAATTTGGTGTGAATTAGCGGTAATTAAATTTGATGTGTTTGAGTTACGTAATGAGTTATTTTCAAATAAATGAGCTTGAATTGAAGTTGAAATTTTACGAAAAATTTAGAGTTGTTAAAGTTGTGAAAAAGTTCAAATTTTAACTAAGTTAAAGAGTTTGAGAAAAAGACAGATTGAAATTAAAAATTATTAGAGTTTAAAATGTTACTCTTTTAACTACTCTTTGATTGAGTTTAAAAAGAAAAAAAAGTTTATAGTATTTTATTAACTCAAATATTTTGGTGCTTTAATAGTCGAGTATGTGAATGTGAAATTTGGACAATATTTGTTTATATTAAAAGTTTGGTGTGTGAGAAAGATTTAATTTTAAGAATTTTGTTGTGTGTGGATTAGTTTTATTGTGAACAAATTGTTATAAATATTCATGTTTATGTAGTTAGCTCCTTGAGTCTCGAAAAAGAATCGAGACCGTTGGCACCGAGTTAGCGGTGGCGAGAACTCTGATATATTAATATTGTTGTGGTGATTTATGGTTGAAAATTTTGGAGATTGAATATGGGGGATTAATGTTTGAAAATTATAGTGACTCATGTTTGGTGAAATTGATGTGTTCATAATTAATATTATGAATTTTTGAAAAAAAAAATTATGTGTGGATTGGTGGAAAGAGAATTTAATTCAATTTATGTGTGGGTTGATGGAAAATGAATTTAATTCAATTTGTGTAGATTGAATTTGGAAATGTGATTTAGGTATGTTTGTGGAAATTGAAATTGGTGTGAATAAATATATTTGAGTATATTCTGCGTTGTATATAAAAAATCATAAGTGTTAAATGAGTATTAAAAATGGAGAATATTTTAATAGCGGCATTTACTTAATGATTGTGGTGAAAAGAGTCAGAGTATGCTTATGCATTTCATAGTACATGGTGACCGCGATGGGGCCATGGTGATAGTGGTGACCGTGATGGGCCACCAGATGATGTCATGTGAATTGTTGGTTCATCTTATCCTTGCAGGGATTGTCGCGTCGTGCTGGTCTGTGAGAGATTGCACTCTAAAATGTGCTGATCTATGAGCGATTGCACTCTAGAAAATCGTGTTGGTCTTTGAGCGACTGCACTCTTGTATGTTGTGCTGATCTGTGAAAGATTGCACTTTAGAATGTGCTGATCTGTGAGCGATTGCACTCTAGAAAATTGTGTTGGTCTGTGAGCGACTGCACCCTTGTATGTTGTGCTGATCTGGGAGAGATTGCACTCTAGAATGTGCTGATCTGTAAGCGATTGCACTCTAGAAAATCGTGCTGGTCTATGAGCTACTGCACCCTTGTATGTTGTGCTGACCAATGAGAGATTGCAATCTAGAATGTGCTGATCTATGAGCGATTGCATTCTAGAAAATCGTGTTGGTCTGTGAGCGATTGCACCCTTGTATGTTGTGCTGATCTGTGAGAGATTGCACTCTAGAATATGCTGATCAGTGAGCGATTGCACTCTAGAAAATCGTGTTGGTGTGTGAGCGACTGCACTCTTGTATGTCGTGCTGGTGTGTGAGCGACTGCATGCTAGTAAATCGTGCTGATTCGTGAGAGATTGTACCTCAATAATTAGTACTGGTCTGTGAGAGGCTGTACAATTATGATTTACGCCCTTCGAGGAGGGTTTTGGTTTGGAATTATGGAATCATGCATTTTGGCATATACGCATTGCGAGTTATATTTGTTATACTATGATGATTGTATATACATATTTGGTTGTTGTTGTTGTGATTTTTCGTAATTGCTTTGAGGTGTGAATTTGGGTTGATTAAGTTTCAATGTAATTATGTGTTCATAATTGATAATATTAATGTTTGAAGTGTTGATTGATTTCATAGCCATTTTGGAATTGAAAATCTGCATTTTCTCAGTTGTATTCGGCTATGACGGTGCAGTTTGTTAAAACTTTATTTTTCAACATTGTTTAAGCATTTTTGGACATATGAAAACCCTTTCGAGGAGTATGCTAAGAGGAAAGGTTCTTTTGAGCATTTGAAAATATAAGAATTTTGCTATGTGATATTTGTTAATTTCGGTTGGTGACCTTTACAATTATTGTGGAAATCTAGGCTTTACCCTCAGATGAGAACTAGGATTGTCCTACGGGTTAGTACTTTGGAGACGGGCATGTAGTTAGACATACCTGACTGAAGCTGTGTCAGGTGGATCTTGTGGGGCGCGTGGAGATCACCCGGGTTTTATAGTTTTGTAGCATGATCAGATTAGGTGGTTGTATAAGGACTAGATGTCTTTCTTTTGTGATTGTATTTATTCCATTTTGGAAGATTGTATCTATGTTTAAATTGTTTGAGGTCTTTTCTTTTGATGGGTCCATGTTCCTCTTTTTGATGTGACGTGGGGAAAGTTAAAATTCTTGGGGCAGTGCTTTTGTACAGGTCTGCCGAGAATACCCCAGGTGTATGAGCTATGTTTGATAAGCCTTATAGCCCCGATGTATTTTGATGTTTGAATACTTTGGATTTTTATTTCAAAAACTATTCCGCTGCTTGGAAATATTTGTTGACTTTGTCGTTATGTTATGACTTAAATATTTATCCAAAAGTATTTCTTTCTTTATTTCTTTGTTTAAAAAAAAATACACTCGCGCTGTTAAAAATTAGGGTGTTACATTGTGGTATCAGAGCTTTGGTTAGATTGTAGGTCAACCTGTAGGTTGGGAGTTGTTATCTGATCATGCGTCGGGTTGAGTTGTCTGAGTTGTCAGGTCTGGTGAAATGTTGCATAACGTTGATAAAGGGGTTTATGAAAAATTGAACCATTTGGTTGAAGGAGCTGCAACTGATGTAGGAACTAGACATAGCTTGGGTGACACGGTTGGTGTATGTGTTGAAGATGGTACATCAGAAGATGTGTGCAATGACCTTGGATTCAAGGAGGCGCTAAAGGAGATTGTTTTAGAAGTTAAGGGTCATAACATTGGTGGTGATCCAAGAAAAATCAATGATGAATTGCACGACGCCTATCAAGGGACTAGCTATAATTCAAGTAATTTGGTTAATGAGGAAACACTTGAGATAGGTGTTTTGATAGATTCTTCAGTTCATGTTGCGTGTCTCAATGGAGATAATAGAAGATTGATAGCTAAAACTAATGAATCGGGGTTGAGCAAGTTATCGAGTAAAGCACCAAAAGGGGTGTCTGAGATTGATAAAAATTTGTGTGTGATTGAGATGAACTGTGGTGATTGCAAATATTCTTGCAAACTTGATTATGATGGGTGGTGGAATCTTGGCAAGAGCAGTTGTTCAGGCATATCGTTAAGCTCTTACCATAATGCTAAAATTTGCAAGTTATGTGAAATGGGTGATCTCAGAAACGCCATGGAATTGCTTATAAGGTAAAAAAGATATGAACTTGGGTTGAATACTTACTATTCCGTTTTGCAACTTTGTGTTGAGTGTAAATCTTTGGAAGATGGAAAAAAGGTTCATTCCATGATCGTTTCCAATAGTATTCTAATTAAAGGGGATTTATGTGCAAAACTAGTCTTCATGTATGTGAATTGTGGTGATTTGGTTTAAGTGAGACAAATATTTGATGAGATTCTCAATGATAAGGTTTTCTTTGGAATTTTGTGATGTCTGAATATGCAAAGATTGGTAATATAGGGGAAGTTTGGGTCTTTTTAAGAAAAATGCAGAAATCGGGAACTACAGAGGATTCTTATACATTTACTTGTGTATTGAAGTGTTTTGCTGCATTGGGAAAGGTAAAGGAATGTAAAAGGGTTCATCGCTATGTTTTAAAATTAGGTTTGGTTCTAATACTGTTGTTGTTAACTCTTTAATTGCAACTTATTTTAAATTTGGTAGATTTGATAGTGCACATAATTTGATTGATGAATTGAGTGACCGAGATGTAGTTTCCTGGAATTCTATGATAAATGGTTGTGTTGTGAACGTTTTTTTTTTCCAGAAATGGACTTGAGGTTTTCATTCAGATGCTGATTTTGGGGATTGTTATGGATTTGACCACATTGGTTAGTGAACTTGTTGCTCGTGAAAATATTGGAAACCTTTCACTTGGTAGAGCTCTTCATGCTTTTGGAGTGCAAGCTTCTTTAGTGGAGAAGTGGAGAAGTTGTGTTTAGCAATACCTTACTAGACATGTATTCAAAATGTGGTAATTTAAATGGTGCAACTAAAGTTTTTGTGAAGGTGGGTGAAACAACTATTGTTTCTGGAACTTCAATCATTGCCGCTTATGTATGAGAAGATCTATACGATGATGTTATTAGATTATTTGATGAAATGCAAAGCAAGGGTGTTAGACCAAATATCTATACTATCACAAGCATTGTTCATGCTTGTGCCTGTAGCAACTCTTTGGATAAAGGAATGGATGTACACAATTATGTTATAAAGAATAGCTTGGTCTCAAATTTTCCTATTGCAAACACTCTCATGAATATGTACGCAAAATGTGGAAGCATGGAAGAAGCTCGTTTAGTTTTATCTCAAATTCTAGCTACGAACATTGTCTCGTGGAATACAATGATCGAAGGCTATTCACAAAATTCACTTCCCAATGGAGCTTTAGAATTTTTTTTCAAACATGGTAAAACAATTAAAGCCTAATGACATTACAATGGCTTGTGTCCTTCCAGCTTGTGCAGGCTTAAGAGCTTTAGACAAAGACAAAGAGACACATGGACACATATTAAGAAGATGGTACTTTTCGAATTTGCATGTAGCATGTGTACTTGTTGATATGTATGCAAAGTGTGGATTGCTAGTTCTAGCACATATACTTTTTGATATGATTCCTAAAAAGGATCTGATTTCATGGACTGTTAGGATAGCTGGATATGGAAGGCATGTATTTGGAAATGAAGCAATTTCAACTTTTAATAAGATGAGAATTATGGTAATTTGGTATATACATATATAGAGAGAGAGGCAGAAAAGTGAGAAAGAGCAAAAAAAAAAAAAAAATTGTGAGAAATGATGCAAAGAAGAGGATTCAAATAGAATCCAGGTTGTAGTTTGATAGAAATGCAAGAAAAATTTAATATCTTTGTCGTTGGGAACACAAAACACCCTCAAGCGAAACGAGTAGACGCGTTGCAAAGAAAATTGAGAATGCAAACGAGGGACCAACACCATGAGTTAATTATCGACGCGTAGTTTCGAGGACGAAACTAATTATAGAGGGGTAGTAATGTAAGACCCTTAGATTTTAAATTCTAAATTATGCAAATTTTAGTGTGTTTTGTGTTGAATTGTTGAGGCACTTAGCCAATTTTATTTAATTTTTGTGAATTAAATATCAAAAATATATTCTATTAGAATTAATAATATGTTTAATATTTATATATATTTTAATATATATTTTGAGACCTGATTAAAATTATTTGTCAAAGATTAATTTATTTTCGTTACGAAGAATTTAATATCGATTAGTTTTGTTAAAAATATCTTTTGTTGCTGAAAAATTATACCTGTCAATTGAGTTGCGAAGAGAGTAGATATTTTTATTAAATAAAATTGAGATAGGAGTGAAGTGATGTGTGTAAGAGTATTTAGGATTGATTTAATTATAATATATATATATATATATATATATATATATATATATATATATATATATATATATATATATATATATATATATATATATATATGTAGGAAAGAGAAGAAATCACAACAGCCAAGCGTTTCCTCCTTTCTTTCTTCATGGTTTGCGAAAAAAAACCATTGTTAGTGGTTTAAAAATTTTAAAACATAAACTCTCACTTTTCTTCGATTTTTAAGTTTTATTTCGCGAAGTGATAGAAGGGAAAATTGCTCACTACCACTCTACGGTGCTAGTGAGCTAACTTTTGAAGTAACGAGCGAGAGAAGTTTTTACCAAAATTAATCGCGGTGCCGTAATCGTTTGTTAGAGCTACAACGGAGGTAAGGGCTCCTTCCAAACTTTTAGTTTGCATATAGGACATTATTTGTGATTTTATGGAAAAGAAATTTGATGTGTGAATTTGTTTACAATGAATTTAATTCGTTTATGTGGGAATTAGTGGGATTTTTTTTGTTGTGTTTTGAGGTGCGGTTTGTGGTGATCCATATTTGGTTTGATTTATATGTTCATAATTGTTATTATGAAGTTTTGAGATGTGATTTATTTGTGGATTTTGTAGAAAATGAATTGATGAAATTTGGTGGTTTATGTGTAAAAATGTGGAATTTTGAAATTGGGTGAGTTATGTTTGAATTGTTGAAATTTAATTGAGGTGCTATATATGTGTTGTGGAATTGAATTGATTGAATTTGGTGTGAATTAGCGGTAATTAAATTTGATGTGTTTGAGTTACGTAATGAGTTATTTTCAAATAAATGAGTTTGAACTGAAGTTGAAATTTTACGAAAAATTTAGAGTTGTTAAAGTTGTGAAAAAATTCAAATTTTAACTAAGTTAAAGAGTTTGAGAAAAAAGACATATTGAAATTAAAAATGATTAGAGTTTAAAATGTTACTCTTTTAACTACTCTTTCATTGAGTTTAAAAAGAAAAAAAAGTTTATAGTATTTTATTAACTCAAATATTTTGGTGCTTTAATAGTCGAGTATGTGAATGTGAAATTTGGACAATATTTGTTTATATTTGATTTTAAAATTTTGGTGTGTGAGAAAGATTTAATTTTAAGAATTTTGTTGTGTGTGGATTAGTTTTATTGTGAACAAATTGTTATAAATATTCATGTTTATGTAGTTAGCTCCTTGAGTCTCGAAAAGGAAACGAGACCGTTGGCACCGAGTTAGCGGTGGGGAGAACTCTGATATATTAATATTGTTGTGGTGATTTATGGTTGAAAATTTTGGAGATTGAATATGAGGATTAATGTTTGAAAATTATAGTGACTCATGTTTGGTGAAATTGATGTGTTCATTATTAATATTATGAATTTTTAGAAAAAAATTATGTGTGGATTGGTGGAAAGAGAATTTAATTCAATTTATGTGTGGATTGATGGAAAATGAATTTAATTCAATTTGTGTGGATTGAATTTGGAAATGTGATTTAGGTATGTTTGTGGAAATTGAAATTGGTGTGAATAAATATATTTGAGTATATTCTGCGTTGTATATAAAAAATCATAAATGTTAAATGAGTATTAAAAATGAAGAATCTTTTAATAGCGGCATTTACTTAATGATTGTGGTGAAAAGAGTCAGAGTATGCTTATGCATTTCATAGTACATGGTGACCGCGATGGGGCCATGGTGATAGTGGTGACCGTGATGGGCCACGATATGATGTCATGTGAATTGTTGGTTCATCTTATCCTTGCTGGGATTGTCGCGTCGTGCTGATCTATGAGAGATTGCACTCTAAAATGTGTTGATCTGTGAGCGATTGCACTCTAGAAAATCGTGTTGGTTTGTGAGCGACGGCGCTCTTGTATGTTGTGCTGATCTGTGAAAGATTGCACTTTAGAATGTGCTAATTTGTGAGCGATTGCACTTTAGAAAATCGTGCTGGTTTATGAGCGACTACACCCTTGTATGTTGTGCTGATCTGTGAGAGATTGCACTCTAGAATGTGCTGATCTGTAAGCGATTGCACTCTAGAAAATCGTGCTAGTCTGTGAGCGACTGCACCCTTGTATGTTGTGTTGATCTGTGAGAGATTCCACTCTAGAATGTGCTGATCTGTGAGCGATTGCACTCTAGAAAATCGTGTTGGTCTGTGAGCGACTGCACCCTTGTATGTTTTGCTGATCTGTGAGAGATTACACTCTAGAATATGTTGATCAGTGAGCGATTGCACTCTAGAAAATCGTGCTGGTCTGTGAGCGACTGCACTCTTGTATGTTGTGCTCATCTGTGAGAGATTCCACTCTAGAATGTGCTGATCTGTAAGCGATTGCACTCTAGAAAATCGTGCTGGTCTGTGAGCGACTGCACCCTTGTATGTTGTGTTGATCTGTGAGAGATTGCACTCTAGAATGTGCTGATCTGTGAGCGATTGCACTCTAGAAAATCGTGTTGGTCTGTGAGCGACTGCACCCTTGTATGTTTTGCTGATCTGTGAGAGATTACACTCTAGAATATGTTGATCAGTGAGCGATTGCACTCTAGAAAATCGTGCTGGTCTGTGAGCGACTGCACTCTTGTATGTTGTGCTCATCTGTGAGAGATTCCACTCTAGAATGTGCTGATCTGTTAGCGATTGCACTCTAGAAAATCGTGTTGGTCTGTGAGCGACTGCACTCTTGTATGTCGTGTTGGTCTGTGAGCGATTGCACGCTAGTAAATCGTGTTAATTCATGAGAGATTGCACCTCGATAATTAGTACTGGTCTGTGAGAGGCTGTACAATTATGATTTACGCCCTTCGAGGAGGGTTTTGGTTTGGAATTCTTGAATCATGCATTTTGGCATATACGCATTGCGAGTTATATTTGTTATACTATATTGATTGTATATACATATTCGGTTGTTGTTGTTGTGATTTTTCGTAATTGCTTTGAGGTGTGAAGTTGGGTTGATTAAGTTTCAATGTAATTATGTGTTCATAATTAATAATATTAATGTTTGAAGTGTTGATTGATTCATAGCCATTTTGGAATTGAAAATCTGCATTTTCTCAGTTGTATTCGGCTATGACGGTGCAGTTTGTTAAAACATCATTTTTCAACATTGTTTATGCATTTTTGGACATATAAAAACCCTTTCGCGTAGTATGCTAAGAGGAAAGGTTCTTTTGAGCATTTGAAAATATAAGAATTTTGCTATGTGATATTTGTTAATTTCGATTGGTGACCTTTACAATTATTGTGGAAATTTGGGCTTTACCCTCAGATGAGAACTAGGATCGTCCTACGGGTTAGTACTTTGGAGACGGGCATGTAGTTAGACATACCTGACCGAAGTTGTGTCAGGAGGATATTACGAGGCATGTAGTTAGAGTTTAAAATGTTACTCTTTTAACTACTCTTTGATTGAGTTTAAAAAGAAAAAAAAAAGTTTATAGTATTTTATTAACTCAAATATTTTGGTGCTTTAATAGTCGAGTATGTGAATGTGAAATTTGCACAATATTTGTTTATATTTGATTTCAAAAGTTTGGTGTGTGAGAAATATTTAATTTTAAGGATTTTGTTGTGTGTGGATTAGTTTTATTGTGAACAAATTTTTATAAATATTCATGTTTATGTAGTTAGCTCCTTGAGTCTCGAAAAGGAATCGAGACCGTTGGCACCGAGTTAGCAGTGGGGACACTCTGATATATTAATATTGTTGTGGTGATTTATGGTTGAAAATTTTGGAGATTGAATATGGGGGATTAATGTTTGAAAATTATAGTGACTCATGTTTGGTGAAATTGATGTGTTCATAATTAATATTATGAATTTCGGAGAAAAAAATTATGTGTGGATTGGTGGAAAGAGAATTTATTTCAATTTATGTGTTGATTGGTGGAAAATGAATTTAATTCAATTTGTGTGGATTTAATTTGGAAATGTGATTTAGGTATGTTTGTGGAAATTGAAATTGGTGTGAATAAATATGTTTGAGTATATTCTGCGTTGTATATAAAAAATCATAAGTGTTAAATGAGTATTAAAAATGGAGAATCTTTTAATAGCGGCATTTACTTAATGATTGTGGTGAAAAGAGTCAGAGTATGCTTATGCATTTAATAGTACATGGTGACTGCGATGGGGCCATGGTGACAGTGGTGACCGTGATGGGCCACGGGATGATGTCATGTGAATTTTTGGTTCATCTTATCCTTGCAGAGATTGTCGCGTCGTGCTGATCTGTGAGAAATTGCACTCTAGATTATGTTGATCTGTGAGCGATTGCACTTTAGAAAATCGTGCTGGTATATGAGCGACTGCACTCTTGTATGTTGTGTTGATCTGTGAGAGATTGCACTCTAGAATGTGCTGATCTGTGAGCGATTGCACTCTAGAAAATTGTGCTGGTCTGTGAGCGACTGCACCCTTGTATGTTGTGCTGATCTGTGAGAGATTGCACTCTAGAATGTGCTGATCTGTAAGTGATTGCACTCTAGAAAATCGTGATGGTCTGTGAGCGACTGCACCCTTGTATGTTGTGCTGATCTGTGAGAGATTGCACTCTAGAATATGTTGATCTATGAGCGATTGCACTCTAGAAAATCGTGTTGGTCTGTGAGCGACTGCACTCTTGTTTGTTGTGCTGATCTATGAGAGATTGCACTCTAGAATGTGCCGATCTGTGAGCGATTGCACTCTAGAAAATCGTGTTGGTCTGTGAGCGACTGCACTCTTGTATGTCGTGCTGGTCTGTGAGCGACTGCACGCTAGTAAATCGTGCTGATTCGTGAGAGATAGCACCTCGATAATTAGTACTGGTCTGTGAGAGGCTGTGCAGTTATGATTTACGCCCTTCCAGGAGGGTTTTGGTTTGGAATTCTGGAATAATGTATTTTGGCATATACGCATTGCGAGTTATATTTGTTATACTATGATGATTTTGAAGTTGGGTTGATTAAGTTTCAATGTAATTATGTGTTCATATTTGATAGTATTAATGTTTGAAGTGTTGATTGATTCATAGGCATTTTGGAATTGAAAATCTGCATATTCTCATTTGTATTTGGCTATGAAGGTGCAGTTTGTTAAAACTTCATTTTTCAACATTTTTTATGCATTTTTGGACATATGAAAACCCTTTCGAGGAGTAAGTTAAGAGGAAAGGTTCTTTTGAGCATTTGAAAATATAAGAATTTTGCTATGTGATATTTTGTTAATTTCGGATGGTGACCTTTACAGTTATTGTGGAAATCTGGGATTTACCCTCAGATGAGAACCAGGATCGTCATACCGGTTAGTACTTTTGAGACGGACATGTAGTTAGACATAACTGATCGATGCTGTGTCAGGAGGATCTTGCGGGGCGCATGGAGATCACACGGGTTTTATAGTTTTGTATCATGATTAGATTAGGTGGTTGTATAAGGACTAGATGTCTTTCTTTTGTGATTGTATTTATTCCATTTTAGAAGATTGTATCTATGTTTAAATTGTTTGATGTCTTTTCTTTTGATGGGTCCATGTTCCACTTTTTGATGTGACGTGGGGAAAGTTAAAATTCTTGGGGCAGTGCTTTTGTACAGGTCTGCCGAGAATACGTCAGGGGTGTGAGCTATGTCTGATAGGCCTCATAGCCCCGGTGTATTTTGATGTTTGAATACTTTGAATTTTTATTCCAAAAACTATTCCGCTGCTTGGAAATATTTGTTGACTTTGTCGTTATGTTATGACTTAAATATTTATCCAAAAGTATTTATTTCTTTATTTCTTTGTTTAAAAAAAAAATACACTCGCGCTGTTAAAAATCGGGGTGTTACAAATAGCATGAACAACAATAAGAACTGCTTCCCCCGAAAACTCACTAGGAACCAAAGCATACAACGAAAAAGAACGAACAATCTCAATAATATGAAGATGTTTCCTTTCAGCAACTCCATTTTGTTTAGGAGTATTGGTACAAGATGATTGGTGGAGGGTGCCATCATAAGCAAGTAATTCATAAAATTTATTAGAAGTATCATCAACACCTAAATCATAGTGAAAACTCTTTATAACAACAATATGTTGAGTCTTGACCATGGCACAAAACATATGATAAATGTCAAAAAAATTCATATTGATTTTTCAGAAGATAAGCCCAACAATAATGAGTGTAATCATCAATAAATGAAATATAATATCTAGATCCACCTTTGGTGAGAAATGGTGATTGACCTCAAACATCAGAGTGAACTAAATCAAAAGGCGCATATGAAACTAAAACACTTTTACTAAACCGTAAAGCTGGAAATTTAGCAAGTTTACAACGAGAACAATCTGAAATATCACTAGTTTGTAAATTTCCTAAAGCTCCAGTAGAAGCCAAATATTTTAATCTTGAAGTAGAAACATGTCTACGACAAGAATTCCATAAATAAAAACTAGAAGACAATGAATTCAAGCAAAAAATAGAAAATAAGTCAGCAGTAGTTGTTGAGGTTGCAGTATTTGGGACTCACAAGTCATCCAAAAAATAAAGTCCCCCTAGACTATGGCCTGTCCCAATCAGCCTCTTGGAATGTGGATCCTACACACAATTAGAAGTGGATAAGTACCACCTCCACACAGATCCCATTACCAATTGAGGCTCAATTGATAGTGAGATATGTGTGGAGGCGGTACTTATCCCCTAGGTACCAGGCTCGAATCTCACGGAAGGCAAAAACTCGCTATTTCTAACAGAGTGGTAACGGGAATGGCCGGGGTGTTACAAGAACGATGCAAAATACCCCCATGAAGGCCCTCCAAATCTCTTTGATCAATATACGCTTTCACAACTTTCAACTCAGTAGATTTCATAAGAGCCAATTGATCCCACAAATTATTCATTGTTGAGTAGAATTCTTGAATGGTCATATTGTTCGGCTTAAGGGCCTTAATATCACTTTCCAATTGATAACATTTTGCAAAGTTAGACTGAACATACAAATGTTTCAAGTGATCCCAAATCTCTTTAACAGTATTATACTTTGCTAGTTGCACTTATATAGACAACTCAATAAAACTATTAATCCAAGTAATAATTTTTCAATTACTAACATTCCATGTTTTCATATCTTTTGCATATTTAGCTTCATCCCTTTTATCTGTAGGCGTAAAGAAGTTCCATCAAAATAACCCCACATATCTTTTATTTGTAGACGTAAAGAAGTTCCATAAAAAAATGTTTTTCTTGTATTTTTTTCTTTTATTTGTTGAGTCTGCTAATGTCGTGTACTAGTGGTTTGTCTCTTCTTTATATGAGATAACTATTCACTGTAGAGCATGGTATATTGTAATGATGATACTCTACTACAATTATATGAAGAGGATGATATTTGTCTTATATTTGCTATATTACACATAATTGAAGGACCAATCTTGAGAGATACATTTTTAAAATAAAACCCTTAAATTTGGGCCTCTTAAGTGTGACTTTTGTGAATGAATACATAGGAATAGAACTTGTCCTGATTACTATGTACCACTACTAGAATATGAAGATCTATTGGTTATAGAAGCAGAAGACGACGAGTTGAATATTCTATCCAAAGAATCAAATGACAAAGAATTTCACATTAAGGATGTTTGAGTTGAATTCATGAAGAATAACATGGTTTCAATTGAAAGATTTGAAAGTTAATGTGAGATGTTATTTAAGCAAGTGGTTGAGTTTGAGAATATGGAGTAGAAGTTGAAGATTGAAGATGAATTCATTGTTGGGGTAGAAGAAGATAAGCAAGAGGAGAACACGAAGGAGAAAAATAAAAAAGAAGAGATTAATGAAGTTCGACTTTCAATCTTTGCCTTGTTCATCAATGTCCAATTGAAAAGGACATGGAAGCAACATCATTTATTTCTCAAGTTCTTGGAATTTCTACCAAACAAAAATAAGAAGAATGATGATGTGTTCTTCCTTTCATATATGCCACCTTGACAATAGTTGAGGCGTCAAGCTAATGACTTTAAATAAGCGCTTCCTGGGAGGCAACCCTTAGGTAGAGGTAACTTTAATTTTTGCACTCTTATTTTTGTTATTTGAATTTGATTCTTTTTAATTGTGTATAAACATGTAATATGATGAAGAATTATTAACAATTTGAAGCTAATCTTAAACTATTTATTTCAGATTTTGTAATTTATATTATATTTCTTTGCTCATATCATTGCTTAATTCGATGAGTTTCACTAATACATGCATCGTTGATTACTTCTTGGTTGTCGAAGTCTAACTTGCCATTTAAAAAAATAAATAAATAAGTTTTTTAGTGGCATGTTTCACATTATTTTTGATAGTTCATACTTTCTCTTATTATCCTAGATATGAGCTTTTGGGCCTAAACATTTTAATTTTTTGTTGTGTGATTATAACTCCTCTCACTACGTAAGTATCTGTATCTGGCATTTTCTCCATAATGGTTTTTAAATTTTTGGTAGTACTTAAATGTTGATAATTTGTGGCAACCTTGAAGTTGCACCAGCATTAGCTTCCTTCTTTTGTAGATGGTTATTATCTTATTTTAGCCCATCTCTTACTTTTACCCTAAAATTCAAATGCAATTTTGTACATAGTATCATTTTGTAAACTCAAATGAAATTTTTCTTTATAATGTATATTTAACACGATAAGAACATGACATATACATCATTATATAACTTTGAAGGTGTCACTAGTTACATGAAACTTGTAAACCTAAATGAAGGTAATACACAATGATAAATAAATATTCTGATGGACTAGACAAGAAATCATAATTTAAATGTAAATTACATAAAATATCTAGTAATTAATGGGTTCCTAGAGACCTTGTCAATAGAGAGCATAAATAATAAGAGAGAACTTATTACATGCAGGCCTCCTATTAGTTTGCTATGTCCGTTGTAAGTAAATTAGTTTGATTTGTTTTGTCCCTTTTTAAAATGCATGAGAATTTTGAAGTAGGACACTGAAGTATATTGTGTTTTTGTTGTAGATATGTTATGCTATAGTTTATTGCTTTGCTTTGAATTAGTGACCCGATGCAAATGTTTTTGTTGACTTTTCATTGTTGACCGCAGCGTCGGCCACACCGACGTTGTACTATACATAAAGTTGGCTTTAATTTGACAGTAGCATCGATGGCACTGATACTAACTATTTTGTTGACAACAACTTGTTATCTTTAGTATCTGCCATCTAACATAATCGAATATTTTCAAATGACGTGTCAACGAATATAACTAGCATCGGATGTTCGATTTTTGTTGGTACTGTCGGCTTAGGGTGGGTTTGTTCGACGCTATATTAGCGTCGGTTGATATTTTTCTGATGCTATGTATTAGCTTCAATCGTTTTCTCTTAGACCCGACATCGACGCTAAATCAACGTTAACGTCAGCTTTTTGCCTATTAGCATGGGCTTTCGGCCGACACTAAATTCAGTTTTTCTAGCAGTGAGTGGAGCTAATGTTTCTAGGTTAGCAGTATCTTACAAATTACTAAAAGCAAAGATTTGTAAAAGTAAAGTATGATATACAACCTCATTTTTACAAATTATACTTGAAACTCTTTCTCTTTCCTTATTATATATCATTTTTCCATATCAAGTAGCGAAATTACTTCAAAAGCCCTGAGAAGGGAAGTTAATTTTGAATTTATAGACTCCCCAAAAATAAAAGAGTTAAAACAAATACAAGAAGAACCAACCTTATAAATAAATTTAATAAAACAAAAATAAAGGCAAATAATTATGATTAATAAATAAATTCATTACAAAATTACCACAAATACAAGAAAAGGTAAAAAAAATTACCAAAAACATTTTCTAATGAATTATGCGTTGAACATCCTAATGATTTTTGGACTAGAAAAACAAACATGGTATCTTTACCATATGATCTTTAATGAAAATTCAAATGTCTAATTGAATGCAAGCCACAATATGTGTCATCCTTGCAATGTTAGATTCTTTGTTTCTTGATATGAGAGTAGATGCGTAAACTAATGAATCTAATATCACATATTGATCCATTATAGCATGATCATACTTTTCCATATTGAGTGGCCCAAGATATAACTCTTGTTTTGTAGGAGGGCGAATTATATCTACATCACTCACATTCTTCCACATTGTTTATTACAGGCCCACCAACCATCTTTATGATTATCTTGTTATAAACAATATTTGATGGCCTTAAAGCCTACAACTCCCCATGTAAGGATCGTAATGACTTCAAGTCGAAAGACTACTCATTATGGTCATATGAGAATCGCTAATGAAACTTACACAATAATTATGTAGCATTTTTATAGTGGGTCAATTGAATGTAAATATTACTCCTAATAGCTATACCTATGTGATTACTTAACATCTCTTATCCAACACTTGTGAGATGTGGTCATCTGTCTACTCACATAATAGTCTCGATGTATTATTGTCGTCCGAATTAACAATAATACTTTGATTATGGATGCTTTAAGAATAGTTTTCTAATGTTCAATAGAGCCTCACGATCAAGTCAGAATTAATGATCTATTAAGCGGACTATCTATTATAAGAATTTTATTATATCATATGGTTAATAACATAATAAATGGCGCCTTGTACATATAAGCAAATTAGATATGTATGATTTAAATCTATGATACATATAATAATCTATATAAAATAGAATGGTGTTGGGCTTACACCAACAACCGCAATGCTCTGGAATAATGCACAAAAGAGCCCCTCTATTGCGCTCAGAGGCAGGGAAGTGTACCAGTAAATGCACTACAATGCAGTGGTTGTCGCAATGTTTCCTAACTCTTTCTTGCTGCACTCCATACTTTAGTAAAAGAAATTTTGCACTATGAGAATATTTTGTGTCTACAGTAACCCTTTGTCTTGTCCAGAAATGTTAGAAGCAAAATATCCAAACTGAATCAAAAAGAATAAAATTCCTTTTCTTTATTAAAATGACTATAAAATCACAAGATAATAAATAAAAATTCAAATAAAACTAATAATAAAATGCTTAAAAACAAAATTAGATGAAGATTCATCAATAAACTACACTTTAAACAATATAAGTCGGGTTAATCATTGGAGATGTTTTAAGCCTACGGATAAAGATTTTTTTTACAACTAATTGTTATAACATAGCTAATTGAATTATTTTTCAATTTTATTTTCTCTTATAATTTTCCAATGAAAGGACGCTTTATTCATGAAATTCTTATTATACACATTTTTTTTTATTAGCAAAATGCATTATTGCGAGTACAAACATAGGTGTGCAAAAATCATTACTTGCATTATTAATTATTTCGAGTTGTCTATAGGTGTGCAACTAGCAAAATATGATACTGCTAATGAGATTTGAGATCACTTGAAACGTTTGTATGTTCACTCAACTTTGCAAAATATTATCAGTTGGAAAGTGATATTAGAGCCCTTAAGCAGAACAATACGACCAATCTGGAATTCTATTCGAAAATGACTAATTTGTAATATCAATTGGCTTTTTTGAAATCAACTGAGTTGAAAGCTGTCAAAATATACATTGATCAAAGAGAGAAGCAAAGTCTGGTTGGGTTTCTGATGGCTCTTCGTGATGATTTTGAGGGCCATCGTGAGTATTTTGGATTGTTCCCCTCTTCCTAATGTTGAATCAATAGTTAGTGAATTGTTAGCAGAAGAAGTCAGACTTAAGACCCACTCTACTGTGTCAGATAAGGGAATCCTCCAAGGAAAATTTCAATGGAGAGTTAGGCTTGGTAGTGATGAATGTGATTTTTGTAAACAAAATTGTCATTAGAAAGCACATTGTCTGAAATTACGGAGAGTCCATAAGATGAATTTTAGAGGGTCATGATCTAACGTTGTTACTTCTGCTCCTCAGACCATTGGCTCTACTTCTGGTTCTGTATACTCATTTGAGACTACTTTTCAAATATCTGATATTGCAGAACAACTAAAAACACTTATTGTCACTCAATCACATGCCATGTCTGCCTCATCTACTAAAAATTTGAACTCCTCTAGTCTGTCAAGTATATCTTCTCCATATAGATTCTCGATTCTGGAGCATCTCACCGTAAGGCATATGATAATAAATCTTTTGTGTTTGTGAAACATGTCTCGTCTGTGTCAGTTATGACTACTGATGGCACACATATACCATTAGCAAGCATTTGTTCTGTCTCCGCACCTAACTTGTCTTTTTCTAATGTTAATTATATTCTTATTCTCACTTTGAGTCTTGCTTATGTTAGTCAAATATGTGATTTTGGTTATTCAATTATATTTTCTTCCACTTCTTGTTATATGCAGGATCCATATTCCAAGAGGCGGATTGGGACATGTCATAGATAGGGGGACTTTATGTTTTGGATGACCTGCAAGTCACGGTTAATGCAACCTCAACAACTACTGCTGACTTACTATCCTGTTTTCAATTGAATTCTTTGTCTTCTAGATTTTATTTTTGGCACTCTCACCTTGGACATGTTTCTGCTTCTAGATTAAAATATTTGGCTTTTATTGGAGCTTTAGGAAAGTTCTAAACCTCTGATATTTTAGATTGTTGTGGTTATTTAATTAATGTTGTTTTTCTTGAGCACATCCCTTTTTACTTTGTTTCCTCTTATTCTCATATTACTAAGACTTCAGAACAAACCGATATTGATCTGTTTGATCATAATGGTAATGCTTATAGTGATTGTAATATTGAGAATTGCAGGACAAATACCACTACTCCACATGATGATGTTCCTCTTGTCGCCCCAGTTGTCCAACTACATCATGCGATTGTTGATCCTTCGTCCCCGCCTCCTTGTTACTCCTCTCGTCGTGGTAAGCCTACTTAGTTACCTAATTTTATCTATTCCACTTACTCAATTTTTTTTACTTCTTTCTTAACCTCTATTCACAGTTTTCCTAGCCTCTCTTCCTATAAAGAAGCTATTTTTGATCTTTTTTTGCAGTAGGCTATGGCATAAGAACTCTCTGCATTTTACAAAATAGATACTTGGAAATTAGTACCTCTTCCTTCTGGAAAGCGTGTTGTTGGGCTCGTTGGATATAAAACATCAAAACTAAGTTTGATGAATCGATTCAGCGCTATAAAGCACGTCTTGTTGCAAAAGGATTCTCTCAACAATATGGCATCGATTACGAAGAAACTTTTGCTCCTATAGCCAAGATTACCATTGTATGTACTCTTATTGTAGTTGCATAATTTCATCAATGGTATATTTCCCAAATGGATGTTAAAAATATCTTTTTAAATGGTGATCTTTATGAAGAAGTCTATATGATCCCTGCACAAGGAGTTTCTCATAATCAAGAGAAAGTGTGTAAGTTAAAAAAAGCTTTTTATGGTCTTAAACAAGCTCCTCAAACTTGGTTTGAGAAATTCTCTACTACAATCACATCTCTTGGTTTTCGCTCTATTGAACATGATCGTGCATTGTTTATAAGGTCTACCACTTACGGTCACATTATTCTTTCTTTATATGTTGATGATATGATTATTGTAGGTGATGATGTTATTGGAATCAATGATTTGAAATTGCAGATTGAGATAAGACTTGGGAACTTTTCGCTATTTCTTGGGGATTGAAGTTTCCTACTCTCCTAGAGGCTACCTTATTTCCCAATCCAAGTACATTGCCAACATTCTTGAATGGAGTTGTCTTTCTGATACTAGAGCAGTAGATAATTCTCTTGAGTTGAATTTGAAATATGCTCCCTCAGATGATGTTCCTTTACCAGATCGCACTTTGAACCATACTTTGGTTGATAGCTTAGGATATCTTACGATTACCAGACCTGTTATTGCTTATGTTGTTCATGTTGTCATTCAGTTTGTTGTCTCTCCCACTAGAGTGCATTGGGCAGTTGTTCTTCGTATTCTTCGTTATCTTTGAAGAACTAAATTTTTTAGCCTTATCTTTCCATCGTCCTCCTCATTGGAGTTACAGGCTTATTCTGATGTTGATAGGGCTTGTGAGACCATAAATTGTAAGTCCACCGCATGATTTTGTATCTTTCTTGGAGACTCTCTTATTTCTTGGAAGAGTAAGAAACATAACATTGTTTGTTGCTCTTCTACAGAAGTTGAGTATCGTGCTATGGCATCCACTACAGTTGAAATAATTTGGTTGCATGATATGGGTATTTCTCTTTTTGAGCCAACTCTGATGCACTGTGATAGCAATGGTGATATTCAAATTGCTCATAACTCGATCTTCTATGAACGCACCAAGCACATTGAGATTTATTGTTATCTTTCTCGTTGTCATCTTCAACATAGAACCATTATATTACCGTTTGTCTTCTCTTCCTTATAGATTGTTGATTTGTTCACAAAGATGCATTCCATTAAATATTTTCCATTTTTGGTT
Source organism: Cicer pinnatifidum (assembly GCA_037974775.1). Lineage (NCBI taxonomy): Eukaryota > Viridiplantae > Streptophyta > Magnoliopsida > Fabales > Fabaceae > Cicer > Cicer pinnatifidum. Next base: position 28,982,890 of record JBBPBR010000003.1, on the reverse strand, counting down.
GACAAACTTTCGATGCTCCGTTAATGCATCATGAGTTTGAAGAGAGATGTTAAATAATATTATTATATATTAGTAGTAAATATATTTAAGATTTTTCTATTCTCTTGTATATATAGTTATATATTGTAACTCTATCATTCTACACTTTTATTCATTTGCTTATGAAATCCTAGATTCCTTCTCTCCTTCATCTTTCTCTATTGTTAACAGACACAACAATCTTCTAATTTAAACAATAAAAAATCGAACTTTATAAAATTAAGAGGTCTTTTGTCACATAAATTTCAATACAAAATCAATTTTTTCAAAACTAAACAAAAATTCCATCTAAACTCACCAACAAATTGCAAAATTATCTCATTACTAATAGCTTATCTATCTTTCATATATAATAGCATTAATAAATCATGATAGTTAAAAAAATTATGACTTGTAATTATTATTTTTACATTTATCGACTAATACAATGTCCTAACTTCTCAAATAATAAAATTTATTTAAGGAGTTGACATTTTTCGAAAGAATTTATTTCGTACATATTCATTTTCAGCTTAATAACCATAATAGCTAGCTGCAGTCACAAACATTCGAGCTGCACGTTCCAATACGAGGACAACATGGACATTGAGAATCATATTCGCAGGCTGCAAGAAATGTTGTGAGATTATACAAGAATACATAAGATTCATTGAAATTAGATGAAAGATTATGTATAAGATAAAGAAGTAAATTCGGGAAAGAAAAAAAAAATATAATAGCATACACAAACTTATTAGCTATACAAACTTAAAAGATAAAGAAGCAAATTTTGGAAAGAAAAAAAATTCTTACCACTGACTTGAGATGCAAATAGAATTAGAAAAAGAAACAAAATAATAGCATACACAAGCTTGTGAATTTTAGTCATATTTGATCACATGTGCATGTTACAAAAGAGATCCGTTTGATCCATTTTAATAAGAAAAAAATCATGATATATGCCTACATCAATTAATTAGTTTTTGACTCTTCTAGAGTTTCAAAAACATTTCCACATATAAAAAAGCATTATTAGATGTGTTTTATGTACACTAATATTGGATGGTGTTTGTCTCTTAAACTCATTAGATTGATCATATAATTTTATTCTCACATACAACTATTGTTGGACAGTTGTGTTCATTCTTCTTCATACCAATTTATCATTATAATTTTTTATTTTCTTCTTAGCCTTTCATGATAAATATGGGCAAAAATGCAAAAGAGCAATAATTTTATTGAACAATGGTAAAAAATTTGTATGCATAAAGAATAAATGAGGTTTCGGTGAGGACATGTTTATGAATTAATTTATGATCTTAATATGTTTTATAAGGGCAGAGAAATTTAAAGGACCATTTCAATTAATATATAATCACCGTCAAGGGTGACTCTGAGATTAAAATGAACATATTATTGTTTTTGTTAATGAACAAACTAATTAATCCATTATATTAGAGATTTATGATCTAAGAACATAGAATTACCTTATAAATGACTTGAGAGATGAATTGTTAAAAATCGGTATAAGAGATATGTTTTTTGCTAATGGTCCTAACGATATTCATGATAGACAATTTTCGTCGTTGTAACACTCTAAATATACTCTTAATATATTATGTTAATGTTGTTAGTGATTATTTTTCCTGTATTTGATTTGATGTGATAGTTTTACACATATATAATTGATTTGAACTAATAGGTAAGGTAAATTGCTAATATTATTATATTTAACCATTTTAATTGTTTTTCTAAAAATAATATTATTTTAGAGGATAAAATTTTAGTGATTTATCTATTGATAATTGTTGTAATATTTTTAAGTACATTTGATCAAATAATAAACGTATATACAATTATATTTTAATTACTTTTAACTATTATTTTATTTTAATTATTTTTATTGATTTTATAAATAATTATCGTAATATGTTATTAATATTTTGGAACTCCTATTCTAATTATACAAGTGTTATAAATGATTATATTTGGTTTGTGTACATGTATTTTTTTTTTTTACTTTGCATGCACCCTTTTTGTTAAGTCTGCTGCCATACACAACTTCACCTTCACATACGAAATCCACCACTGAACACGTCTTTCCTTCTCTTAGTCGATCACGGTTCTGTTTTGCGGGAAACAACTCATTCTCCCTTCTAGATTCAATTATGAATTAAATTAAATTCAAATTTAAAATGCATAATTTTATAGATACTATAAACATATTTAATCTGTATCAAGATCAGCAAAGCAATTCTCTAACACACGTTTTCAGACAATATTTAAAGGAATTTTTGATATTTTTTGAAGGGTTCCGACTTTGGAGGGAATTTGAAGATATCACTATTGAAAGCAAGAAGTGAAGATTGATTTCATCTTTCTTATATATAATTTTATCTTTTTTGTGTTGTTACAATTAAGATTGTTATTTTTATTCATAAATTGTTATTCTTAATATTTTTCGTTGATTGTCCATTATCGAATTGAATATAGGAATTACTTCATTATTGAAAAATAATTAGTACCATTTGGACTTAGAACTGATGTTTGTGTTTGATTATCTATTATAGGAATATATATAGAGTATTAATATGTGTCGGATAAATTGAATAACTTTTGTATTTTGAATAATAAGCTAGAATACCTAAAGAATTAGGGTTCAATATTATAGAAAAGAGATTTTGAATCATATAATTCATCTAAATTTAATATGTTAATTTGACGTAACTATAATAATTTGATAGTTAAAATAATGATTCAATATTTACATAATATGAAAACGAATGACTCAAAATCCTAATCATTATTTATCATAATCCATGTGGAGACAAACTTTCTTAACACTATTAACTTACGATTTGCTACCCTTGCCAAAAAGATATCACAACCTTAAATTAGAGACAATCATGTCACAAAAAAGAATGTAAATGGAAACCCTTCCGACAACCTTGTCAACAAACCATCTTTTCATACCTGCTCACAAGCCTAAACCTCTTGACGAAATGAAGAAAACACTATGATGCTGGAAATACTATGGAGGAGGATGATGATAAAATAAACAATTTGTATGAGACCAAGGAAAGTTTCTATTTGAGAAATTCGAGAAATATTTTATAATTCATACATAAATTAAACTAATAACATATTATAAAACAAATACCATTAAAATAAATAAAGGATGAAATTGAGAAAATTTCAAAGGTTGTATTTCTCAAATTTTTAAATAAATACTTTAACATAAAAAACGAGTAAAATAATAATTATAATAAAATAAAAATATGACAATGATCATCGTCTACTCGCAACTATAGAAAATTGACTAAGTGTGGGCTGTAATAACTCCAAGGGTAGCAAGCAAAAACTCAGCTAACAAATCATACGAACAATATTGTCAAAAGGAGAAACACCTTTGGAGTGTAAAACTTGAAACTTTGGCAAAACCCTTTGTGGGTATCACAAGTAAGAAGTCATGGTTCTCTTTTGATGATGTTTTGCAGGTCTGGTGAGTGAAACCATGGGTTGTGAAGAAGTTGAGAACTAAATCGTTTTTTTTTAGGAGTTGAAATTAACCTTTTTGAAAGTTTTTAGTACAAATTATGGTAAAAAGTTGAATTCGTTGATAAAGTAGGAATCGGCAAAGGAGTTTGAAGTGGTGGTAGTGGTGAGGAACTTGAGTAAAAATGGGAAGTGGGAGAGTGTTGTTGAAGTGGCGAAACTTATAATTATTTTTATTATTATTATTATTATTATTATTATTATTATTATTATTATATTATTATTATTATTATTTTTATTATTATTATTATTATTATTATTATTATTATTATTGTTTTTTTTTTTTTAT
>JBBPBR010000003.1:28956226-28967394 GCA_037974775.1 Cicer pinnatifidum | reverse complement strand
AATAATGGTGATCAATTGAATAGAAAAGAAAACCGAAGAAATGAATCAATGACAATAAGAATCGGTATAATTGTGGTCAATTAAAAGAAAAGAAACCGAAAAATAGATTAATAGTAATCAATTGACAATTATTCTTTTGTCTTTTGAAATCTACACCAAAAAATCTATAAATAGGCTGCCACAAGAGCACAATAGAAAAGGACACAATTGGAAACACAAAACTGAGAGCACAAAAAAAATAGAGAGATTAGTTAGCAAAAGAGAAGGAGAGAATCGGATCTTGAAGTAATCAGTCTAGTAAGGTACCATTTTCTTATTCTTTTATTTAGTCTGCTTATTAGTTTTTTTGTTTTTACATCTTTTTTTTTAATATATATATATTTTTTCTCTTTTTTTTTATTTTTGTTTATAAAATAAACTCATATGTTAAGCTTTCATTTTATTTTTTTAAATCGTTTAATCTTAAAAATTGTCTTCTTTGTAATATAAAATAATAATAAATATAACTAGTTAATGTCTATAGACCAAAAAAACAAATTTTATCATATTGTAATTTAATAAAAAAATTCATAATACGTCTTTATCAAATAAAAAAAATTTTAACGGATAAATGATTTTACCTTTAAGATTAAAATTAATGGTTGTTGCCGCCGGATGAAATTCATAATCGCTCGCTACACCATATTATTTACTTTCAATTGTTGGTGGCCTTTGTGTCGCGACATATCCGACAACGTACGAGCAAATTATTTAACAGATTATTTCACCGTCGTGTCCATTTGTCTCGTTCACAAACCGCCACGTTACGAAAATAATTTTTTCTTAAAAAAGAAATTAATTTCTTTTTTTTCGTTAAAACAAACAAATATTATTATTATTATTATTATTATATTTATCATTATTATTATTATTATTACTCTTTTATTTTTTTTAATACGCATATAAATAAAAATAATAATAAAATCGGTCAACACACAAATATTTTATATCCAAGAACTACGTGTGTTTTGATTTTCCTATTGCACCTGGGGATATGTAGAAGCAAGGTATTCCCCTTGTCAAACCAAATTAATAAAAAAAAAAAAATATTTTTTCTTCTTTTATTAATGTAAATAATTTAATTTTTTATTATTCTTTTTGGGGTAAAAATAAATAAATAAATAAATAAATAGTTTGTATATAATTAATTATAGAGTAACCGTTTTAACGGACGTTGTAGGGTGATAATACTTCCTTACTCGTAATCGACTCCCGAATCTAAATTTTTGGTTCAAAAATATTATTTTAGGTTTTATCCAATTTTTCCTTTAATATAAATAAAATTGTTGGCGACTCCTTTTTCGCGGACAAACCGGACGCGACAGAATCAAACTTGGAACCTTTCAAATAAGTATAAAGCACACAACTGCTGATCCAAAAACACTACGATGTCAATTAAAAACGTTTATACATACATATATTCCCCAATATTTTGGAAATATCTCACAATTCCCCAACACATTCAAAATATACTTAGTCCCATAATTTTGGAAATATCATGGTTTCAAATAATGGTATCTTATAATTTGAACCACTACTTAGTAAGTTATAGGTTTCACTCATCCCGAATAGATTGGTATACAAGTTTTGAACCACTTATTCATTAGAACAAGTGTGCATAATTTACACATGAAATATCGGTACTATCAAAAGAATTATAAAGATGACACATTTGATAGTCTTGTGTCATGTACCCTTGTAATGATAATTTAAGAGTCGAGTCATTTAACTTTTTGAAGCGGCTTCACTCCATCCTCACATAGGTAAATTATACAGAAATATACCCATAATATGTATTTCAACAAATTCATGCAATATGTTTATTAAGAGTAAAACTCGACCTTCCAACTTTATACTTATGGTCCAAGTACTTTTAACCTTTCAGATGTATCGATATTCAAGTACTACCAATCACTCTAATAGTGTACTTTCATCATTGAACTCAAGACTTGATCTTACTCAAGTGTGATTTGATTTTCCATCATTGATGACTAATTAGATATGAGCTTCAGTCTCATCCCCAATGATGTCTTCAACACTATGTCCTTTGTTAGACCTTTGGTCAAAGGATGTGCAAGATTTTTTTTTCAGTTCTCATAAACACTATGGATATTAATCCATTTAAAATTAAATCATTTACATAGTTATGTCTTAAACCAATATGTCTAGATTTTCTATTATATATTTGACTATATGCTTTGGATAGTGTGGATTGACTAACAAAATATATGGATACTAGTGCCATTGACTTTGGTCAAATTGATATCTCATACAACAAAAATCTTAGTCATTCAACCTCTTTAGAACCTACAACTAGAGCAACAAACTTTGCAGTCATGATGGAGTCGACAACGCAAGTTTGTTTCTTTGATCCCCAATAAACTTCACCTCCATCAAGGTTAAAGATCCATCCACTTATGGAAGTATGATCCCAACATAAGTTACCAAACTGACATTTGTATATCCTTCTAAAAAAATACTATTTATAAACTATAAGTTCATAATAAAATGAATATTACCAAAATTCTAAGCTATATACTAGTTTTTTAGTCTTCCAAAATAGATTCTAATGATGGGAAAAAAATGTTTAGAACCTTAATATAAGCACATATGAATCATATCAACACACTCTTTAGTAATTACAATTATAAAAATGATAAGTTAGAAACTAGTAAATTGGAAAGTCATATAAGATAACTTATAACAACTTTTATCAGTTACTTCATAGTAGTTTATAGATTCTTTTTTGTCGTTGACTTTACTCTCATTATTTTAACTAAAACATTTATTTATTCTTTATAATTCTTTGGTGATAAATATATTCGTGGCATGAGTTAAGGGGATCCACTTTTCCCATAGCTTTTTGTTTTTTGTATGGAGAGATTGGGCGCAATATGATTAACAAGGTGGGTTGTAGATGGTCATTAGTATCTTCAGTGTATTACCAAGGAAGGACTGAAAATATCTCATCTCTTCTTTGCGGTTCATGTGCTCCTCTTTCCAAAGCCAAACCTTCGCAAACACAATTTATCTCTAACATTTTAAATAGTTTTTTTTTTCCTTTTCAAGTTTAAAGATTAGTCTGGTCAAATCCAAAGCTTATGCTTCCAAAGGTGTGAGTCGGGACATCTAAAGGGAAATGGATAATATCACTTAGATTAAGTTTACATATAAGTTTAAGAAATATTCAAGGTTCAAATTGCACTATGGTTGCAAATTTATAGGTGATTTCTTGGAGATTTATGATAAAATAACATCTAAATTCGCCTCTTGGAAATAAAGCTTCTAAACAAGCCTGAAAGAGCTACTTTAGTTAATGTAGTCCTCACTTTTCTCACTTCCTACTATATGCAAATCAATTGGTTCTCATAGTATGTTTGTGGTAGGTTGGATAGAAATGTAAGGAGTATGCTTCTATCAGAGGATAAGCTTTGTGTGTCTTTACTTTCAAATATTTATTTGAAGAAGGGCGACCTATTCATAGAAAAGGCTTCGATTGGATCTTCTACTTGGAAAGTTATTCTCAAAACCTTTAACTTACTACAAGAAAAAACTTTACTTTCAAAATTGGAGATGGAATACTAACATGTGGTTTAGACTGTGGACTATGCAACAACCATTAGTGAATGTTAGAGGAAATAGATCAGGTTGACTTGTGTAAAAAAATTAAATATATTTGATCGAATGACAATTGTAATATTGTGAAGTTTAAGACCACTTTACCTTTATATTTACTTTATATGATTGAGAATATGAAGCCTTGATTTGTGGAAACCTTGGAGGATATATGGATTTGGAAGTGTGATTTGAATGACATTTACTCAAATAAGAGAGACTATATATTGCTTCTAGAAAATAAAAACCATGATATCAAAACAATAGGTTGGAATTGGATTTGGAAGTTGTAGATTGCGACTAATATTCAATTCTTCATATGGAATGCCATAACTCTCTACTTGCAAGAAATCTCTTTTTGTGACAATAGAGATATTTGTGTTTCATCTACTTATCCTTTTTGTGACTATGTGGAGGAGTTAATTTATCATTGTTTGATCAATTTCCCGAGATTTTTAGCGATTTGGAAGGCTTGTGGTGTTGATAATGTCATTAGCATTTTCTGAGGAAGGTGGGATCATCAACGTTCCACTTCTATTTTATAACATTTGCTCGAGGTTTGGTTATATTGGTCTTTTAGTTATGTGGAATATTTGGTGCTCCAGAAATAAGTATGTGTTTGAAGCGACTATCTCAATCACGAGGTTTATTACTGCAACGATTCTATCTCAACTTCAAGTGGCTAGAACTGTTTTTGGTAATACTATAGGGCAACATGCTCTTAAACCTTGTCGAGATATTTTTAGCAATGGGAAAATCATGATTCATTTATCCTCAATGTAGATGGGAATACATTAACAAATCTGAGTTTGACAAGCTTTGTTGGTCTAGTTAGACGACACAATGGGAGCTTGATATTTGGACTTTATGGGAGTGTTGGTCGTTATAATATCCTCCATGCCTAGATTGAGGTATTGTGTGTGGATATCAAGTTGTGTTGGGAAGTAGGATTTAGGTTTCTCATATGTTACTCTGACTCTTTGGAGGCAATTCAGTTAATGAGAAAAATGACTCATCGTTTTCACCATTATTCTAATTGGTTGGAGCGCATAAATGTTTGTTTCTGTATGGACCAGCATATTCTTCGCGAAGGCAATGCTTGTGCATATTTCTTTGCAAAGATGGATGCTAATATTTGTGAGTTGCTTGTTAAAGTTCATCATCTTCCTCTGAGACTTTCATCGACTATTTTTGCTAATGCTTTAGGTGTCTCTTTTATGAGGGTGTAGTTTTTTTTTCTTTCTTTTCTCATGTAACAAAAAAAGAAATACTATGATTAATTTATCAACCGTCCTTATAACTCATCAACTATCATCTATCTACAAGTTTTAAAGGTTTATATAATTCCTTCAATTTTTTTTACATTGTTATAATACTCTAAATATCTAGGCTAAGTTACACTTTTAGTCCCTTAAATTATTTTTAGGTTTCACTTTGTTCTCTTAAATTTTATTTCTTTTATTTTGATCATTTAAATTATAAAGGATTAAACGCTTTACTCCCTCGAATTATTTTCATTCTATTTTAGTTCCTTAATTAGCAACATTAAATATTTTGATATCTTAAATTATAAATATATACACTTTGTTCATTTGTAATAGTGTCTACCTTTGCATCTTAAATGACTAAAATATTTAATTTTTGTAACGGAATTGATTAAAATGAAACGAATAAAATTTAAGAAACTAACATGAAATCTAAAAATAACTTAAAGGACCAATTTAGTTAAAAATTTATCATTCTCTACTAATTTTTTTTCTAAGTTGTTCACATAAATAAAAATATTTAATTTATATCCATCAATATAAAAGAGTTTTTACATGATTAATCAATCATAACCTTAGAATCATTAAAAATATTAAATTTTTACTAAAATTATCCCTAAAATCATCCCATAAATGATTATACGATGATAAAAATAAATGAAACTAACAAAACAATCCTTTCATAAATTCAATTAATCTGAAGTCTTGTTTACTTTAAACCGATACACCCTATTGTAATCCATAAATTTAATTAAGAAAAATAATATATATCACTCTCTGAAAACCTTTCCCTCTCTTCTCTTCCAAACTTAACAGACCACAACTTTCAAACTTCTACCAAAACCTTCCAATGGCTTCCCAACAACCACAAGAAGAACCAAAAACCATTCCCCTCAAAATCTTAGTAGACAAGAAAAACAACAAAGTTGTTTGTATAGAAACAACCAAAGACTTCATCGACACTCTATTCAGCTTCCTTTCTCTTCCACTCGGCACCATCATTCGCCTCTTAACCACCACCAACAACAATGACCAAGAACAAGAACAACCAGAATCATCAAAATTCCTCGGAAGCATCAACAACCTCTACAACAGTGTACAAAACATGACCCCAAACAATGTTTGGAACAACCCTGTTTGCAAACAAATGTTGTTGAATCCAAGGAACTCATGTGAATCACTATGTACGAAGCTTTTCTTGAACATTGATGATACTGAACCATCGAACAAGTTTTTTGTGTGTGACTCTTGTAACAAGTTTACAACTTTTTCAAACCTTGTTTGTGAATGTGGAAAACCCACTAATAAACAGCCTAAGAATTTGGATTCTGAGGGTCAAGGGAATAGTGGTGGTGTTAATGTGGATGGTTTAAATGGTGTCTTTGTTAGACAAAATGGGTCAATGTTTTTGGTGTTTGATGATTTGAAGATTGTGCCTAGTTCTTTGGTGAATTCTATGGAGATGTTGATGGAATTGGGGTATTCAGATTTGACTCAATTGGAAGAAGTTACACACAGCATTGGAAAGCAAGAGGTAATGGTGCTGTGTTGTATATTGTGAACTCTATTTTGCAATGTGTATTTATCTCATGATTTTCATGTCACCATTACATTGAACTTGTTTTTTTATTTTATGGTTTAGAGTTTATAGAGTAAGAAAAATTCAAAAAAGTTTTTGAAATTTTGAATCATGGTTCTAAATTGAGGTTACGCTGTGAATGTTGATATTTCAATCAAATGCGGGTAAATGTGGCATATGCGACTAGTTGCGATGATGTTGCAGGGACTTCTAAAACTTTCATATTTTGGTAGGAATTGTAGTTGCAGATCTCAATTTAGAACTATATTGTGAATTGTCGGTTATTTTAGTCTAGGATTAGTTAGAACTCAAGCGTTAACTATGAGTTTCAAAAGGGTATTCAAATTCAAATGGTGTAATTTGAACCAAAATAACCGATGATTTATGGTTCCGGTGCCTTTTCTGAATTTTTCTTGTTTCAGGGACTAATTTAACAATGTCCTACAATTTTATTTGAACTTGCATTGAATCTTTTGACCTTTCTTGAATTATGAATCTTCACCCTATAACTTGATGATTTTAGGGTAGTTTGTATTTTGCATAGTGTCTATTTAGTATGTAGAAGTTTGAACTTCATAGGATAGTATTCAATTAAGAAGGTCTATGTGAGAAAGAAAAGAAAGGAAAGTAAGAAGCGAAATTGAGCAGTTGTAACTTATATAGCTGTATACTAGCAGAATGACAGAATGTAATAAATTGGAGGGAATATGTAATGGGCCGTTGTAGAAGCGAGTAAGAATTGGAAGAGTTTAAGGGCACTCTTGAATTAGCCTAGAGTGTATTACTTTCTTTTCCTCTTATCTTATTGATCCTGAGGAGTGAAAGTTGAAACAGATGAAAAAGGGATGAGTGAAGGAGGGAGAAGAATTAAGTTGATTAACGAAATTGGAGCATGTGATATTGTGATGCATAAAATGGTGGAAAGTTGAGTAGGATGAGGCTGCGATAAAGCAGTGTTGTCAGATAGAGGTGCTATACAATGTTGCAGAATTTGAACAAATTGTTGTTGTTTTGTGATATGCTATTTAGTACAAAGTGTTGTCAAATAGCAGCCGACTAACGACACTATAGCATAGCATAATTTGAACAAACCGTAATTTTCCAGGTCTGCGATTGACAACACTGGGATTAAGTATGTCAAGATGGAGCAAGGTGGATGAACATGGAAATGTTGTCTTTTGAGCTATGTGGAACAGAAGATGCTGTTGTAGCACACGTGATTCTAGGTCCACAAAATAATACATATGGCGCAAAGAAGCATGGTGTGGACTAAGGAAACCCTTTTGTTGCTTTGAAAAATGATGTGGCTGATGCAAAATTGTGTGCAGGAAGATTCTGTCAAAAGCTTGTAGATGGCGGTACAGAAAGTGATTTTAAATTGTATTGTTCTTTGATTAATTTGAGGAAGGGTGAGACGATGTCTATGCTGTGCAAAGGTGTTGATGGTATCATGCAGGAGTTTGGCCTAATATAGATTAAAAATATTAGATAGTAAATGTAACAAGGTGATTGGGATGGACCAATTTGTGTGTGTGGTTGTTATGTGTTATTTTGCACAACTTGTTGCATATAATTATGATAAAATTTGAATTTCAAGTTATCAATGCAAGCAGTTTGCACCTTAGCTTCATTCATGCTTCTGCATACACCGTAAATTAAAACGGCAAACATTAGTTAATAAACTTTCACAATTTTGGCTAGTTCTTAATGTTATGATGGTTTACTTAGTGGCTAGTTGTTATACATATTTATGGACACACTTAACCTTGGGTTAGAAATTAGTTCTCCAAGTTATATTTTATTGATGCTCAAGTATAGCATGCTGAAATGTGTGTTTGTCATTGTCAATGTTGTCAAATAATGGTATAGTGTTATAACATAGTGAATTTTGAACAAATCGCTATTGTTCCATGATACACTATTTAGCATAAAGTGTTGTCAAATAGTAGTTATAGTGGCACTTTAGCATTGCACCATAGCGGAAATTTGAACATACAGTTATTTTCTGCAATCGGCTATTGACAACATGTGTCATTGCATCTAAGAGCTTAACCTCTCAAGAGCCTCTAAGTTATATTGGTGTCGTTTGTTTTTTATTACAGATACTGAACCTCCTCAAGTATACCTTAACCTCTCAAGAGCCTCTAACAAACACAATTTTGAAAAGTAGCTCTAAGAACAAAGAAATCCCACCAAACCAATTTGCATCAGCAATCAGAGAAAGGCCTTGCACCCACGATATTAAAATGGACGTTAAGCTAATCCGAAGTAAATCTCAGAAAAAGATAGTCTTTGCAGAAGCCAGTGAAAACTTCGTCGACTTCATGTTTAGCTTCCTTACAATACCATTAGGTTCCATTGTAAAGCTTTTGGATGGTAACACATTTGTTGGATGTGTTGATAATTTGTACAAAAGTGTAGAGTCCTTGGACTCTTCATGGTGTACGAATATGCGCTCCATGTTACTTAATCCTGGTCTAGCACCGCAGTTTGGGTGTCCAAACCAGCCTCTCAACATTTCTAATGTAGAAACACCAACTACATATTATTATGGTACAGGGACACTAAAGCACGATTTTTATCATGGAAAGATAAAAGTAAAGATCGAGGGAGGAGTGATTTCTAAGTCTAATGGATCAGTTTATGAGGCAAAAACCTTGACTGCCTTGGATCCAAGATCGCCCAACAGATCGAAAAACAATGTTGTTGGATTTGTGAAGAGACCGACATTATATGGTGTAGCAGATGATCTAACAGTAAACGCACTTTCTGGTAGTTCTTGTCTCTCATATTTGAAAGAATTGAGTCTTCCCCTTAATGATCTTGAAATGAAGGTGATAAGCATCGGTGAGGCTGAGGTAAAGTGGCTATTATTTTTTATTGTATCCAGTTTTTTTTTTTGGCTTAAATGCGTTTTTAATTACCTTATACTCACGGATTTACGGTTTTAGTTCTCCTATTTTTAAATCCGAAAATATTATCTTCAAGTTTTTAAAACTTCATAAATTTTTTCCACTCCTGAATTTTAGGTTTATTTTTGCTGCCGTCAAGTTGAATAATGATGATAAGTCATAGGGTGTTGTGACACGCATATGCAGATTAAATCTTATTATTTTGTTTTCATATTTTTATAGTATTGTTAAAAGTAATATACTTAAAGTGAAAAAAATGTATAATCCTACAAAATCATATTTTCCAAAAAAATATACATTTCTACGTCACTTGGCGACTATAGTAAAAGCAAGCTCAAAATTCAGTAGTGGGAAAAATTTCAAAAATTAGAGACTATATAAAATGAACCGGAAAATACATTTAAATCTTTTTTACTTTGTTGTTTTAACTTCTTCGATTCCCCTCCCTTGTGGTTTGCACTTTGCAGGCTTTGAGCCTTCTTGCAGCTTCCTTGACATCCAAGTTTGCACTAACTAGTGGACTAGAAGATTTTTTTAATGTGCCAAAACAAGAATCAAATTTGACATCGAAGTATATACAAACTAGCAGGCTTGATGAACTTGCAAAGGAGCCTAAACCAGAAGACTGAATTATTAATGAGTTGCATTTCCAACCATTGTTTTGAACAATAGTTAGAAGATTTTGGACCCTAGCAATATAGTAGTTTATGGTTTCCCTTTACATATTAATGCTACTAACTAGTTTTTGGTTTTCTATTCACTTTTATGGATTTGGTGGTGAAATACTTTTACAACTATAATAGTAAACTAGTGGAAAGTCGGAATTTAATGTGTCTTATCTGTCTAATTTTCTATTGTTTTTAGTTGTATATATACTTTTTATTGTGATTCATTGCATATTGTTGGTTTTAATTGAATTCACTTACTTTTATAATATCTATTATTAAAAATTTGTTTTATGGATTTTAATTTGAAAAATAATTTTCTTAATAATGGAAAATTTGTACCTTAACATATCAGCCTGAAATTGGTAGATATTTTTTTATGTTTTATAATTCTTTTTATATTACTATTATTATTATTATTATTATTATTATTATTATTATTATTATTATTATTATTATTATTATTATTATTATTATTATTATTATTATTATTATTGTTACCGGTGTTGTTGCGGTTTCTTTTGCGGTCATTGTCAGTTTGTTGTAATGAAATTGAAAGGTTAAAAATTGATTAAAATAAACATTTTATCAATTCATTTGTTAATTGATTTTTAGCCATTTCTAAGTTCGGTTAAGATGATAAAGATGGTGAAGAAAGGGATGAAGAATCCTATTTTTTATTTATTTATAAAAAGTAATTAATAAAAAATATAATCCTGCACGTGATCATTTATTTAACGAGGTCAAACGGAAATTAAAAAATAAAAATAAAGGACTTAATCCTGCACGTTGAGACTTAAATTGAACTAATCGACAGATATATAAAAACTTCAAATTTATGTAAGGTTTACTTACTAACTGTAGTTAATTTTTTATTTTATATATAAAATTAGTATAGTGGGGGTGTGTTAAGTCAAATGAAATATCATTTTTGTCTCTATTATAAGATTCTTTTGTATAAAAACTTCAGAATAAAAGAAATGCATTAATTATAAGATGCATTAATTTTTTATTTTTTATTTATAAAAAAAATGATAAAAATTTCGTTTATAGAATTAGAGCTACACAAAATATTCCGTCTAACAATTGTCAG
>JBBPBR010000003.1:28940637-28952717 GCA_037974775.1 Cicer pinnatifidum | reverse complement strand
AAAAAAAAAAAAAAAAAAAAAAAAAAAAAAAAAAAAAAAATACTCCAAATGCTAGGAGAAGTACACACAAGAGGTTAATTTTTTATTGGGAACAAAGAGGGCTAACACCCAAGAGAAACAAAAACTAGAAAACTATACCAACATTCTTATGCATGCAAGCTCTGAATATGTCCTAGAAAACAAAGGATATAATGAAGCTCACTAGGGGGAGTCTCTAGAGCAAATATTTCATGAGAGATCTATTGTAGACTAAATTTAGCTAACCAATCAACGCCTCTGTCATTAGGGATGGGAATAGGCTAGGTCGTCCATCAGGGGCCTATGGTCTGACCTACTTATGGTCTGACCTATTTAATAAAAAGGCTAGGCTCAAACTGTTTTTAAAGCTTATTTATTTAAATAGGTCAGACTCAGGCTTATAAAAAAGCCTATTAGGCCTGACAGGCCAGTCTATATATATTTTATTATTTATTAATATTATTTTTTATTATTATATTAATAAATATTATTTCCTATTTAAAATTATATCAATTAGACAATCACTCGGTAATCATTTCATATTCAATAGCTATTTCATATTTGGTAGTCGTTCCATATTCGGTAGCCGTTCAACTAGTCAATCACTCAGTAGTTGTTCCATATTTGTTTAAGAGGTAATAATGGATGCGTTTGTTTCAGGAAAAAAAATATTATCTGAAACAAAAAATTATTGTTTACAGTTTAAAGGATGTTTGTTTCAGATTTTTTTAAAATTATTTTATTAGAAAAAATTATTTTTTGTTTAATATATATAGATATGTACATTGACATTGGTATGTGGAGAGCATCATGTGGTGTGAGTAGAGCATTTGAATATTTTAATGTGAATAATGCTTTTAAATAGGCTTTCAGGCTAGGCCAGGCCAGACTTTTAAAAAGGCCAGGCCATACCAAAAAAAAGCCTATGATAAGCCGTAGGCCTAAAAAATAAATTGTAGGCCAAACTTATGCCTTTCAAAGCCTGGTCTCATTTGCCTTATTCCCACCCATATCTGTCATATGGTCCTACCAAGGTAAGTGTGAAAGATCTTAAACTCGACATACTAAAATGGGAGTTTTTCCATTCATTTTAACTTTCCCAACAACCATATCAATCAAAAGTTTCAGTCACTTTCTACTATGAGTTTAGTAATCCCCTGTCTTTGAGCCATATTCATACACGTGTACATGCCCTACATTTTTTCATGAAAGACATCACACGCTCCAATCTTCTTCATAAAGCCTTTTTGCCAACGACCATGAAGCAAACTCGCACATCTTACAAGGTTTATAAACTTGTACGCTTCATTGCACTTTAGCTGAATCCAACTCATCGAGGAAGCTTCTAACCCTTATATATAGTTTCCTGGTTTGTATCTTCTTAAAGAAACATTATGCCTCTTCTGATAATGTAGGTGTAAGCCATAACGTCAATATATTTTATATAGATTATTATTTGTATCATAAATTTATAATTTTGATTATATATACAAGGCGTCATTAGAATAGAAAGTTTGTTTAATAGAACATCAAGTGTGACTTGATCGTGAGATCTTATTGTACATTAGAATATTGTTCTTAAAGTATATGTAGTCAAAGTAATATTGTTAATTATTAGGACGACAATAATACATCGAGAGTGTTATGTGAATAGACTGATGACTATGTCTCATGGGCCATGGATATGAAATATCAAGTTTTCCCATAGATATAAATATTAGGAATAATATTTATAATAGATTGACCCACTATCAAAATGCTATATAATTATTGTATAAGTGTCATAAGTGATTCTCATATGACCATAGTGAGTAGTTATTCAACTTGAAGTCACTATGATCTCTACATGAGGAGTTGTAGTCTTTAAGACCATTAAATGTTTTCTGTAACAAGATGATCATAAAAGTGATTATTAGGCCTATAATAAGCCACATCAAGGGTTATGAGCGATGTAGATAAGAAATTTCTCTCATACATAACAAGAGTTATGTCTTTTGCCTATTGATATAGTGAGACCATGAAAATGCATGACCATACTAGAATGGCTCAATATATGATATTAGGTCCATTGATACTTGTGTGTCTACTTTAAGATCGATAAATAACTAATTTGACTTTGCAAGTATTGAAGTAGAAATATCGATTTACAAGAAAGGGCGGTTTGAATTGTAAATGTTCCTATTTAAAATTTCCTGTTGAAAACTTAGGAAAATAACTCAATATTGATCTTGGTTGTGAAAATAGAAAACGGTGAACGTTCTTGATTTTAACCAGAAAACGGAGAACGCTCATGGTTAGTTAAAATCAGTAATTCAGGTTATGTATTTAAGTTGATAATCAATCAGACTAAAAGTAAATAGTTAAGGGAAGAGATACCACACAAGGATAAATCCTGGTTCACCCAACCCGGGTTACATCCAGTCCTCACAACCGTGAGATTTTTCACTAAGTGTTCAAAAGAAAGAACCTTCTTGGTTTTATAACACCTAGATCAGATTATCCTTGATTTGTTATAAAGTTAGAACTTTTCCACCCATAAAGGAGTTCAATCAAGTCACCTATCAACCTTGATAGGATTTCTTACAATCTACCAAAACTATACTAAACTCTTATAGTTTGAGTTTTACAATAATGATGAGATTGTTTTTTTAGAATCTGAGAAGGCTCAACACTTGTTCGAGTTTTGATTCTTTGACAGAAAAATATAAGAGAATGATTCTAAGAATCGAATGGGAAAAATCAGAACTAATTCAATGTGTGTGAGTGAGAGAAATTTAAGTATGACTGAAATGAGTAATGAATTTTCTTAGTACTTGAAACTCTGATTTTTTCTTGAGCATTGGCCTTCCTTTTATAGGCTTTTAGGATATTTAATAATGGTCAAAAGAGCTGTTGGTAGTGCTCTGTCAGTTTTGACCAAAACCAATATATATAAATAAAAATATTTCATGCTTTGAACACTTTGTGAAATCTGTTTCACTTGGAATTTTGCTTCGTTCTTGATCAAATTTCTTTTATGTTTAATGATCATTTATACCTCAGATATATTTGTTGATGATATTGCTTCGATGTGTAGATTTGATTTTGCCAAAATAGCTTGGAGAATGATGATGAATTGTTGTAGAATGTTTATTGAAAATTTTGGAGATTGATGATCAATTTGGAGACTTAGTCTTAAACATCCTGGAGATTGATAATCAATCTGAAAACTGGACTGATCATTCTGGAGACTCGTCTGATAATTCTGGAGAATGATATGATAATTCTGGAGACAAATGATCATTCTAGAGACATATGAGAACTTTCTGTAGATTGATGTTATCATTCTAGAGATCGATGTTTAACATGTTGGAGAATGATGTTGGCATGTTGGAGATTTATGTTAGCATACTGGAGAATGATGTTAGTTGATGTTAAAATGTTGGAAAATGTTTATCAGTCTAGAGGTTGATGTTACACTGCAGTCCAGAACGATCATAATCCTGTCAAAAATGTTCAGATATGTCTGGTCTTGCTAATTCGTGATCTTCTCTCTTTGTGATTCGAGTAGGTTCTTTGAATCTGGTCATCTCAATATGTTTCTTGCCAAGTTTTGATGATATAGATGTAAAATCTAGAGGCTAAAACTTATTTTAACTAGTGGAGATTGATTGATTTTAGAGTTGTGATAATCATTTTTGAAACTGGAGAACTCCGTTTTCCAGATTTTGTTAAGAATGTTCTCCATTCTTGTTTGTTCAAATTTTCCTTTTCATGCTAATTTATTCTTGCTTTACTTGGATCTTATTTTTGATTAATACACTTAAACACACATGTTAAATACCAAAACACTTAGAATCATAATTAACATTCTTAATTAAATTTTTGTTTATTTTCATCAAAACATTAAATTGAGATTTTGTCTCAACAAGTATAACAAACATTGTGACTTGCGCTCAATTAGATATTTAGACGAAGAGACAATTACAACATGCTAAATGGTGGTTGTGGTAAGGTTTAAATCATATCATCCATTTTCTCATGATATGGGTAACAATGATTTATTACTAGATGTCGCTCATTGTTTATAATATTTATATTATATAAACTATATATAATATTACTATTTCAGTGAGAACCTATAAGAGTCACATGCATAGATTATTGATAGCGGAACGAACGATTAAACAATATTTGATTTAGTTAGATGTTAATCTTAATAAACATGATTTAATACATTAAGATATTTAAAATCTATTTAATTCAACAAGATTTGATTAAATAAATAAGGATTGATAATTGATTTAATTAAATATAATATGATTAAATTAATTATTTGTATTTAATTAAAAGAGTTTAATTAAATATAATTATTTAGGATTTATATTAGGGGGCCTCAAATAAGAGTCTTAGGATGTGAGTGGCTCATTCTCTATAAATAGAATAAGAGCGTAGTCCTCAGGTAATCTTGATTGCCACTACCCTCATAGAATGGTTAACACCACGTTCCATTTTGTGCTCCCGTAGACTATGTAGAGACGCCGATAAATTCCGCGTTGGTGATCAAAATTAAAGCCCGCTTCAAGATATATACTTTAAAAGAGCTTGGTTATGAGACTTTTCCCCTCATGAGAATGATTTTAAAATTCTATCTCATGATTCCCTAACAAAACAATCTTTGTAGCCATCTATGTGATCTCTTGTGTTGGATCATTAGATAGATTTGTGACGACAATGTCCAAAGGGACTAGCACGTCACCACAAAGATAGATTGTCAACTCGAATTTTGTTCGCCATGGTCTTTGATATTGACGTTCAAGAAGATCCAGTCCTTGCAATTCAAAGAAAAGAAATTAGTAACAAAATTGACATTAACTAACCTTAGCAAGATACGAGTTACAAGAATGTAATCCCTTGGTGTGTGGATGGCAATCTCATCCGCATTTCCACACAAAGTACAAATAGGTGAAACTCCCACACCCCATCGAATCCTACAAAAATGGCTTTATAGATGATTATTGGTTGCAATCCACATGAAAGGTTGGGTCACATGGGGTCCATTCCAATTCCAAAATTTCTTCCGTAGACACTCTGAACTGTGAACTGACGGGTGTGGGTGCCCTTCCATCCTATGGAGTCTAGTCCATTGTAGTGTATATGGGTGTCAAAAGAGCCACAACTTGATTCACAGTATTTGAAGTTAAGTGGATGTTGAGGAAATTAATGTTGGAACAGGTTGTATAATTGAGAGGAATTGAAATTGAGAAGAAAAGACAAGAACAATAGAAAGTTTTGAAAATGGATATTGATTATCAATCTGGACAGGCTGGAGAATGTTCTTGTTTAGCATTATAAATTGTTCTTGGTTTTGAAGGCTTTTATAAAAACAGTTTTCTAGTTAATCAGTTGCAACAAACTTAACCACCTTCTAACTATATTCTAACTAATTTCTAACCATATTCTAACTAACTAATTACTAGTCAATTTGAATTACATCCAACATGCTTCCTAATTCAAAGTGATTCAATTTGATGTTAATCCAAGTTTGATCCTCATCTCTTAGAACTTCACCCTCTTCAAGTTTTTTTGTTAAAATATCAGCATTTTGATCATTTGTATTGCAGTGTTACAGCCTTATCCTTCCCTTCATTACTTGATCCCTTAGGAAATGAAATCTTGTTTCTATGTGCTTGCTCCTTCCATGGACACTTGGATGTCTTGCTAGGTCTATAGCTGATTTATTGTCTATCTTCATATTCACTGCATTAGTACTTCTTAGTCATAGTTCTATCATTAATTTTGTCAGCCATACAGCTTGGCATGCTCCCATGGATGCAGCCACATATTCAACTTCACAAGTAGACAATGCGACTATGTTTTGCTTCCTTGAACACCATGAGATTGGTGACTCATTTATCATGAAAACATAGCCAGAAGTTCTTTTTCTATCATCTCTATCTCCACACCAATTTGCACCAGTGAATCCAATCAAATCAAATTTAATTCCAGCCTGTTTCTTAGCATAGTGCAGTCCTAACTCACTTGTTTCCTTGATGTACCTCCAAATTCTTTTAGTTTCCAAATAGTGAGATGTTCTAGGCTTCTCCATGTACCTACTAACCAACCCAACACTGTGAACTATGTTTGGTCGGGTGTTGCACAAATATCTTAATGATCCTACCAATTGCTTAAATGTTATAGAGTCAACAAGCTCATCATTACCTTCTTTTAATACGACTACGCCTACTTCTGATGGAGTATTAGCCCCATTGCAGTCTTCCATCTTGAATCTCCTTAGCATATCATTAGCATACTTCTTTTGATGCATAAAAGTTCCATTTTCTTTGATTACAAACTTAATACCAAGGAAATATGATAGCATACCTAGATTAGTCATCTCAAATTCCTTCAACATTATGATTTTGAATTCATGAATCTCTGCTTCATTGTTGTCACTTAGCAGTAAATCATCTACATATAGGCATATCAGCAATGCAGGTGATGTTGCTCTTTTCTTAACATACACTTCATGCTCATTGGCACATTTTTCAAATTGTTGCTCTAGGAGGAATTTGTCAATCCTCGTTTTACAGGCTCTAGGGGCTTGCTTTAGACCATATAATGTTTTCTTCAGCTTATATACATTGTTTTCCTTGCCTCTTACTTCATATCCTGGTGGTTGCTTCACATACACTTCTTCCTCCAATGATCCATTGAGGAAGGCTGATTTAACATCCAACTGATGCATAGACCAGCCTTTGCAGCTAGCAATTAAGACTACCATCCTTACTGTTTCAATTATAGCTACTAGAGAAAATACCTCATCATAGTTCAGCCCATGTTCTTGCAAAAATCCCTTTGCTACAAACCTGGCCTTGTATCTGGCAATCTGCCCATCAGGTTTCAATTTCAGTTTATAAACCCATTTTACATCAATTGGTCTCTTGTTCACTGGCAGATTCATCAGCTCCCATGTCTTGTTCTTCTCTATGGCTTTGAGCTCCTTATCCATTGCTGCTCTCCATCTAGGATCACTCAAGGCTTCTTCATCACTTACTGGTTCTGATTCAGCCAACAAAGCAAAATGTGTTAATTATCCATCTGCATTGATGGCTGAGTCAAATGTCACTTCATATGGTTGCAATCTGACTGAAGGCTGCCTAGCTCTTTCAGACCTTCTCATAGGCTCAAAAACTTGCTGACTTGTTGTTCATACAGGTTGGCCTTCATCAAGTCCCTTTGTTTCTGCATTGTTGGCTGGACTGATGGAACTAACTGGTATGTCTGGGTTGGTTGGACTGCTTGAGTTGACTTCAATCATTTTCCAGTCCCATCCTTTTGATTTATCCATTAGTATGTCCATGCTTATCACCAACTTGTTCTTGTCTAGATCATATAGCATGTAAGCTCCAGTGGCATCATATCCCAGTAGCACCATTTGTTCTGCTCTATCATCAAGCTTTTTTTTTTTCTTTCTATTTTGAACTGGCACATGCCTGAAGTATAATGAGCCAAACACCCTTAGATGATTCGCAGTTGGTTTTCTTCCAGTCCAAGCTTCTTCAAGTATCCTTGTGCCCAATCTCTTGTTGCACACTTATTCAAAATATACATTACATTTGATACTGCTTCCCCCCAGAATCTATGAGCCATGTTCTTCCCTTTCAACATACTTCTAGCCATGTTCATTATAGTTATGTTTCTTCTTTCAACTGTGCCATTATGCTGGGGAGTGTATGGTGCAGTTACTTCATGCAATATCCCTTCTTTTTCACAAAAACCATGGAATTCATGAGAATTATATTCACCTCCTCCATCTATTCTGATGATTTTCATACTAAAGCCACTTTGTTTTTCAACCATTATCTTGAATTTTTTAAGTATTTGAAGCACTTTATTCTTTCTCTTGATTAGATATACCCAAATTTTCCTTGTAAAATCATTAATGAATGATACAAAGTGATAATTACCTCCTATTGATATTTCTTCATAAGGACCACAAACATCAGAGTAGATTATCTTCATCATTCTTGAAGATCGAGTTGGCACTTCAGCCTTGAATGAGTTGTTGTGTTGTTTGGCTTGACAACATTCTTCACACAGCTCCTTTGATATTTTAATTTTTGGAATTCCTTGCACCATTTTCTTGTTATGCAACATTTGAAGGCTTTTGAAATGTAAATGTCCAAACCTCTGATGTCACAACTAATCTTCATTCATGACTTCAGCAGCTAGACACTTGCTCTCATTGATCTAGATACCAATCTTGGAGATTCTATTTTTAGATAGTGGTGCATTCAAGATCAGTCTTCTTGAACTATAAAAAAATCTCATTTCACCCTGTTCCATCTTCATAGAATACCCCTTTTCAAGCAGTTGTCCAAGGCTTAGCAGATTGTTTTTCATGTTTGGCACATACAACACATCACATATGAATGATTGTTTACCATCTCTCCTTTGAATCAACACTTTTCCTATTCCTTCTGTTGTTACAGAACTATTATCTGCAAATCTGATCTCCCTTTTTCACCTTCTCATCAATGCTTACAAACCACTCTTTATGGCCAGTCATGTGATTTGAACAACCTGTGTCAAGGTACCACTTATGGGCATTCATCATTTGATTTTGCTGTAGCCATCAACAGCACCTCATCTGAGTCTGAATCATCAACTGCCATTTGTGCTTCATCATCCTCTCTTTGAACCTTCTTGGATTTGCATTGATTTGCAAAATGCCCCCAATTTTTACAATTGTAGCATTGGATTCCTTTCTTGTTGAATTTTTCTTGCCACTCGAATTCTTGTTGTTGTTATCACTTTGGTTGGTCTTCTTGCTAACTTGGGCCTGTCGGGCCTGCACTTGAGATATTGAGGTTGTTGCACACCTTTCTCTTACTCTCAGTTCATGAGCTTCAAGAGAGCCTTGCAAATCCTCCACCTTTATCTTATCAAGATTCTTTGATTCTTCAATTGGCACCACTATGTGATCGTACCTTGATGTTAATGTTCTAAGCATCTTTTCAATAACTGTCACTTTAGTTAATGATTCACCATTTGTTCTCATCTGATTAATAGCAACCTGCAAACGATTGAAGTAATCTGCCACAGCTTCATCTTCTTCCATCTGCAACAATTCGTATTGCCTTATTAGCATTTGGAGCTTCACTTTCTTGGCCTTTTCCCCCACTTGTATAGTACTTGACCAAGATCTCCCATTCCTCCTTTGATGTAGATGCATTCGAAATCCTCTCAAAGTTGTTTGAATCCACACTTTGTTGAATGTAAAACAATGCCTTGCAATCTCTTTTCTTGCAATCTTTGAAAGTTGTTTGTTGTCTTTCTGTTGAATTCGCACCAAGTTGTTCATAGCCATCTTGAACAATCTCAAACACGTCTTGAGCTCCCAAAAACGATCTCATTGATGCAGACCACCTCTCTCAGTTCTTCCCATCCATAATTGACAAATTCGATGGAAATCCTCCTTCATTAATGTCTTTTTTCTTTTCTTTCACTCACACTTGTGTTTCACAATTTTGATTCCTCCTCACACTTGCACTCATGTTTCTCACGAATTATAACCCAAGCTCTTGATGCCAATTGTTGGAACAAGTTGTATAATTGAGAGGAATTGAAATTGAGAAGAAAATAGATGAAAAATAGAAAGTTTTGAAAACAAAGATTGATTATCAATTTGGACAGTCTGGAAAATGTTCTTGTTTAGCATTACAGATTGTTCTTGGTTTTAAAGGCTTTTATAGAAACAATTTTCTAGTGAATCAGTTGCAACAAACTTAACCACTTTCTAACTATATTCTAACTAACTTCTAACCATATTCTAACTAACTAATTACAAGTCAATTTGAATTACATCCAACAATTAAGATCTCATTGTGTATTAGTAGTCAAGGCATCCTTCATCATAGAGATAATTGTTTCAACCAAACAGTTAGTATTATTCATCATGAGAGATTGAACCACTAGACAACTATTTGTCCTTCTAGAAGTTTAAACGGCTTCCAGCCCTCGGTTGTCATACCATATTACTTTGGAATTGATCCCAAATGCTTGCAAGAGCTTTCCACAAAAGATAATCATAAAGTTGGACAATTATCTCATCTAAAGATCTTTGTTTCTCTCATATTTGCTATAGAGTACCTTACACCAAAGGTCACAGAGTACTCTTAGACTCCAATGATAGTCAAATATGTTCGTTTGTCAGCGCGGAATTAAGTAAAATTGGGTTTTTGGTGAAATCATCATTGGAGTTGTATCAAGCCTTCATTACGGGTATATCAGGAAGGAACAGAACTTTTATAATTTAATAATAATAAATTTATAACTGTTATATTTTTTTATTAATTTACTAATAATAATATATTTATGATTGTTATCTTTTTTATATTAATTTTTGATTGTAAGCTTATTTTTAATTTATTATTAATAATAATAATTTTATGACCTTAGTTTTTTTTAAATCTTATTATTGTTAAAAAAAATTAAGTTCAATTTTATTTAAAATTAAAATTAAAATAATGTATAATGATATTAATTAAAATATTTAAATTAATATTTTAAACTTTAATAAAATTAAATATAAATAAAATATTAATGTATAAATTAAAATTGTGGGACCTATTTAATAAACCCATGAGTTTATGGTTGGAATAAAAAATGAATGAATTGATTCAAGATCGGATAACTCTTAACCATATTCATGAACATGTTCATGAGGAATATTTTAAGAGAATAATTTACTTCCTATTTTATAAATTTTTTGAAAAATTAATAAATTATTTTCTTAATTAATGAATAATTAATTGATGAATAAAAAATGAATGAGTTGATTCAAGATCGAATAACTCTTAACCATATTCATGAGGAATATTTTAAGAGAATAATTTATTTTCCTATTTTATAAACTTTTTGAAAAATTAATAAATTATTTTTTTAATTGATGAATAATTAATTGATGAATATAATTAGCTTAATTGATGAATAAAATAATTTTTAAAAAATTAAAATTTCAAAATTAACTAATAAAATATTAGGAGAAGTCGTTGTATAAATAATTGGAAGATAGAATAATATTTCTTTTTCTTTTTTTAAAAGAAAGGTATATATAGACATAAATAATTCCCTTTCCCTTTATTCCAATGCCATAATAAAATTTTCCAATATTTTCAGTACATACACAAATATGTGAGCAATGTTTTAAAAAGTAAAATCTAAACTGAACAGTGAACCCAATTGAAACCTTTACTACATTTAATTTATAATTGGTTGTTTGATAACAATATTCTATTAATTTGAGAAGTTTAAAGCAGTTGAATTAATTATGATATAGATGTGACGTTCAGTCGACAATTATTAAAACATTATATCAATACCGTAAAAGCTAGCTTTTATATTAATATATTTAAAAAATTGGTGTTGCTGGGAATTGGATGCATGAGTTGAGTGGGACATAACAGCAAGGAATGAGGAGAACGTGCGTTGTGGCAGTGGCATGGCATATGCCACATTAACAGTTATAAGATGATTCTCCGCGTTGAACTTTTATTAATGTTTTTAGTCCCTCTCTCCAAATTCCTTTTGGCACCGTCACGCCACCGCATACCATACCATATTCATTTTTGTATATAAAAACAGAAAAGGGGACATTCATATATAAACAAGTTTTATAAATTATAATAAAGTATTTTACCATTATTTTTAAAATATGTTTATAAATAAACTTACAAGGTAATAAAATGAGTTAATATTGAATATTGAATGTGGATGTAACATTACTTTATATTGATAAGTAAATATTTTATTAAATTCTAAAAATTAAAATTGAAATTATACAAGTATATTTTATTTTGGTATTATTCTTCTATTTATGGGAACCAAATTACATATACTGTTATAGTAAAGATAACAACCGAAATACTCGTATATAGATCTCATGAAATTGTAATTAACCAATATTAACTTAGAAAATATAAATTAGAAAATATAAATTATGCTGTGAAGTTATTTTTATGTTATAACCTGCAAAAGAAAATTCAGTAATTAATTTTAAAAAAATTTGACTAGATAAG
>JBBPBR010000003.1:28915728-28927893 GCA_037974775.1 Cicer pinnatifidum | reverse complement strand
AAATATTAATATTATTAAATTAAATATTTTGTTACAAGTTTAAATCAAAATCTTATAGCTACATGAATTAGTTACAGTATATTTACCATACCTTACGAAAGAAAAAAAAATTAAGGACTATCTTTGCTCTACATAGATAAAGTTTACCCTTATTCTATATCTTAATATGTTATTGCCCATATCTTAAAAGATTAAGAAACACAATTTTGACATATGGCGTGATGAATTAGACTATTGTTTTTAATACAGAAAGTGGACTATTTAAATTAGTTACAATGTCACATCATATAGTATATTTAATTTAAGCATTTTAAGATAGATCCACATTCTTCCAAAGATACTAAGGTAATATGTCAACTTCCCATTCTCTCGTTAGTTATGTTTATGTATATGTGGTCCCTGTCTCCTCTCATTCAACTTATAGATTTTTAAATTTTGTTATTTTTTAAAGTTTTAATTTATTTTTAATCAACTTATATATTTTTCAAAATTTTATAATTTTTAAATTTAAATATATTCATCCACAGATAATAGTCACTGTGAGAACACAAATAATGTTGTGATAAAATGTCTATAGATGAGAAAAGTAGAGCAAAACATATTAAAAATTATGAGATAATTATTTAAGTATATTAAATAATATATAAGTTTTATATAGTCAATAAATAACGACTAAATAATATAACCACTAACAAACTAAATAATATATTTAATATGTCTTTTCTATCTAACTTCACTAAAAGTGTAGAATATTAAAATAAAATGGGGTTAAATTTTTTGAAGAAGAACAAAAACTGTTGGTGAAAATTGAAAACAACATATTCGTTTTCAACCTTTCACAAATGATGGAAACAAAAATTCTTGGAGTAATGGTTTGTCTTGTTCACTTGATGTGGAGGTTAATGGACAAAATTTGAGGCCAATTTGAAGGGGTACGGCATAAGAGGAAAAGATGGAAATGTAAAGCAAATTTGGAATTTCTAATTCATTTTCAACCTTTCACTACTCTTACTATTATAGTATTATTTATTAGGTTACTCAATACTAATCAAAGAGATTATTTTATCCTATTTTGGCTAGTTATAATTTGCAATGTGTAAATGGAAATGAAAACCTTACTTCACGTTTTCACCTTGTACTTGGTACTATTCTTTGTCAATAAAGGTAATCAATTATTAGTTGTTATGAAGGGAGGAAAAACTTCGATCAATTAAGCTTGAGCTAAGTGGACGACTTTTGCTTTTTAATTGAGAAAGAGGATAATTATTCTTTACTGCCTCAAGTCAATTTTTATAAGGGTTTTTTTGCCTTTTTCATACATATTAAAAAAAATAATTAATTTAATGTGTATATTTTATGTATTGATATTTCTAAAATAACTTTTATAATTACATGTATCAAATTTATGTTTTTATATTTTAAGATAAATTAGTAGTAAGGAGAATGTTTGAAAAACTAATAAGAAGTGTGTTTAGAAAAAAATTAACAAATGTATCTAATAATTTGAAGATATACTTATATTTAAAGATGATATTTTTTCTTAAAATGAGTGCATATAATTAGAAACTAAAATAATATTATACTAACCTTAGTTATCTTTGAGGAAATTTGAACATTGTTTTTAAAAATTAAAAAGTAAAACTCTTAATCATGATTTAATACTTCATTGACAACAGTGAACGATTTTAAAATTTGGTTGGTATAATAGCAAACCAATCTTTGGAAAAATACCAAAACTAAACTTAGTTGACCTGGCCAAGTCCAACCAAGAATTGTTAGTTGAATTATCACAAACATGTATAATATACTTCTCTTTTGGTCAACCAAAGCAAAATATCTTAGATGAAAGTGAGCTTCTCTTTAAATCGGTTATGAGGTAAAAAATTATTCGATTTAAAGATTATAATATTTGTGATTTAATTCTATTTAAATGACATATTTATAAATAAAAAATCAGATATAATCTTATCCACAATTAATATAGTTTAAATTGAATTATTTTCGATTAGTTTAAATTATAGTTATTAAAGTTTATTATAATTTTAATATTATAAAGTTACATTCAAGTTACAAGAGTGAAGCAAAATGTAATATATAATAAACTAAAAATTAATGTTATACATTGATTGATTATATAGAATAACATTGATCGATTATGTTAGAAATATATTAAATAGTAAATAAATATTTAGTTAAACAAAATATATTGTTAAAAAAGTTAAATGTTAATTAAACGTCTTTTTCTGGGTTAACAGTTGTGTGAATTAATTACAATGGAACTTACTATCTCTTCTAAGATTAAAAAAAAAAATTGATTTATATGAGTTTACATTTGCATATTTATTTAGCATTTATCAGTTATTGCTCACCTCTATTACAAAGAAGGAGAAGTGAGCATGTTAAGCTGTTTGGATTCGTTGTTGCCGTAGAGATTGTTATCTCTCGTGAAAGTTTCAATTGAGATAAGTGGGTGAGAGAATGTTTGATTTAATGAGTATAATATATAAGGTGGGATGATTTTGAATGCTATAATTCTCAGAGATACACTTATAGCATATCACGTACTGTCGAGCCCTATTGATTAATAATTAATTGGAAATATATGATTGGTAACAATCAGGACTAAAATATGATTTAGATATCTATAGAATTGTTATGTATTAATTTATGTCAAGATTGCATGATATTTGTTTTTTTTTTTTTTTGAATTGCTATGCTAATTGCTATTGTATGGATGATGTGCATTCGAGTGTTCTTGTTTCCTTTAATGAAATTACGACTTTACTTGAATGCACTACTTGTTTGATTTTCTTAGGTTATAATTAATAGAACTTGATTGTTCATTGTGATTTGTGTTTACGAAATGTTGAGACTTGATTAAGATCAATTAATATGTAAATAATGATGTAAATGCTGATGAATATTGTGGAATGAAATATATATACAAACACGTAAATTTTGGTGTATTTTGTGAATTTATACTGAGAGTTATTGAGTTGTGATCATCGAATTAATATGCGTTAGATGTTGGGGATTTTGAAGTGAAGATTATTTTGTCATCATATTCAGAGGGTCTGACAAGTCCAATGATTTCAGGGAAGTACATTTAAATGAGCTTGACAATGGAGGGCTATAGTCAAACTTTAAAATAAGATTGATAGACCTTGGGGATATCTCTAGCGGGGAATTCCTAAGTGGATTAGTGGGTTATTCCCTAAGGTCGAGAGCTATAGTGCAATACATGAGTACCCCGACTGTCCCGTATATGTGTCTTCGTTTGAGTTGAAAGGATCTATGAGGACATGGCGATTCATGAACTGTTTGTCCACTTGTGTGGTAGCATAATATCAAGACTCTTAACCAAGTATTTAAAAGTAGAATGATATCAAATGATGAAGAAGTATAAAGTATAGGACATGCAAAACATTGCATATTTGTGACTGTTTCATTGTGATTGAGTTGGGTTAACCTTTGATATTTTGTTCTTGAAGATTTTGATTGTTATGTCATCATGTGATATTGTGCCAATTTAATCACTACCATTCATTATTTGTGTTTGACTAGTTTGACCTTGCGTTTGCGAAATTACGATTATTACAGGTTAGAAATTCTTAAAGTTTAAGTTTTGGAGAAGTTCGCTCTGATATGTGATACCTGAAATAAGATTTTGTAATTTTATTTTACTCATTTAATTAGATAAACCTTATTAGTAGTATTAATTTTTGGAATTAAATCAAGAAACTATAGTTAAATCTAGTATATTGAGATTTCACAATTTGATTCGGGAATTTAGTTTAAAGTGTCCGATATGTACTTTGAGAAATATGATATCCTAAATTAGTTGCAAAAGTTTTATTAACTTGGTAAAAGTTTTATTTATCCATTGTGAATTATTTTCAAGAAAATATAGTAAAATTATTATATATATATATATATATATATATATATATATATATATATATATATATATATATATATATATTATTTTGGGTTTTAAGATGTCACATGCGCGACTTGATCCACTCTTGAAAATCCAAATTGTTGTTTGCCTCTATGTATCTATTCAATGAACAATGTATCATGTCTTTTTTTACTTGATTGTTGTTTCACTAGGTCTCATGTTTGCTCTTCTACTATTTTTACTCTTTCATTGTTAGGGATATAACACCATATAACGCCAATTATTTTTTTATTGAAGCTTAAGCTCTTTTATGTGTGTCATCTTTTTTTCTTCACTTGTTAATTAACTCCCAGAGAAAATATGATTTGGTCAAAATAAAACTTTAAAAGTGGAAAGACAACCTTAATGCAACGTATATTTAGTGTCAGTTATTAATTGAAACCATAAGCCTTCCAAAAAAATTAAGTGTGTATCATATCTACTTTATGAGATGAATGAGAAGGATAAACAATTGTCATCCTTTGTATTAGTATTGGAAATGTTAAAAGCATACACTAATGCTGTAAAAATGTAAAAGCAATAAAGAGACATAAAAAAGTAGATATAATTTCAAAGGTGTTGATAATTGAGCTAAGATTCAATCAAGTGTGTTGCATTTGGTTTGGTTTTCATTTCAAAATTTTGTTGAACAAGAAGAAATCAATTATTTCCATAAAGTTAAGATTAAATCAAGTGTCAATACAAATCACTAAATATCTGGCATGTGAATTTCAGACAATTATAAATTTGGTTAAATGAAAAGTGATAAGAAAATATTCATTGTTGTGTAGAGATTGAGGATCATATTAGATTACTATTAAAGCATAGAGAAAACATGAAAGGTTTCAATATTTTGTTGTTCATCTCTTATTTGACGTTATCACCATAAAAATTAGCTCAAGATTGAGAATAAGAGTGTTCAAAGATAGTCGCCACATCTGTCGACCTAATGCTGAGACTTGAGAAAGAGTATAAGAGGGATAGAGAGTCACACGAGTTTTGAGTGGATTAACTTAATCTTTGAGATCAAAACTAATTAAATGGACAAGATATATACATGATACTCTTTACTTTAATAAAAAAATTGTTTGGAAGTTTATATATTTATTTATTTGAAGAATTTCATTGGTTAAAAAATAAGAAAATTAAATATTTATTTATTTATTTGGAGTTTAGGGTGTCACATTAGTGGTATCAGAGTTGGTTTGTCCAATCAGACAATAAATGTGTTATGTGTTCGCTATCTTTCCTTGTTTGCTCTTTTATGTGTATTGTTGTTATGGTCATTATTGTGTTAGTGGTATAGAACTAAGTTGGTTTCTCATTTCCCTAAGTGTCTCACTATATTCGATTGGCTTATCTGATTGATGTAGGTTGTGATGGCTAGTGGAACGAATCACGTTGCGATTGCTGAGGCTCTAGAGTCCATGGCAGGAGTTACAGTGCAAGTTCTCCAAGCTTTAGCTGAATCTCAAGCTACTGCACAAGCCTCTGCTCAAGCTGCTACACAAGCGACACATATTACTACTCAAGCTAATACCTACAGTGGTGGCCAAGGAAATTTGCAAATAAATGAGGTGATGGATCGATTTCACAAGGCTAACCCTCCATCGTTTGAAGGTCACTATAATCCTGATGGAGCACAAAAGTGGTTGCAAGAGGTTGAGAAAATTTTCTAAGGAGTTGCATGTTCTGAAGGTCAGAAAGTGCATTTGGGAACTCCATGTTGACAAAAGAAGCTAAACATTGGTGGGATAATGTGCGCCAACATTTAGATAATGCAGGGACTGCAATTACTTGGGCTGTATTCAAGAACATGTTCCTAGTTATGTATTTCCCTGAAGACATCCGTAATAGGAAGGAAATGGAATTTGTTAAATTGGAGCAGGGGAATATGTCAGTAGCGAAGTATACCGCTATGTTTGAGGAGTTATCCAGGTACTATCCACTCTATGTTGGAGAGGCAGGAGGAAATTCTAAGTGCATCATGTTTGAAATGGGACTTAGGCCATATATCAATAAACAGGTTGGAATGCAAGAGATCCGTGACTTTCCTACCCTAGTGAATAAGAGTAGGATTTATGATGAGGATAGTCGCCCTGAAAGGAACATTACCGAAACACTAGAACCATGAAGGACAAGAGGCCTATGCATCATAATAGAGAGAAACCTTACTCTTTCCCTCCTAGTAAATCTGGAAGTCATCTGAATTATAAACAATATAGTTTTTCAGCTGGAAAAGGAAATAGTAGTGGTAATGGAAAAGGAAATGGAAATAATTATATTTATCGGGGTGGTAGGAGAAACCCCAATGGACAAGGAGTTAGTAATGGGAATAGTAACAACAAGAGTCAAGTCTCGAGCAACAACAATGGTAATAATGGTGATCCGACTACTCTTATCTGATGTCACGGGTGTGGTAAGTAGGGTCACATGGCATATGAATATAGAGATACTTGAATTACTTGTTTTAATTGCCAACAACAAGGCCACATAACACCATATGCCCCTACCCAAGGAAGACTCCATAACCTGGAAACTAGAGTTCCCAAGCTAGCCGACCTATCTTTGCTCTCAGTGGTGCAGGAGCATCTGAGAAAGACAACTTGATCCAAGGTACGTGTCTCATAAGTGATACTCCTTTATTTGTGCTTTTTGATTGTGGTGCCATTCGTTCATGTGTCCCTTGATTATGTTAGACGTTTAGTACTACCTGTGTCTCGTTTGCAGTATGATTCCATTGTGAATACCCCAACTAGTAATTCTGTTGACACCTGTAGTGTTGGTCTCGACATTTCTATCCATGTGAGTGGAAGGGATTTTCGAGTTGACTTAGTGTGTTTACCTTTGCGTCTAGTCGATATGATTCTCGGTATGGATTGGCTATCTGCCAACCGTGTCCGCGTATATTTTTTTAGCAAAACCATTGAATTCATGGAGCCATAAGAGAAGGAGAAGCCTAACAATATATCCGCCAACCAAGTGAAGGCACTCTTGAAAGAAGATGCCCATTTATACATGATCCTTGCCTCATTGGAATTTGAAGAACAAGCGATAATACGAGATGTTCCTATTGTGTTTGAATTCCCTGAAGTATTCCAAAAAGATGTCAATAGTTTACCACAAGTGTGTGAGATTGAGTTTAGCATTGACCTTGTACCAAGTACTGGACCCATATCCATGGCATCGTATAGGATGTCTCCCTTAGAATTGTTTGAGATTAAGAAGCAATTGGAGGAGCTGTTAGATAAACAATTTATAAGACCTAGCGTGTCACCATGGGGTGCACCTGTGTTGTTGGTTAAGAAGAAGGATGGTTCTTGAGGTTGTGTGTAGATTACCGCCAACTTAATAAAGTGACAATCAAGAATAAGTATCCGCTACCTAGGATAGATGACCTCATGGACCAATTGAGAGGATCATGTGTGTTTAGTAAGATCGATTTGAGATAGGGTTACCATCATATCCGAGTGAAGTCTTCTGATATCCCTAAAACCGCCTTTAGGACCCGTTATGGCCATTATGAGTATTTGGTTATGCCTTTTGGTGTGACTAATGCCCAACAATGTTTATGGATTACATGAATCGGATCTTTCATCCTTATCTAGACTCATTTGTGGTTGTGTTTATAGATGATATCTTAGTGTACTCTTAGACTAAGGAAGAGCATGGTGAACATTTAAGGATAGTCTTGAAAACCCTTAAGGAGAAACAATTATTTGCCAAGTTGTCTAAGTGTAAATTTTGGTTAGAGGAAGTAAGTTTCCTAGGACATATAATTTCGAAAGGTGGAATATTTGTTGATCATGCCAAGGTGGAGAGTGTCTTAGAATGGAAATCACCAATGTTAGTGACTGAGATTAGGAGTTTCCTAGGATTGGCAGATTATTATCGTAGGTTCATATAAGGATTCTCCAAGTTGGCCTTACTTTTAACTAAGTTGACCCGAAAAGGGGAATTGTTCGTGTGGGATAACCATTGTGAGAATTATTTCCAAGAGCTTAAGAAACGATTGACCTCTACACCGATTTTAGTGTTACCTAACTTGAGCGAACCCTTTGTAGTGTATTGTGACGCATGTGGTTCATGATTAGGTGGAGTACTTATGCACGATGGGAAGGTAGTTGCATATGCTTCTAGGCAACTAAAGATTCATGAGAAGAACTACGCTACCCATGACTTAGAACTAGCATCAATTGTTTTTGTACTTAAAGATGTGGAGACATTATTTATATGGATCTAGATTTGAGGTTTTCAGTGACCATAAGAGCCTTAAGTACCTTTTTGACCAGAAGGAGTTGAACATGAGACAATGTAGATGGATGAAATTTCTTAAAGATTTTGATTTTGAGCTTAACTATCACCCTAGAAAGGACAATGTAGTGGCTGATGCCTAGAGTAGGAATACTTTGAGTGTGTCCGCTTTAATGCTTAAGCATAATGAGTTGTTGGAACAATTTAGAGACCTTAGTTTAGTTTATGAAGTGAAACCAGAAAGCATTAAATTGGGAATGTTGAAGGTAACTAGTGGACTATTAGAAGAGATTGAAAAGAGTTAGAAATTGGGTTTATACCTTTTGGATAAGCTACAATCGATTGACCAAGGGAGAGAACCTGATTTTAAAATAGGTGTGGATGGAATTTTGAGATTTAAGAAGAGAATTTGTGTTCCCGATGTAGAGGAGTTAAGAAAGATGATCTTAGAGGTAGGACATAGGAGTTGTCTAAGTATTCACCCTGGAGCCACAAAGATGTATAAGGATCTCAAGAAGATACTTTGGTGGCCTAAAATGAAAAAAAGATGTTGCTGAGTTTGTGTATGCTTATTTGACCTATGAAAAGTCTAAGGTAGAACGCCAGAAACCATCAAGCTTGATGCAACCTTTGAGTATTTCGGAATGGAGTTGGGATAGCTTCTCTATGGACTTTTGTTGTAGGCTTACCTCGAACTCCAAAAAGGTATGATAATATTTGGGTTATTGTAGATAGATTAACTAAATCTGTTCACTTTATTCCGATAAACATAACTTATTCTATGGAAAGGTTAGCTGAAATATACATAAAGGAAATTGTGAAGTTGCATGGGATCCCACGAAGTATAGTGTCAGATAGAGACCCTAGATTTACCTCTAAGTTTTGGGAAGGTTTACAAAGGGCTATATGTACGAACCTTAGGATGAGTTTAGCCTACCACCCACAGACTGAACGAACCAATCAATCCCTAGAAGATTTGTTGAGAGCTTGTGTGTTGGAACAAAATGGAAGTTGGGATAGCTTTTTGCCACTTATAGAGTTTACCTATAACAATAGTTTCCACTATAGCATTGGAATGACCCCTTTTGAGGCGTTGTATGGGAAAAGGTGTAGGACCCCTCTGTGTTTTGGTTTGAGACAGGCGATAACCTTGTGTTAGGATCTGAGATTGTTCAACAGACTACCGATAAAGTAAAAATGATTCAGGAAAAGATGAGAGCGTCTCAAAGTAGGCAAAAGAGTTACCATGATAAAAGAAGAAAAAACCTCGAATTCCAAGAAGGTGATCATGTATTATGAGAGTTACTCCAACAACTGGGGTTGGTCGTTTTATAGGACCTTACCAAATTCTTAAACGTGTCGGTAATGTAGCATATTAGATCGTGTTGCCTCTATCCCTTTCTAATCTTCATAGTGTCTTTC
Organism: Cicer pinnatifidum; assembly: GCA_037974775.1. Taxonomy (NCBI): domain Eukaryota; kingdom Viridiplantae; phylum Streptophyta; class Magnoliopsida; order Fabales; family Fabaceae; genus Cicer; species Cicer pinnatifidum. The sequence continues at coordinate 28,918,277 of JBBPBR010000003.1, read as the reverse complement.
ACGTGTCTCAACTTTGTAATTACATTTTCGATCATTCACATGTGATTGAGTCAAACAAGGTCCAAATAAAAGAGAATCTAACTTTTGAGACCTTACCACTATGGATTGAGGACCAAAAGGTCAAGAAATTAAGGGGTAAGACAATTTCATTGGTTAAGGTTGTCTGGGGAGGTGCTACTGGTGAAAGTGCTACGTGGGAAGTCGAAAGTCAAATGTATGATTCTTATTCAGAGTTATTTCCGTCAGGTAAATTTCGAGGACCAAATTTTCTTCAACAGGGAGAAAAGTATAACACTTCAATTTCTCATTATCTTATTTTAATAGTATAATGATACCCTACTATTATTATATGAGTTTTAATATGTGTTATAATTACTTTATGAGTGTATGTCCTAATAATAGATTTAAATCATAAATATTATTAATAATATAGTGGGTTTAGAATAATAATAATAATAATATTAATAATATTAATAATTCTAATAAGGAGAATGGAGAATGGCTATATGACAAGCCCGTGTTTTATAATCAGGCCTGATAAAAAACCTAAATTTATCAAAAAATATATATATATAATAGGCTATAAAGGTTAACACATTACTGTGCCTTCCGTTCGAAAAAAATATTGTCGTACACGTTGTATATTACACTAATTCCCAAAAAAGAAGAGAAAAGTAGGATCGATGACTGCTGTTGTGCATTACATCGTACATTCTACTAATTTCCAAAAAGAACATAAAATAAGGGTCGGTTGCTGCCTTGTAGCCTCCAGCCTTATTTCATCAACCAAAATCATATATTGATTTCAAAGACCAGATACACTTTCCTAATTCCATCAATTATATCAATATAGGGTTGTTGGTCAAAGTATAGTGATGTCGGGCAATATATATGCAGTCCTAGTTATTAGATCGAATTATATGAGTACATGGCATATATGTTTTTATTTCAATTTTCAGCAACACTAAGACGTATGATTAGATTATCGTACCACTAGGCATGTGTTTCTTTATTCCAATTTTTAGGCATGTAAATATGATTGAATTATATTATTGGATATATATTCAAAATTAATCAACATCTAAATAATTTATTTTATTTAGCTATAATTAAAAGTGGGCTATAATATGCATCAATTTAAATAAATACTATAAATTTTATTACATATATACTACGTGATTCTATTGTATTTAAATAAAATTATACATTTATGTTATGTTATTATATTTATAAATACGTTGTGTATTAAAATATATTTTTGAGTTATATTATGAATAGCATATAATTTATTTAATTAATTTTAGTAAATAATTTATTTATCTATTGGAGTAAGTAATTAATTTGTATTTGGTTTTTGCGCTGATTTATTTTCTTTCACAGTTAGAGATTGTGGTTGGTGAGGACGCAACACATTAAATCAACGGATCGATTCGTTGGAAAAAATCTTCAACTAAGGTAAGGGGTAAGAGGAGGTTCGATTTTATGAGTATAAAATAACATTGGATGAACGTGAATATCAAAATTCCCATATTTTCATCCGGGGCTTACTACGTACGGTCGAACCCTATTGAATAATAATTAATTAGTTAATAATATATGAATGATAATAGTGAGGACTAAAATATAATGTAGCAACCTATAGAATTGCCGTGAATCTATTTATATCAAGATTGCATGCTATCTGATATTATGAAATCTTATGCTGATTGTTTTTGTTTGAATGATATGTACTCGAGTGTTCTTATTACTTGATCGAAATTGTGATATTACTTGAATGTGCCCCCTATTTGATTCCTTATTTTGTGATTGATAAGACTGGACTGTGTATTGTGAGTAGTTTAAACCTTATATTGGGATTTTATTGTGATTGACTGATATGCATATATAATGACGAATATTGTGAAGTCAATCTGAAACTTATTGAGTTGTGATGATCGAGTAAGTATGAGATATGTATTGTAGATTTTGAAGTTAGGATTATTTTCTAATCATATAGGGAGGGTCTGATAAACCTAGTGATTCAGGGAAGTACACACTTAATGATATAGGATTTCCTACGTCACTTGCACATTTCAAACCACACTTGCCAAGACTAAGCAATACACCGATTCTACTATCTACATTTTCAAGTGGAGGTGTTGTTAGTGAAGAAGTTTCATTGGCAAGAGCAAAAATAAACATATTCATTGCCATAATTATGACCATAATCATAACAACATTTTTCATCTCACTCTTTGATATTTTTATTGTTTATCTTAAAAATATTGTATTTCTCTTTGTATATTTAAGTTTGATTTGACAATCTATGTTGTTCTCCATTCATAATCATCGAAAAATGTCATCTTGAGTACATTTTCAAACTCTAAATCAGAAATTCATTGATGATTGTCGATTATGGAATGTGACATGATTAACACTTATGTATCAAAAGCTTAAAAGTTAATATTTGGTACAATTAAATTTTCATATATTTTTAGCTTAATGGAAGAAAAAAAATCAGATTTTTCACAATTTATATATGTCATAATATTATTTTGTAACCGACTACA
>JBBPBR010000003.1:28880598-28915150 GCA_037974775.1 Cicer pinnatifidum | reverse complement strand
ATCCTTCAAACAAAGCCCATAAATTAAGTTTATTATTAAAAATTTTAAAAGTATTTTAATAAATATTAATATATGTAATTATCTACTTGGAAAATCATATTAGACGTGCTCTTTTATCACTTGTGTTATTGTGTAATTATATTTTTAAAATGATTGAGCAAGAAATTAATCTAAGATGACTCATGTAGATGAGGATACGAAATATAGTATTAAAAATGATAAGATAAAATAAGTGTTGTTTTTAATGATATTAAAAATGGTTGCAACTAATATTTTAATTTAACTCTAGTTGCTTACTTAATAGAAAAACAATATAAGAAGAAGTTGAACAACAAATCTAAATTTATTGTTAGAGAAATATGTATGTAATTTTGTATAAAGTACAACTCTTCATCATCTCATTCTTCACGATGATTTTCCCATTTGCTTTTCTCCGTTTCTTCTGTGGCTGACAGAGCCTTAGAGTTCATCTTCTTTCCTTGAGATTTTAGGGCCAAGGACTTTGAATTTCGATTATCAATTTTATACGATTAAATTTAGTAAACTTTTGTTTATATATATAACTAATTACAAATTATGTTTGTTGAATTTTTGTGTTTAATATTAATTTTCGATTTGGCAAACTTTGCTTTATCTCAATAGTTTTAGACCGATAAATAAAATAAATTCAGCTTATTTAATTAATACAATTGTTCTATACATTGATATATCTTCTCTGGATAAATAGACGTGATTGTATACGATTTATTAAAAACCAAATTATGTTAAATATTAAAAATAAATATATTTTCCATTAAATTCAATTTTTAGTTTTATATTTTTAAATAAAATGTGCTTCAATTTTATAACCAAATGTTTTATTTGTTTGATAAAGGTTAATTTTATTTTAATCATAATACACTATTCTTTCTAAGTTATGTTTAATTTACATTATTGTATTTAATTATTATGTGAGTACTCTATTTTTAAATTTGAAAATATTAAATTATGTTTTAAAGTTGTAACTCTCTTTAGGCTATATTTTTTCGTTAAACTAAAATGATATAACAATTATTGATTTTAATCATATAATTCCATTTACATAGATGTATAATATATATATATATATGTATATATATATATATATATATATATTATAAAATACGGATTAAAGTATACATTACAAATAGTTAATAATTGATGTCCTTAAGTTCTAGCTCAACTGGAAAATGACGATATTGTTAGGTTTTATGCCTTTTCTCGAGTTCATAGTTGTGTGAGTTAATTACAATAGAACTTACCATCTCTTCGAAGATTAAAATTATAATGATTGATCTAAATGGGTTTATATTTGCATATTTATTTAGCATTTATCTGTGATTATTCACCACTATTACAAAGAAGGAGAAGTGAACATGTTAAGCAGTTTGGATTCGTTGTTGCTGTAGAGATTGTTATGTCCGGTGAAAGTTCCAATTGAGAATGTTGGATTTAATGAGTATAATATATAAGGTGAGATGATTTGGAATGCTGTAATTCTCAGAGATGTACTTGGGGATTATCACGTATGGTCGAGCCGTATTGATTAGTAATTAATTGAAAATATATGATTGGTAACCGTGATGACTAAAATATGATTTAGATATCTATAGAATTGTTGTGTTTTAATTTATGTCAAGATTGTATGATATTTGATTTTTGTGAATTCCTATGCTAATTGTTATCGTATGGATGATGTGCATTTGAGTGTTCTTGTTTCTTTAATGAAATTACGACATTACTTGAATGCGCTACTTGTTTGATTTTCTTATGTTATAATTGATAGAACTTGATTGTTCATTGTGATTGATATTTACGAAATGTTGAGAATTGATTAAGATTGATTAATATGTATATAATGATGTAAATTCTGATGAATATTGTGGAATGATATATACATACAAACACGTAAATTTTGGTATATTTTGTGAGTTTATATTGAGAGTTTTCGAGTTGTGATTATCGAATTAATATGAGTTAGATGTTGGTGATTTTTGAAGTGGAGTGATCATAGCATTTGGGCACGTTTTTCTAGCTTTTTAGTTTAGTATTTTAAAAGCTCTTTAGCTTAGATTAATATTTTTAGCTTGTTTCTAAACTTTGAGTTGAATTTGAATTATAATTTTATTATTTTCATTTTATTATTTGTATTTTGACTCTTTCTCGCTCTGTAGGCCATAACTTAAGCTCTGGATATCGTAAAGGTGCATACGAGCAGACATTGGAAAGCTAAAACTAAGAGCTGCAACTTTGGCGTTGGAAGAAAAAATCAATTCCGAACTTTAATGGGCCTAAATTGCAGATTTCATAATCTAAACTTTTGTGATAATTTTAATTAGCAGGTCACTTGTTTCTAAACCCTAAACGCTAAAGCCCAATATCAAGTACTATATATTGGCAGTTTTGTTTCTTTTTTATGAACGAAAAAATTAGGATTGAAATTGCTACAAGAAATAAACAGTTTTTATTTTAATTTCATGGAAGACTAATTTTATAAGATTAATCCACGAGTTCAAAGTTTCATCAACACCTTGAGATTCAGGTTACACTGTCAATTTCGATTCATGATTCTATTATTGTTTATTTGATTATATTGATATTTTGATTGCTTAAATTGAATTTCAATAGGATTAATTTAATTTATTTGACATAATTTGGTTTCGGTGTCTAATTTAATTGAATTATAATTTTGCGACGCTTGATCGTTAATTGTAATATTTTGATGATTGTGATGCTTAATCCAATCAAAGAAACCAAATTCACATAGGATTGATTACACTTATTTGATCAATTCTATAATCAAATAAGAAAAGAATTACAAATTAGAAATTAAACTCGTTGATAGAATCTGTGATAGGCTTGAAACTCGAATAAGTGGATTAATCGTTTTTCTCACCTGTTAATTCAAAAATCTAAAAACCCCCTTTTTAATTTCAACTTTCAAGTCGATTATTGTTATTTTATCAGAAGTCCTTGCGAAACGATTCGAGTTATTACCTCTATTTATATTTTATTAATTGTATTTGACCCGTGTGCGACAACGGATCAAATTGGTGCCGTTGCTGGGGACTATATGATAACAATATTAACCGATATTAACCTTGTTTTCAGGGGACTGTCTCGGATTGCTCTAAAATTTTGCCAGAAAATCATAAACAAATCAAGGAATAAGAATTCCATATAAGTAACTTATACGGGAAATAACGGTCAAAATCTCAAATTCCGTCGTTTCATATTATCCAAAAATTCCAAAAAAATTTGCATTGCCTTTATTTGATTTTTAGAATTTTTTGGTTGTATTTTTATATTTTTTGGATTTAATAGGGATATTGTTGGAATTTTCAGAATTGTGATTTTGCATTGCATTGTTATGATGATGCATGACTAGGGCTAGTTCTATAAATCAACATTCTTTGGAACCTGAAATAGATAGGATATTTCATTCACGTCATAGACTTAATAGAGCTGCTAGTATTAACGAGTCATAGTCAGATACTGAAATGGATAACCTGCTGCAAAATATGGCTGATGCGAATAATAGAACCTTAAGACAACTTGCTGCACCTAATGTCAATTATAATGCATTATGTATCACATATCCTGAAGTTATTGTACCATTTGAATTTAAATTTGGTTTAATACACCTGCTTCCAAAGTTTAATGGTCTTGCAGGTGAGGATCGCCACAAATACTTAAAGGAATTTCGTGTTGTGTGTTCTACCATGAAGCCTCAAGGAGTCACAGAAGACCATATTAAGCTGAGTGCCTTCCCATGTTCACTCCAAGATGTTGCCAAGGACTGGTTATACTACCTTTAACCAGGTTCTGTTACAAGTTGGAATGATCTTAAGATATTGTTTCTAGAAAAATTCTTCCCTTCCTCAAGAGCTATTTCAATCAGAAAAGAAATATGTGGCATTAGGCAGATTGACAGGGAATCATTACATGAGTATTGGGAGAGATTCAAGAAATTAGTGTCAAGCTGTCCTCATCACCAGATTTCTGAACAATTGCTCATCCAATATTTTTATGAAGGCTTGCTACCTATGGACAAAAGCATTTTGGATGCTGCTAATGGAGGAGCACTTGTCGATAAGACCCCATAAGCGGCAAGGGCTTTGATTGAGAACATGTCCATTAATTCTCAGCAGTTTACAACTAGAAGCAATTCAACAATGTTGACATGGGGTATGAATGAAACTCAAGATTTTTCCCACAAGAATTTAGAAGGCTAACTTGATAAGCTTACATCTTTAGTAAAAAAATTGGCAATAGGTAAAACCCAAGCAGTGGTATGTGGTATTTGCACTTCTCCAGAGCATCCTTCAGATTCATGTCCTACATTGCAAAAAGATCCAATTGCCGATTCTCCTCAAGCATATGCAGCAAATATATACAATCCTCAAGCCAACTACTATCTAGCATCTAACAGGTACAATCCTGGTTGGAGAAACCATCCCAACCTGAGATGGGGAAATTCATCTGCACAACAACAACCTAGGAAACAGCAGCAAGATATTCCTCAATAACAAAACAATGCACCTTCATTAGAGGACCTCGTTAAGCAGATGGCTGTCCAAAATCTCCAATTTCAACAAAGAACATATTCCACCATTCAAAATTTGGAAACAAAGATTGGTCAGCTAGCCACTTCAATAAATCAATTGCAGAGTTAGGGGTCAAATCAATTGTCATCTGACTCCAACTGTAACATCCTGATTTTTAACTGCGGGAGTGTATTTTTTTTTAAAAAAAAAAAACAAAAATCAAATTTCAGAATTTAAGAAAGAAATACTTTTGGATAAAATATTTAAGTCGTAACATAACAACAAAAGTCAACAAATATTTACAAGCAGCGGAAATAGTTTTTGAAAAACAAACCCAAAGTATTTACACAGTAAAATACATCGGAGCTATGAAACCTATCAGACATAGCTCATACCCCTAGGGTATTATCGACAGACACCTATACAAAAGCACTGCCCTAAGAATTAAAACTTCCTCCACGCGTCCCACAAGATCCTTCTGACACAGCATCGGTCAGGTATGCCTAACTACCTTCCCATCTCTAGGGTACTAACCAGTCGGATGATCCTGATTCTCATCTGAGGGAAAAGCCCAGATTTCCACGATAATTTTATAGGTCACCAACCGAAATTAACAAATAACACATAGCATTTAAATTTTAAATGCACAAAATAACCTTTCAACTTAACATACTCTTTGAAAGGGTTTTATATGCCAAACATGCATAATCAAAGTTGAAAAATGAAGTTTTTAACAAAATTGCACTGTCGTATTCGAATACAACATCCTTGTAGTCGAATACAGTGTTGTTTCAGAAGTCGGTAGCTAAATCAGGACATGTGTATTCGAATACACCTTCTTGTAGTCAAATACAGTGTTGTTTTATAAGTCAGTAGCAAAATCAAGACATCTGTATTCGAATACAACCTTCTTGCAGTCAAATACACAACAAAAAACAGTAGAAAACAGCAAAAATCAGCATAAATTAGCTTTTAAAAAGGTTTCACAATCAATCAACACTCACACACAAATCCAAACAATCACACTTATCAATTAGAGCACAATCACAACCACAACTGAGCACATACACACTACAAGAAAATAGACATATACCTACAGAAGTTTATAACGACAACATTAAAAATTGTAGGTATAGACAAACTATCCCCACAGATAAATTAGTTGTTGTTGGTATAGGTGTCTTATACCTTCAATGACATAAATTTGTCACTAAATTGTTATAGTTACACACATAAATCTGTGGCTATAGACATCAAAATTGAAAAATATTTTTTTTAAAGGAGTCAAAATCTTAATTATTTGTGAAAATCAATTTATACAAATTTTTCACGATTTAAGCCAAAAAAAAATTTAATGGAAGCAAAATCCTAATTTTTTTAATGCACCCAATTTCAATGGAGGCAAAAAAATTTCAATTGAGATAAAATCCAAATTTTTTCAATGGAGCCAAAAACAAATTTTAATAGAGCCAAAATAAAAATTAATAGAGCCAAAACCTAAATGAGTAACAAGTACCAACTAAACCCTTTCTCATCAAAACCCTAAAACCCAAAACTCTTCTCCTCTTTCACCCAATCTGAGCCCCAATCGCTAAATCAGACCTCCAAATCTCGAATCCCAATCGCCGCCTTCTCCTTCTCACCGTAAATCAACAACCTTCTCGTCATTGATCCATCCCGAGCTGCACTCGCCGCAACACCATCGTTCTCACCGTCGCACCATTGTTCTCGTCGTCGAACCATCTTCCGTTGCGGTCGGCCCATCGTTCTCGCCGTCACACCACGAATGCCACTGTGACCGGACCCCGTGACCACCGTTCTCACACCACCAGTAAATTTTAAATTTATGTACTGTTTAAGTAATTTCTCGCACCACCATTATGTACTATTTTGAATTTCGCACAACCTGAACTTGTGATGTTGTTTAAAATTCGTTGACTTGTTTTGTTCTGTTCTAAGACTTGTATTGTTTTGTTCTGAGAATGTTATGATACTTATACTGTTCTTATTCTGATAATGTTCAAAAACTTGTATTGTTCTTATTATGATAATGTTAAATAAGAACCTGTATGGTTGTTATATTGTTAATGTTAAATAATGTTTATAAATCTAAGAACCTTTAAAGTTCATAAATCTAAGAACCTGTAATATTGTTCTTATTCTGATAATGTTCATAAACTTGTAATGTTTATAATGTTAAATAAGAACATGTATTGTACTTATATTGATAAGAACCTGTATTGTTCTAAATCTAAAAATTCATTCATGTTTTTTAAAACCATAAGTATGTGTTTCATGCTTTACATTTCTATTAAATTTTTTAAAATCAAGTTACTCATTTATAATTTTGTGTTAGAGAAGCAATAGCTCGAAGAAGAAAGTTAAATATTCGACATCGAGCAAGTGATAATGAAGGAATGAAGTCTACTTCTAATAATACAAACTCAACCAATGTAGAAGGAAGTTTCATCTCTTGTACCAGATGATAGGGTTGACCCAAATCAATATCGTGGTTTGGTTCATCATTGGTTTTCTGTTAAAGGACAAGTAAGTCATATATATTATGGGTAATATATTAAAGAGTTTATTATTTAGACTAATATTTTATATCAATTGCAGAAAATAAGTAAAATTAATAGGCAAAATCGTGCTAAGTTTGAAGATGTTCATTGTATGGGTTCAAAAAGTCTCCCAAAGCTTATTGATGAGAAGGTTTATTTCTATTTTTATTTTCATGGCTTTAATTTAAATTAAAAATGAAATGCATTTAACTTATTTGTTTGATTGTAGATAAAAAAGGGCAAAGGAGTGTTTCCTGGACGTAAAAAGATTTACATTGATACCCGCACTCGTAAAGACGAAACAATTGTTAATGAAAAGACTGTGAGATTGATTGTAAGTTTTGATAATATTTAAATGGTACCAATATATAAAATGTGTATAAATTAAGTTTGACAAAGTGTTGAATTTTATTTTCAATTTTATGATGATTGTATTGGGTTTTTAATTGGATCTTATTGCAGTACTACATGCTTCGAATGTCAATTTCAATTTGGTATTTTCAATCATTAATAATTTTTATTTTATTTTTTAGGAAGAACTAAAAAAACATAGTAATGAGGCTGGAACTTCTCAATCAACCCAAGACACACAAGGTTCTATCTCTTGGAAGGATGACATATTTTATCAAGTACAAGAACCTGATAAAAACGGACGTGTGCGATGTATGGGCAAGATTCCTCATTCTAAAAAATCAAAGGTTTGTACATCTAAAAATGAAGAGTTGCGTGAAAGAGTTAAGAATATGGAAAACTTGTTAGCAAATATGATGACTTTAATTCAAAATCGATTTTCTGGAGAAGATTTGAATGATATAATACAAGATGCAACACATGTATATCATAAGTTATTAATCTTATCCAACTAACTTCATAAGTTCAACACTCGTATTTTTCATAACTAATATTTTCTATTTTTTGTGATAGGTTCCTGATGCAACTAGTGCATTTGAATTCACATGGTCCAAACAACAACGAAAATAATGTAAATGGTAATTAGATAGTATTAGTTAATTTTAATTAAAATCATTAATATTCTTTCTATTTTATTAGTAATATTTTTATATTGAATCGTGTATTTATTCATTTTTTATTTTATTGATTGTAGGTGAAGATTAAAAGCTAATTTGTTGTTGAAGATGGAATATTGTCAATTTAGTGGACTCAATTTCTTAATGTTTTTTGAGATTGTTATAAACTACATACGATGTCTATTTTAAATGTTAGTAAGACGTTTTCCACTACTGAGTAGAAATTCACTAAAGTACCCTATGGTGAACATTGTTTAACTATTGTTTGATCGTTATAAGACTTTTATGTTAATTTTTAATATATATGATGAACACCTTTAATTTTATTTTGACTCTTAAATATATATATATATATATATATATATATATATATATATTTCATTGTGTATTTATATTTGGTTAATTTTATGAAATCAAATTTTAAATTATTATATAAGTTTTACTGATAATAAAAAATTAATATTTATAATAAATTAGTTACCGTTAAAACCTATCCTAACAGAAAAAAAGTTATCGCTTAAATGTATAGCAACAGAATCAAAATTGTAGGTATAAATTTTATAAATTATGGCCAAAGTATATACCAATGGTAAAATATCCGTAGGTAAAATTAAATGTTTACCGCAACGGAAAAAAATTTGTCGCTATAATGTATAGCCACGACGAAAATTCGTAGGTATTGGGTAATTATTTACCACGAAAAAACCCCCCGTCGGTATAGGTAATTTTGCCTATCCCTACAGTTTTTATGCGTTTACCTACAGATTTTCTATCAAGTAAAGTGTACTGAATCGTTGCAAGTAATAATAAAACGGTAGTACCGAGTGTCGAACTCAAGGATTGTGTTTTACTATTGAATTATATTGAATTACTAAAATTGAACAAAAAGTTTCCAGATTGATTGAAATAATATTGAAAAGTAACAACAGTAATAAAATTGATCTTTTATAATGAGAAAAATGTCAGGGATGAGTTTCACTTTGAATCCAACCTTGGTGTCTAATTTGATCCTAGTTACTAAATTCCTTTATTGAATTATTACCGAATTCTCTTTATTATTCTTGCCCTAATGTCTTAGTGACAGAACCTTTAATTCCAAAGTAACCCCTAATTCCTTAGTAGATTTAAGATTAGAATTAAGCATTACCGTATAGAAATTCTCTTTTAAATTATTGCTTTGCAACTAATTTAATTGGTTTCATGACCTGCATCTATCCCTAGACTACAAATTCATGAATTTCTCATCTCAAGCATTCGTAAAGTCCACTTCCGTTTCAAAATACAAATCGTAGAACATTTTAATGTTGATCAAGCAATAAAAAGCATTAAGCACAGAGATGAGAAAAATAATTCAATAAACTCATTCATATAACTAGAAATCAAATCAGAAAAATAAGAGTTTCATCTGGTTACACTCATCCCTAACAAATAGGGTTTAGTTACTCATGACAGAGATACAAAAGATAAGGATTAGAGAAGAATTACAAGAAGAATTCATGAATGATTCTTGATAAAATTGCTCCAATGGCGTTAGAAACGGCTGTCTTTGAGTTTCTATGTTAGGGCACAAGTCTCCTAACTTCCCAAGAGTCAAAAAGATCCCTAAACAGTAAAAAATTGCGTTTTTATGAATTCTGATGCGCGTCACGCGCCCCAGGTGCGGTCTTTGCGCTCCGGGCGCGTATTGACAGTACTGAATGGCTGGAAATGCGCTTCAGGCGCGCAGGGCGCGCTCCAGGCGCACAGCATCTGCTGTCTGACGTAGTTTGCATTTTTCTCATCTTTTGAGTCTGAATTTGGTTCTTGTGTCTTCATGAAAGTTATAGATATGGATCTTAGCTTTCATTAGCACTTGGTTTGACTCCAATAGGACAACTACAACTCCAGATATGGCTGCAATACTCCACATAAGTCATGTTAATTTCTCACCAAAATTCAGCACTGCACTAAAACAAAGTAACAACGCAAAACTACGAAAAATCTCTACTTAATTAAGCATATAAGAACAAAAACATTTCATTAAATCAAATAACTAAAATCAACAAAATATATCAAATAACTCATTAAATTAACAAATGATTAAAGATAAATAAGACTAAAATAAATAAAAATTATGCATATGATGAAGAGTCATCACAACCCCAAACTTAATCTATTGCTTGTCCCCAAGCAACAATTAATTTCATATTTGGTGCAGTTAAAAGCAAACTTAAACTCAATTTCTCAATTCAAATCAAACTCAATTCTCAAAGTTTTAGCTACTACAGAACATCCATTATACTCTATGGTTGCTTACAAAAATAACGAGGTTTTACACCTTGGCATTCATTTATCAAATTCAACTCTCTCTTCACACAATCTCACCAAACTTTCTCTCAAGCGTTTAGAAGGGTTATGAATTTATCACTCAAATCCTAGAGCATGCATCACGCTACCATAGGCTTGAAAAAATTCTAGTTAGCAATCACAATGCAGCAAACACATACATTTTTGGAGGACTTTCGAGTTGTAATGGGGCTTAGGTAAGGGTAGGACATTTTGGGATAGTAGGCTTTACTACTTGGAGTGAGGCATATATTTCCAAATTATTCTACCATTTTTTTTCTTCACCTTTTCATTCTGGAGATTCTCAAACATTGACAAAAGAACTAAGAAGATATTATTTATCAAGATATTATTTATCATTTTTTTTTCTTCTTTTCTTCTTTTTTCTTTTTCTTTTTTTTTTCTTTATTTTTTTATTTTTTTTTATTTTTTATTTTGTGAGAATCACCACCCCAAACTTAAAAGGTTGTTATCCCATGAGCAAACCCAAACTTTGAATTTGATCAAGACAAGACAAAAAATTTCTACCTAACTCCAAGTAAGGTGATGTAATTGAAGTAGGGTTTTTGTTTTGTAATGTGGCTAGTAACCGAAATAAAGGGGAGAAGGCTCAAAGGGGCTAGCAAAGGATAACATTTTCATAAGGTAGTTAGAAAGGCTCAAACGACCAAATAAAATTGCCTCAATGTATGCATAAATTACAAGTGATGCAGGTCAGAATTAGTGCAAGTTCTGCAGGGATAAAACATGTCTGGATAATCACACAACAAAAATTTAAGTTTTTAGGCTCAAAAGCTCACAGCTAGGATAATAAGAAAGAGTATGAACTATCTAAATGATGCCAAACATGCCACTACAAAATTTATTTAGTGTTTTTTTTTAAATGTGAGTTAGACTTCAACAACCAAGCAGTAATCAACAATGCATGAATTAGTGAAACTTATCGAATTGAGCAATGATATGAGCAAAGAAATATAGTTTAAATTTCAAAATCCCAAACATAAAACTTAAGATCAAATGCAAGTTGTTAATAATTCTTCATCATAGTGCACGTTTACACACAATTAGAAAGAAACAAATTCAAATAACAAAAATAAGATTGCAAAAATTAAAAGTTACCTCTACCTGTGGGTTATCTCCCACAAAGCGCTTCTTTAAAGTCATTAGCTTGACGTCTCAACTATTGTCAAGGTGGCATGTATGACAGGAAGAACACATCATCCTTCTCACCAAGAGATACATATTTCAAGTGAGGAGGAAATTGCTTGAGTTCAATCAGTGGTGTCTTTTTCTCTGAGGGCTTGTCTTCATTCCCTTTCAACTCCTCCCATCTAGTAGGAAAATGGGGGGAGTAGGAAGGTGCTGCTTCTAACATGACCAAGACCTCTTCTACCTTTTGATATTCACTTTCTTTAACAATGTCTTGGGGTAGGCATAACACTCTTTCTAAGGAAAACTGGATGCTTGATGCTTCATTTCTTCGTTGACTATCGCACCTAAGATCTCGATTCAATTGCACTCTTCTCTTTCTTTTGAATGTTCCATGGCTTTTAAAATGTTAAAAGTGACAGTTTCTTCATTTACTTTTAAGGTTAAGGTGCCATCTGCCACATCAATCATAGCTCGCCCTGTTGCTAAGAACGGTCTCCCCAAAATCAAAGGAATGTCACAGTCCTCATCCATGTTTAGTACCACGAAATCCACTGGAAAAATGAACTTATCCACTTTAACCAACACATCTTCCACCACTCCGTAGGGGTGTTTCATCGAGTGATCCGCAAACTGTAACATCAGTTGTGTGTCTTTGACTTTTCCAATGCCCAATTTGTTGTATATTGAAAGGGGCATAATACTTACACTAGCCCCAAGATCACACAAAGCCTTCCCAAAAGTTCTATTTCCAATAGCGCACGGGATTGAGAAACTTCCAGGATCATTGAGCTTCGGTGGCAGCTTCCTCTGTAGTATAGCACTACACTCTTCGGTAAGCATAACTGTTTCACCGCCGATTTTTCTTTTTTTCGATAGAATCTCCTTCATGAACTTGGCATATGTTGGCATCTGCTCTAATGCTTCTGCAAAAGGAATGTTAATATGTAATTTTTTAAAAACATCAAGAAACTTACCAAATTGTTTTTCAGTTTCTTCCCTCCTTAATCTTTGAGGGAAAGGAAGTCGAATTTCTGGTTTTGGCAGTGGTTCCCTTTTTTGTACCACAGGTTCTTGCTCCTTTTCAAAAGCTATGTGATCCTCAATTGATGTCTGTGTGGCCATTTCCTCTAGGTGGGTTGAAGTCAGAGTACTTCTACTCTGTTTGGCTTCAGGTGGAACTTGTTCACTCACCTTGCCATTCCTCGTGGTCACTGCATTAACATTGTTTTGTGGATTCAGAACTGTGTCGCTAGGAAGATTTCCAGACGTTCTTTGTGCCATTTGTTGAGCAAGTTGACCCACTTGAGTCTCTAGATTCTTTATAGATGCATAATGATTTTTATGGATGGCTCTTGACTCTTCAATGAAAGAACTTGTGATTGTCGCGAATTTCTCTATAGCACTCTCCCAAATAGCCTTCCTAGGTGGGAATTGGTTTGTTTGAGCTCCTTGTTGACCCTGAGATCCACCTTGCTGATCTCTCCAAGAAAAATTTGGATGATTTCTCCAACCACGGTTGTACGTACTAGAGCAGGGATTATTTTGTCTCCCGTTATTACTCAAAAAATTCACATGTTCTAGTTCTTCTATCTCATTGTCATCCAGTGCTTCACAAGCTCTAGTTTTATGTGCTCCTCCACAAATGTTACAGCTAGTATGCTTTTGTAATTTGACAGAAGCCACTTGGGGTTGTATATTTAGCGCTGCCATCCCCTTCTTTATCTCAGCGGCGATAACATCTTTTATCTGTTTTGAGAGCAACATCCCTTGAGCCAACCCAACCTCATAAGCATTCAATTCCAGCATACCACTTTTTGATTTGCTTTCGCAGTTTTTTTTTCTAGATCAAAGAAAAGTTCAGCTGAGGACTAGCCTCACATACAAGGTTAGACAAAGTATGAGTAATGAACAATTAAAGAAAGATAAATAATTAAGTAAAAATAAAAGAGTTTTAAACCAGAATTCTTTTTTTTTAATTAGAAATAAAACAGTAAATAAATTAAATTCAATAGTGATATGGCAATCCCCGACAACGGCGCCAAAGACTTGATAGCGTTTCAGCAAGTGTACTGAATCGTTGCAAGTAATAATAAAACGGTAGTACCGAGTGTCGAACTCAAGGATTGCGTTTTACTATTGAATTATATTGAATTACTAAAATTGAACAAAAAGTTTCCAGATTGATTGAAATAATATTGAAAATTAACAACAGTAATAAAATTGATCTTTTATAATGAGAAAAATGTCAGGGATGAGTTTCACTTCGACTCCAACCTTGGTGTCTAATTTGATCCTAGTTACTGAATTCCTTTATTGAATTATTACCGAATTCTCTTTATTATTCTTGCCCTAATGTCTTAGTGACAGAACCTTTAATTCCAAAGTAACCCCTAATTCCTTAGTAGATTTAAGATTAGAATTAAGCATTATCGTATAGAAATTCTCTTTTAAATTATTGCTTTGCAACTAATTTAATTGGTTTCATGACCTGTATCTATCCCTAGACTACAAATTCATGAATTTCTCATCTCAAGCATTCGTAAAGTCCACTTCCGTTTCAAAATACAAATCGTAGAACATTTTAATGTTGATCAAGCAATAAAAAGCATTAAGCACAGAGATGAGAAAAATAATTCAATAAACTCATTCATATAACTAGAAATCAAATCAGAAAAATAAGGGTTTCATCTGGTTACACTCATCCCTAACAAATAGGGTTTAGTTACTCATGACAGAGATACAAAAGATAAGGATTAGAGGAGAATTACAAGAAGAATTCATGAATGATTCTTGATAAAACTGCTCTAATGGTGTTAGAAACGGCTGTCTTTGAGTTTCTATGCTAGGGCACAAGTCTCCTAACTTCCCAAGAGTCAAAAAGATCCCTAAACAGTAAAAAATTGCGTTTTTATGAATTCTGATGCGCGTCACGCGCCCCAGGTGCGGTCTTTGCGCTCCGGGCGCGCATTGACAGTACTGAATGGCTGAAAATGCGCTTCAGGCGCGCAGGGCGCGCTCCAGGCGCACAACATCTGCTGTCTAGTGTATTTTGCATTTTGCTCATCTTTTGAGTCTGAATTTGGTTCTTGTGTCTTCATGAAAGTTATAGATATGGATCTTAGCTTTCATTAGCACTTGGTTTGACTCCAATAGGACAACTACACCTCCAGATATGGCTGCAATACTCCACATAAGTCATGTTGATTTCTCACCAAAATTCAGCACTGCACTAAAACAAAGTAACAACGCAAAACTACGAAAAATCTCTACTTAATGAAGCAAATAAGAACAAAAACATTTCATTAAATCAAATAACTAAAATCAACAAAATATATCAAATAACTCATTAAATTAACAAATGATTAAAGATAAATAAGACTAAAATCAATAAAAATTATGCATATGATGAAGAGTCATCAGGCCTTATACTAATTATCAAGGTACCACTCATCACAGGCCCAAACGATTTACTAAAGTGTCGCCTATCACAAGCCTTACACTATTTTCTAGAGTTCAATCGCTCACAGATCAGCACGTTCTATAGTGCAATTTCTCACATATCAGCATAATGCGATAATCCCTGTAAGGATATGATGAATCAACAAATCACATGGCATCATCTAGTGGCCCATCATAGTCACCACTATCACCATGGCACCATCACGGTCACCATGTACCATGAAATGCATTAGCATACTCTAACTCTTTCCACAACAATCATTAAGTAAATGCAGATATTAAAAGATTCCCTATTTTTAATACTCATTTACCACTAATGATTTTCAAATTCAACACAAGGCATACTAAAACATATATTTTCCCCCACCACACATCAAATTTAATCAACAATTCATATTAAATTTGATCAATTCAAATTCCACAAAAACCACACCAAGCTCAATCATCAATCACCCATAAATTTCCACAAAATTTAAACATAACTCATGCTATATTAATTTTCACAAAACCACACCAAGCTCAATCATCAATCACCCATAAATTTCCACAAAATTCAAACATAACTCATGCCAAATTAATTTTCACAAAACCACACCAAGCTCAATCGTCAATCACCCATTAATTTCCACAAAATTCAAACATAAATCATGCCAAATTAATTTTCATAAACCACTCCTCAACACATCAAATTCAATCCACACTTTACATTAAATTCATTTTTCACAAATCCACACATAAAACACATCAAATTTAATTGCCTCAAAACACACATAAATGACTTAAATTCCTTTTCCACAAAATCATACATCAAATTCACCAAATTCCAACTCCACAAATACACATAAATCATCCTATATGCAAGCTAAAAATTTTGGAAGGAGCCCTTACCTTAACATTAGATTTAACGAGCGATTACCGTACCACAATTAATTCCGATAAAATCTCCGCTTGCGACGTCGCTTCCAAAGTTAGATCACTAGCACAGTATCGTGGAGGTCAGTAACCTTCCCTTCTATCTCTTCACGAAATAAAGCTTAGATCTGGAAGAAATATAGAGGTTTGTGTTTGACGGTTTTGAAAACCCCTAACACCGTCTTTCTTCGTTGTCGAATCAAAGAAGAAGAAGGAAGCTTGAAAATTTGTTATTTCTCACCCACTAAGCCTTGGGTTTCTTTTCTTGAAGTAAAAGAGAGCAAATAAAGCAAAAGAGGAAGGAGGGAGAACGATGGAGGAACGGTTTCGCGAAGGCAGGGAGTTTCCTTTCTCTGTTTCCTTTCTTTTCCTTTTCCTTTTCCTTTCTTTTTCCTTTTCCTTTCTTTAGATATTTATAAAAATCAACATTTCCACATCACCTCCCATCACTTCTCAACCCATTTTGGTAAAAATATCTACTCTCGTCGCAACTCAATTGACAAATAAATTTTCACCAACGAGTGATATTTTTAACAAAATTGTCTGGTATTAAATTCTTCTCAACGTAAATACATTATTTTTCGACAAATAATTTTAATTCAAATTCAAAAAATATATTTTTGGCATTTAACTCGCTAAATACCAAAAATTAGGCTAAAAGCCTATGAAATTCAACACAAAATATCCTTAAATAGTATAATTTAGGATTTAAAATTAAGGCTCTTACACCAACAGCTACCTCCATCAAATGCTTGAATCCATTCTTGTCGAGGTATGTTGTCAAACCATTTCAAAGTCTTCGGGTTTATTATATCGATTTCTCTACGGTAGTATCGATATGTAGGCTCATTGATCGAGTAACCTGTATTGAAATAGTAGACAATGCATTATTACACTAATTATAAAAATTAGAATGAAATTATTATCCATAGAAATAAATTTTTTCTTCAAGGCATTGTCCTTAAATTCACTTGCAAAACTTTGTGAAATATGTTGAACGCATAACATATGCTTTCATGGAGGATCTTGCCACCCATTATTCGGATTATTATAAGCACTCTTAATGGATTTGTGTCTATTTTAAATAAAACAAATATTGGCTTGTGGAGTGATGTATTTTCTCAAATTTCTCAAAAAGAAACTCCAATCCTCTTTTGCCTCATCTCCCACAAGAGCATAAGCAATAGGAATTACATTGTCGTTCCCATCATGTGCAACTGCTACCAATAGGGTTCCCTTGTACTTTCCTTACAACCAAGTTCCAGCAACTTGTACTATTGGCTTGCATAATTGAAATGTAGATATGCACGGAACAAAAGCCCAAAATAGTCTATGAAAGATCTTTATCAGATTTATTAAACTATTCTCATGATAAGCCATGATGGTTTCCATTTCAATTTTGATTCCTGAAGCAAAAGTTTGCATAACCAACCACCATTGTGGGGTTGATTGTAAGACTTTTCCAAATTGCCATAAATTTGTTTGATCGAGCAATAAAGACCTTCACTATGTAGTTGTGTAAAGCCTGAATCTGAGCAATAAAGACCTTCACTTTGATTGAATGATCCACTTTCATAACTTGCATTACGCTTCTACATATCATGTTAGAATCGAGCTTTGTATGATCTTGTGAAAAGGAAAAAAAAATTCATGTATGAGGTACATTCAATTTACCAATCACCCACAATTCACTATTTTTACGTTTTGAAGCTCTACATCTAGACAAACAAATTAGCCTTGAACAATAAATAACATACCTTTCTAAACATGATTTTTGTACCACAAAATTCAATGATTATTTTAAATGGTAACGTTTGATTGCATGTACGCATTCATCTATGTTTTGAAACTTCATTTCAATTGCAAGAGTTTCATCTACTTCTGAGACTTCTTTAATGAACAAGTGATCAAATTCACTTGATTTATCTAGAGTATCTAAACAGATGCTTTTCAGGTGAGATGGTGGATCAAATATAGGTAGGATAGGTTGATCTTCTGCTTCCATATCTTCGTCAACATCAATGTCATCGTCAGAATTACCAAATGATTTATCGAAGTATGTGTCATCCTTTTCGCTATAATTAATTAATTCTTCCTCAATGATATTATATAAGATACTAAGAGTAATATCGCATTGTGGACTTGTTGGAGGAGATTGATGATGGAATTGAAAACTTTTCGGATGAGTTTGTTCTAATTGGGTAAATTATGCTCATAGTGTTATAATGGAGAATATAAGTAGGGTTGATAAGTTATGTTTGAGGTTGATGGTTGATCAACGTTTGTTGATGGAGGACCAGAATCAAAGGTAACATACAACTCGATGGTGCTGAGTTGCGCCATTGTGCATAAACATCAAACATCAACTCATCATCTTTGTGGTCGCAAACCTTCATCAGTTCAAACCTTGTTGTATTTTCACCAAAGAACACAAGGTGTCGATAAAGTATATTAGTTATTGTGACTCTGTCATCAAGTTGTAACTTTTTTTTAATGACATTCTTTAGACAAGTAAGGTTGCTTCCCGAATGTACTTTGAACGCCTTTTTATAGTCACTTACGAATGTTTTACTTTCAACTTCGTTGACAATTGAACCATTGTAATAAACAATGCAAATTACTTGTTGAGAAACCATGATTAAGTATGAAATGCTAGAAGGTATGATGAGATAGTGTAAGTTTGTTTTGTATTTATAGAAGGTATTAGGTGTTTGAAATCTTGAATAGAATAATTTCAATGGTTGAAAACAAATCACAAGGATTGGTATTGGATCATCCACATTCGTTGATAAATTTTATTCAACGGACGAGATTGAATATTGAATAGAATAATTTCATTGGTTGAAAAAAAATCACAAGGATTGGTATTGGATCATCCACATCCGTTGATAAATTTTATTCAACGGACGAGATTGAATATTGAATAGAATAATTTCATTAATTGAAAATAAATCACAAGGATTGGTATTGGATCATCCACATCAATTGATAAATTTTATTCAACGGACGAGATTAAATAACCGTCACCTTGCATTGATCATGGCCTCGGGGAGCGACCTCCTAAAGAGATCGTGGCATGGGGAAGTGATCCCTTGAAGAGATCGTGGCCTCCGGAAGCAACCCCTGAACGGATCTGAAATTGGGCAATGTCGTTGCCTGATGACGCGACCTATAAATATGTGCTTCCTCCCAACTTTCAATCACAACTTCCTCACTTTTCTTTATCACATATATTTCATACATTCAAAGCTTATCAAAATTTCGGATTTTTATCATGGAACTATCTACGAATCACAGAGCTAAAATCAAATACATTAAAGCATTTGTAAGTATTTTAATTTTATTTTATTTTATTTATAATTTTTGTAGTCTCATTAATTATTTTATTTATAATTTAATTTATTCATTAATTTTCCAAAGAAGAGAGGGTCAATTGGATTGCATGTACCTATCTGCTTTGTTATCATATTGTTGAAAAATATCATATAGATAGAGCTACATTTCAGTTCGGCTTCCATCAACAAATACCACAACCACTAGAGGACATGAAAATGTACCATGAGGTCGACATGAGGCGTGAGATTGATGATAATTGGAACTGGGTTTGGAGGGAAGAAATTAAACATTGAAATGAGCGTTAGAATTACGTGTTGCAAGGTAACATCATAGAAGGTATTTTATGTCATAGTACAAAATATATGATTTGGTTTAGACAGCACACCAAATTATTTATATATGTAGAACAATATCTCTTTGATCCCCGTTTACAACCGTCGTCATATCCTCATGTGCAATCGACCTTCCAACCAACCCCACAATAACAAAACATAGCAGGATTGTCTTTATCATCACCTCACCTACATGTCCTTACTAAAGTTCCATGTTATGATCCACCACCGACTCCATATTATGTTCTGTCGATGCTAGAAATCAATCCCCGGTTATCCGACATAACGTGGTTTTTTCTACAATTTGTTTGGAACCCAGTGCACAACTATTGAGTCGCTTTATGCTGTGTTTGATTCCATGTATGATCCTCAGTCTCAAAATTTTATGGAAGCAGGTGACAGTGGTTCTAATCCACCTACAACTTACATTGAGAAAAATGATCAAAATCAGGATGAACTGTAAGAACCTCAACTCGTTTAGAGAGCTAGACGAGCTCGATGACATCCTAGATGTAGAACTGGAGGTCATTTAGGTGGACATCATTGATATAAATTCGATTATTTTTTTTCTTCTCAAATGTGATGTATTTTTTTCCGTAAATTTAATGTATTTGGTTTCATTTTCATGTTATTAATATAATTCTTTTTAATTATTATTATTTGTTTAAAGTTTGATGCATTTTTTTCTTCAATTTTAATATATTTTCTTTGAAATTCATAATATAATTTAATTATTTTTAATTATAATTATAATAATTATTATTTATTAATGTATTTTATTTTATTATTAGTATTTTTATTTTTTAAATAACTTAATTATTTTTAATTTATTAAATAATTAATAACAATTGTTAAAGATAGAAGAAGAAAAAAATCAGTCGCTAGTAGCAAGTTGTTGGGGAAGTGACCTTCTATTGTCTTTGAAAAAAATTGTCTCCGGCTGATTGCTGGCCCGAGAATCAATTTTCTAGTGAATTGAAAAAGTAGGACAATCGCATAATATTATTTTAATGTGTGACATTTGAGTAATAAAAAAAAATTTAAAAAAATCCTATTATTGATATTTATAAATGATATATATGTTTTGGGGTTGATTAGAATTGGGCTAGGCCCATCCTAAATAGCTTCAACTCCTAAGGCCCATCATCGCATGCAGATTGCCTCTCCATGGACAATAATTATAGGTAATTACTCATTCACCTCCCATTATTTGCTCACAAATAAAAAACCTCCCACTATTTGCTCACAAATAAAAAAATACTAACGAATATACACTTCCAGTGGTGTATTTTACTCAAATTTGTACTGCCGATAATGAAGTAAGTGACAAGTATTAGAAGCACAAACTACAAATACCTTACAAAAATAGTGTACATTAACATTCCAATTCTCAACTACAATGTTTTGAATTGACACCCTCCACCTGCCACTCAGAAGTAGTTTTGGGAAACAAAAGTTGGAGCCAAAGTAAACAATTTCTACAAAAATCTTGATTGTGTTCTTCTACCAGCTCCCATTTGAGATATAACACTCCTAGTAAAGGATATATAATAAATTATGAAATAATTAAATACTAACTAATTCTTCATGACACTGCTAAGTTCTATTCTAGTTGCACATACAATTTTTTATCACCACATAGAAGGTACATAAACTTGTTCTTTAAGATTCTGAGTAGCACTTTCGGTAGGGAAACCCCTAACTCCACCAATAGTCCATTGTGATATAATTCCGGCTGCAACAGCAAAGCGTAGCTGTTTCTCCAAAACATCTTGATTTTCAAACATTTCTGGGCAAGTGGTTAGTTTTCTCATGATAGCAGCAACAACAGCATCACCCGAGCCAGTTCTATCGCAAGTATACGGAGTTATGAGGACATCTTCAGTTCCAACAACAACGCCGTCAAAGGAAGGAGTATAATAGTGTATTCTAATAGTTCCATCGGTTACAAACAGGAACTTAAGTTTATCATGCCACAAAGGCGAGATTTCCTCGGCGGTGTAATGGTAATACTCGCGACGATTCTTGGTGTGTTCGTAATCTTCGGCATAGTATTGTGGTTCATAATTTCTCTTCCTCTCATAATGTTCTTCGTCTAAAAGGAATTCTAGCTCAGTTCTTGAAACCTCAATGATGTCTGCTTCATGCCATGCTTTTCTGATTATTTCTCGAGTCTCATCACGTGATCTCCATAGAGGTAATGGCAAGTTTAAATCGAAAAATACAAGGCCACCGAACTTCTTCGACCATTTAATTGCTTTGAAGAGAGTTGGTTCCATAGAAGGGGATGTTAGAACTTCTGAATTGAAATGGAAAATCCTAGCCTGCAATAGTCCACAGAAAAAAGTCACAACCAATTTTTTTATTCACATTGCAGAATTGATTATGCCTCATGTCAAAACATAATTTTTCTAAAAAATATTAATGTTTGGTTATCTGTCACACAAAATTGCCTCTGAACCTCAATTTGACTAGAAGTGATGAAAAATAGATATGGCATTAGATTGAAAAAATTATACCAAATTTTAAATCATACTCGCCTTCAGAGTATAAACATTGAAATATAAGTCACTTCCCTTCAAACTCAACTTTAATCAAATCAATATTAAAAAAAAAAAAAAAATCAACTTCATACAATATCGCATTTATCGAACATTCTCCCAAACAAAGGCACAACCGTCTTCCTCATACATTCACAAACTTTCACCATGCCTACCAATGTTATTTTACTAAGAGAAAAAGTTTCCCTCCACAATATGATTATAGTTCCTTAGCATGGTTATCAAATCAATATACAAATTGTGAATCAGAAGACCAATTTTCCAAATCATTAACCGATTCTTATTACGAATGCCTTACCAATAAATAAATGAATAGACGACAAAAAAAAAGGCACGACATTTTTAGGTAAAAACAAGTAACATAACATAATTATAAGTTAATATATCATATAAGAACTTCAAAATAGTTCAAGATTCAACTCATAAATCTGAAGACAAAAGAAAAATGAACGACTAAAAATTTAGACAAATAAAAGCAATTTGGCCACACTAATTTTAGGTAGTCATTCATTAGAATGAATCGGTATTTGTTACAGTGAATCAAAATTGATCTTAATGAATCGAGATTCAAGATTCAATTCATGTCCAAAATAGACATGATCCAGAAGTTCGTATCAATTATAAACAATTTAATTAAGTGTACACAGTACAAAAAGTTATTTCTATAACAAAAGATAAAATCAAATCCAATTCTTTCCATATAAATTATAAGTTGTTTTCATAAACTATCACGAAAAGCTTATACAGTGATTGAAAGCAGCTTGTTGACATGTCAAAGCAGTTTCCAAAATCTCTTCAAAACAGTCATATAGTGTTTATGTATATAGTGTTTATGTAAGTAGATAATCTCAAATAAACTAACTGAAACATACCCTATATCAAATCAAAATTCGACTTGACTCACATGTAGTGAAAAATAAGTTAATAAAAGTGGCAAAAATAGTAACAATTAACAATGCTAGATTAAAGTTAAAAAAATAATAAAACCTCTTTCAAAACAGCAAGATTCAATTCAGAGCTATGAAGAGAATCCTCAGCAGATTCTTTAACAATCTCCATTCTCATCTTCCCATCATCAAACTTCACCTTCATATAAGCACATCCAGTCCTAAACCCTGAATCGAATTTCACACCTCTAGTCTGCACTTTCTCTTTATTCATAGCCAACACAAGCTCTTCACCAAACTCATCCTCCCCAACTTTCCCCAACAAAGCCGCCCGTCCGCCGAGCCTAACGTGGGCCACTGCCACATTCGACGGTGGCCCACCAGGTGCTCGAGCGAACTCTGGCGGCTTCCATTGTAACATTTTCCATTCTGAGTAAATATCGGGGTGCATTGGAAACTCGTGCACCCGCACAGTAGGGAGAAATTCCCTCTGTGTTGCTCCAAAACAGCATACTAACGGTGGGTCTTCGTATGGGAAATCGATTCCGTCGTCATAGTGTTCTAATTCCTGTTGTTCTTGTTCTGTTTCTGCGTTTTGAGGTTGTGATGTGTCGTTTTGAGTTGGGTTGTGTTTTTTGGTGCGTCGTTTTTGGGTTGTGGATTGTGAGGATTGTGTTGTGGTGGCTTTAATTTGAAAGGTTGGTGTGAGTTTGGAAAGGGTTTGGGGTTTTTTAAATGAGGTTGGAAGAAGGAGAAGGTGGTGATGAAGAATTGATGAGGACATTTTTTGGGGTTTGGATTAATGATGGAAGGGTTTATCATTCATTTTTGTGTATGAAAATGTTGTCGGGTTATTGGGATTTTGATATGGTGCGTTATCCGAACCAGGTAAGAAAATGATTTTTATTTTACTTCTACTTCTAGTTGAATGTGAAGGTGATTTTTGTAGTGTAAATCAATTGTAAGTGTGGTGCATTTTGGAATTTTTATTTTTAAATGAGAAACAAAAATAGAACTAAGGCATGACTTTAGGAGAAGAGACTTCCATTAAGTCTTTATCAATAAGGAAATAATTATAGTTGGAATAACGTTTAATAATACGAGAGAATGTCCTACATTGTGGCCTATAATTGTAATTTGCCTTGTGATAAACATGATTTATATATGAATCAATCAGTATGAGAGGTGGATAATAGAGAAAACCTCATTAAATAGAGGTTGAGGATGATGGATGGAAGTGTATTGGTTTTGTATCATAGTAACAACATGAATATAGTGAGTTTCTAAAATGACTTAAGTAAGTTGAATACCTTTGGTCATCTTTATTCTAATACAAGCTCCCCAAAGCTCTACAAGTAATGCATTCTCAGCTCCAAGATTACATAAAAAAATTAAAAAATAAAATAAAATATAAAAAAATAAAATAAAATAAAAACCTTTTAAAAAAGTTCCTTGATGGTTTATAAGAAAGCACGTCGATCGGCCATGGACATAAGACCTACAATATTTATTTTTGTATATCCCTGGGAAGGCTTTGTCCAATGAGTGATCTTCCTTTGCATCATCTCCCCTCGAGATGCCAGAGGACAATAAGTCTTTATTCTGATCTGGTATGTCTATTTTGATCTGGTATGTCAAGTCAGGTGTTGTTGGAGTAAGATAGGTATCAAGTTCAATTTCTCTAGGTAAAATCAGTTTGTTATTGTCTTTCCAGATAACCCAAACAGAGACCCCAAAAAAATAGTCCAATCAATGTTGCTTGTAATGATATTCCATTCCAACCAAGCATGAAGGTTGAGGCTAAAAAACTTAGCCCAATTGTCTTTTGTGATGAACTGGTTCCATTATTGTTGAACATGCTTACAATCCCGCAACATATGCATAATGGTTTCAGAGTGAGAGTCACACCTAGGGCATGTGTCGTTAGTTACCATGTGTTGATGAGTTCTAACTGCATTTGTAAGGAGAGAACCATGTGCTAGCTTCAAAAGAGTTGCACATATTCGAGTTAGACCCTTCCAATTATAAACATGTTCAAGCAAAGGATGCTTGAAAGAATACCTTAACTTTTGCGCCTTACACTTATGACTCTTAAGATTTTTTACAAGTTGTTTTCTCCTTACCTCA
Organism: Cicer pinnatifidum; assembly: GCA_037974775.1. NCBI lineage: Eukaryota > Viridiplantae > Streptophyta > Magnoliopsida > Fabales > Fabaceae > Cicer > Cicer pinnatifidum. The sequence continues at coordinate 28,889,905 of JBBPBR010000003.1, read as the reverse complement.
ACAGGATTTTTCTATACCAAAGTTACAACTGATTATACAAAAAATTCAATAATTCACACTCTACTTGTACACTTGTAAGTTGACATGATAATGTTTACAAGTTTAGGATGGTTTTTTGGGATATGGTTTCAAATCTTTAGATAGATAAGATTTGTTTGAATAAAAACACACTCAAAAATATTTATCCTCAAATCTAATAATGATATTGAGAGTATTTGTTGTTTGAAGAGTTCTTAAATTGATGAGCACTTGATTAAGTGGAAAATGATTCAATGCAAAAATCTTGATCATTTAGGTTCTAATGTCTCCTCTATATATAAGATCAAAAATGTTTTCAAAATTGCTCATATCAGACGCAATATGTTTGTTGGGCCTGTTGTTCCATGTAGGACAATTGTTGTTTTTCCTTAACAACTAGTTTTACTTAAAACTCACAACATTAGAACGTTATGATTTTCTAGCTCATAGTAGAGTACAACTGAGGAAAAGGTAAACGTGTTGTACATATTTCCTAAGACTGATTTGGCAGTTGGAATTGTCTTTTAATTGTAGTATCACTTCACTTAGTACTTTGTAAAAGTATTTGTCCATTTTGTCCTTAAGTGCAAACGTTCTAATCTTCTCATATCCTTCTGAACTTCATGAATGAAAACTTTTTTTTTTTTTTATCTTTTAAGATTGACATTCATCTTTTAAACAGTAAGAAATGATGGAGACACATTTTTTCTTAATAACTTGGTCTGATCATTTCATCGGACTTTATCTTATTTGCATCTATATCATTATTCTTGATCATTTGATTAATAAAATGTTGTTGATAATTTAATGTCAGACATCCTTAGTTGTGAATGTATTGATGGTGATTTTGATCTTAGAGAGATATAAGAATAATGGTTTTGCTTTTTGATTTACTTGATTTACTCATTATAATCTAGCTTATGAATCATTCAAAAATACAAATTAGATAATAATATAAATCAAAACATTTGTATCAATAATTCCAAAAGTTTGTTATCTTTGAAACGATATCCCTTTTTTGATGCCAAACTTTTTGATTTAGAATTTAAAATTTTGATATAATCTAAGTGAAGAACTATATTAAAGTTAATATTGCACTCCTCCTCAACGTCAGCGTCCTTGATCAATTTAAATTCAACATATATAGAAGGTATTTTTGAAAAAGCTTAGTACATGATATAGACTCAAAATTGTTCAAAAGAAAAAAAAAAGCAAAACATAGTAGCATTTTAAGTAATCATATAAGAAGATGTTTTAAAGAGCTTCATAACACCGATTACTTGGTCTACTTAATCATAAATTAATCCCCCATTTTGACAATAGCCATTTTGTGGTAGGTTAGTTAGAAGATGAGCAATTTCAGAGGAAGTGGATAAAGAGGGCTGCAGAACATTAGCATCCAAACCACCAAAATCAGGAGGAGGAACCCCCAATTTTTGGGCAGCAACCTCAGTGGTCCAAGTACCCAATAGCACAAGATTTTGAGGATCTTCTTGGTATCTCTACGGGTTGCAACAACAATCTCTTTTCTTCAATTTTTCTCTTCTTTGGAGGTACTTTCTGAGGGATTCTTATGGAATGTCCTTGCTTTTGGTTTAAGAGGACCATATTTGGAGACAAATGAGATAAGGAATTCAAATTGAGTAGAAATGATAGGAAGAGGATTAATGGATGGTTGCTTTGGAAGGATAGAGGAATCAAAAAAAGAATGACGAATGTGAGATTTTCCACTAAGTGCTCAAAGGAAGAACGTTCTTGATTTTCACATAGTTTCTATAGATCAGTCTTGATCTATTACACAGTTTCTACCTTTCTACCTAGAAAGCATTTCCATAGTTACCTTACACTATTTCAGAAAGGATTTTATAAAGTAATGATTTTGATAATGTAGCCTTGAGTTACAAAGTAATGATTTTAACAATTTTAGAATTTGGGTATTGTTAAACTCTTATTTAAGAAATAAAGTCTAAATATTAGAACTTAGTAATCACTTATTCTAATGTCACACTAAGAAATGGAACTGCAACTTAGAATGATTTTGACAAGCTCGAGTATTATCGAATGAGTGATGTTTGCTTGGCACTTTGAGTTTAGGTTTGTTCTTCATCGTGAAGCTTTATTTATAGGTTTTAAGAGAGCTTATGACAGCTCATTTAACTGTTAGAAGCAGGCCAACTGTCATGAGTAAGTGAATGGATAAGATCAGTCATAAAGCAAGATTGTTTTTGCTGAAACCAATAATGTTCTTTAGATCCAAGAACGTTCTTTGAATTGGTCTGAGATGAGCTGACTTATATTTGTGATCTTGATAGTTGTATGAAATGATTACAAGTTTTGAGTCACGTGTGCAAGTCTGTTTAAAGGTACAACAACAATGTCCTTTACAGCCTGTCAGTTGTACTTGTACTTGCTAGACTTGGAGAGTGATCTTGCTTTATGCACTTTATGAAGCAAGGTGTTGAATCTTCAAATTCTAGAATAATTCTTGCTTAGATTGACCCTTGTATATTTCTTATGAAGATATGAAATGGATAACACTTCATGGATCTAATCTTTTACATAAAAATATAATCATTCTTGTTCATGGCAGATGTGGAGAACGTTCTTCAATTTTTAGAAATCTGTCAAGAACGTTCTTCGTTTTACTGATTTAGCATTCTTGATTTTAGTAAGATCTACTTTGTAATGTCTGGTACCTATCTTGTTTTAACACACTCAAATACACATGTTAAATATCGTAACACTTAGAATCATAATTAGAAGTCTTAATTAACTTTTTGTTTAATTATCATCAAAACATTAATTTGGGATTTTGTCCCAACAATCTCCCCCTTTTTGATGATGACAAAATATGTTAATTCAGATATTAATTTTGATTCTAATAATAACTCCGAGAGCTTTTGAGTAAAAACTCCCCCTCAATATGTGCTAATCATTTGAACCAAATAATAATATTTCACTGATATAACAATAATATTCTAGATAATTACAAGGTGGTTCAAAACAAAAAAAGATGCAAAAGTAGTAACAACACACTTACATCAATATATAAGCAATAATCCGATTGAAGCAATATATAACTATTTCTTTTATATGTTCTCGACTACTCTAACTCTATACACTAATTCCCAACAATTAAAACACTTAAAACACAAACAATTTAATATTTACATAATCATATACACATTCACATAATTGATTCAAAAATTAACATCAAGATTTTACGGTTATCTCATAACTCAAACGATGATTCTAACACATGTAAATTTTCTTTTGAATTAATCGTCACTTAAAAGTTACAACTAACTAAAGCAGAGATTTCCAAATAGCAGCTAAGATAAATAATTATTTAGTAGAAGGTACAACACGCTACCAAAACAAAGTGAATCAGGTAGTATATAAACTACTTTAAAAGTTACACATCATTCTAAAAATTGATTTTTAGACTTAAATTATTATAAAATGTATCACTAATCATTTAGCACCAAAAGGATCATTGAGAATTCAGAGTTTTTCCTTGAATTACTTTTCAATAAATCACGTCTAAATGAAAACAACTAAAATAAATCACATTTCTAAATACAATAAAAATAAAATAAATCATGTGTATTTTTAAAATCTATCGCATTTCTAATATTTCACTCGTACCTTAATCATCAAAAACACATTTTGAATAATTAATCATTATAAAAATTATTATTTTTAACTTATATTTTGAAAGAAAATTTAAACTACCTATATAGATAGATAGGGAATTTTCCAATTAAGTAACACTTCCAAAATAGTCACAATTTTCTTTTTAAACACAAAACATAAGGCATATCAATTATGATAATGAATTACACTAATTCATAACATCTACAAAATAACAACCTCCTCTCACACTTGGAGGCCTGTTCCTATCATAAAAATTAGGCCTAATAAAAATATGCAAATTTATAATTAAAAAAAACTGATAAAATAAATTTTAGTATATGTACACATATTAATCTACATGATGCACTCTACACAAATCAATATACATGATGCATATCATTTTGTTAGATTAATTCATGTAACAAGAAAAGATTAACAAACAACATGTCACCTTCTCATATTAAACTCAAATATACATTTCGACAATGATAACATAACAACTACAATTCTACTCATAACATGTCTCGATTAGAATCTAAAATTTAGGTAACTTTTCAAAAAGAGTTTGACCATAAAAACTTTTTTTTCTCTTGTTTCCCTTCTTTTTCTCAATTAGTAGACATTTTATCATTTGACATTTTTTTTTAATTAGTACCATTATAAATCACTAATGAATTTTTAAAATCTAAAACTCTAACATCAAGTTAAACTCTAATGAGTTCATATAATCATAATCAGTAAATCAATCATTTCAAACAAATATACCAACACTCTCACGATTCAATATTCATTCCAGCACTTCTAAACCAACATTACAACAACCTTTTTATTTTTCTTAAAAATTAGATCTAGTAAAATATGATGTAAATTTTCAGGTATTTTAAACATTAAATAAGATCAATAGTATAAAATTATTCTTATTTTATAAATCAACAAAAATCCAACTCAATTTAAATCTTTAAAATAAATCAACAATGATACAAACATAAAATATTTCCTTTTATAAAATAAATCAACTTTAATTCAACCAACCTTGAATATTCAAGAATTATTATTGCTAATAATGTGAATTTCATACTATTTAAAATCATGACGAACATTCTTAATTGTTTTCAAAACCAATATCAAAACTCTAATCATTTAGATACAACTATCAACACTTTCAAGTGATTTAAAGTTAACATTCACATTTAAAAATCGAATTTTTTCTTCACAAAAGCTAAGACAAGATCAAAATAAGAATTTTCTATTCAAAATTAAAACTTTAAACATAAGAGACATATTTCCTATCTAACTCAAAGTTTAGAATGAAACATCTTTTTTCTCAAAATTAAGTTTTAACAATAATACTAATAATTTGTACCTAGTAAAAGTCAATACTTGAAGTTTTAAACATATAGTTCATATAAAAATCAATGTTTCAATAAATTAGTTATTAGATCAAACACTTTAAACATATTCATATCAAGACTAAATATTTTAAATTGATTAAGGATGAACATGGAACTTTAAAACAACTAACAAGTGAGGTTTGACATTCAATAATTAAGATTACGTGAATGAGATTAATAACTTCAAACATGTAACTTGTCAATCAAAATTATTATTATTCACATAAAACAAGAGTGCAAAAATCATAGATCGGTAGACAAGCAACAAGATCATTCAACAAGTAACCAACGTAATTTTGTCAACAATTAAAATTAACTCAAATCTTAATAAGTAATTTCATAGTTTATTTACTCACTTAGGTAGGAACTTAGAATCCATAACACAATAAGGGTAAGCAAATAATAAATAGTGAATTAGTAACTTCAATAATATGTATAATTATACAAAAGCATATAACACTTAACACAATAATATAACGCAAAAAACATGATAGTGAAAATAATTATTAAACAAGAAAACACAATTGACACGACTGACATTCGACCAACACTGAATCGAATTCGGCCCACTCGATCAGATTGGAAAGACTTGCTAAGATACCACTAATATGACACCCTAAACCCAAAATAATATATACTGTAACTTATACTATACTTTTTTTAGCAAAATTCACGGCGGATAAAGAGAATGTGTTTTCAAGAAAATAAAAACTTTAAAAACTAATCTAGGATATCACGTTTCTCAAAATTCAAAAGAAACACTTTAAGTTGTTTTGCTTTTATAAAATAGACAATCTCCATAAACTTGATTTAACTATAATTTCTTAATATAATTCTAAAAAACGTACTTGTTCTTATAAGGTTTGGATACCAAATGTCGTTTCTAATTAAATAAGTAAAAGCGAAAGATAAAAATTACGACTGTTATTCCTGGTATCACCTATCAGAGTGAGGTTTCTCTCATACTTGAACTTCAACACACATTAACCTGTAATAATTGTGATTTCGCAAACACAAGGTCAAGCCAGTCAAACACAAACAACGTAGAATATGAGTTTTGAAATCATATTAATAGTATAATATAAGTAAGAAGTACACGCAGACAATCATAATAAAACCGTATCATTATATAAACATTCCTCAAGGAAAATATCACATTAAATAGTCAAAATCACTCAAGGAAAATCAATACATTTCACTATAACATCAAATCATCTAGGATAGATTATTATCACTTTTAGAATACATCAATTACAATAAAACAATCTCACAAGGAAATGCAATGTTATGCATGAGTTTAGACTCTACTTCATAATGTGATACAATTCTAACTCTGAAGTACTTGGTTAGGGGGCTTGTTACAATGTCACCATCCCGGTGGACGGACAATTCAAATTGGCCATGTCCTCATAGATCCCCTCAACTCAACTCGAGACACATATATGCCACAGTCGAGGTAAACATGTGTTTCATGGTAGCTCCTGACATTTGGAGTGCTACCTCCAAGTCACCTATGAATTCCCCACCTGAATACCTCCAAGATCTAACAATCTTTCTTAAAGGCTCAATAGCAGACCGCCACAATCAGGTTTATTCAGTTGTACTTCCCCAGAATCTCTAGGTTTGTCAGGCCCTACCCGTATGATGACAAAATAATCTTCACTTCACAAATTCACAATATTTATTTTTCTCTCATCGTTGGCCTATGATACCCCATTAATATCGTTATCTCAAACACAAATCGGAATCACAATTATTTCTCCAATTATGGGGTTAATTCAATATTTTCATCACAAATTAACAAAATCACTATCATTAATCATATCTCATCACATAAATTTGCCATAATTTTATAGCATCACTATCATCAATCATATATCATTACATTGACTTATCACAATTTATAACATCATTATCATCGTCATCACATAAACTTATCACAAATTTATAACATCACTACCATAAATCATACATCATTATCATCGAATAAGTTCATATCAAACAATGTATACATGTTATGTTAATACCTCAAATAAACTCGTCTAATCAAACATATGCACCAAATTTATTCGACATCCAATGTTACAATAATATCAAACACCGCACATTTAAAGAAATTAAATCAACTATTACAATAATATCAAATACCAGACATTTAACGAAATTAAATCAAATATCACAATAATATCAAATACCACACATTTAACGGATCAATCAACACCTTACAAATATTTATATTCCATATTTTAATCTCACAATTTCCATTGTGGCATATTAACTAATTTATCACTCAAAGGGCTATTGCCGTATGTAGCGAGCTTCGATGAATCATTGTGAAACATGGTTTTTCCGTTCATCTCACAATATATTATACTCATGAATTCAATCACTTTCTCACCCCTTACCTTATTTTGACGCTTTCACACACAAATATGATTCCACAAGCGAACAATCTTTGTTCTTTGACACTTTTTCCTTCAATCGATCTAACTCGACTGTTTATAGGCAAACGTCAAAAATAACTTATGAGAATATACTTTAAAAACTAGAGTCTAAATTCAGTCAATGAAAATTACCATAAATCAGAAAACCAATCAGTGAATAATATAGCCACTATTTTCACGGTCGTTTTGAAGTTGATTTCACTCAAATCGGACTTACAGTGAAGAAGAACGATGCAAAATAATGAATACTACAAACGAAGAAGTTGAGTATTTTAGAGGGAAATTGGGATGGTTAAAAGTCTGAGAAAATGTGTTTAATTGATCAACTAAATGAGTGAAACAACTTACTTAAATTTGAATGAAAACGAAGAAAGTTTTCTAGGACAGCTACCAATCACTGATATCAATTTTCTACATTTTTTTCCAAGTGCGTCTCGTTCTTCATATTTTCTACTGTAGCGTTATTTGGCTGCTCTTCAGCTTTTATAGTGTAGCGCCACTTTGGGTTATATTTGACCTATATATATATATATATATATATATATATATATATATATATATATATATATATATATATATATATATATATATATATTCTTGCCATCTCTTGCAAAGTTTTATTCTTTCTTTCAATAACTCCATTTTGTTGGGGAGTTCTTCACAAGATTGATTATGAGAGATGTCAAGCTCATCAAAAAAATGTTTTGAAGGATGCCTTAATGAATTCACCTCCATGATCACTTCTCACAGTGATTATGTTGGATTCCTTTTCATTTTGAACTTTTTTATAGAAGTATTTGAAAACATCAAATGCATCATCCTTTTGTTTTAAAAATAGTACTCGTGTGTATCTAGAAAACTCATCAACAATGACAAAACCATATTTCATACCTCCTAGACTAGTGGTTTTGATAGGACCAAAAAGATCAATGTGAAGTAGTTTAAGAGGTTTTTTAGTTGATATAAATTCTTTTGAGTGAAAACTACTCTTAACTTGTTTTCCCTTTGCACAAGTTTCACATATTTTTATCTTTTTCAAAGTTTATTTTACGAAGTCCTCTAACAAGATCTAATTTTGATAAATTTGAAATTGTTTTCATACTTACATGTCCAGTTATTTTATGCCATATCCATTTGTCTTTATTTATGGACATGAGGCAAGATTCAACTGGTAGTTCTTCAATGTATAAAACATAAAGGTTTTTCTTCCTAGATGCAGAAAATATAATTTCACCATAATTTTCCATTCTTACTTCACATATGTTTGGCCTAAAAATAACTTCAAAGCCATTATCACAAAGTTGACTAATGCTTAGAAGGTTGTGTTTTAATCCTTCAACATATTGAACATAATTGATTTTGGCAGAATTTACTTTACATATGATGCCTTTTTCTTTGATTTTTACTTGATCATTGTTTCCAAATGCAATGGACCCTCCATCCTTTTTGATAAAGGACATCAAGCAATTCTTGCCACCTGTCATATGTCTTGAACAACCACTGTCCAAGAACCATGGTTTTTTTTTTAATATCTTAAAAACCATCGCATGATTTGTTCCATTAACTTTAGGTACCCACTTGATCTTGGGTCTTGGAATGTAAGTTTTAAAATTTGATTCCTTGTTAATGTTATATGTTATCTCAGAGTGGCCAATCTTGGATCATGAGGAATATCTAGTTGTTTGTTTTAAAAATGGCTTAGTCGGATGAGTTGCAACTAGTTTTAGTAAAGCTCCAGAACGTTCTCCTTTTGTTACATTTGTTGGAGAACGTTCTCCTTTTATTACATTTGTTGGAGAACGTTCTCCTTTTTTTTTT
>JBBPBR010000003.1:28864537-28880396 GCA_037974775.1 Cicer pinnatifidum | reverse complement strand
TTTTTTTTTTTTTTTTTTTTTTTTTTTTTCAGATTTTGAGAAAAAAATTTCTTTTGTTCCAAAATAATATTCTTTTCTAAAGATCTTTTTGTTATTGATTTTTTCATCTCTTTTTTTTTAAAAAAAATAACATGCAAATTCCAAATGTCCAATTTTGTTGCAATATGAACATTTAATTTTGCATTTTTCTTCTTTCCTTTCAAGAAAAAAAAAAGTTTTCATACATTTTGGTTGTTTGAATTTTATCAAAACCAAGATCATGTCCAATTTTATTGCAATATGAACATTTAATTTTGCATTTTTCTTCTTTTCTTTCAAGAAAAAAAAAAGTTTTCATACATTTTGGTTGTTTGAATTTTATCAAAACCAAGATCAGCTTTATCAAATATTTCTACTTGAGATCGCATGATTCTTTGAAAGGTTTCAGTAGCTTTAATAAAATTTGACAAATCATTTTTAAGAATTTCAACTTCAGCTTTAAGGAGAACGTTCTTCTTTTGAAGTGAAGATCGTTCTTGACTTTCTGAACTTTCTGTTTCAAAATTTTTGAGTTGAGACTATTTCATATTTTTAATGATCTCATTAAGTTTATCATTTATAGCTTGAGTTTTCTCTTTCTCTTATTTTTCCTTGTGAAATTTTTATTTAAAAGAACTATACCTTTGAATAAGAAAGTTGGAATCATTTAGCAAATTATCAAACTCTTTTTCCATATGTTCACATAAAAGACAAGGTTCAAACTTTGTTACCTCTACATTTTAAGTGTTTGCCTTCTTCAGGTTCATCTGTTTCTGATTCATCACACTCATCCCAGGTTTCCATCATTGACTTCTTCTTGAAGGGAAATTTCTTTGGTACTCTTTTGTTCAATGGACATTCAGTTTTATAATGTCCTTGTTTGTTGCATCCAAAATAAGTTATTTTATTTTTATCTACTTTAGTTTTGAAGTCCTTTTTATCTAGAGATCCCTTTTTATCTGATTTTTTCTCCTCATCATTCTTTGCATCTTTCTTGTTAGGAGAGCAATATCTTCATCAACTTCTTCTTGGTTGTCTTCTCAGTCACTTTTCTCATTTGTTGGTTGAATACTTGGTGAGTTTTGAGATCCTTTTAAAGCTATCGCTTTGCCTTTCTTTATAGGTTTATCTTCATGTAATAGCACTTCATGTGCCCTTAGAGTTCCAATAAGTTCTTCCAAGCCTAGTACCTCAATATTATTGGCTTGACTTATAGTCGTCACAATTGGTCTCCACATGATTGGAAGAAATCTCATGATCTTTCTTACCATGTCTTGTACTGAATAGGCTTTGCCAAGGAAACGCATTTTGTTCACTATGGTTGTGAATCTTGAGTGCATTTCATCGATTATTTCTCCTTCATTCATTTCAAATAATTCAAACTTTCGAATGCCAATGTCAATTCTTATTTCCTTAACATGGCTTGTTCCTTCATGATGAGTTTGCAATGTGTCCCATAATTTCTTTGTCGGATCACATTCATCTACTCTTTCACTTTCTTCCTTACTTAAGGCACATGATAAATATAATTGAGTTTTTGAGTTAAGAAGTACCTTAGATTTTTCATATGCTTCTTTCTTTTCTACAAATGTTAAATTGGTTGGATCTACTCTTTGTATGAAGTCTCCATCTGTGATGATTCGTCACATACCAATGTTTTGTGACTTTATGAACAATTGCATTTTGCTTTTCCATAAATAGTAATCTGAACCATCAAAGTATGGTAGTCTATTTAATTACCGTTGTTCAACAATGTATTAAGCTTTTGACATTATCTTCCTGAATCCTTTGCTCTAACACTTTTACAGTGTTTAATCCTTAGAGACCGGCTCTAATTCCAATTGAAGTAACAATGTCAATTATAAGGAAATGAGTTTGAATTATAATTTCCCCTTTTTAAAAATTCTTGTTTAAACATTGAAAGTTTAACTCAATATTGATCTTGGTTACAAACTAAGAACGTTCTTGGTTCGTGGAAAAACAACAATGTCAATTTATCAATATAAAAATTGAATGTAAGACAAATAATAATAGAGATAGAGATAGAGAGATCACACAAGCATATGTCTCGATTCACCCAACACGTGTTACGTTCAGTCCTCACAAATGTGAGATTTTCCATTAAGTGCTCAAAGCAAGAACATTCTTGGTTTTCACACAGTCTCCACATATCAGTCTTGATCTATGACATATTTCTACCTTGCTACCTAGAAAGGATTTCCACAGTTACCTTACACTATTTCAGAAAGGATTTTACAAGCTACTTTTTCAATCATAAAAGGATTTTTACACACAACTCAAGCTATGTTAACAATATTGCCTAGAGTTACAAAGTAATGATTTTGAGAATGTAAGAATATGGGTATTGTTCAACTCTTGTTTGAGAAATAGATTCTAATGTCACACTAAGAAATGGAACTGCAACTTAGAATGATTTTGAGAAGTTCGAGTATGATTGAAATAGTGATGTTTGCTTGGAACTTTAAGTTATGGTTTGTTCTTCATCTTGAATTTTTATTTATAGGCTTCATAAGAGTCTATGATAGTTCATTTAATTGTTGGAAGCAGTCCAACTGTCATGAGTAAGTGCATGGATAAGATTAGCTATAAAACAAGATTGTTCTTGCTAAAACTAGGAATGTTCTTGAGATCCAAGAACGTTCTTCGAATTGGTTTGAGATGAGCTGACTTATATTTGTGATCTTGACAATTGTCTGAAATTATTACAAGCTTTGATTCACGTGTGCAGGTCTGTTTGAAGGTACAACAGCAGTGTCATTTACAACCTGTCAGTTGTACTTGCTTGACTTGGAGAATGATCTTGTGAAGCAAGGTGTTGAATCTTCGAATTCTAGAATAAATCTTGCTTAGATTAATCCTTGTATATGTTAAATGAAGATATGGAATGGATAGATCTTTCTGGATCTATTCTTTTACATTAAAATCTGATCATTCTTGTTTATGACAGATGTGGAGAACGTTTTTCGTTTTTCAGAAATCTGTCAAGAACATTCTTTTTACTGATTTTGCTTTCTTGATTTTAATAAGATCTACTTTGTAATGCTTGGTATCTATCTTATTTTAACACACTCAAATACACATGTTAAATATTAAAACACTTAGAATCATAATTAGAATTCTTATTAAACTTTTACTTAATTATCATCAAAACATTAATCTAATATTTTGTCTCAACAAATATGTTAGTTGAGTTATGTGAAAAACTAGGAAAAAGCCCCTATATGTTTTTTGTATAGATCGAACCAAAAAGTTTGAGGGTTGTGATTTTCTTTTTGTTGTGTTTTTTTTATCAAAACTTTGATGGGTTGAGTTATTAAGTTATGGAAATTTTAAGTTCAAACCATTTGATGAGTTATGAAAAAGAAATTTAGTGTGGAGGTTTATGTTTTTGAATGAATAAAAAAAATGATATGATTGTTTTTTTTTTCATTCTTAAGTTATGACTTGATGAAAGAAAAACGTGATTAAGTTAGTGAATTTCAAATCAATTTAAAAATTGAAATATTTACATTAAGTAACTAATATTTTTTAAACAATTATTATAAGCTTTTTGAGTCTTGAAAAAAATTTGAGATAGTTGACATTGAGTTAGCAGTAGAGGGACTTTGAAATATTTATGATTGTTGGTGTTAAAAACTTTAGGCTTAATTGCACTTTTGGTCCCCCTATTATAGGTGAAAATTGAAAGTAGTTCCCTTATTTTGCTTGTCCCCAGTTTTAGTCCCCCAAACAGAATTTGAGGCCAAATCATGATGAGTTGTCATTTTTTTAATGACGTGTCAATAAATAGGTGATGTGGCATACGCTTACGTGGCATAAACTTATTATTATAATATTTCTGATTAAAAAATATAATTTTTATTTTCAAAAATCATTTTAATAATTGTGAAATATTTTAAAAAATATAATTAAATTGTTAAAATTAAATTAAAATAAAACTGGAGAACCCTAAAGCCCCAAATGTAAGAACATGTTTCTGGAAAATTTCGTTCTGTTCGTGGTGGATTTCGTCTTCTCTGTTCGTGGTCGATTCCGATTTCTTCATCATCATCCGGTTATATTTCTTTAAACGTTGTGTCCAACCATACAAAGGTGCAGTACTTCAATCCATGTGGTTATGCTTTTCTGGTTGAAAATGGAGCGTACGAGTTTGTGTCTACTGATGTAATCAAATTGGAGAAGAAGGAGTTTTCTGTTGTGTTGGATTGGGCAGTAGGGAACCAAACATGTCAGCAAGCAAAGAAGGATGTTTCGAGTTATGCTTGTAAGGCTGATAATAGTCACTGTTTTGATGCAACTCACAGAGCTGGTTACCTTTTTTTTCTATGTTTAAAGGTTTTTCAATATTTTCTCTATTTTAAAGTAAATTTTAATGATGTTTCTATTAAATTAAAAAAAAAAACTCAAAATTTTAGACCACGACAAGTGAATTAGTGGTATTCAGTTGCCTTTAATTAAGAGTATATCACTTTAAAATTAGTTGGACTATCAATATTAATAATTTTTTTATTGCTTTATTATTTACTTCAAAGAAACTTACATTCGAAATAAATTTTCATTTTGAAATTTTTCCTTTCCATAGAAACACGTGGTGAAAAGTAGGGAATTTATTACATTTAAAAAATTATCATCTTCCATTATCTAGAAAATTATGATTTTCCATTTTCTTTTCAAATTTCACATGAACCAACTTAACACTTCAAAGGGATTATTTACATCAATTAAAACCTTTGAAGAATCTTTCATAAATATAAGGGTTTTCCTCGTCAACAACAAAATATTTTAGATCCATTTAACCAAAATATTTTCAATCCATTTCCTCTATTATTTTACCTTTAAACATTCTTTTTCAAACTTAATGTTATTCTGAAGTCATTCAAATTTTAAACAAGTTTAAATTTGATTTAGAGAGTATTCTATTATCTCAACCAAAATCATTTTCAGGAAATACAAATTAGATGCAAATCTTCTTTTAAAATACCGACACCTTAAAATTTATAAAACTCAATATTTCCTTAAAAAAAAATATACATACAATTTTTTATATATTTTATTTGATTTTATTAATAAAATTCAATTTTTTAATTATTTTTTTAATTTTTATTTATAAATTAACTTTTAATCATTTGTTAAACAAAATAAATATGCAACTTCCCATTCAAGAAATAAAAAATCCTCAAGTAGTCATCTTATATCTTATGACAATAAAAAGAATTAAGAGCATCTCCAACGGGAGGTAAAATGAGTTCGTCGGCCAGCGTGTAATTACTTAACTTTTAGTTTTTTGTGGGTTCACCGTTGGAGTTGTACGGTACTGTCAGGCAACGGTGCTTCGTAGCAGTTAACTTTTATTAATTTATTAATAATAATAAATTTATTATTTTTTATTAATTTATAGCCGTTAACTTCTTTTTAATTTATTAAATAATAATAATTTTGTAACCATTATATTTTTTTTTAGTTATTATACCATTGTTAGCCTTTTTTTTTCCTTTAATTACTATTGTTAGCTCATTAATAGGAACAATTTGTTACTCATATTTTTTTTTTTCTTTAATTACAATTGTTAGCTTATTAATAGGAATAATTTGTTACTCGTACTTTTTATTTTAATTTTAAATTAAATTTAATTTTAATTTTAAATTAAATTTAATTTTAAATTAAAATAATATATAATAATATTAATTAGAATATTTAAATTAATGTTTTAAGTTATAATAAAATTAAATATAAATAAAATATTAATGTATAAATTAAAGTTATGAGATATAATATGGTTTTTTAAAAGTTAAACCGTACAGAAGGAATGAATTGAGGGTGATGTGGCCTAGTAGAATCTATTTAAATGGAGTTCACCGTTAGAGTAAAAAAATAACGAGTTCCTTCAAGATGATGTGGCACAGTGGACCCCATCTAAAGAACTCATTTTGAGTTCACCGTTGTAATGCTCTAACATTCTGATATATAAATTTTAATATAGAATTTAATAGAAAGTATTAAATAAAAAATAATATAAAAATAAAATTTTCGAAACTGAAAAAACGATGTGGTTCAAAAACTGGGATAGGGCTCAAAAGAGTGTGTTTGAAAAAGTTAGTGTTCTTTCTTTTATTATACCTGAAAAATAATTATATAGATACCACTTATTTGTGTTGAAATCGTTTTGACACTAGATTGTTATCGGCATTCTTCATTTCCTCAAAAAATACTTTTTCATTCAGATTTTCTTACTCATCATTAACAAAACCTTAGTTAAAATACAATTAACTTAATTTTCAACGGCATATTATAATTTGCAAACATCCCTCGATCAAAGATTTCAAATTTACAAAAAAGCTAAATTGTTAATTCAAAATATCTATCATCAAAGTCAATTAAAAGACTCTTCAATTTTCTAATCGATAAACAAAAAATTTATTAAAACATTTTGTCTAGCTTCAAACGATTTAGATATTTCACAAATTTCATAAATCATAACGTCTTAAATTGCCACGGTATCAGAATGCAAAATGGCTGTTTACTAAATAAAATAATAAAATCCAATCAAATTAAAAATTAAGAGTCGAGGCATTCCTTATCCGAATAAAGAAAAGGTTGAATTGCCATTAACTTTATATATCAACGCAATTAAAATACAACAATATTATATATTACAATAAGTTTTTTATGAATAAATCATAAAAGTTATAATTTGAAATTAAATGGTGATAACCCAATTAAAAAAAATACACATTTCGAAGATCTTGCCTTTCAATATTAATTTTTGTAGTAAAATTTAACATTTTTTTAAAAAATCTCAAAACCATGTTATAAATCCGGACTAATGTATACAACCACACAAATAAAAAAAAAAAAAAGAAATAAACAATAAAAAAGACAAAACAACTAAGAAATGAATTTGAAAAAGAGAAAGATGTAGGTGTTAACCAGGTCCTCAAATCAAATCAAAGATCAGAGAGAACAGACATGCGAACCTAAAGAGATTAATTTCCGTACACACAACCATGATTCCTTCATTATTTCATCCAGGCCATCGGCTTATTGTGTACGGATTCATTCATACTTCTAAATCATAATCATATAATATAAAATCAAAATTAATAAACCTAAATAGAAGAATAGAGAAACATTTGTTAGCAAAACTACGAAACTGGATGTGAAAGAACTAGGAAGCTGAGTGTGTATTCATCTCAAAGTGAAATGAAGGTATTTATAAAAGTGCGGAGAGTTGTTTAGGGTTTGGCTAATTCATATACCCCGATTAAAAAGTAAAGTCAAATTTTGGGCTCGTTCTTTTATGGGCTTAGTTTATGTTGAGTTTTGGGGAAATGTACCAGGCACCCCCTTTTTGTACCTGCCACCCCCCAGTAAATTTTAATGACACCTCTGTAAAAAGTATAAAAGGAAAACAGTCTGAGGCCCATTTTCGAAAATTTCGAAAATTACTTGTTGGAATCGAAAATTTGAAAGGTTCGAAATACAATTTAGTTACTTTCTCGAAAGTTTTATTTTTTAAAACCTTCGAAATGTTATTTTTTTTCAAAAAAAAATTATAATCGAAATTTTCTTGAATTTGAAACTTTCGAAGTCTCGAATATATGTGTTGTTGAAAAATTTCGAAGTATAACATAGCCTCGAAAGTTTGATGTTGAACTAAACCTTCGAAATTGTGTTGTACATGGCCCTCGAAAGTTTGAAATTTTCGAACGGTTTGGTTGTTCATAATCTTCGAAAGTTTAGCTCATTCGAAAGTTTCTATTGGATTCGAAAGTTTTGCTCATAATCTTCGAAGGCATAGGCATTTTGTTCGAAACTTTGGGTCAAATCTTCGAAAGTTTAGCTCAAATCTTCGAAATGAATTGAAAGCTTCGAAGGTTTACATTTGGCAAAGGCAAAGGTTCGAACATTTGGCAAAGGTTCGAAGTTTAATTTGTTTTAAAATTCAATATTTATATTAGAATATTTATGTTATAAATTGTTTATTAATTTTTTAAAATTAAATATTTATATTAGAATATTTATGTTAGGAATTATTTATAATTTGTTTTTAAATTAAATATTTATGTTAGAATTTGTTTTTAATTTCTATTTAAATTTATTATTTATATTAGACTATTTATGTTAGAAATGATTTTTAATTTGTTTTGAAATTCAATATTTATATTAGAATATTTATGGTATAAATTGTTTATTAATTTTTTTAAATTAAATATTTATATTAGAATATTTATGTTAGGAATTATTTATAATTTGTTTTTAAAATAAATATTTATGTTAGAATTTGTTTTTTATTTCTTTTTAAATTTATTATTTATATTAGACTATTTATGTTAGAAATGTTTTTTAATTTGTTTTTAAATTCAATATTTATATTATAATATTTATGTTATAAATTGTTTATTAATTTTTTTAAATTCAATATTTATATTAGAATATTTATGTTAGGAATTATTTATAATTTGTTTTTAAATTAAATATTTATGTTAGAATTTGTTTTTAATTTCTTTTTAAATTTATTATTTATATTAGGTATGAGTAGAGTTGATGTTTCTGCTTCAAAAAATGTTATAGATTCTACAGAAAAATTCACCACTGATCAGGTATTATTATTACCACTGAAGATTCATCACTGATTAAATTTTTATTATAGCGATATAGTTAATGTTTTATTTGAAACGTATGTTATAGGTATTTTCTTCTCGAGAAGATGTATTTGAATGGGCAAAAACCATTGGAATACAGAATGGAATTTTAATTGTTACCATTCGATCAGATAAAGCAACCGGAATTAGGGGAAGAAAAGACAAATTGATTTTGGGATGCGAAAGAGGTGAAAGATATAAATCAGAATCAAAATTATCAGTAAATTGCTCTCATAAGGAAAACTGTCCATTTTGTCTCAGATGTGTACCATTACGTGGCGGTGAAGGATGGAAAATTAGTGTTCGTTGTGGGACACACAATCATGAATTACTTGACACTGTAACCGGTCATTCTTATTTGGGCCGTTTAAACGAAGAAGAGAGGAAATTTGTCAATGATATGACAAAGTATAAGCTTGCACCCAGATTCATTTTAAATGCTTTGAAAGTGAGAAATGAAGCCAATGTCACTATTCCCAGTCAAATATATAAAGCAAGGAATACTTATCGGTCATCATTGAGAGGTTCGTGCACAGAAATGCAGCATCTGTTGAAGTTAATACAAGAAGAAAATTATGTGCATTGGACAAGAAGACGGGAATATTCAGATATTTTGAGAGATATTTTTTGGACGCATACTGATTGTATAAAGTTGTTAAACACATTTCATTTTGTTTTGATATGTGATAGCACATACAAAACAAACAGATATCGGTTACCATTACTTGAAATAGTCGGTGTCACATCTACTAGTTTGACATTTTCAATTGGGTTTGCTTATTTGGAACAAGAGCGACAAGATAACTTCATCTGGGCATTTGAAAAGGTACGAATGTTGTTCAAATCTGAGTATTTGATTTCTAAAGTTATTGTGACTGATAGAGATCTTGCCATGATGAATGCAATTAGTGTTGTGTTTCCTACTTCAATACATTTGCTATGTCGTTTTCATATTGAAAAAAATGTTGGGGCAAAATGCAAACAATATGTCAAAAAGGATAGACAAGAAGAAGTAATGGATTTATGGAAAAAGATTGTCTATTCGACTAGTGTGGAAGAGTATGATCATCATTTGCAACACTTTGAGCTATTGTGTGCCGATTATATTCTTTTTGTTGATTATGTGAAAGATTCATGGTTAACACCTTACAAAGAAAGGTTTGTCAAGGTTTGGACCAATAGAGTTATGCATTTGGGGAACACAACATCTAACAGGTATTTTTAAAATATGATTTGTGTTGTTTTAGCAAACATGATTTACTAGTTTATGTGATATGTTTTAATTTGTGTTATTTAATTTATTTGTAGAGTTGAGTCTGCTCATTGGAGATTGAAAAACATGCTTCAAACTAGTTTGGGTGATTTGTGTAAAAGTTGGGATGCAGTGAATATGATGTTGAAGAACCAAATATGTATCATTCAATCTTCTTTTCAGAAAACCATCAAGGATGTTGAGCACGGGTATAATTTAAATTTTTTTCAAAATCTACTTCACTGTGTATCAAGAAAATGTATGAAAAAAATTTATAAACAGTTGGAAAGGGTGAAGATTGTAGGTACTAACAAAACAGAATGTGGTTGTTCAATTAGAACAACTCATGGATTACCATGTGCTTGTGAGTTGGCTACGTTGCAGATATATGGTAATGTTATCCCTTTAGATAGCATTCATGATTTTTGGAAACAGTTAAGCATTGCACATGAATTAGAGGATGAAGAATCTTTATCAAATTATGATTTTTTTGAAGAGTTGGAAGCAATGAAAGCGTACATGAAGAAACACGATATTATAAGTCAAAGGATATTCAAGGCAAATGTGCGTGAAGTTGTATTTCCACATACCACATCAATACTTGCACCACCAGAGAAAGTGAGAACCAAAGGAGCTGGTAAAAAGAAAAAAGAATTGATACTCCTCGTGATCCTTCATATTGGGAGTATGTTGATGCCTCTCAAGAATCTGCAAATGCAATGCAACCATCTCAATCATCTCAACGTTCTGCAAGACAACAATCTCAATCATCTCAACATTCTGCAAGACGATATTTTAAGACACAATTTCCTACTTATATACATCCGTATATTGATGAGATAGTAGATGTTGTGGCTGATGGAAATTGTGGGTTTCATGCAATTGCAGCATTGCTAGGTTGGACCGAAGAATCTTGGGCTTTAGTTCGATCACAATTGGATAAAGAGATTGGTCTACATAAACATGTTTATTCTAATTTATTAGATCATCGTGTATTTCATTAAATGAAGATTAGAATATGTTGTATTCAATTTAACAGATCATCGTGTAAAACAGTATCAAGTTGATTATATTGGAAAAAGTCTGAAATCGGTTTGATTTCAGGACTGGATGTAGGCTGTCATACTGACAGCTGAACCAGTATAAATACCGGTGCACAATCTTTTCTATTGTTTTAATATTGCATGAATGATTAATCTTGATAACACATAATACATAATATATCAAAATGTCAAACACATATCACATAACACACAATATCTCAAATTACATTACATAACACATAGTATCTCAAATTACATTACATAGCACATAATATCTCAAATTACATCTTCGTACAAAAGATTTAACTCACTTAAAATCTCATGAACTTCACTAAATGGAAGAACCAAATTAATGGCTCTACGTACAAGCTCAGCTGCTCTACGATCTCGGTCAGAAGATGATGGAACAGCATGTGCAGAAGATGATGGACCAGCATGTGCAGGAGATGATGTACCCCGATGTGTAGCAGATGATGTACCCCCATGTGCAGCAGACGGAGGGATGATTAGAGGATGTGTAACACTTATGTACCATGCATAATAGTCTGAAGTGACCTCTCCAGGAAAACTCGCAACATGATATAATCTTCGAAACGCTGATACAGATGATTGCATAGTAGTCTGCCACACCCAGTCTATACTGTTCGGCCTCGGAGGAACATCAGGAGGAATGCACTGAATACGACCAAATTGTCGAAGACATCGCTCCGGCAAATATGCTACTGAGACTCCACCAAATCGAAGATAACCAGAGAACATCGAAAGGGATTCAAATGGATGATTAGCTCGATCATCATCATATGGTGTAAAGACTACATCATCGAGCATCAATGCATCAAGTCTCTGACGATAGGTCACTAATCCACCTTCAACCGCATGTTTTGCAGTCCACTCACATGCTCTTGGAAGATGTGCAGGAACATCACCTCTATTGCCCCGCTTACAAATCCTAGGAAAGTGTTCGTAAATCCAACACTGCAACATAAATAACATAATAAATAATTAGTAAAATACATACTTATTTTAAATAATACAACTGAATAAATTAAATAATTAAACAATATGATATACCTGTAATAGAGTCATGTAACCTCCCAATTGTCGAGTGTCATGGATAGCCCCATCTCCCAGGTTATCATAAAGGAAAACCAATGCCGCGGTACCCCATGAATAGTCTCGACAACGATCCAAATTAATAAATAAACTGATGTATTTCGCCTCCACACGCGTATGTGTTTTATCGGCGAAAAATGTGCTGCCAACTAAATGCAATAAATACTTTCTAGCCGCACATTCAAACTGATTAGTTTGAATGAGACGAATATATAAATCACGTAACCATTGCAATCTATATTGGGCACATTTATTATAATTAATCTCAGCTAGAGATTCTTCCCATGTTGCACCTAAGTACTCATGTGCAGCTTTTGCAGCATTGTTAGTGTTCATATTCACAGGTGCACTAAAAAACTTACCATGGGGTGAGATATGAAGGAGAGTCGAAACGTCGTCTAAAGTAATAGTCATCTCTCCAATTGGCAAATGAAATGAGCTGGTCTCCCTGTGCCATCTTTCAACAAATGCAGAGATCAGACCAGCATCAACCATAGTGAGGTAAGCCGAAGAAAGATGTAGCAGTCCAGATTCCCGAATCCAATGCTTTACAGGATCTGGCACAGGTACTTCTCTAAACTTCTTCAACTTCAAACCATGAGTAATTACTTTTAACGCTCCACGATCCTGCAAGTAATTATATACGTTAAATTAAATACATTGAATTAATATATTTAATTAAACTTAATTAATTATATAAACTTTAATTAAATACATTTCATTACTAATTGAATTAATAATTTTAATTAAACATTTAATTAAATAAACTTAAATAAATATTTTAATTAATACTTTTAATTACTAAATTACTTAAATAAATTATATAATTACTTAAATAAAATGAAAGAAATAATTGAATTATTAATTTAAATTACTTAATTAATTATATAAACTTAAATTAAAAAACCTTAAATTATTTAAATATACCTCTCCTTCCCATAGCCTCCGAGCCACATGGTGTTCATACTCGGTCAACAAATAAGTCATCATCGGTCCTCCAGGAAATCCATGATGTGCAGCAGCAGCATCATCAGCATGTTCCATCTGAGGCTCAGAAACACCCTCCTCCATCTGAGGCTTAGGGGCATCCTCCTCCATTTGAGGCTCAGAAACATCGTCCTCCATCTGAGGCTCAGGGGCATCCTCCTCCATTTGCAGCTCATGTACATCCTCCTCCATCTGAGGCTCATGGACATCCTCCTCCATCTGAGGCTCATGGACATCCTCCTCCATCTGTGCATGGCCACTAGACTCGATGACATCATCATGGATGTCTTATCTTCGACGACGCTGCCTAATTGAACAATTTGCTTCGTTTCGTCGTCTATTTGATGTTGTTGGTGGAATTCTCTCTACACCATCTCCTCTATCACCACCTATAATAAAAAAAATTATAAAAGACAAATAAATAATATAATAAAATGCAACAAAAATATATTATTTCATATTTAATTATTTAAATTTATTCATATATATTTATAAATATAAATATAACCTATTAAATTCAACGAATTAAAAGTTTAATTTTTAATCAAATCACCTCTATCACCACCTATAATGTTGCGAATAATTTGGCCGAAAGCACCTCTCATCCTAGGCACTGCAACATATAAATATATACATATTAAAATAAAATTTAAACAATAAAACAAATAATGTAATAAAGGGCAACATATAAATATTTACATATTAAAAAAAGTTATAAACAATATATACTATAATGTCATAAAGGATAAAACAATAAATTATAAACAATAAATAAATAATAATGTTATAAAATTTATAAACAATAAATAAATAATAATGTTATAAAATTTATAAACAATAAATTATAAACAATAAATAAATAATAATGTTATAAAATGCATAAACCCTATACCCTAAACCTTAAACAATAAACCCTAATGTTATAAATAAAATTATCAATAAATAAAATTTGAAACAATAAAACAATTAATGTTATAAATAATATTATAAAATTTATAAACAATAAATAAAAAAATTATTTACAAATTAAATAAAATAAATAATAAATAAAATTATCATTAAATAAAATTATAAACAATAAATAATTAATGTTATAAATAATGTTATAAAATTTATACACAATAAGTAAAAAAATTATTTAAATATTAAATAAAATAAACAATAAATAAATAATGTAATAGTTTACATTAATTCTATATTTCGAACCTTTTAAAATTTTGAACATTGATATATTTAAAATTTCGAACCTTTTTCAAATGTTTCGAATGTTTCATAAACATTGATATATCGAACCTTTCCAAACTTTCGAACCCCTAAAGTTCGAACCTTTCCAAACTTTCGAACATTGACATATTTTGAACCTATCTAAAAATTTCGAAGCCTACATGTTCGAACATTTCCAAACTTTCGAAGCCTACATGTTCGAACATTTCCAAACTTTCGAAGCCCTAAATGTTCGAACGTTTCTACATTTCCAAACTTTCGAACCCCTAAATGTTCGAACCTTTCTAGATTTCCAAACTTTCGAACCTTTTCCTAACTTCCAAACATTCGAATCTTTCCTAATTTCTCCTAATTTCGAAACTTTCGAACCATTTCTAAAATTTCGAGGAAGCCATTTCGAAAATTTTAAAAACATGCAAAGTTTCGATGGAAACTTACTTTTAACGTCGAAACTCTGAAATCTTCGAATGCTTAATTGAGAAACTTCGAAAATTCTAAAATTTCGAAACTGTGAGTGTAATAAATGAAAGTAAAATTGTTTAAGGTTTTTATAGATGATATCAAGGGTAAAATAGACTTTTCACCATGCATGGGGGGGTGGCAGGTACAAAAGGGGGGGTGCCTGGTACATTTTCCTGAGTTTTGTGGTGATCAAAATTTGATAAATAAATTAATTTTATAAAAACTAATTTTATTTAAAATTGAGTTGAATGTAATATAATTAATGTTTCAATATATTTATAACAAAATTATTTGAATAATAAATTTTAGTTTAGAATTTAAATTTAAAAAATTGTAAATCTTAGATTCAAGTTATAATTAATTATCAGGGATATTATTTTGGTTTAATGGTTAAAGTGAATGAGTTAAAGAGCAAATGATAACAAGGTTTAACAAGGTTTTTCCACCTTTAGTGAAATACTAAGGTTTTTGGAAGTCATATCAATTATACTTGAAAATATTTAAATATGTCAAATTCAGTTTTATAAATAAAAAATCAATTATAATTGCCTTAAATATAGAACCGAAGATACACTTACAATACAATAAAACTGGCAATTAGTCACACTTATGAACGTGATTATGTTCTTTAGGTTGTGCCTTTTTATTGTGGTAGTTGGAGAATTTTGTATTTTTGTTTTTAGAGTTGGGGATTGTTGAGTTTGTAGTGTTGTTATATATATATATATATATATATATATATATATATATATATATATATATATATATATATATATATTCATTTTTGTTCATTGATTTGTATGTGTTTTTGAAATTTGATATATATTGAGATTTCTCCGTCTGCTAATTTTTCATCTCAGGATCAAGGAAATTGGATATTAGCTTTGTGCCTATTTAATGATTTGATTTCATTCGTTTTATCTTCATATGAAGAATTGTTATTGTTTTTCTTAATAATATTTCTTTATGTACAATTATTATTGTTGCTTATGTTTGATAATATTTCACTCATATTTTGTTTGTTATTTTACTTATGTAAAATCTACTACTCACCCCCCACTTTTAACTCTGAACTCCTCAAAACACATAAAATACGA
>JBBPBR010000003.1:28820013-28864005 GCA_037974775.1 Cicer pinnatifidum | reverse complement strand
TAAAAAAATATCAAAAAGATGAAGTATCGAAATGTTATTAATTTAAAAAAATTTAACCATTAAATAGTAATGATAAAATAGTCTCTTCATATATTTTGGAGGAGTGAAAAGTAAAGGGATAAATGGACTACTTACACTGCCAATTTTACAAATTCACAATTCTACTTTAATTTCTTACGAATATTAAAAAAATTCTATCTCAAACATTCTTTTATCCCATTCTTATCTCATTAGACTGTTTATGATACATAAAAATTAACGTGGTTTTGAGATTATTTTCAAGTATATTATTTTTTCTTTAAAACATACTAAATTGCTACACAATAAAAAATAATATTAAACTATTCTACTTTTTAGTACAATACAAGTAGATAATCGCACTCTTACGGCGTCTTAAAGATTTTTTTTTTTTTTTAAGTTCAATAGAAGGTCGTGTTGAGACAAAATCTCTCAAATGATTTTAATGATAACAAAATTGCTTAAAGATTATGATTGTGATTAATGACTAACATGTGTTCTTGAGTGTATTCATACAAGAAGATAGGTTGTTAATCATTAAAGCAAAAGGAAGTAAAATATGTTTGAAATCTGAGGATGGAAATTGCTGCAAACGCGAGGATGGGACTTGCTGCAAATGTGAGGATGAAAATTGTTAACCGTGAGGATGGCCTGCAATTTGAAAAAACTCCAGATCTGGACAATCTGATCCAAATGTGTTTATTCAAATGCATATCAATGTCAAACATGAATAAAAAAAGCATTTAAAATCAAGAGTCAAAAGGTCAAAGGAAAAAGATGAATATAGCTAGATCTAGAAAGCTGAGGATGGCAGAATAGGCCGAGGATAGGCAAGAAAAGGTGAAAGCAACTCTTCAAGCATGTGCAAAGGCTAAAATCAGATTATTAAATGTGTTTGCATGAATATATACATGAAGAAGTCAAGTTGAAGAAAGGCAACTTGAAACAAGCCAAAAATGGAAGATCACATGTGAAGGCTAAGCTTTCTCTCTCTTGTCAACATCACCTCAAAAGGTGAAACCAACCAAGACCTTAAAGTCTTCGAAAAATACAGCTCACATGGTCAAATAACAGTTGTGCATTGCTGGAAAAAGAGAATTGACAAGGACTTGTCAAGATCAAGTTACAAGAAAGGTGAGGATGGCTATAATGGCAATTCCATAAATATGATGAAAGACTTGGATTGTTTGAAATCAGCTCCAACGGTCATCAAGGGCTTGGATCTCTATAAAATGCAAACAAGCTCTCCATTAGAAAACACACAACACACTTGCATAAAAAGATCAAGCATCTTAAAGCTATCAAGAGCTAAACACCCTCACTTCTTACTTTATTTGATCCTACACTATATCTTTGTAAATATTTTGAGAAAGTATTAAGTATCAATCACTCTCATATCACTTTGTAATTTCCTAGTGAGTTACACTTGGAAATATTCGGAAATTGATTGTAAGCTTGGTGAAGCTAAAGAATACACGGTTTGTAATCATGCTCGGGTTGAGGATTGATCTGTTTGAAAGTTAGTGAAATCTCACAAGGGTGTGAGGACTGGACGTAGCCATCTTTGGGTGAACCAGTATAAAATTGTGTGTGTGTCCCTCATATTCTACTCCTACTCTTTTGCTCAACTTAGATCTAATGATTTGAAAAATCCCATCCTTGAGCTAGCCATCCTCAACGAGAGGATAGTTTTTAAAACACTTGAAATTATTTTTAAACAGCAAAATCCCTATTCAACCCCCCTTCTAGTGATATTTAGCTACATCAATTGGCATCAGAGCAAGGTTCTCTAAAAGATACACCTAACAGTGTAAGAGAAAAAGATCCAAAAAGAAAAATGTCAAAATTTAAGTATATTCCTGAAGGAGGATCATCCAGCCGACCTCCCTACTTTGATGGTACAGATTACTATCACTGGAAAGGTAAGATGAAGCTATTTCTCATATCACAAGACAACAACATGTGGTCTGTGGTGGAAAATGGAGATCATGTCATTAGAACCAACTACACAGATGCAACCTCCGATGAGAAACCTCAAGCACAATGGATGGCAGATGAAAATGCAAAGGTATTCCTAAACTCTAAAGCTCATTTATTTCTAACGTGTGCTTTGAGCAGGGAAGAATATGAAAGAGTTGAAGAGTGCAAAAACGCTAAGGAGCTCTGAGATACTCTAAGGATCCATCATGAAGGATCAAGCCATGTAAAAGAAGCAAGGATAGATATGGGAGTAAGAGATTTCGAACTATTCGAAATGAAGGAGGAGGAAACTATTGATGAAATGTTCTCAAGGTTAACAATCATATTAAACAACTTGAGATCTCTTAGAAAGGTATACTCCGTTCATGAAAGGATAAGAAAAATCCTAAGAAGTTTACCAAAAGAACGGAGGCCAATGGTAACTGCCATTACAGAAGCAAGAGATTTGACCAACATGAAATTAGAAGATTTGGTTGGAACTCTAAGAGCTCATGAACCATTGTTGTTGGCGGATAAACCAAACAAAAAGGGAAGAATGATTTCTCTAAAAACCAGCCAAACAGAAAGTTCATCTTCCAAGAAGAATGAAGATGGCATAACAAAGGAAAACGCAGAGTATCATCTGTCTGAGGATGAGAATGAACTCGCTCTGCTTTCTAGAAGACTACAGAGGATGATAAACAGAAGAGGACAGAATAGAGGATCCCCTCAAAAAGAAAAAATTGACAAAAGTCAAATAACTTGTTATGGATGCAACAAGATGGGACACTACAAAACTGAGTGTCCTCTCAACAAAAGGAACTCTAGAAAATTTCCATACCAAAACAAATCCATGATGATTACTTGAGATGATAGTGACGAGTCATCCTCGGAGCAAGAAAAGGAAGAAGTGGCCAACCTATGTCTCATGACAAAATCAGAAACTGAGAAGGTAAGTATTACTAATCTATGTCCTAATTGTGAAGAATTAGAAATTGAATTTGATAGCCTCTTAAATGACTCAAACACTTTATCTCAAACATGTATATTTCAAAAAAACCAACTTGTTGAGATAAAGAGACAAAATGAGGAGCTTCGGAAAAAGAATGATGAATATGTTAAAATCATTCAAGATTTGCAGCAATCTCAATTTCAAAATTCTGAGAAACAAAACTTTTTAAACAAGAAAATAGTTGAAACTCATCCTCCTGACGAGGATGCAGAAAAGGAAATTTTGAAAACTGAGGTTAGGGAACTAAAAAATGATATTTCCAACTTTGTCAAATCTACAGAAACATTTCAAAGGATAATGGGGTCTCAATCTGGAATATTTGACAAGGCTGGTATTGGTTTTAAAAGCTCTCAAAAACAAAAATTATATGGAAACTTTTTCTTGCCTAAAAAACTAGAAGATAGGCCGAAATGCACGTTTTGCAAAAAAACTTGGGCATACCTCCAAAATTTGTCATGCTAAGAGGAAAGCTAACAATGTAAAGTCAGCTTGCTCATTTTGTGGTAAACATGGGCACCATGATTCTATTTTCTATCATAAAAGGAATGTCCTCACAAGAGGAAAAACTAACCAACAAGGACCCAAAGCTATATGGGTACCTAAGTCTCTTTTAAAATCTAAAACAGGTTCATCATCTAATCAACAAAAGAAAGCCTTGGTACTTGGACAGTGGTTGCTCAAGGCATATGACGGGAGATAAGCACTGCTTCATGTCATTGGAGATAAAGGATGGAGGATCAGTCACATTTGGTAATAATGATAAAGCTCAAATAAAAGGAACATGTATTATTTGTAAGAATAATTCTGCAAAAATTGAAAATGTTCAATATGTGGATGGCTTAAAACATAACTTGCTAAGCATTAGTCAATTATGTGATAGTTGTTAGACATATGTTCGTTTTTTATATTATTGACAAACATACAGCTTGAAATAAATCTAACATTGTCAACTGAGAAAAATTTCAGGAACAACAAATCAATCCTACAAACATGAGACAATTGCTTGGAACTCAAGACATCAGCAAAAGCTTGAAGATCCATAAGCAAATCGATTTGTAAAATCGACTCTGTAACAGGGTTGAATGATATTATGCAGTCTGGGATTAACCAATCGATTGGCAAAATCGATTTGCACGTCTTCTGAAAAATCAAACAGGCTATCAATCGATTAGACAAATCGATTGGTACACTTATTAGAAAATAAATTGTGCAAGTCAAAGAGCCAGTTTGCCATAAATCGATTAGGAAAATCGATTGTTTAAATCACCAAGACTGAACTGATTGTTTAAATTAATTAGACAAATCGATTGGTACATTTACTGAAATTAAAATGTGCAAGTCAATAGCATGCCTTGCAAACTAATCGATTTGGCAAATCGATTAAACCAATCACATCTTTATTTTGTCTGTCTACATCGATTGACTCAATCGAATGTGAATGTCCCAGAGCCAAACCAATGTTTAGTAAATCGATTAGGCAAATCGATTTCGTAAAATAAGTTTCAAAAGAACCTTGGTCTGGAACACACACTATCGATTAGCACAATCTACTTATATATTTTCTTTGAAATAAGTTTGGCATCAATCGACTTGGTAAATCGATTGATTGGACCAACTGATGGCATGAGCTTCAGACTTAAGTTCACAATCGGTTAGGCAAATCGATTTGTGAAAATCACTGTGTCCCTGGAACCAGTGAAATCGATTGACTAAATCGATTGGTACAAAATGTTTTAGAAACAGAGACGACTGACTGGTTGAATCGACTAAGTACATCGATTGTTTTGATCTCGTTGTTTGAACAAAACACTCCAAGTCGATTATGCACATCGATTCAATTATGTACATTCATCAAAGTCTGAAGAACTCTTTTAAAATAATCGATTAGTTAAATTGATTAGTATATGCAGTTTCAAGATTCAAGAAAAATAAGATTCGCGAAATCGATTGGAGCAATCGATTAGTGTGCTTGATAACTTTAATGAATCGATTGGCCAAATCGATTCATATGTTGTTTTTCCTGAAACTATATAAACTGTTTTTCATTCTCTTCTTCTCACAACTTTGATATACAATATACAGATATAACTTTGATAACAAGTATATACCAATAATTCTTTCTCCACTGATATTACTTTGAATATCTTTTTCAGCCATCAACAATCTACAATTGTGATCACTAAAGGTTGAAAAAGACTGCATTGAGAAAGATTACTTTGAGAAGAAAGGAAGATCAAGATATTTGTAAAATTGATCTATTTCAATTTCTGTAAATCATTTTTTGTAACCAGTTTTGTTTGAGAAAATCCAGTTGTTACTGGTGGTGTTCTTCGAGGTTGTGAGCATTCAACAAGAAGACGCTTGACTGAATTCTTGGTCAAGTTTATGGTATTTAAACTTGGGAATTCAGGGAGGGAAAGATAGAACAAGTAGAATAGTTTAAGATTGGTGCGAGGCGCTGTGTAAAATCTGTAAACTGATTCTAAGAAGTTCTATAGGAAAAGCTAAGATCTAGTTGGACCTTAGGACTGGATGTAAGTCGTCACAAGACGGCTGAACCAGTATAAAAATCAGCGTACACTTTTCTTTCCCTATCTCCTTTAAATTTCTGCATTTATTACGTTTTTGATATTGATTGAATGCATGATCAAGATTCTATGCTAAGTGTATTTGCATAATTAATTGTCTTAACATGATTGCATGAAAATCAACATCTTGAATAATAAATGTTTCTGGTGCATCTCTCCATATATACTATGATCCATATTGTTTGACATTCATTAGAATTGTTCATTAGGGACCTTGTTTAATTTCTTGTTTGGTAAATTTCAAATTTATTAAACTGCTGCGCATATTGTTTGTATTACGTTTATTCCGCATTATTTCTATCAATCAGAGGCCATACCAAACATCCATTGGTATCAGAGCCTATTTTTGTTAGAGTAACTCTCATAAAAAATCATGACCTCTGAATTCCTAGGAGAGGGTGCTTCTCTAGCCAGGCCCCCTGCCTTTAACGTGGCCGCATACATGTACTGGAAACATCGTATGCTGATCTTCCTAGAGGCTGCTAGCGTAGATATCTTATATGCTGTTTTAGAGGGACCATTTGTGCCAACTATTGCTGGCACTGGTTGAAATTCTATCTTGAAACCCAGATCGGACTGGTCTGATGATGAAAAGAAGAAAGTAGGTGTCGCGTCCCGGTTTTTCCGCGAAAAAAAGGAGTCGCCACCAATTTTATTTTTTATTGAAGGAAAAATTGGATAAAACTTAAAATAATATTTTTGAACCAAAAATTTGGATTCGAGAGTCGATTACGAGTAGGGAAGTATTATCACCCTAACGTCCGTTAAAACGGTTACCCTATAATTAATTCTATACAAATTATTTTTTATTTATTTTATTTATTTTTACCCCAAAAAGAATAATGAAAAATTAAATTATTTACATTAATGAAAGAAGAAGAGTTTTTTTTTTATTAATTTGGTTTGACAAGGGGAAGACCTTGCTCCTACGTATCCCCAGGTGCAATAGGGAAATCAAAACACACGTAGTTCTTGGGTAGAAAATATTTGGTGTGTTGACCGATTTTATTATTATTTTTATTTATATACGTGTTAAAAAAATAAAAGTGTAATAATAATAATAACAAATATAATAGTAATAATAATAATATCTGTCTGTTTTAACGGAAAAAGGAATTAATTTTTTTTTAAAAAAAGATTTTCGTAACGTGGCGGTTTGTGAACGAGACAAAGGGACACGACGGTGAAATAATCTGTTAAATAATTGGTTCGTACGTTGTCGGATCTGTCGCGACACAAAGGCCACCAACGATGAAAGTAAATAATATGGTGTAGCGAGCGAGGATGAATTTCATCCGGCGGCAACAACCATTAATTTTAATCTTAAGGGTAAAATTATTTAACCGTTATAAATTTTTTATTTGATAAAAACGTATTATGAATTTTTTTATTAAATTACAATATGATAAAATTTGTTTTCTTAATCCATTGACATCAACTAGTTATATTCTTTATTATTTTATATTACAAAGAAGACAATTTTCAAGATTAAACGATTTAAAAAATGAAATGAAAGCTTAACATATGAGTTCATTTTTTATAAACAAAAAAAAAAAAAAAATAGAAAGAGAAAAAATATATATATAAAAAAAAGATGTAAAAACAAAAAAACTAATAAGGAGACTAGAGAAAAGAATAAGAAAATGGTACCTTACTAGACTGATTACTTCAAGATCCGATTCTCTCCTTCTCTTTTGCTAACTAATCTCTCTATTTTTTTTTGTGCTCTCAGTTTTGTGTTTCCAATCCTCCTCCCCCATTGTGCTCTTGTGGCAGCCTATTTATAGATTTTTTGGTGTAGATTTCAAAAGACAAAAGAATAATTGTCAATTGATTACTATTTTTCGGTTTCTTTTCTTTTAATTGACCACAATTATACCGATTCTTATTACCATTGATTCATTTCTTCGGTTTTCTTTTCTATTCAATTGATCACCATTATTCTGATTTTTATGACTATCAATCAATTTCTTTTCTGTTTTTTTTTCATTTATTTTGATCATCATTGCATCGATTTTTATGACAATCAATTCATTTCTTTTCAGTTTCCTTTATTTTTATTTCTTCACATATATTTATATATTTATTATTATTGTCATTATTATTATTATTTCCTTTATTAATAAAAAGTAAAAAATAAATAAAAAATCAGACAAAATTAGGTGTCAACAGTAGGGTATAATGCTAAGGCGAAAAATATTATTACTTCTACATTATCTGCTGACGAATTTTTTCGAGTGTCTAATTGCAAAACAGCAAAAGAGATGTGGGACACCCTTCAACAGACACATGAAGGAACCACGGATGTGAAAAGAGCACGCATAAACACCTTGATGCATGAATATGAGCTTTTCAGTATGAAGAAAGAGGAATCCATTAACGACATGCAAACCAGATTCACGCACATTGTCAACAACCTAAATGCATTAGGAAAGGAAATAGACAATGATCAACAAATCAGTAAAGTCATGCGATGTCTTACTAGAGAGTGGCAGCCAAAAATTACTGCCATCGCAGAATCTAAAGATCTTGGAAGCATGGCTATAGCTACACTGTTTGGAAAATTGAGGGAGCATGAGATGGAACTGCAAAGACTCAATGAATCTGAGCAGATTGACAGGAAAAGAAAAGGATTGTCTCTGAAAGTTCAAGCTCAACAATCAAAGGTTGAACAAGAAAGTAGCTCAGATGAATCAAGCAGTGAGGATGATGAGGAGCTTGGATTACTTGTCAAGAAGTTTAAGAAATTTCTAAAAAAGAAAGATAGAAAATTTAGAAAACAATCCAGTTCAAAGAACAATGACAGTAAAACGATCACATGCTATGAGTGTGGAAAAACTGGTCATATAAAGGCTGATTGTTACAAGCTGCAGAACAAAAACAAAAGTTCCAAAACTAAAGGCAAGGAACCAGCTCAGAAAAATAGAAAAGCATATATTGCATGGAATGACAATGAAGAATCCTCAACATCTTCTGAAACTGAAGAAGCAAATATGTGCCTCATGGCTAACACAGATTCTGAATCAGAAAGTGAGGTAAGTTCTCAGTATAATCCTTCCTTTGATGAACTGCAAGATGCATTTAATGAACTACATGCTGAATATGTTAAATCTGTTAAGCAATTAGTTAGCACTAAGAAAATGCTTGAACAACAATGCATGTTGCATGATCAAATGAAAACTGATTATAGGAAGATTGAGGACTTATGTGAACAATTGAAAAATGACTCTCATGATAAATCTGCCAAATGCATTGAACTTGAGAATTCTGTTGCATTATTGAAGTCTGATTTATTGAAATTCTCTAATAGCAAGGATAAACTGGATAATATTCTTAGCAACCAGAGAAATGTCAATATAAAATCTGGACTTGGTTTTAACCGGAATATGCATGCTAATCAGAATAGGACTAAACATGGCATAGGTTATGGTAATGTTAAACATAACCAGAAATCTGCTAAGTCTAGTCACAAGCATATTGTCTTTGTCAAACCAAAACAGTATACATCCTCTGCTGTTACTTGTCATTTTTGTTGTAGAAAAGGACACTATGTTTACAATTGCAAATTCAAAAGACTTGCTAACCGAGGATGTAAACAGATTTGGAAGATTAAGACACAAAATGCTAAATCTGACCCCCCAGGACCCAATTTGTATTGGGGACCTAAATTGAAATTCTGATTTGATTGCAGGTATGCTTGAGATCCACTAAACACCAATGGTATCTTGATAGTGGATGCTCAAAGCGTATGACAGGGGACAAGTCAATGTTTCTGTCCCTAAATCTGAAAGAAGGTGGATTCATAAAGTACGGCGATAACAACAAGGGCAAGATATGCGGTGAAGGTAACATTGGCAGCGAATCAACTGTCATAATTAAG
This sequence comes from Cicer pinnatifidum, assembly GCA_037974775.1. Taxonomy (NCBI): domain Eukaryota; kingdom Viridiplantae; phylum Streptophyta; class Magnoliopsida; order Fabales; family Fabaceae; genus Cicer; species Cicer pinnatifidum. The sequence goes on along the minus strand of JBBPBR010000003.1, from coordinate 28,854,548 downwards.
AATGTCTTATATGTGAAAGGGCTGAAACATAACCTTCTAAGTATAAGTTAGCTGTGTGACAATGGCTTTCAAGTAAGCTTTTCACCACTCTCTTGCACAATTGAAAACAAGCATGATAAAAGCATGAAATTAGTAGGTGATAGAGTTAATAACATTTATATGCTAGATTTGACTGTTGTGCCTGCTAATTCTGTATGTTGCTTATTATCAAATGCTAATGAAACATGGTTATGGCATAAACGCATTGCACACATTCATATTGATCATTTGAATAGGCTTGTTAGCAAGCAGTTAGTCATAGGTCTTCCCGATAGAAGGTTTTCTAATGATAGCTTCCATTACATCAGAATGAAATTGGACATAATAGATCCTAGTCAGATCTGAATTATGTGTCTAATCGACTGGGTAAATCGATTATCCTGTGGATACACAGGAAAATGTCTTTATAAAATCAATTGCCCTAGTCGACTTGACCCATAATATGTCTATTTTCTCAAGATTTGCACTCGAAATCGATTGACCATCCCTAGGAATCTTCAGATGTTCTTATTCTCCCAGTTTAATCGATTTGGGAAATCAATTGTCTTAAGTAAGTTGAAATTCTCATTTAAAGAATCGATTTGGATAATCGATGCTGAGACAAGGTAGCTTTTGGACTGATATGAAGGATTTCTAAACTAGCTCGAAATCGATTTGGGAAATCGATTTTTAGAATTGGTTTGAGTTTTTCATTTAAATGAATCGATGTGGGAAATCGACTCTGAGAAGGATTTATTTCTGAACTGGTATGCAAGCTTTTGAGTTGATACGAAATCGATTAAGGAAATCGATTAAGTAACTAATGGAATCGATTAAGGTAATCGATTGACATTGTTACCGTTACGGAGTTTTTACTAGCCGTTGCAGGATCTAACGGCTCTAATGATTGGACTTCCCCAGTAACGGTCATCTAATCGATTGGACCAATCGATTGACGCATCTGAGTCTATAAAAGAAACAATGACAATCGATGACTATCACTTGCTGAAATCGATTTCAACATCCAACTCTCTGCAAACTCACTCAAATCTTCTCTATTTCACTGCTTTCAATCCCCACAAACATCCTTCTTTGATTCATCTTTGTTTTTCAAGATTACACATCCCAGATGGCACGTGTAAAACAAACTCAACCCATAACTCCTTCTCTTTCTCCTTCTTCTTCTTCAAGTGGAAGAACCCCATCTCCTCCACCAACACTTTATAAAAGGGTTCCTATTCCTACACACAAGATTGCAACACAAGATAAGGGCAAAAGTGTTGCAATGGATCAAGGAAAAACAAAGAAAAGGAAAGATCCTCCAACTGAGAAGTTGTTGTCTGATGCGATGAATGAGATATCGCAAAAGAAGCAGAAGAAAAAGGGTGCTTCCTCTACACCTCAGAAGAAGACCACAACTCAAAATAAAGCAACTCCCCAACAGAAGACTACTGCTCCTCAAAAAAAGCAAGCTGAGGAATTCAAGCTTCCACCGGCATTCGTCAAACGGAAGATTCACGAAGCCCGCGTTCTGGATTTTAACTACTTTGACAGCGATGGTTTTACGTTTCAAAACCATCTCATATTTCATGGATTGGAAGATTTCTTATCCTGCTCACTTGACGCTTATCCGAACCTGATTTGCGCTTTCTATTCTACATTCAAGATGACGGATACAGGCTTCAAAAGCAATGGTGAAAGGGAAGAAGATTTCTATATCATTTGAGGAGTTCTCGAATTTGTCCGGACTTCCTTATTTTGGAAACTCGGTTGATGGCAGCACCGAAGCCGACGCTGCTGATGACGGTTGGGAAGAGTCTCTGGAGAGGTAGGTAGCAGTGCAGGACCTGATGGTTGAAGGATTTGTGGAATCAGTTTCGCTACCTATAGGCCAGATGAAGGTTCAACAACGTATACTGATGTACACACTCACCAGAATGCTAGTCCCACGTTCCGGTAATCACGCAATTGTCCAACGGTTGGTCATTGTGTTACTGTGGGGTCTGTGCAAGGAGCTCAAGATGAGCTGGGCATGGATCGTGCTTCGTCACATGCAGGAAGCAGTGCAAGGAAAGTTGGTGCTTCCGTATCCACAGCTAATCACAAAAGTTCTCACTCACTTCAAGGTTTCTCTAAAGGGTGAAGAACTGTCCAAGACCATTCTAACATTTGGTGAATCCATTGTGAACCAAATGCAGCTGCGAAAAGTAAATGGAGTTTGGAGACGACCTCAAGCTAGTGCTGAACCAACCCAGCAGAGTGTTGAACCACCAGCTGATGAGTCAGTTGCAGCAGGATCTGAGGTGCTCACCAAAATGCTTGAATTTATGGCAGCTCAAGCGGCTCACAACGCCAAGGTTGAGGCGTTGATTGTGAAAATGGCTGAGTCAAATGAAAGAATGGAGGCTGCAATCCAGAAGATTCAATCCGATCAGAATCAAATTGCACAAGATGTGGCAGCAATTCAGGAACATCTGGCCATTAAGTTGTCCTTCAGCGATGTTGCTGAAATTGGAAGACAAGCGGCTGAAGAACCGGCTCCGACACACCTAGACGTTGCTACAACTCATGATGAGGAGACACCTACTGAGGTTAATACAGTGGTCTCAGCCTCATCCCCAGATAATAATGAGGACCATCAAACTCTAGATGTTTAGGTTTTTAGTTGTTCTAGTTGTTTTGTTTTCTGTTTTGCTTTTCTCTGTGTAATAATTTTAGTTGGATATAATTTGCCTTATTGAATAATGAATACTATATTTGATCCTATTGACTGCTGCATTTCATCTTTTATGATTACTAGTGCGCGCCATAACCTGTTTCTATTGTTTTTGATCTGATACAAACTGTTCTTTTACTAAGTTTATTGCTCTGAGTTTACTGAATTTACTGCTTTTGTTACTAATCTGTTCAAGTTTCATTGTATAGCAGTATTCAGGTTTGCTACCAACTCAGGGGGAGCAAACTTCTCTCTTTTAACTCTTTTTGACTTAATTGCCAAAGGGGGAGAGAAATTTATAACTTGTACTAACTTTATGCAAAGTTTTTAGTTTTTTTTTTTTATACTTCTAACAATTTTGATAACAGTTCTGATACCAGTAGTAAGCTCAGATACCGGTAGTATTTCTGCACATTACTCCGATACGTTCTGATATTATCTGATTTAGCTCTAACCCTTATTTCACCTTATTACTCTGATACATGTGTTTTTAGGGGGAGCTTCACTAAACTGTTATTATTACATTGTTTTTACCTTTGAAATGTTTCTCAACTTAAAATTTCATGTTTGTCACTTAAATCAAAAAGGGGGAGATTGTTAGACATATGTTCGTTTTTGATATTATTGACAAACATACAGCTTGAAATAAATCTAACATTGTCAACTGAGAAAAATTTCAGGAACAACAAATCAATCCTACAAACATGAGACAATTGCTTGGAACTCAAGACATCAGCAAAAGCTTGAAGATCCATAAGCAAATCGATTAGACAAATTGATTGGTACACTTATTAGAAAATAAATTGTGCAAGTCAGAGAGCCAGTTTGCCATAAATCGATTAGGCAAATCGATTGTTTAAATCACCAAGACTGAACTGATTGTTTAAATCGATTAGACAAATCGATTGGTACATTTACTGAAATTAAAATGTGCAAGTCAGTAGCATGCCTTGCAAACTAATCGATTTGGCAAATCGATTAAACCAATCACATCTTTATTTTGTCTGTCTACATCGATTGACTCAATCGAATGTGAATGTCCCAGAGCCAAACCAATGTTTAGTAAATCGATTAGGCAAATCGATTTCGTAAAATAAGTTTCAAAAGAACCTTGGTCTGGAACACACACCATCGATTAGCACAATCTACTTATATATTTTCTTTGAAATAAGTTTGGCATCAATCGACTTGGTAAATTGATTGATTGGACCAACTGATGGTATGAGCTTCAGACTTAAGTTCACAATCGGTTAGGCAAATCGATTTGTGAAAATCACTGTGTCCCTGGAACCAGTGAAATCGATTGACTAAATCGATTGGTACAAAATGTTTTAGAAACAGAGACGACTGACTGGTTGAATCGACTAAGTACATCGATTGTTTTGATCTTGTTGTTTGAACAAAACACTCCAAGTCGATTATGCACATCGATTCAATTATGTACATTCATCAAAGTCTGAAGAACTCTTTTAAAATAATCGATTAGTTAAATCGATTAGTATATGCAGTTTCAAGATTCAAGAAAAACAAGATTCGCGAAATCGATTGGAGCAATCGATTAGTGTGCTTGATAACTTTAATGAATCGATTGGCCAAATCGATTCATATGTTGTTTTTCCTGAAACTATATAAACTGCTTTTCATTCTCTTCTTCTCACAACTTTGATATACAATATACAGATATAACTTTGATAACAAGTATATACCAATAATTCTTTCTCCACTGATATTACTTTGAATATCATTTTCAGCCATCAACAATCTACAATTGTGATCACTAAAGGTTGAAAAAGACTGCATTGAGAAAGATTACTTTGAGAAGAAAGGAAGATCAAGATATTTGTAAAATTGATCTATTTCAATTTCTGTAAATCATTTTTTGTAACCAGTTTTGTTTGAGAAAATCCAGTTGTTACTGGTGGTGTTCTTCGAGGTTGTGAGCATTCAACAAGAAGACGCTTGACTGAATTCTTGGTCAAGTTTATGGGATTTAAACTTGGGAATTCAGGGAGGGAAAGATAGAACAAGTAGAATAGTTTAAGATTGGTGCGAGGCGCTGTGTAAAATCTGTAAACTGATTCTAAGCAGTTCTATAGGAAAAGCTAAGATCTAGTTGGATCTTAGGACTGGATGTAAGTCGTCACAAGACGGCTGAACCAGTATAAAAATCAGCGTACACTTATCTTTCCCTATCTCCTTTAAATTTCTGCATTTATTACGTTTTTTATATTGATTGAATGCATGATCAAGATTCTATGTTAAGTGTATTTGCATAATTAATTGTCTCAACATGATTGCATGAAAATCAACATCTTGAATAATAAATGTTTCTGGTGCATCTCTCCATATATACTATGATCCATATTGTTTGACATTCATTAGAATTGTTCATTAGGGACCTTGTTTAATTTCTTGTTTGGTAAATTTCGAATATATTAAACTGCTGCGCATATTGTTTGTATTACGTTTATTCCGCATTATTTCTATCAATCAGAGGCCATACCAAACATCAATAGTGGTTTTGAAGTTATTTTTAAGCCTACTCTATGTGAAGTTAAGCACTCATCCTCGGGTAGAGTTTTCTTTTCCGAATTTAGAAAAAGAATTTATATGAACTTTATCTTGATGATTTACCCTCTGAATCTTGTTTTGTCTCTATTGAAAAAGATAAATGGATTTGGCACAAACGAGCGGGTCACACAAGCTTAAACACTATTTCTAAATTAGCAAATTTAGAATTAGTAAAAGGTCTTCCAAAAATTAATTTTGAAAAAGACAAAGTTTGTGAAGCTTGTGTAAAAGGAAAACAAGTTAAAAGTAGTTTTCACTCTAAAAACTTTGTTTCAACAAATCATCCTCTTGAACTTATTCACATTGATCCTTTTGGTCCTATCAAAACTCCAAGTCTTAGTGGAAAAAGATATGGTTTTGTGATTGTTGATGATTTTTCTCGTTTTACTTGGGTTCTATTTTTAAAACATAAAGATGAAGCATTTGAGGCATTCCACCATTTTTGCAAAAAGATTCAAAATGAAAAAGGATCAAAAATAGTCTCGGTGAGAAGTGACCATGGAGGTGAATTTGAAAATGAATCTTTTAAAAATCTTTGTGAAGAAAATGGTATTTCACACAACTTTTCTTGTCCAAGAACTCCCCAACAAAATGGGGTTGTTGAAAGGAAAAATAGAACTTTACAAGAAATGGCTAGAACTATTTTAAATGAAGCCAACATTGAAAAATATTTTTGGGCCGAAGCCATCAACACTGCTTGTTATGTTTCCAATCGTGCATCCATTAGAAAAATTTTAAACAAAACTCCATATGAATTATGGAAGGGAAGAAAACCAAATATTTCCTATTTTCATATATTTGGGTGTTATTGCTACATTCTAAATAATAAAGAAAATTTGGGAAAGTTTGATCCAAAATCTGATAAAGGAATTTTTCTAGGATACTCCACAACGTCAAAAGGTTATAGAATATATAATCTTAGGACTCAAACTGTGGAGGAATCCATGCATGTTATTTTTGATGAGTTTGATGACTTGTGTTTAGAGAAATTGGATAAAAATGAAGAAGATGAACAATCAACATCTCAAGTACCCGGTCCTCACAGAGAGGATGAGTCTGACCAAACCTCTCAGCAACTTCCAAGAGGATGGAAAATAGTCACACATCATCCTCTAGATCTAATCATTGGGAATATTGAGGATGGCGTTAGAACCAGAAATTCTCTAAGGGAAAGCACTACCAACATGGCCATGATATCACAAGTTGAACTCAAAACGATTGATCAAGCTATTGGTGACAAATCATGGGTTGAAGCTATGATGGAAGAACTCTCACAATTTGAAAGAAACAAGGTATGGAATCTTGTACCCCATTCTCTGGACAAATCTATTATTGGGACTAAATGGATATTTAGAAACAAATTAAATGAGGATGGAGAAGTCATTAGAAATAAAGCAAGACTAGTGGCTCAAGGGTATAATCAACAAGAAGGAATTGATTATGATGAGACGTTCGCACCCGTAGCAAGACTTGAAGCAATAAGAATCCTCTTAGCTTATGCTACTCATAAAGGTATAAAGCTATTTCAAATGGATGTAAAAAGTGCCTTTTTGAATGGGTTCTTAAATGAGGAAGTGTATGTTTGTCAACCTCCTGGGTTTGAGGATGAGAAGCGGCCAAACCATGTGTTCAAACTCTCAAAAGCTCTTTATGGTTTAAAGCAAGCTCCTAGAGCTTGGTATGAGAGGTTAAGTTCTTTTCTAAAAGAAAATAGATTCATTATAGGACAGATTGATACTACTCATTTCAAGAAAACACTTGAAAATGATTTATTGATTGTTCAAATATATGTGGATGACATTATATTTGGTTCCACAAATGAAAAGATGTGTAAAGATTTCTCAAATCTCATGCAAAGTGAGTTTGAGATGAGCATGATGGGAGAATTGAAATTCTTCCTTGGTTTACAAATCAAACAACGAGAGGATGGTATTTTTATATCACAAGAAAAATACACCAAGGATTTGCTCAAAAAATATAACATGAGTTCAGACAAGAGTATGGGAACTCCTATGCACCCATCCTCCATCCTCCACAAAGATGATGAAGGAACTCCAATTTCTGAAAAGGAGTACAGAGGGATGATAGGATCTTTGTTGTATTTAACAGCAAGCAGACCGGACATAGTCTTTGCAGTCGGTCTTTGTGCAAGATTCCAATCCTCTCCTAAAGAATCTCATCTCACAGCTGTAAAAAGAATCTTTAGATACCTTGTTGGCACTATAAATATGGGAATATGGTACAAGAAGTGTTCCAATCTTGACCTTATAGCCTATGGTGATGCGGACTACGCGGGAGACAAAGTTGAAAGAAAAAGCACAAGTGGGGCTTGCCAATTTCTTGGAAAATCACTAATAAGTTGGTCATGCAAAAAGCAAAGTACCCTTGCTCTTTCAACCACTGAAGCAGAGTATGTATCAGCCGCTCAATGTTGCTCACAACTACTTTGGATCAAAAATCAACTTGAGGATTACTCACTAAGGTACACAAAAATTCCCATCCTCTGTGATAATACAAGTGCAATAAATCTCTCTAAAAACCCCATTCAACATTCTAGATCCAAGCACATTGAAATTAAACATCATTTTATAAGAGATCATGTGCAAAAAGGGGATTTAGAACTGATTTTTACTGACACTGAAAATCAACTAGCAGATATTTTTACCAAACCTCTCCAAGAGGATAGGTTCAAAAAGATCTTGGAGGAACTCTCAATTCTTAATTTGTCTGAAATTAATTGATTTATCTTGAGTGTGTTCCTTTATTATATTATTAATTTTTTATAATTAAAAATTAATCCCAAAATTATCTGCTATTTTATTTGAATATGGATATTCATTTTGAGTATAAACCTTTGAGGACACCAAAACCACCAGAGGACGGAATGTCCTTATTGGTGTAAATTCACGTGACCTTTCAGCCTAGGAAGAGAGCACGCGCCTCTCTATCTGATTGGTCAAAACACGTGGCGCATGCCTCCGTGATTCACGTCGTGCATTCAATGCAGAAACGGCTACGTGTCCCCAGCCGTCCAGATCATTATCACGCTAGGTCCTAGGCATACGGCGCATTAAATTTTTTCCGTTCTCTCACACGTTTCCTCCCACGCTCATCTGCACAACATCCATCCCTTTTTGTCTCTCTCTCTTACTCTTCCATCCTCTATCCAGCAGTTTCTTCCCACACCATTTTTCCTTCAATGGCTAGAACCAAGGTATCTGCAAAACAAAAATTTCTTATCAAGAACAAGAAGAAAATCAAGATGTTTACTCAAGCACTGAATCCGACTACAATGGAGAAACCCAATCTGAAGGAACCTCTCTGTCCATCATTCCTTCTTCTTAGCCTTCCAAAAGTTCCTCTTCTCCTTCGTTCACTCCAAAACCATCAAAAAATTCATCCTTCTCAGCACCGATCAGACGCTCCTCCAGAATCATGTCCGGAGTTGTTTCATCAAAAAAGGCGACCCCTCAAGACAATACTGTTTATGTCATCCACTCTGATGATTCAAAGGATAATTGGCCTTCATAACCTCCACAACAGCCGCCTGCTAAGAAATCCACATCCAAAGCCTCAACTCCCAAAAAGGTTAAACCTGTTACTCCAAAACCCTCATCCTCATCAGTAAAAATCTGTGACATTACCTCTTTGTTTGATTCGGCTGACATAGAAACGAATTATGTTCAAAAATGACAAAGCAAATCTGTTGTAAATGGAAAGATAATTGATCTGGCTGATATCACACAAGGTGGATTTAATGTGGCAGAAATGTTTGAGCAACTAGGATGGACTTCATTCTTCAAAATCAATGAGCCCCAATATCCTCGCCTAGTCCGGGCATACTATGCTGCTGCAAATGGCTCAAAATACTCCACAAGCTTTAGTATGGTGTTAAAAGGAGTTCATATGGAGATAAGTCCAACCACACTATGTCAAATTCTTGACATACGTAATGAAGGAGCCGACCACTTACCAGAAAGATGGTATTCAAGATGTCCCAACACTAGGACCTCTGTTCTTGATAACCTTCTCATCAAATCTCCAAAACCTTTAGTGGCTTCCAATCTCCGTCCAATCTCCGTCCAATCTCCGTCCAATCTGTCGTATCCTCCACAACATATGTGTATACTCTATTACACCTCGAGCTGGCAGCTTTGAGAAAGTCACATAACTTGATATCATGATCATCCATCACTTAATGACTGCCTCTCCTCTTCACTTAGGAAATGTGATTTTTTGGTTTATGTTAAATGTTGCTTTGATGGCAAGGTTTGCTCCCTATGGAATGTTACTAACTAAGGTTTTCAAATTCTTCAAAGTCCCACTTGATGATGAACCGTTTGTCCATTTCAATAATACCTTTTCAATCAAGAATGTTAAACAAATGAAGTTTAAGCATGAAAACCTCCCTGCCTCCAAGAAAAGAAAAACACGAGAGTCTTCTACTCCTTCTCGGAAATCTGAAGCAGCCACCATTCAACCACCACCAGAGGATATATCATCACCACTCATTCAAGAACCTACCTCTCCACTGCGTAACTCTCCTGACAATACTACATCTTTAGGCAATTGATAGCGGATATGACCTCTGTTTGATATAAAAAATATGCGGAAAGATTCCTATTCTAACAATATGCACATTAGTTTAATAAATTCGAAATTTACTAAACAAGAAATTAAACAAGGTCCCTAATGAACAATTCTAATGAATGTCAAACTGTATGGATCATGGTATATATGGAGAGATGCATCAGAAACATTTGTTATTCAAGATGTTGATTTTCATGCAATCATGTTAAGACAATCAATCATGCAAATTCACTTAACATAGAATCTTGATCATGCATTCAATCAATATCAAAAACGTAATAATTGCAGAAATTTAAACGAGATAAGGGAAAGAAAGGTGTACGCTGATTTTTATACTGGTTTAGCCGTCTTGTGACGACTTACATCCAGTCCTAAGATCCAACTGGATCTTAGCCTTTCCTATAGAACTTAGAATCAGTTTACAGATTATATACACAACGCCTCGCACCAATCTTAAACTATTCTACCTGTTCTATCTTTCCCTCCCTGAATTCCCAAGTTTAAGTCCCATAAACTTGACCAAGAATTCAGTCAAGCGTCTTCTTGTTGAAGGCTCTCAACCTCGAAGAACACCACCAGTAACAACTGGATTTTCTCAAAGAAATCTGGTTACAGAAAATGATTTACATAAATTGAAACAGATCAATTTTACAAAATTATTGATCTTCCTTCTTCTCAAAGCAATCTTTCTCAATTCAGTCTTTTTCAACCCTTATTGATCACAACTGTAGATTGTTGATGGCTGAAAAAGATGTTTAAAGTAATATCAGTTGAGAAAGATTTAGTGGTATATGATTGTTATCAAAAGTTATTAAGTTGTGAAAAGTTGTATCAAAGTTATGAGAAGAGTTATCAGAAGAAGAGAATGAAAAGCAGTTTATATAGTTTTAGGAAAAACAACATATGAATCGATTTGGCCAATCAATTCATTAAAGTTATAAAGCACACTAATCGATTTATCCAATCGATTTCGCGAATCTTGTTTTTCTTGAATCTTGAAACTGCATAAACTAATCTATTTAACTAATCGATTATTTTAAAAGTGTTCTTCAGACTTTGATGAATGTACATAATTGAATCGATGTTCATAATCGACTTGGACTATTTTGTTCAAACAACGAGATCAAAACAATCGATGCACGTAATCGATTCAACCATTTCAGTCATCTCTGTTTCTAAAACTTTTAGTGCCAATCGCTTTAGTCAATCGATTTCACTGGTTCCAGGGACACAGTGATTTTCACAAATCGATTTGCCTAACCGATTGTGGACTTAAGTCTGAAGTGTAAGTCATAAGCTTCCCTGATCAAGTTTTTGATTTAAAGTCTCAAACATACAATGCACATGAAAGATTTGCTTTATCTAATGTTTTGAATTAAGAAACATTTCAGGCAAACATGAAGACACCACACACATGGAACAATGGATTGCAACTCAAGGAATCAACCAAAGTTGGAGGATGCACTTGAGGAAGATGCAAATTTGTATAGTGGTATTAGGTGTCTAAGTATCAAGTTGAGTGAACAAATCATCAAGATTTCACACTTAAGTAATTGCCAATGAACTTTTACCGTTCATTTAAGTTTTATCAAACTCAACTCTGAAACAATCGATTATACAATCGATTGGAGGACAAATCAATCGAATGGCACGTAAACTGTTAAACAAAACTGAGGTCTGTAACAGGCTTAGTCGATTGTCAACTCAATTGCACAATCGATTGACAAGTCGATTGATGCTGCATTTCAAGTTACAGAAAGAACTCAATTTTTGCCAATTCGATTGATCACTCGATTGTCCACTCGATTGGCAACTAGATTGTTTGAAGTGTCTGAATCACTTTGATCACGACACTGGATTGACAAATCAATTGATGCTGATTCTCAAGTTACAGAGAGCATTCAATTTTGGATAATGTGATTGCTCAGTCGATTGAAAGGAATCATAGCATCATATCTGAATCACCTTGATCACGACAATCGATTGACCAATCGATTGATGATATTTTTCAAGAAACAGTGAGCACCCAGGTTTTGGCCAAATCGATTGCTCACTCGATTAAAAGAACATCATAGCATCAGGTCTGATTCAGATATTGAATAAATCGATTGTTCAATCGAATGCATCCTATATATGTCAAGTTTCCAAAAACCCAGAACATACGAAACTCGATGCATCAATTGACTAGACCTTTTACATAGTCGATTGGGCAATCGATTGTCCTGGTGTTTTGTTTGAATATATATAAGGTGTTTCAAATTATTTTACACATAACTCTTGCACAAAAACTTTTCATATTTTTTCAGAATCTCTTGCTTTCTATCTTTGCATATCTCTGAAAAAACACTTTGAAAGAAAAGTTTGTTAACACACAAAATATTCAATGGCAAATTAATTCTTTATGTGATGCTAGAGTGATTGAACACAATTCTTGATACTTCTGTTTTTTTTTTCTTGTTAAAGACAATTCTTGTATTTGAAGCTGTAACAAATCCAGTTTAGAAACTGGTGGCTATCCTTGTTGGTGTGGTATCATCAAGAGGAAGTCTACTTTGATTTTGTGTAAGTTTGGGGATAAACTACAATGATCAAAGGGCGTCAAGATAGGAGTGAAGGGAGTTAGATTGATAGGTCTTGTTGAAGACTGGAAAATCTGTAAATGTACTCGAATTCATTCTATAGTAAAAAGGCTGGAATCATGTTGTGATTTCGGGACTGGATGTAGGTAGTTGGATCAACGGCTGAACCAGGATAAATCTTGGTGCAATCTTTCTTATCTCTTCTCTTTAATTTTTCCAGTATTATATACCTGCTTATTCTTGTATGCTCCTTGTCATAATTGTATGTGTCTTTTAATTTCCGCTGTGTATGAGTTGTATGAACATTGCATGATTAATTTGGGAATTATGTCAAACTAGTTGGATTTGAGCTTAATTCTCTCTTTGTTTATCAAAAGAAGTCATAATTTTCCAACAAGTGGCATCTAGAGCCTGACTTTTTTAGAGAAAAACTCATAAAAGAAAATGACTTCTTTAGATTTCCTAGGAGAAGGAGCATCTCTAACCAGACCCCCTGCATTTAATGGTACAACATACATGTACTGGAAAGAGAGGATGCTCATCTTTCTAGAAGCATGTGGGCTGGACATTTTAGATGCAGTGGAGAATGGTCCCTACGTGCCCAAAATTACAGGCACTGAGGGATCATCCTGCATCATCAAACCAAGATCAGATTGGTCTGATGATGACAAAAAGAAGGTTGGATATAATGCCAAAGCAAAAATATTATAACATCAGCTTTAAGTGCAGAAGAATTCTTCAGAGTGTCAAATTGCAAGACTGCAAAGGAAATGTGGGACACCCTGCAAGAAACACATGAAGGTACTACAGATGTCAAACGGGCAAGAACAAATACATTAATGCACGAGTATGAACTTTTCTGCATGAAGAAAGATGAATCCATAAATGATCTACAAACGAGATTCACTCACATCATTAACAATCTACATGCCCTGGGAAAAGTTGTGGATAATGAACAACAGATAGGAAAAGTTATGAGGTGTTTGTCAAGGGAATGGCAGCCTAAGATAACTGCTATTGCTGAGTCTAAAGATCTTGCCAACATGACCATAGCAACGCTGTTTGGAAAGCTTCGTGAACATGAGATGGAACTACATAGATTGAATGAGACAGAGCAATCAAACAGAAAAAGTAAAGGACTTGCACTGAAGGCTCAATCTCACAAAGAAAAATCCGAACCAGATACGGAAAGCTCAGAAAGTGAATCTAGTGAAGAACCTGAGATATGAATGTTGGTCAGAAAATTCAAGAAATTTCTGAAAAAGAAGGGAAGCCAGTCAAGAAAACCACAGAATTCAAAGACTAAAGGCTCCAGCAAAGGTGACACCGGTGATAGCAAAGTCATAACTTGCTATGAATGTGGGAAGACAGGACACATTAGATCTGAGTGTTACAAACTTCAAAACAGAAACAAGCCTACAAAAACTAAGGGCAAGGATCAACAGCCTTCAAACAGGAAAGCTTACATTGCCTGGAACGACAATGATGAAGATTCATCTGAAGAATCAGAAAATGAAGAAGCTAATCTGTGTCTCATGGCTAACAATGATTCAGATTCTGACAGTGAGGTAAGCACCACATCTAATCCATCTTATGATTAACTTCATGATGCCTTTAATGAATTGCATAATGAATATGTTAGTGTACTCAAACAACTGATTAGTACTAAGAAACAGCTAGAAGAAAAATGCATGTTGATTAATGAAGTTAACTTGAAGCATGAGTCTCTTAAAGACATAAATGAAAAACTGAGAAAAGAAACTCATGAACTGAAATGTGATGTAGCTAAGTTTAACAGTGGTAAAAATAACTTAGATAGACTCCTTAGAGATCAAAGAAATTTACATGTTAAAACTGGACTTGGCTATAAACAAACCATGCATACAAAAAGGCATCAGGAATTTGTTAAATCTAAACAAATGTATGATAACTTTACTATACCAAATCAGAAGCCATCCCCTGCTGTTGTGTGTCATTATTGTTGCAAAAAGGGACATAAGGTGTTTAATTGTAAACTGAAAAAACGTGCCAACAGAGGATGGAGACAGATTTGGAAAGTTAAAGAACCATCATTTGAAACTAACCCCCCAGGACCCAATTTGAATTGGGTACCTAAATCCAAAACTTGACTCTTGTTGTGCAGATATGCTTGGCATCTAGGAATCAATCATGGTATCTGGACAGTGGATGCTCCAAGCATATGACCGGAGACAAGTCGAAGTTCTTGTCTCTGAACTTAAAAAGTGGTGGCTTTGTCAAATATGGAGATAACAACAAAGGAAAGATCCTAGGCATTGGAGATATAGGAAACAACTCAAGTGCTGTTATCAAGGACGTTTTATTTGTTGAAGGCCTCAAGCACAACTTACTAAGCATCAGTCAGCTATGTGATAAAGGGTTTAAGGTACACTTTACTTCTACATATTGCACACTTGAGCATAAGGAAGTTGAAGGTATGAAACTTACAGGTAAAAGAGTTAATAATATTTACATGATCGATTTTGAGTCTTTACCTGCCAATGATATTTGTTGCCTGTTGTCTAGTGCTGATGAGAGCTGGTTGTGGCACAAGCGAGTGGCTCATATTAATATGAACCACCTGAACAGACTTGTTAACAAACAGCTAGTCTTAGGTCTCCCTAATAGGAAGTTCTCTAAGGATAGACTATGCGACTCTTGTGAGAGGAGTAAGCTGGTTAAATCCTCTTTCCCCCCTATAGACTTGGTGCAAACCAAGAAGGTTTTAGAGTTGGTTCATATGGACTTGTTTTGTCCATCTCAGGTTAGAAGTTTTGGAGGGAACCTATATGGCTATGTGTTGGTAGATGATTTCACCAGGTTCACATGGACATATTTTCTGACTCACAAGAGTGAGGCATTCTCAACTTTTAAGAAATTTGCTGCTTTAGTTCAAAATGAGAATAATAAGAAAATCATATCCATAAAAAGTGATCATGGAGGTGAATTTCAAAATGATGCTTTTCAAACCTACTGTGAACATCATGGTATCAAACACATATTTTCAGCCCCTAGAACTCCACAGCAAAATGGAGTAGTAGAAAGAAAGAACAGATCCTTAGAAGAGCTGGCTAGGACCATGCTTAAGGATTCTAATCTTCCTAAGTACTTCTGGGCTGATGCCATTAACACTGCATCCCATGTAGTGAATAGGGTTCTTATTAGATCTATACTTAAAAAGACTCCCTATGAGTTATACAAAGGGAGAAAGCCTAACATCTCCTACTTTAGGATTTTTGGGTGTAAGTGCTTTGTGTTAAACAATGGCAAGGGACATCTAGGTAAGTTTGATCCTAAGGCAGATGAGGGTATCTTTTTAGGGTATTCCCAGGTTAGTAAGGCCTATAGAATCTACAATAAAAGAACCAAAACTATAGAGGAGTCTGTCCATGTCAAATTTGATGAAAACTTGAACAGCACTCTTCCTATAGTTGGTAACTCCTTGGATGATATTGTTGATTCTGAACATGTAGAAACCAGTGAGCCTGAACCTCCAATCAACCCTGACTGCGTAGAACCAATTAGGGAAGATGATCTATCCAAAGAGTGGAAGTTTGCCAAGAACCATCCCATAGACAATATTATTGGAGAGATTTCAAAAGGAGTTTCAACCAGAAAATCCCTTAGAGAGTTTTGCAACCTTACAGCCTTTGTTTCTCAAGTAGAACCCAAAAACATTAAGGAAGCTCTTTTGGACCATGACTGGATAGTAGCCATGCAAGAAGAGCTCAATCAGTTTGAGAGAAACCAAGTGTGGACTCTTGTTCCAAGACCAGAGAATAAACATGTCATAGGAACTAGGTGGGTTTTCAGAAACAAAATGGATGAGAATGGTGTGATCACTAGGAATAAAGCTAGGTTAGTGGCCAAGGGTTACAATCAGGAAGAGGGAATAGACTATGATGAGACTTATGCCCCAGTAGCCAGACTAGAAGCTATTAGGATCCTGCTGGCCTATGCTTGTATAATGGATTTCAAATTATTTCAAATGGACGTTAAAAGTGCTTTTTTAAATGGAGATATTAAGGAGGAAGTTTTTGTAAGTCAAACCCCTGGTTTTGAAAATCCTAAGCTTCCAAATCATGTGTTTAAACTTACAAAAGCTCTCTATGGCTTAAAACAAGCTCCAAGAGCTTGGTATGATAAGCTGAGTAATTTCCTTTTACAAGAAAATTTTTCAAGGGGAAATGTAGATAAAACACTGTTTATCAAAAGACAAGGAAAAGACATTTTATTGGTTCAAATTTATGTTGATGACATAATATTTGGATCAACAAATGATAAGCTTTGTAAAAATTTTGAAAATACAATGAAAGGCAGATTTGAAATGTCCATGATGGGAGAGTTGACTTACTTCCTGGGATTTCAATTTAAACAAAGCAAAAATGGCATTTTTCTTAGTCAATCAAAATATTGCAGTGATCTTTTAAAGAAATTTAACTTTGAAAAATTTAAATCCATTGACACGCCTATGAGTCAGTTCTGCTACTTAGATAAGGATGAACAGGGTAAAGTTGTAGATGTGACTGTGTTCAGAAGTTTAATAGGATCCTTACTTAACCGCTAGTAAACCAGATATCATGTTCAGCCCAAGGAATCTCACCTTAGTGCTGTTAAGAGAATCTTCAGATATCTTTTAGGAACCAAAGATCTAGGTTTGTGGTATCCTAAGGGATCTACTTGTACTCTTGTTGGTTATTCTGATTCTGACTTTGCTGGATGCAAATTGGACAAAAAGAGTACATCAGGTACTTGCCAACTCTTAGGGAACTCTCTTGTCTCTTGGCATAGCAAGAAACAAAACAGTGTAGCACTCTCAACTGCTGAAGCTGAGTATGTTGCTGCTGGTAGTTGTTGTGCTCAAATTCTTTGGATGCAACAGCATCTCTCAGACTTTGGGGTGGACCTAGGAACCGTGCCTATTTTATGTGATAACTCTAGTGCTATTAATATTACTAAGAATCCTGTCATGCATTCTAGGACCAAGCATATAGAAATAAGGCATCACTTCATTCGAGATCAATATCAACAGGGCAAGATCAAGTTGGAATATGTCAATACAACTGAATAGTTGGCTGACATTTTCACCAAAGCCTTGCCTAAGGACAGTTTCTTCTTTATAAGAATGAAACTGGGCATTATTGATCCCAATGAAATCTGATCCCTATACCCAAATCGACTGCACAATCGAGTGTCCTGTGGCCAGGTGAGAATTTTTCATTAAACATTCGATTGCACAATCGATTGCTTAATGAACAGTGCTTCATTTTGTCAAATTGGAAACACGATATTCGATTGCACAATCGACTAGTTGGGTATCAGCTTTCTTTATTCTGTTTTATTTTTATGTATGTTTGCTATTTTTCTTTCGTAAATCGATTGGACAGTCGAATGTCCATATCTCAGAAGCCTGAATGTTGAAGATCTTATATTGTCAATCGAATGGTAAATCGATTGATGATATCTTAGAGACCAGATTGTTGAGGGTTTTGTAACGTCAATCGGATGGGAAATCGATTGATGATATCTCAGAGGCCAGATGGTTGAGATTTCTGTCACGTAATTCAGATGGTTAATCGATTGATAAATTGGAAATTGGTTTAAACAGTCGATTGGACAATCGACTGACTGGATTAAGTTTGAGATAGTTTGTTGTTCAAAACACGTAAATCGATTGGACAATCGATTGGCATGTATTCGTTGAGAAAAATATAGCCGTTGGATGGATGTAACGGTTACTTTTTGTTAACCCAACAACAAGAACATCCGATTAGGCAATAGGATTGCTACAGTACTATATAAATCTGGAAATTCGAATTCGATTTCCCAATCAATTGTTTCATTCTGCTATCATCTTCATCATCCATCTTCACTCTTCTCTGCATCCAATCAATCTTCAGTCTACCACCACTATGGCTCGTGTCAAACAAACTGCTAGACGACCATCTCAACCTACTGCTAAAACCATTCATCAGAACAGCTCATCTTCATCATCTTCTACTTCAAGAACACTTTCACCTTCACCTCCTCCACCTCCTTCACCCCCAGCAAAACGAGTATCCATTCCTACACATAAGATACTGGCTAAGGATAAGGGCAAAGCTGTTGCCACTACTCCAGAATCCACTAAAAAGAGGAAGGTTCCTCCGTCTGAGAAATTGATGGGTGACGCAATGAAGGAAGTCACCAAGAAGAAGAAGAAGCTTGCATCTCCACCAAAGAAGGTTAAGCCTTCAAAGGAGAAAACTGTTGAAGGAAAAGCTGTTCCTGATTCCTTTGTCAAGAGAAAAATCCAAGAGCCAAGAATATTGGATTTTCAATACTTTGATAAAAATGGTTTTTCTTTTCAAAACCATTTAAGATTTCATGGTCTGGAGAACTTTCTGTCCTGTTCTCTAGATGTGTATCCAAGGCTGGTGAGAGCCTTCTACTCAACCTTTGTTCTGACAAAGACCGGTTTTGCTGCTGAAGTCAAGAATAAAAAGATGTCAATGACATTTGAGGAGTTTTCCAAAATGACGGGTTTACCATTCAGTGGGTATACAATTGATGGAAGGGCACAAGATGCACCTGAAGACGAAGGCTGGGAAAACTCAATCAACAGGCATGCTGCATTACAGGAGCTTATGATAGAAGGGTTCACTGAGAAAGGAACCATTCAAGCTGGGCAAATGAAGGTTGAGCACAGGCTGCTCATGTATGTGCTAACAAGGATGTTAGTACCTAGAGCTGGAAACCATGCAGTTGTATAGCGGCTGGACATTGTCCTGCTATGGGGGCTGTACAAAGAGCTCCAGATGAGCTGGACATGGATAGTGCTGCTGAACATGATTGAATCAGCCCAAGGAAAGCACATGCTGCCCTATTCCCAACTAGTGATGAGAATTCTGAGGCATTTCAAAGTGTCTCTAGCCGATGAAGAATGTCTCACCACTACTCACACATTTGGTGAAGCTATAATCAACCAAATGCAAATCAGACGCATCAACAATGTGTGGACGAGAACTCCAACTGCTGCTGATCATGCACAACCCAGTGCTGATCAAGATCAGTCTGGTGCTCAAGCATCTGCATCAGCAGAAGGACATTCAGAGATCATGGCAAAACTCATGAAAGTCTTGAAGTGTCAAGCTGATCACAGTGCAAGAGTGGAAACATCCCTTCTCAAGCTTCAAGCTTCCCTGGAATCTGTTCAGAAGGATGTTGCTGCCATTCAGGAGCACTTAGGGCTGAAACTGTCATTTGAAGACATTGCAGATATTGGAAGGCAATCAACTGCAGAACAAAACCAGGACGACGCAGACGGTTCTGACTCTCATGGGGAGAAGACACCTGCTGAGGCTAATACAACGGTCTCTCCTCCTCCTGCTGGTGATAATGAGGATCAGTCCTAGTGCTTGTCTGTTTAGGTTTTAGTTGCTGTTTGTTTTTTTGTGTGTTGCCTTGCTCTCTAAGCTGTTGTTTAATTTCCTCATGTATGTATATCTTTTTGTTATTAATGCCAAAAGGGGGAGATTCATATGTAACTTGAGATTATCTACCATGCATCTGATAAATATGTTATGTTATGATCTGATATGTGTAACATTGTATATGTTCTGATTCATTCACATAACATTGTATATGTTCTGATTCATTCACATTTGCAAGTGTTCTGATACATAATACATATCATCTGTTCTGATCCATATTAGATGCACCCTGTGTATGCGCTGAAAATGTTTTGCATCATACATTCCAAAACTCAGGGGGAGATTTTAACATAATCTCAATATTAACTGTATGTTTGTCATTAAATCAAAAAGGGGGAGATTGTAAGTCATAAGCTTCCCTGATCAAGTTTTTGATTTAAAGTCTCAAACATACAATGCACATGAAAGATTTGCTTTATCTAATGTTTTGAATTAAGAAACATTTCAGGCAAACATGAAGACACCACACACATGGAACAATGGATTGCAACTCAAGGAATCAACCAAAGTTGGAGGATGCACTTGAGGAAGATGCAAATTTGTATAGTGGTATTAGGTGTCTAAGTATCAAGTTGAGTGAACAAATCATCAAGGTTTCACACTTAAGTAATTGCCAATGAACTTTTACCATTCATTTAAGTTTTATCAAACTCAACTCTAAAACAATCGATTATACAATCGATTGGAGGACAAATCAATCGAATGGCACGTAAACTGTTAAAAAAAACTGAGGTCTGTAACAGGCTCAGTCAATTGTCAACTCGATTGCACAATCGATTGACAAGTCGATTGATGCTGCATTTCAAGTTACAGAAAGAACTCAATTTTTGCCAATTCGATTGATCACTCGATTGTCCACTCGATTGGCAACTTGATTGTTTGAAGTGTCTGAATCACTTTGATCACGACACTGGATTGACAAATCGATTGATGCTAATTCTCAAGTTACAGAGAGCATTCAATTTTGGATAATGTGATTGCTCAGTCGATTGAAAGGAATCATAGCATCATATCTGAATCACCTTGATCACGACAATCGATTGACCAATCGATTGATGATATTTTTCAAGAAACAGTGAGCACCCAGGTTTTGGCCAAATCGATTGCTCACTCGATTAAAAGAACATCATAGCATCAGGTCTGATACAGATATTGAATAAATCGATTGTTCAATCGAATGCATCCTATATATGTCAAGTTTCCAAAAACCCAGAACATACGAAACTCGATGCATCAATTGACTAGACCTTTTACATAGTCGATTGGGCAATCGATTGTCCTGGTGTTTTGTTTGAATATATATAAGGTGTTTCAAATCATTTTACACATAACTCTTGCACAAAAACTTTTCATATTTTTTCAGAATCTCTTGCTCTCTATCTTTGCATATCTCTGAAAAAACACTTTGAAAGAAAAGTTTGTTAACACACAAAATATTCAATGGCAAATTAATTCTTTGTGTAATGCTAGAGTGATTGAACACAATTCTTGATACTTCTCTTTTTTTTTTCTTGTTAAAGACAATTCTTGTATTTGAAGCTGTAACAAATCCAGTTTAGAAACTGATGGCTATCCTTGTTGGTGTGGTATCATCAAGAGGAAGTCTACTTTGATTTTGTGTAAGTTTGGGGATAAACTACAATGATCAAAGGGCGTCAAGATAGGAGTGAAGGGAGTTAGATTGATAGGTCTTGTTGAAGACTGGAAAATTTGTAAATGTACTTGAATTCATTCTATAGTAAAAAGGCTGGAATCATGTTGTGATTTCGGGACTGGATGTAGGTCATTGGATCAACGGCTGAACCAGGATAAATCTTGGTGCAATCTTTCTTATCTCTTTTCTTTAATTTTTCCAGTATTATATACCTGCTTATTCTTGTATGCTCCTTGTCATAATTGTATGTGTCTTTTAATTTCCGCTGTGTATGAGTTGTATGAACATTGCATGATTAATTTGGGAATTATGTCAAACTAGTTGGATTTGAGCTTAATTCTCTCTTTGTTTATCAAAAGAAGTCATAATTTTCCAACATGAAGCACATTTCATCAGTTGGTTCACTCAATCGATTTACCAAGTCGATTGATACCAAACTTATTTCAAAAGAAGTATATAAGTAGATTGTGTTAATCGACTGTGTATGTTCCAGACCAAGGTTATTTTGAAACTTATTTTACGAAATCGATTTGCCTAATCGATTTATTAAACATTGGTTTGGCTCTGGGACATTTACATTCGATTGAGTCAATCGATGTAGACAAACAAAAATAAAGATGTGATTGGATTAATCGATTTGCCAAATCGATTAGCTTGCAAGACATGCCACTGACTTGCATATTTTAATTTCAGTAAGTGTACCAATCGATTTGTCTAATCAATGTAAACAATCAGTTCAGTCTTGGTGATTTAAACAATCGATTTGCCTAATCGATTTGTGGCAAACTGGCTCTCTGACTTGCACAATTTATTTTCTAATAAATGTACCAATCGATTTGTCTGATCGATTGATAGCCTGTTTGATTTTTCAGAAGATGTGCAAATCGATTTTGCCAATCGATTGGTAAATCCCAGACTGCATAATATCATTCAACCCTGTTACAGAATCGATTTTACTAATCGATTTGCTTATGGATCTTCAAGCTTTTGTTGATTTCTTGAGTTCCAAACAATTGTCTCAAGTTTGTAGGATTGATTTGTTGTTCCTGAAATTTTTCTCAGTTGACAATGTTAGATTTATTTCAAGCTGTATGTTTGTCAATAATATCAAAAACGAACATATGTCTAACAATCTCCCCCTTTTTCATTTAAGTGACAAACATGCAATTTTAACTTGAGAAACATTTCAAAGGAAAAACATTGTAATAATAACAGTCTAGTGAAGCTCCCCCTAAATACGTGTATCATTCTTTTCATAAAGTGAAATAAGGGTTAGAGCTAAATCAGACAATAGCAGAACGTATCAGAGTAATGTGCAGAAATACTACCGGTATCTGAGCTTACTACTGGTATCAGAACTGTTAGAAATCAAAGAAAAAAACTTTCATAGCATAAAGTTAGTACAAGTTATAAATTTCTCTCCCCCTTTGGCAATTAAGTCAAAAAGAGGTGAATGAGAGAAGTTTGCTCCCCCTGAGTTGGTAGCAAACCTGAATTCTGCTATACAATGAAACTTGAACAGATTAGTAACAAGAGCAGTAAATTCAGTATAATCAGAGCAATAAACTTAGTAAAAAACAGCTTGTATCAGATCAATAAACAGAAACAGGTTATGGCGCGCACTAGAAATCATCAAAATGAAATGCAGCAGTCAATATGATCAATATGCTCAAATATGATATTCATTAATCAATAAGCAAGTACATCCAACTAAATCATTACACAGAAAAGAGCAAAACAAAACACAAAACAACTAAGAAAACTAAAGTCCTAAACATCTAGAGTCTGCTGGTCCTCATTATTATATGGGGATGAGGTTGAGACCGTTGTATTAACCTTAGCAGGTGTCTCCTCATCATGAGTTGCAGCGACATCTAAGTGTGTCGGAGTTGTTCCTGAATTGCTGCCACATCTTGTGCAATCTGGTTCTGATCGGATTGAATTTTCTGGATCGCAGCCTCCATTCTCACATTCGACGCCTCCATTTTCTCAATCGACGCCTCTATCTTGGCGTTGTGAGCCACTTGAGCTGCCATGAATTCAAGCATTTTGGTAAGCACTTCAGACACTGCTATCACTAACTCAGCAGCTGGTGGTTCGGCACTTTGCTGGGTTTGTTCAGCGCTGGCTTGAGGTCGCCTCCAAATGCCATTCACTCTGTGCAGCTGCATTTGGTTCACGATGGATTCACCAAATGTCAGAATGGTCTTGGACATTTCTTCACCCTTGAGAGATACCTTGAAGTGAGTGAGAATTTTTGTGATCAACTGTGGATACGGAAGCACCAACTTGCCTTGCACTGCTTCCTGCATGTGTCGAAGAACGTTCCATGCCCAGCTCATCTTGAGCTTCTTGCACAGACCCCACAGTAACACAATGTCCAGCCGTTGGACAACTGAGTGATTACCAGAACGCGGGACAAGCATCCGAGTGAGCGCGTACATCAGCATACGTTGTTGAACCTTCATCTGGCCGATTAGAAGTGAGACAGATTCCACAAACCCTTTGACCATTAGGTCCTGCACAGCTGTTTGCCTCTCCAGAGACTCTTCCCATCCTTCGTCAGCAGCGTCGGCTTCGGTGCTGCCATCAACCGAGTTTCCAAAGTAAGGAAGTCCCGACAAGTTCGAGAACTCCTCATAAGACATGGAGATTTTCTTGCCTTTCACCGTTGCTTTGAAGCCTGTATCCGTCATTTTGAACGTAGCGTAGAATGCGTGAATCAGGTTCGGATAAGCGTCAAGTGAGCAGGACAGGAAATCTTCCAATCCATGAAATCTGAGATGATTTTGAAACGTAAAACCATCGCTGTCGAAGTAGTTGAAATCCAGAACACGTGCTTCATGAATTTTTCGTTTGACGAATGTCGGTGGAAGCTTGAATTCCTCAGCTTGCTTGTTTTGAGGAGCAGTAGTCTTTTGTTGTGGTGTCGATTTATTTTGGGGTGTTGTCTTCTTATGTGGCGTAGAAGAAGCATCCTTTTTCTTCTTCTTCTTATACGATATCTCCTTCATTGCATCAGACAACAACTTCTCAGCTGGAGGGTCTTTCCTTTTCTTAGTTTTTCCTTGATCCATTGCAACACTTTTGCCCTTATCTTGTGCTGAAATTTTGAGTGTAGGAATAGGAACCCTTTTGGAAAGAGTGGGTGGTGGAGATGGAGTTCTTCCACTTGAAGAAGAAGAAGGAGAAAGTGAAGGAGTTCTAGGTTGAGTTTGTTTCACACGAGCCATTTTGGAATGTGTGATCTTGAAGAACAAAGATGAAACAGAGAAGGATTGTTTATGTGGATTGAAAGCAGAGAAACAGTAGAGTTTTGAGTGAGTTTGCAGAGAGTTTGAGTGTGAAATCGATTTTAGCAAGTGGTAGGAATCGATTGTCACTGTTCCTTTTATAGAACCAGGTGCGTAAATCGATTGGTCCAATCAATTTAGTTACCGTTGCTGGGGAAGATGAAAAGACAGGTGTGTAACGGCTAGTAAAAAACGTAACTGTAACAATGTCAATCGATTACCCAAATCGATTCCCTTAGTTACTCAATTGATTTCCCTAATCGATTTCGTATGAACTTAGCAGCTTTCATGCCAGTTCAGAACTAAATCCATCTCAGAATCGATTTCCCACATCGATTCTTTAAATGAAAAACTCAAATCAATTCTAACAATCAATTTCCCAAATCGATTTCGAGCTTGTTCAGAAATCTTTCATATCAGTCCAGAAGCTACCTTGTCTCAGCATCAATTATCCAAATCGATTCTTTAAATGAAAATTTCAACTTATTTAAGACAATCGATTTTCCAAATCGATTTAACTGGGAGAGTAAGAACATCTGAAGCTTCCTGGGGATGGCCAATCGACTTTCCAAATCGATTTCGAGTGCAAATCTTGGGAAAATAGACATATTATGGGGCATGTCGACTAGGGCAATCGATTTTATAAAGACATTTTCTTGTGTATCCATAGGATAATCAATTTACCCAGTCGATTAGACACATAATTCATATCTGACTAGGATCTATTATGCCCAATTTCATCCTGAAGTGATGGAAGTTATCCTTTGGCAATGCTTTGGTGAAGATGTCTGCTAACTGTTTAGTTGTGTTGACGTACTCTAACTTGATGTTTCCACACTGAAACTGATCTCGAATGAAGTGATGCCGAATCTCGATATGTTTGGTCTGGGAATGCATAACTGGGTTCTTAGTGATACTGATCGCACTTGTGTTGTCACACAAGATGGGAACAGTTCCTAAGTCCACACCAAAATCTAACAGATGCTGTTTCATCCACATGATCTGAGCACAACATCTTCCAGCTGCAATGTACTCAGCTTCAGCTGTTGACAAAGCAATACTGGTTTACTTCTTGCTGAACCAAGATACAAGTGAATTACCTAGCAAATGACAAGTACCAGAGGTACTTTTCCGATCCAGTTTGCATCCTGCAAAGTCTGAATCCAAATAACCAACCAAAGAACAAGTTGATCCCTTAGGATACCATAATCCAAGGCTCCTAGTCCCAACTAAATACCTGAAAATCCTCTTAACTGCACTAAGGTGAGACTCTTTAGGATTGGATTGATATCTCGCACACATGCAAACACTGAACATAATGTCAGGCCTGCTTGTTGTGAGATAGAGCAATGATCCTATCATGCCTCTATACCTTGTAACATCCACTGGTTTTCCTATTTCATCTCTATCTAGAAGGTTTCCTTGGCTCATTGGAGTATCAATGGGCTTGAAGCTATCAAAGGAGAATTTCTTTATCAAATCATTACAATATTTTGTTTGACTAATGAAGATACCTTGCTTGTTTTGGTTAATTTGAAATCCCAAAAAGTATGATAGTTCACCCATCATTGACATTTCAAATTGACCTTTCATCAAATTTTCAAAATTTTTGCACAACTTATCATTTGTAGATCCAAAGATTATGTCATCAACATAAACTTGAACCAGCAAGATATCTTTATCATTAGTTTGTATGAAAAGTGTCTTGTCCACATTTCCTCTCAAAAAGTTTTGTGAAATGAGGAAATTGCTAAGTTTCTCATACCAAGCTCTAGGAGCTTGTTTCAATCCATATAGGGCTTTTGTTAGCTTGTACACATGATTAGGAAATTCTGGATTTTCAAAGCCTGGTGTTTGGCTAACAAAAACTTCCTCTTGGATCTCACCATTGAGAAAGGCACTTTTCACATCCATTTGATAAAGCTTAAAGTCCATTATACATGCATAAGCAAGGAGTATTCTAATGGCTTCTAGTCTTGCTACAGGGGAATAGGTTTCATCAAAATCTATTCCCTCCTCTTGGTTGTAACCCTTGGCCACTAACCTAGCTTTGTTTCTAGTTATGACACCATTCTCATCTAAACACCCATCTAGTTCCTATGATGTGCTGGTTTTCTGGTTTAGGTACTAGCTGCCACACTTTGTTCCTCTCAAATTGGTTTAACTCCTCTTGCATAGCAAGTATCCACTCACTATCTAGTAAGGCTTCCTTAATGTTCTTAGGCTCAATCTAAGATACAAATGCTGTAAGGTTACAAAAGTGACTAAGGTTCCTTCTAGTTGCCACTCCCTTAGAGATGTCTCCTATGATGTTATCTATGGGATGGTTTCTATTGAACTTCCACTCCTTAGGTAACTCATCTATTCTAATAGGTTCAACACAATCACTGTTTGTTGGAGGTGCAGGTTCCTTGGGTTCTAAAGGTTCAGATTCTATAACTTCTTCTAAAGAAGCATCAACAATAGAAGGAGAGTTGTTCAAGTTTTCTTTAAAAAGTTCATCAAATTTCACATGAACTGACTCTTCTATTGTTTTTGTTCTCTTGTTATAGATTCTATAGACTTTGCTAGTTTGGGAATAACCTATAAAGATACCCTCATCGGCCTTGGGATCAAACTTGCCTAGGTGTTCTTTGCCATTGTTCAAAACAAAGCACTTGCAACCAAACACTCTAAAGTAGGAAATATTAGGCTTTCTGCCCTTGTACAACTCATAAGGAGTTTTCTTAAGTATTGGCCTAATCAAAACCCTGTTGACAACATGAGTGGCAGTGTTAATTGCATCAGCCCAGAAATACTTAGGAATGTTTGAGTCTTTGAGCATAGTCCTAGCTAGCTCCTCTAAAGACCTGTTTTCCCTCTCTACTACACCATTTTGCTGTGGTGTCCTAGGGGCTGAAAACATGTGATGAATGCCATTCTCTTCACAGTAATTATCAAAAGCATCATTTTGGAATTCACCTCCATGATCACTTTTGATTGACGTTATTTTCTAACTAGTTTCGTTTTGAACCAAGTTTGCAAACTTTTTAAAAACAGAAAACGCGTCACTTTTATGCGTCAGAAAGAACGTCCATGTGAATCTAGAATAGTCATCAATTAACACAAATCCATACATATTGCCACCAAAACTTCTAACCTGAGATGGTCCAAACAAATCCATGTGGATAAGTTGCAAAACCCTATTGGTTTTGACCATATCTATTGGGGGAAAAGTAGACTTGACAAGCTTACTTTTCACACAAGAATCACACAGCCTATCCTTAGAAAACTTTCTATTGGGAAGACCTATGACTAACTACTTGCTAACAAGTCTATTCAAATGATCAATATGAATGTGTGCAATGCGTTTATGCCATAACCATGTTTCATCAGCATTTGATAATAAGCAACACACAGAATTAGCAGGCATAGCAGTCAAATCCAGCATATAAATGTTATTAACTCTATCACCTACTAATTTCATACTTTTATCATGCTTGTTTTCAATTATGCAAGAAAGTGGTGAAAAGCTTACTTGAAAGCCATTGTCACACAGCTGACTTATACTTAGAAGGTTATGTTTCAGCCCTTCCACATATAAGACATTTTTAATTATAACAGTTGATTCGCTGCCAATGTTACCTTCACCGCATATCTTGCCCTTGTTATTATCACCGTACTTTACAAATCCACCTTCTTTCAGATTTAGGGACAGAAACATTGACTTGTCCCCTGTCATATGCTTTGAGCATCCACTATCAAGATACCATGGTGTTTAGTGGATCTCAAGCATACCTGCAATCAAATCAGAAGTTCAATTTAGGTCCCCAATGCAAATTGGGTCCTGGGGGGTCAGTTTTAGCATCTTGTGTCTTAATCTTCCAAATCTGTTTACATCCTCTGTTAGCAAGTCTTTTAAATTTGCAATTGTAAACATAGTGTCCTTTTCTACAACAAAAATGACAAGTGACAGCAGAGGATGTATACTGTTTTGGTTTGACAAAGACAGTATGCATGTGACTAGACTTAACAGATTTCTGGTTATGCTTAACATTACCATATCATATGCCATGTTTAGTCCTATTCTGATTAGCATGCATATTCCGGTTAAAACCAAATCCAGATTTTATATTGACATTTCTCTGGTTGCTAAGAATATCATTCAGTTTATCCTTGCTACTAGAGAATTTCAATAAATCAGACTTCAATAATGCAACAGAATTCTCAAGTTCAATGCATTTGGCAGATTTATCATGAGAGTCCTTTTTCAATTGTTCACATAAGTCCTCAATCTTCCTATAATCAGTTTTCATTTGATCATGCAACATGCATTGTTGTTCAAGCATTTTCTTAGTGCTAACTAACTGCTTAACAGATTTAACATATTCAGCATGCAGTTCATTAAATGCATCTTGCAGTTCATCAAAAGAAGGATTATATTGAGAACTTACCTCACTTTCTGATTCAGAATCAGTGTTAGCCATGAGGCATAGATTTGCTTCTTCAGTTTCAGAAGATGTGGAGGATTCTTCATTGTCATTCCATGCAACATATGCTTTTCTGTTTTTCTGAGCTGGTTCCTTGCCTTTAGTTTTGGAATTTATGTTTTTGTTCTGCAGCTTGTAACAATCAGCCTTTATATGACCAGTTTTTCCAAACTCATAGCATGTGATTGTCTTATTGTCATTGTTCTTTGAACTGGATTGTTTTCTGAATTTATTGTCTTTCTTTTTCAGAAATTTCTTAAACTTCTTGACAAGTAATCCAAGCTCCTCATCATCCTCACTGCTTGATTCATCTGAGCTGCTTTCTTGTTCAACCTTTGATTGTTGAGCTTGAACTTTCAGAGACAATCCTTTCCTTTTCCTGTCAATTTGCTCAGATTCATTGAGTCTTTGCAATTCCATCTCACGCTCCCTCAATTTTCCAAACAGTGTAGCTATAGCCATGCTTCCATGATCTTTAGATTCTGCGATGGCAGTAATTTTTGGCTGCCATTCTCTAGTAAGACATGGCATGACTTTACTGATTTGTTGATCATTGTCTATTTCCTTTCCTAATGCATTCAGGTTGTTGACAATGTGCGTGAATCTGGTTTGCATGTCGTTAATGGATTCCTCTTTCTTCATACTGAACAGCTCATATTCATGCATCAAGGTGTTTACACGAGCTCTCTTCACATCCGTGGTTCCTTCATGTGTCTATTGAAGGGTGTCCCACATCTCTTTTGTTGTTTTACAATTAGACACTCTAAAAAATTCGTCAGCAGATAATGCAGAAGTAATAATATTTTTCTCCTTGGCATTATACCCTACTTTCTTCTTGTCATCATCAGACCAGTCCGATCTGGGTTTCAAGATAGCATTTCCACCAGTGCCAGCAATAGTTGGCACAAATGGTCCCTCTAAAACAGCATCTAAGATATCCATGCTAGCAGCCTCTAGGAAAATCAACATACGATGTTTCCAGTACATGTATGCGGCCCCGTTAAAGGCAGGAGGCCTAGCTAATGAAGCACCCTCTCCTAGGAATTCAGAGGTCATGATTTTTGATGAGAGTTACTCTAACAAAAACAGGCTCTTGATGCCACTTGATAGCGGATATGACCTCTGTTTGATATAAAAAATATGCGGAAAGATTCCTATTCTAACAATATGCGCAACAGTTTAATAAATTCGAAATTTACTAATCAAGAAATTAAACAAGGTCCCTAATGAACAATTCTAATGAATGTCAAACTGTATGGATCATGGTATATATGGAGAGATGCATCAGAAACATTTGTTATTCAAGATGTTGATTTTCATGCAATCATGTTAAGACAATCAATCATGCAAATTCACTTAATATAGAATCTTGATCATGCATTCAATCAATATCAAAAACGTAATAATTGCAGAAATTTAAACGAGATAAGGGAAAGAAATGTGTACGCTGATTTTTCTACTGGTTCAGCCGTCTTGTGACGACTTACATCCAGTCCTAAGATCCAACTGGATCTTAGCCTTTCCTATAAAACTTCTTAGAATCAGTGTACAGATTATACACAGCGCCTCGCACCAATCTTAAACTATTCTACCTGTTCTATCTTTCCCTCCCTGAATTCCCAAGTTTAAGTCCCATAAACTTGACCAAGAATTCAGTCAAGCGTCTTCTTGTTGAAGGCTCTCAACCTCGAAGAACACCACCAGTAACAACTGGATTTTCTCAAAGAAATCTGGTTACAGAAAATGATTTACAGAAATTGAAACAGATCAATTTTACAAAATTCTTGATCTTCCTTCTTCTCAAAGCAATCTTTCTCAATTCAGTCTTTTTCAACCCTTATTGATCACAACTGTAGATTGTTGATGGCTGAAAAAGATGTTCAAAGTAATATCAGTTGAGAAAGATTTAGTGGTATATGATTGTTATCAAAAGTTATGAAGTTGTGAAAAGTTGTATCAAAGTTATGAGAAGAGTTATCAGAAGAAGAGAATGAAAAGCAGTTTATATACTTTCAGGAAAAACAACATATGAATCGATTTGGCCAATCAATTCATTAAAGTTATAAAGCACATTAATTGATTTATCCAATCGATTTCGCGAATCTTGTTTTTCTTGAATCTTGAAACTGCATAAACTAATCGATTTAACTAATCGATTATTTTGTTGATTTCTTGAGTTCCAAGCAATTGTCTCAAGTTTGTAGGATTGATTTGTTGTTCCTGAAATTTTTCTCAGTTGACAATGTTAGATTTATTTCAAGCTGTATGTTTGTCAATAATATCAAAAACGAACATATGTCTAACAATTAACTCTCCTACTCCGAATTCACCTGTCCAACCATCTCCTCAAGTTTCACCAATCCATAATCTCACTCCTCCTCATGAAGTCGATCCACTCCTTAAGGATACCTTTACACCAACCCCTCGTCACAATATGGAAGATGGTGAGGAGCTCTATTATGATCTTAATCTGTCTTATCCTCCCTCTCCTATGGATATGCCTATGGCTTCTCCTCCAACTATGCAAATGGAAGAGAATGTGATCCTGTAACCAGATCTTTCGCAACAACTTCACAGGTCGGTTCAGTTCCCTTGAATCCTTTTTCACTGCCATAACTCATAACCATTCAAAGGACAAGGCTGGGAGCTCTCAGAATAAGAGTTCCAGTGTAAATGATAAGCCTAAAGATTCAGTTCCTAGCACAAGGATTGAGGACAACAAGGAACAGAAGCAAATGAAACTGCTCAAATTGATTAGGAAGGATCAGAAGAAAATCCTTCACAGCTTCACTCACTTTCAAAACTCATTGGTTCAGTTTGGTCTCATTCTTGAATGGGTTACCAAACACTTGGCTCCCACTATTGCTCTTGGAGATCATCCTCCTGAGCTACCTGCCCATCCTTCCTCTGTTGTTCCATCTCCTTCATCCTCATCAGCCGAGCCTTCCCTATCTGATTAACCATGTGGTTATTTCTTTTTGCTGCTGCCAAATTTAGGGGGAGAATGATTATGCTTTTTGATTATCGAGTTATTTTGTGTTTGGTGTTAAACTGTTGAATTATTGTACTTGTTAAGTTGAAGTGTTATGTTGCCTATGAACCCATGTTTATGCTGTGTTGAACAAATCTTTAAATTATTATCTTATTATCATGATGTTTTATGTATGATTAAAATCATGTTATCTCAACACTTTGGCATACATTTAGGGGGAGTAGTGATTTTTAGTTTAAAAATTATTACACATATGATTGAGGGGGAGCATAAACATTTTATCTTTGTCTTATTTAAAATCATAATCTAAAGAATTTTGTCATCATAAAAAACGGGGAGATTGTTGAGACAAAATCTCTCAAATGATTTTAATGATAACAAAATTGCTTAAAGATTATGATTGTGATTAATGACTAACATGTGTTCTTGAGTGGATTCATACAAGAAGATAGGTTGTTAATCATTAAAGCAAAAGGAAGTAAAATATGTTTGAAATCTGAGGATGGAAATTGCTACAAACGCGAGGATGGGACTTGCTGCAAATGTGAGGATGAAAATTGCTAACCGTGAGGATGGCCTGCAATTTGAAAAAAACTCCAGATCTGGACAATTTGATCCCTCACCAATACAAATGTGTTTATTCAAATGCATATCAATGTCAAACATGAATAAACAAAGCATTTAAAATCAAGAGTCAAAAGGTCAAAGGAAAAAGATGAATATAGCTAGATCTAGAAAGCTGAGGATGGCAGAATAGGCCGAGGATAGGCCAGAAAAGGTGAAAGCAACTCTTCAAGCATGTTCAAAGGCTAAAATCAGATTATTAAATGTGTTTGCATGAATATATACATGAAGAAGTCAAGTTGAGGAAAGGCAACTTGAAACAAGCCAAAAATGGAAGATCACATGTGAAGGCTAAGCTTTCTCTCTCTTGTCAACATCACCTCAAAAGGTGAAACCAACCAAGACCTTAAAGTCTTCGAAAAATACAGCTCACATGATCAAATAACAGTTGTGCATTGCTGGAAAAAGAGAATTGACAAGGACTTGTCAAGATCAAGTTACAAGAAAGGTGAGGATGGCTATAATGGCAATTCCATAAATATGATGAAAGACTTGGATTGTTTGAAATAAGCTACAACGGTCATCAAGGGCTTGGATCTCTATAAAATGCAAACAAGCTCTCCATTAGAAAACACACAACACACTTGCATAAAAAGATCAAGCATCTTAAAGCTATCAAGAGCTAAACACCCTCACTTCTTACTTTATTTGATCCTACACTATATCTTTGTAAATCTTTTGAGAAAGTATTAAGTATCAATCACTCTCATATCACTTTGTAATTTCCTAGTGAGTTACACTTAGAAATATTCGGAAATTGATTGTAAGCTTGGTGAAGCTAAAGAATACACGGTTTGTAATCATCATCGGGTTGAGGATTGATCTGTTTGAAAGTTAGTGAAATCTCACAAGGGTGTGAGGACTGGACGTAGCCATCTTTGGGTGAACCAGTATAAAATTGTGTGTGTGTCCCTCATATTCTACTCCTACTCTTTTGCTCAACTTAAATCTAATGATTTGAAAAATCCCATCTTTGAGCTAGCCATCATCAGCGAGAGGATAGTTTTTAAAACACTTGAAATTATTTTTAAACAGCAAAATCCTTATTCAACCCCCCCTTCTAGTGATATTTAGCTACATCAGGTCGCATCCTAGAGATGCGACTATGTATTAGGCTTACAAATTTTTTTTCTTCTTATTTTTTATAATTATAAAATTGTTTATTTAATAAAATAAAAATAATTATAATATTTTAAAAAACAAAATATTATTAATAAATTAAATAATAAAATAAAATTATATAAATAATAATAATAAAGTAAAGTAAATCATATTAATAAAATAAATTAAATTAAATTGAACAGACAAAATACATTCAATTAAAATTTTATATATTTTTAAATATTTTTATAATTATTTTTTAATTACATTAATAAAAAAAAATTTGTTTATTTGATCATAAAAAAAATAGGAGGGAGTTGTTAAGAAAATAAGTTGTTATTTTATCAAAAAATATTAAGAATAAAGATAGGAGGAAGTTGTTAAGAAAATTATTATTTTATCGACAAAATATTAAGGACACATTATTTATTTTGCTAT
>JBBPBR010000003.1:28789955-28811972 GCA_037974775.1 Cicer pinnatifidum | reverse complement strand
CAAAATTTTTAAATTATTTTGAAAAATTGAATTTCAAAATTTCTGCATTCATCCAAAGTTTCAAAAAAAATTAAAGTTTAAAAAAATATATTTCGTAAATTTCATATTTATCTAAATTTTTGAATTTTTTTAAAATTATTTAAAAAAGTAGAGAATAAAAAAAAGGTAAAATTGTATTTTCATATATTTAAGGGGTGAAAATTAAAATGGAGAGAGTGATAATAAATTTCTCATAACTATATATTTGGTTCTACATTTGGGGCAATTATAATTGATTTTTGGGGTGTAAAACTGATTTTGACATATTTAATTGTTTTCAATTAGAATTGATTTGGTTTTCAAAAGCTTTAGTATTTCTAGTAATTGTTAGAATTAACTAAGCATAAGTTTTAAATTATATTTAAACATACACGAAAAGCCCATAAAAAAACAAGCCCAAAATTGACTTTACCTTTTGAGCAAACCCTAAACAGCACTCTGCCCATTTATAAATATCACCTCAGTCCCAAATCTCAGACGACTATATACTTCTTCCTTCTTTTTATTTTTAATTTCGAATCCAGTTCTGTAGTTTGTTTAATTAATGTTTCTCTATTATTCTAATTAGGATGATTTATTTTGATGTTTATATTATTTAGAAATGTGAATGAATCCGTACACAATAAGCCGATGGCCTGGATGAAATAATGAAGGAATCATGGTTGTGTGTACGGAAATTAATCTCTTTAGGTTCGCATGTCTGTTCTCTCTGATCTTTGATTTGATTTGAGGACCTGGTTAACACCTACATCTTTTTCCTTTTCGAATTCATTTCTTAGTTGTTATATCTTCACGTTTTGACGAATGGGTTTGAAAAAAATAGATATTACAGTTTTAGTTTTATAATTTAAAATACCAACCTTAAATTTGATATGTCTGTTCGAGATTGAAGAACTATGTCTCAAATGCATTATTTCGACAATTAATTATGATTGTGGAATTTTGCTTCTTATGCGTTGGTAGGTGGGGGTTTGGGTTCTCTGCCGTTAAAGGAATTCAACAATCATGCAGTCGAATATTGGAGACTGACTGATCTTGATTAAAGGTTAATATTTTAAATTATAAACTAAAATTTGTATTATTTTGGATTCTTGATCTTGAATGATCTCTTGTGTTTGACTGCATGATGGTGTGATTGTCTTTTAACATACTTGAATCCAATTTTTTGACTTTTTTCTTATTCTGATTTGTTTACATTTAATAAAAAAAAATTGTATACGGTTATTAGGGTGTGAATATAGCCCGTTATGAAAATTAAGAAAATTTAAGGATTATGGCCTATGATAAATTATTTTTAGGCATAAACTCACTTTTTATAAAAGTATAATATGATTTATTAGTTTATTTATAAGTTTACTTTATATTAATATTTTAAATAAATATTCTGACACATTTTTAATAGATTAATAATTTAATATATTAATGAAAGTATTTTTTTTATGTTTAATATGACCTTTTAAAAAATTAATTTTAAAAAGTTAATTTTATTATTAGAGTGAAAATAAGACGCGTTGAATTCAACTTTACTTAAATAGAACAAGTCCACTTAACTCGTATAAAAGTAACACACATTGTTTCATATTTGACCTGATTTAATCCTGAACAACAATTTATGGAGTCAAAGCAAAAAATTAGTGTCAAAACTTTAATAAAAAGTTTTTTATTGTAAAAATATTAATAGTCTCCTATAAAAGAGAAAATAAAAGTCTTTAATACATAAATATGACAAATACGATGAACATTTTATTTTATTATTACTATGTAATATATATATATATATATATTATATTTTAATTACATATACATAATTTTTCAAAACTAAAATTGTATTTGTTGTTAAATTTTTCTCAATTAAGATCAAAGCAAACCAAAATTAGATTGATCAGTCACTTTCACTCTCCCAAGAAAGTTCTTTATTTTAGTAAAATCATAAATGATTTGTTTTCAACTAGGATCGTTTTGGATTTCAGCAATTAAAATAGAAACATAATTAAGACTTGCAGAGCTTAAAAGAACACATGTTCAACAATTAAAATAGAAACATAATTAAGACTTACATAGCTTTAAATGAACACATGTAATTATTAACTCAGTTTAGAGATGAACACCTATGTCTGGGGGATTGGATCCGACTTTGAACTATCATTTATAATGAATCAAAAAGATTACGATATTAATTTGCACTTTGCAGTTTTATGCACTATGCAAAATTGTAGATTTTTCTTTCTCTACTTTTTAATCAATATTGCTCGTTTTGACTTATATACAAGTTGTTTACAATTTAGGAGTAACAAACAAAAGTAGTTACAACTAACTACCCAAAACTAATTCTATCTCCAAAGTCTTCTAATTGAGTACCACATATTAACATATCTCCACCTTGATGCCAAATGAGAAGCTTCAGTCTATGATTCTTCAAGTCAGATCCTCTTAGTCCTCTGTCTTAGTTATCTTAAGCAAATTCAATTATGTGATAGGTTTTATGTGTGATAGGTTTTAGTAAACATGTGAGTTGGATTGTCATTTATGTGCACCTTGCCATTTTTATCTCACCCATTTCAATTACATCCCTGATGAAATAAAGTTTGCTGTCTATATGCTTGATACTTTCATGATACATTTGATTTTTACTCAAATGAACGACATTTTGGATGTCACAACTTATGCAAACAAATTCTTGTTTAACACCAAGTTCAGTCATCAATCCTTTCATCCATATTCCTCCTTTCACAACTTCAACAAGAGCAACATATTATGCTTTTGTTGTTGATAATGCCACTATGTATTGAAGATTAACTTTCAAATTGACTGTGTTGTTGAACACTGTGAACACATATCTTGTAAGAGACTTTTTCTATCTAAATCTCTCAGCAAAATTAGAGTCTACAAATTTTAGGACTGGTTTTGATGGTTTTGAACTTTTGTTGTATTCCAAACACATGCTTTGAGTTCCTTTTAGGTACCTTAGAATCCATTTGACAACTTGCCAATGGCTCATCCCTGAATTTCCCATAAATCTGCTTGTGACACTTACAACATAACAAATGTTTGGCCTTGAGTAGACCATAGCATACATGATGCTCCCTATAGCACTTGCATATGGTATTGTCTTCATGTTTTTTGTTTCCTAGTTTGTGTGTCGTGACATGGCTGAAGAAAGTTTGAAGTGAGTTGCAAGTGGAGACGTGACAACCTTTAATTCACTCATATTCAATCTATTTAGGATTTTTTCAATGTAGTTGTGTTGGGAAATTATTAGTTTTCTTTACTCTCTGATTTTGATGATTTCCATTTCCTAGAATTCTCTTGGTTGGCCCCAAGTCCTTCATCTTGAATTCTTTCTTCAACTGGTTTTTCAACTTTTCTATTTCTTTCATACTTTTAGATGATATTAGTATGTTATCCAAATATAGCAAGAAGTAAGTGTATATTGCTGAGGATACTTGTTTGTAATACACATAACTATCAAAATTATTTATAGCATAACTTTGACTAAGCATGAATGAATCAAACCTCAAATATCATTATCTTGGTGATTGCTTTAGCTCATATAGTGATATCTTTAGAGGGCAAGCCCAATCCTCTTTTCCTTGAGTTCTAAAGTTATTTGGTTGTTGCATTAAGATTGTTTCATTTAGATCACCATGAAGAAAGGTTGTTTTGACATCCATATGTTCTAACTCCATGTCAAAGTGTGCTACCATGGCTAGAATTATCCTTATAGAAGCATGTTCGACTACAGGAGAAAAGATCTCATTCTAGTCCACCCTTTCCTTTTGAGTGAATTCCTTTGCTACTAGCCTTGCTTTGAACCAGAGTGGTTCGACTCCTGGAATTCCTTCCTTCCTCTTGAAGATCCACTTATTGCCTATGATTATGTAGTTGGCAGGCTTAGGTGTGAGTTCACAAGTGTTGTTCTTCTCTAGTGATTTCAGCTCCTCAGTCATTGCTAACAACCATTTTTCTTTGTCTTGAGACCTGACAGCTTCATTGTAATTCTTGGGATCGTTATATATGATTTCTTCAGCAGCATGTATTGCATAACCATATCTTTGAGGGGGTTTTGATATCCTTCTTTCTATGTCACTCATGAGATTGTAGTCATCTAATTTTCGTTCTTCAGGATTATCATGGTCTGGAAATATAGCACGTTCAGCTGTATCAATCTTATCTTGTTAATATTGTCGTTGATCTGAAACCAAGAACATTCTTGGTTTATGTTGATCTTTCTCCTTTTCTGTAGCTTGCTCTACCACAACATCAAACCTCTCAATTTTAGTTTGATGTGACCTTTCATTTGCAGCCTTGGTTAAGGATTTATGTAGATCAACCTCATGAAACTTAACATCCCTATTGATGATACACTTCCTACTTTCAGGACACCCAATTGTTAACCTAGTTCATAGATGAACTCCTACGTCTGGGAGAATGGATCAGACTTCAAATTATCACATATAATGAATCAAAATGATTACAATGTTTGCACTTTGTTTCCAGTTTTATGCACTATGCAAAGCTATAGATTTTTCTTTCTCTACTTTCTAATTAACATTTCTTTTTTTGGCTTATATACAAGTTGTTTACAATTTAGGAACAACAAACAAAAGTAGTTACAACTAACTAATTGAAAACTAATTACCCAAAACTAACTCTATCTCCAAAGTCTTCTATTTGGTAAATATAAATGGTTAAAATAAGTAACGTATAAAAAATAATGCAATGCTTACAATTTTGCAATAAATAAGTGTTCATATGAAATTTAACACTCAAATTAATACATAATGAATGTGACTATTGAAAATAATTAAGCAATAACAAATGAAAAAGTTAAAATAAGATGAAAGAAGAAATGAAGTAGAGATATTTAAAAAGAAATTACAAAAAAGCATAAACAAAAACATGTAAAGAAAAGCCTATAACCTATGAAATATGAGTACTTATCTGATGCAAATACTCGTAGTGTACTCATGGTTAATATTTTTTTCCTTACTTTTTATTGCGAGTGAAATTGGTGACTTTTATTTTTATGAGGTAGCTAATTTTGATGGATTATTACCACAAATTAAAATCACATTTTGAGGTTAGTTTGAATAATCATAACCCTTACGTGTTTTGACGATAACTATTATTTTGTCGAAACAATTTAAATCACTAATGTTATATTTTAGTGTGTAGTCTTCACAATAAGTCATTCCGTATGAGTTCACGTTGCATCCTTTAATATTTGATCTAAGTTAAAGGAACACTAAGACTCTGCTTTTAATTTCCATACTTTAAATTTGGTGAACGCGATTTCAAATGTGCCTCATAAGTTTCTACATCTCTCATGATCCAGAACTCTAGGATATAGTCGAAGATGGCTATGAGGCTCCAAAAGATGATGTTGGTGTTGACATATCTAGAAAGAATCTCAACGTTAATTGAAAGAAACAATACAAGATGCATCTTAAAGCCAGAACTTTCATGATGAATGTTATCACCTATTAAAAGAGTTTGAAAATGCAGTAACAAAGAAACAACAAAAAAGTATCTTTGATGCTCTAGTTCTCAATTATGAAGGAAATAAGCAAGTACAAGAAGCTAAGACAATTTTACTTGTCAATAAGTATGAACTCTTCCAGATGAAAGAAGACAAAGACATTGAAGCAATGTTTTCTAGATCCAAACTTTAGTTTCCTGATTAAAGGTCCCCCAAAAGAGTTACACTACATCTCAACACGTCAAGAAAATTATCATAAGTCTTTCTACCAAGTGGAGATCAAAGGTAAAAGCAATTTAAGTGGTTAAGAATCTCAACAAAGTACCTTTAGAAGAGATGACGAGTTCACCCATATGCCATGATATTGAACTAGTTGCAGAAAACCCAAGAAGTCAAAGCCCTTGGCTTTCAAATCCTTAGGAAAGAAAACAAAATCCAAGTGTGACACCTTAAACCTCAAAATAATATATATAATAATTTATATCGTATTTCTATTAAATTTCAGCGGATAAATAAAAATTTATTTCCATAATCTAGGATATCACGTTCCTTTAAATACACAAATAACAATTCAAATTTATTTCTCAATTAAAATAGTGCAATCTCCACAAACTCGATGTAACTCACTAAAAGAAAAAAAACCTTTTGCGGCGGTTAAATAAGGGGTTTGCGGCAGATTCGTGCGTCACGAGGCTGTTTTGCGACGGTTAAAAAAACCGTCGTTCCAACTGTCGCAAATGTTTGCGACAGTTCTAACTACCTCTAATAGAGTCTTTAAATCACCTACTTTTTGTTCTAAGATGGTATTGTGACGGTTACAAACCGCCTCTATGTACTTTTAGCGACAGTTACAAACCGCCTTTATATACTTTTAGCGACGGTTTAAACCATCGCTAATTTGAATATTTTGTTTTTTTTTTATTATTTTTTCCATTTTTTGTTTATTTAATTAAAATAAAAAATACCCAAATCTCATTTACATAACTAAAATACACAAATATAAAATTATAAATAAATCTAATTCATATAATATATTCAAAAGTAACAACCATACATTGAAATTAATCAAAACAATAAGTAAATTAGTTTAAATATTCAAAAACCAAAACATTAATAAAGTGACTGAAAATGAAAAACAACAACATCAAACTTAGTTCATAATTCATCTAGATAGTTCCTAAATTTCTAATGATATTGTTCCCTGATTAGACCGGCAACTAGACTCAAAAGAACGTCTTCTATCTCTTTGCGATCCAATGTATGTGTTGCCTGTAAAAACATATAAATATATATATATATATATATATATATATATATATATATATATATATATATTAAATTCAACATCACTTTTTCACACATACTTAAACTATAATATTAACATCAAATTAATTAAACTTAAACAAGATCAAACGCTCAAAAATCAAAACATGCAAATATCAAACTAATTTACCGATTTGATAGTGATAATAAACAACTCAAATAAA
Source organism: Cicer pinnatifidum (assembly GCA_037974775.1). Taxonomy (NCBI): domain Eukaryota; kingdom Viridiplantae; phylum Streptophyta; class Magnoliopsida; order Fabales; family Fabaceae; genus Cicer; species Cicer pinnatifidum. The sequence goes on along the minus strand of JBBPBR010000003.1, from coordinate 28,804,967 downwards.
ATATTAAAACGTGATCTATGATTTAATTACAACAATATAAATAAAACAAAATATTTGAAACTAATGGACATTATTATGATTAAGTAGTGTCTAGCAATACTCGAAATCAACAACAACAAATTAAAACAACAACAATCACTAGTGCAATTAAACTATGTTACGTCGGTTCTTATGTACATGTTAGATCGGTGTCATCTACTACTATTCTTTATAAATTTTTCCTACTGCACCATATACTAAGGTTGTATTATCGAAACCAAACTCATGCCTCTAAGCATATTCCTATCCACAACATCAAATAAAATGAGTTGTAAAATCAGAGTTATGTTATTCCTATTTCAAAAGATTGTATTATCCTTCTAACTTTCTACTTTGATTTAGCCAATTTTCTGTAACCCTATCATTTAAATTTATGATTGCTATACATCACCGTATAAGATTTCAAATTGGATCTTTAGTAACTCAAATTAGCAAGAAATAAAAAATAGTGAAACAAATGTTCATTCAAATAGTTTTCAAAAATCATGACTACTGCCCCAACTTCAGGTACCATAAGCTTGTTTGAAAAGAAAAACAGAATATTTAATTTAGATCCTATTTGCAAATGAAGGACAGAAGAAACCCAAGAAAGGAAGGAAATAATTTTAACTGCATACCTCAAATGGAGTCAAAGGACATCTTCCATCCACTCGGTTTGCACCAGACTTTATTATCATATGCTTTCTTCTGAATTTACCTCGCCAACTCCTTTCACCTTTCACGAGAAATATCCATTTCATGTTTCTCCTCTGCCCCACAACATGAAAATGCAACCATATCCTTCACAAACAGAAAAACTATTATTATATTAGTAAGATATAATTGATGTAGAGCTAACCAAACACACAAGGAACTGAAGCAAAAATCAAAAAATAGCATATTCATAAATCATATATTAGACTTGTAGTCTAATCCTATCAAGTATACAAATACTTAGGTTAAAAATAAAATAACTTAGTCAGATATAAGGCAAAATCATTAGATTATTATAACTAAGCAAAATTATTAAAATAACATTTTTCTCATATAGAACAGCTACAAGCAGCTAAATAAATTCACAAAATGTACCACTAATCTGGGTACCACAAATTCAAATTCCTTAAGAACATGCGAGGCACAAAAATGATGAGGAATATAGACAAAGCTATGAGCAACATGGAATCATCTCTTGAGGGGTTCAACATGCTGAGGTGCATGTATGAAAATGTTCAACCAATCCCTCAACTACTAATTCTGAAGTAAGTACTCATACAGTCATTATCTCATAATCCCATGTACCCAATACTAACCTGCTTCCTAATCCTAGGTCATCTGCTGGAAGTAAGTACTCATACAGTCATTATCTCAATCAAAATCAAGCAACAAAATAATACCTCAAAGCAACCACCACACCAAAAACCCCACTACATATCCTCTCATCACCACATCAGTAGCAAAAATACAACTTAATTAAAAAAACACAACACGACAGCCAAAACAACAACAGTAATAATATCATCATCCAAAAAAATCCAAACAAAATAGCAAACATTTTTTAATACAAAATTCTTGCAAAACTTTAAAACAAAACATCAATTTCACTATATGATATCACACACTTAAATTCCAATTTTAATATCAAATTTGATCAAGTTTTAGGGTTAGTAACAAACCATATATTGTGTTATGCCGTTGCAATGGTGTTGCTTTGCACAGTCGCCAGAGATAGAGGGAGGAAGCTTCGTCGACGCCGGAGATAGAGACGAGAAGCAACGCCGACGTCAAAGACATAGGCGAGAAGGAGCATCATCACCTGAGACAGAGGTGGGAAGCAGCGTTGTCGGAGACAAAGATGGGAAGCAGCATCGTCGCCAGATTAGGGTTTGTTTTCATTTTTCTTCTTTCAAATTTTGAGAGATTGATAGATCGAGATATTTGAGGAAGATTGAGAGTTTTTTTTCTTCTCATTTCCCAGATTGCAAGTGATTTCGTTTTTCTACTTTGAGAGATTTGAGGGGGGTTAGTGAGATTTGGGGGCTTTGAGAGATTTTAGGGCTTTGTAGAAGGCGGGACTAAGAAATGATGAGAACGCACGATTGTATAATAACAACGCATAACTGATTTTGTTTTATTTGACGGGTGGCAGTGGTTGTCAAAAACCGTCGCATAAACTGTCGTAATGTTGGAGTGGAGGCGGTTATTCTCTAACCGTCGCAAGCAAAGTGCCACAATTATCAGAATTTCTTGTAGTGACTATAATTTCTTAATTTAATTCCAAAAACTTACTAATACTTATAAGATTTTCATACAAAATGTTATTTATAATTAAATAATTAAAAAAAAATCTATAACTCTCATTCCCGATATCACCTATCAGAGTGGAGCTCTTCCCAAACTTGAACTTTAAGACTCTTTAACCTACAATAACTTCGATTGCACAAACGCATGACCAAGTCAGTCAAACAAAAACAACGAAGGAGGTGAGTTTTGAAATCATGTAGATATTATAATATAAATAAGAAGAACACATAAACAATCACAATATATCGTATCATGACACATCATGATATATCAAAATACTCAAAAATAATATCACATTATAAGTTATGTAGCTAAATATCACTAGAAAGGGGGGGGGGTTGAATAATGATTTGGTTGTTAAAAAATATTTTTCATGTGTTTTAAAAAGCTATCCTCTAAGGGAGGATGCGAACCTTGAGGATAAGAATTTAAACCCTTGATTTTAAGCTGCATAAAAATGAGAGAGATAATAGCCAGTGACGCACATAACCTTTATATTGGTTCACCTAATGAAGGCTACGTCCAGCCTCACACTCTTGTGAGTTTTTACTAATAATCAATCTGATTAACCTCTCACAAAGGTTGATTACACTTTGTGTATTCTTTAGCCTCACACAGCTTACAATCTTGTTTCTTACAAGTTCCAACTATTTCCAAGTGAAACTCACATGGAAATTATAAAGTGATATGTGTATGATTGTTTCTCTTTACTTAAACACTTTCTAGAAAGTTATTTCAAAGATCTAGTGAAGGATTATAGAAAGTATAAAGAGATGATGTATATTGCTCTTGACAGCTTTGAGATACTTGATCTTTCTATACAATGTTGTTGTGTATTTGATAATGGAGAGCTCTCTGCCTTTTATAGAGATCTTGTGGTGCTCTTTCCATGTAGCAAACATCTTAGGACCGTTGGGGACTTGATCAAAAAGTCCAATGTCTTTGTTTCTATTTACAGAACTGCCATCCAACTGTCCTTGGACAGATGCATTCCATCCTCGTGCAAGAAATTAAAACCTCCTAGGTACTTGGTCATGAGATGTCCTTTTCTCTTTTCATTCTTCAAAACATGTAAGGCTTTATTTTTTACTTTTGTGGGCTACAACCTTTTGTAAGTTAAAGTGTTGTTGTTTTCAACTTTTGAGAATGATGTTGACTATAGATCCATCTTCTTACATCGTACTTGAAAGCCTCATATCTCGTACATTTCGTCCTCGTATCAGATAAATCTGGCCTCTGACCTCTTTGATTCAAATGCTTTATTTGTTCATCTTTGGATACCGTTTGAACTTCTCATCATGACTAAAAATCATGGTTACAATGATGAAGAATATTATGCATCTTTGAAGGTCATCCTCTCAAGGGTTCATCCTATCCTTCAGTTATGAAAACTTGATGGATTGAGTCAGATTTTTCTTCTTTTGATCTTATTGATGATTAACTTGATTTCTTATAAGAATTCACTTAAAAGCACATATTAGTCATTAACCAAATTTATAATCTCTTAAGTAATTTTGTTATCATTAAAATCATTTGAGAGAGATTTTGTCTTAACAATCTCCCCCTTTTTGATGATGACAAAATTCTTTAGATTTTGATTTTAAATATGAAAAATTTAGAGATTAAATATTTATGCTCCCCCTAAATCATATGTGTAATATTTTTAAATTTTAAAAACAATTACTCCCCCTAAACTTATGCCAAAGATTTGAAATAATAAAATTGAACCATAATTAGACTTCACATAAAAGATATAGATATTACAAAAGATAGTTCAAAACGGCATAAAGATTAACAAGCATAACAAAGCCTAACATAGGCACTTCAAAAATATTCATTATAACAAATAGTTGAACAAAAAGATAACGACTAGATGATCATAATCTATCTCCCCCTGAATTGGTTAGCAACAAAAAGTATGAATCACAACGTTACTCGGAAGAGGAAGGCTCGTCAAACGAGGACACTGGAGAAGGGATAGGAACAACTGATGAAGGTTGGGCTGGTAGCTTAGGAGGATGATCTCCAAGAGCAACAACAGGAGCCAAATGTTTGGTAACCCATTCAAGAATGAGACCAAAATGAGCAATAGAGTTCTGGAAGTGAGTGAAACTTTGAAGAAGTTTCTTTTGAGCCTTACTAATTGTCTTGAGAAGCTTCATCTGTTTGCGATTCTGCCTTTCCTCAGTTCTCTTACTAGGGATCGAGTCCTTGGGTTGATCATTGACACTTGAACTCTTATTTTGAGAACTCCCAGCTTTGTCCCTAGATGAGTTATTAATCGTTGTAGCGAAAAAGGAATCAATGGAACTGAACAGACCAGTGACCTCAAGTAGAGTTTGGGCAGGTTCTTCAAGATTTACAGCATAGGTAGTTATAGGTGGAGCAGTATCAAGAGGAATTGAAATGGGTTGCGAAAGATTTAGTGGAGGTATTATACCGGATTCTTGAAAATTTTGAGGAGAAGCCACAGGCACAACCTTAGGAGAGCATTGTGGTAAGAATTGATGATAAGATAAATTCAGATCAAAATATAATTCCTCACCATCTTCCATCAGTTGTAGAGAGGTTGCTTCGAAGGCATCCTTAAGTGGAGGAATGTCTTCATGAGAAGAGGTAAGATTATTGATTGGTGGAGACTGAGGCGGTGTTGGAACAGTGGAGTCATGCAAAGGATATGGAGTGGGATCGATGGACAAGATGGGTTCCTGAACGATTTGAGAAGGAGCATCTTCGGTTGGAGGTTGAATAGTTGTTGGTTCAGAGTTTTGAGTTAGAGAGGAAGAATGGTGAACTTTCTTTTTCTTAGATGCAAGAGGGTCAGTTGATGATGATTTGAGAGGAGTAGAAGCAGGAGGTTGAAGTCTCATTTGTTGGACATTCTTCATTGAGAATGTGTTGTTAAAATGAACAGATTGTTCATCATCAAGTGGGAGATTGAAGAATATAAAAATCTTGGTCAGGATCATCCCATAGGGAACTGATCGACCCACCACAACAACATTTAACATGAAATAGAAAATGATATTACCTAGGTAGAGAGGAGTGCCAGATATCAGATGATGAATGAGCAGGAGGTCAAGCTTAGTGACCTTCTCAAAACTACTAGCTTTGGGCACAATAGAGTGCACATAAATGTTATGGAGGATACGACACATAGGAAGGAGGTTGAAAGCCACTTGAGGTTTTGGAGGTGTAATAAGAATGTTTTGGAGAACAGAGGTTCTAGTGATTTGACACTAAGAGTACCACGTATCTGAGAAGCAATAGGCTCATTCATCACAAATGTCCAAAATTTGACACAACATAGTGGGGTTGATCTCCATGTGAATCCTTTTTAGTACTATGCTAAAACTAGTGTTGCCTTTTGAACCATTGGAAGCAGCATAGAAGGCCCTTACAAGACGAGGATACTGGGATTCATTGATGCGTAAGAAGGAGGTCCATCCAAGTTGGTCAAAAATTTCCTCTACGTTAAATCCTCCTTGTTTGAGATCAGCAAGGTCAACAATTTTTCCATTGACCACCGTTTTGTTCTGCCCTTTTGAAACTTAGTCTCCAATTTTGGAGGATCAAATAGTTGGACATTAGCAGAAATTTTTGAAGAGGAGGATGATAGTTTTGGAGAAACTCTTCATCATTAATTTGTGAAGGTGGTTTAGCCTTTTTTGGTGTTGGAGATTTGGAGGTGGTTTTTGTACGAGGTGGTTGTGGTGTAGACTCAGAAGAGAGTATTTGTTCAGAATCATCAAAGTCGACAACATGAACGGTGTTGTCCTGAGGAAACGTCTTTCTTGATGAAACAACTCTAGATATAATTCTGGAGGACCATCTTATGGGTGTAAAGGTGGATGAGGTTTTTGTGGATTTAAGAGTGGTAGATAGAGAAGGAATAGTTGCATATTGCAAACGAGGAGGAATGTTGTTCAAAGGTTCTTGATGATTTCCTTCTGGGTGATCTCCTTCGTGACTATCGGACTCAATACTTGAGTAATTATCTTGAGTATCATCTGGAGCTTAAGTAGTGATTTTGCGTTTTGCAGTTAATTTAGTGCGAGCCATTTGTGTAACTTTGGAATAAGAATGCAAAACGATGATTAGGAGTAGGAGTGTGTGAGTTGGAAATGTTTGAAGTGGAACGAAAGGAGAGAGAAGAATGAGGATTAAGTAGAGGAGGATGGAATTTGAATGGGAGTAACCTTAGGAGAAGGAGGTGGTTGAGGTAACCGTTTCCCTAGGGAGTCATGATGATGATGTAGGAGACAAGCGTGGTGTAACAGACACATGTAGCCTTTTGTGCATTTAATGCAGATCATAGGCCAAGGAGGTCACGCCACATTGACTGGCCAATGGAAGGAGGCACGTGCAAGCGCTTCTCTGACGTGACAAGAGAGAGTTACACCAAAATGGACATTGTTTCCTCTGGTGTTTTGCTATCCTCACATTTTTTGGTATATTTTTTAAGATCACATGTGATCTTTCAGCAGGATTTAACAAATAAGTAATAAATAATCACAAGAAAAGAAATACAGCTATGCTATAATATAAAAATTAATCAAATAATTTTGGGCAAATTAATGATGAAGAGTTTCTCCAAGATATTTTTGAACCTATCCTCTTAGAGAGGTTTGGTAAAAATATCAGCCAACTAATTTTTAGTTTCAATAAAAATGAATTCTATGTCCCCTTTTTGAACATGATCTCTGATAAAATGATGCTTGATTTCAATATGCTTAGATCTAGAATGTTGAATTGAATTTTTTGAGAGATTTATAGCACTAGTATTATCATAGAGGATGGGAATTTTTGCGTACCTCAGAGAGTAATACTCTAGTTGATTTTTTATCCATAGTAATTGTGAGCAGCATTGTGCAATTGATATGTATTCAGCATCTGTAGTTGATAGATAAATGGTACATTGTTTTTTGCATGACCAACTTGTTAGAGATTTACCAAGAAATTGACAAGCTCCGCTTGTGCTCTTCCTTTCAACTTTGTCTCCCGCATAGTCACCGTCACAGTAAGCTGTGAGGTCTATATTTGAACATTTCTTGTACCAAATTCTCAGATTGATAGTTCCTACAAGATATCTAAAAATCCTTTTTACTACAGTAAGATGAGATTCTTTAAGAGAGAATTGAAATCTTGAACAAAGATCGACTGCAACGACTATGTCCAGTCTACTAGTTGTTAAATACAACAAGGATCTAATCATCCCTTTGTACTGTTTTTTAGATATTGGAGTTCCTTCATCATCCTTGAGTAGTATGGAGGACGGGTGCATAGGAGTTCCCATACTCTTTGCCGAACTCATGTTATATTTTGTAAGAAGATCCTTGGTGTATTTTTCTTGAGAGATGAAGATGCCAGTTTCCATTTGTTTGATTTGGAAACCCAGAAAGAACTTTAGTTCTCCCATCATACTCATCTCAAACTCACTTTGCATGAGGTTGGAGAATTCTTCACACATCTTTTCAATAGTGGACCCAAATATTATGTCATTAACATATATTTGTACTATCAACATATCCTCTTTAAGACTTTTCTGGAAAAGTGTAGTATCGATCTGTCCTCTAACAAATCCATTTATCTTGATCAATGGAAACAAAACAAGATTCAGTAGGTAAATCATCCAGATAAATTTCGTATAAATTTTTTTTTTCTAAAACCGGAAAAGAAAACTCTACTCGAGGATGAATGTTTAACCTCACATAGAGTAGGCTTAAAAATAACTTCAAATCCACTATCGCATAATTGATTAATACTTAGCAAGTTATGTTTTAAACTATCCACATACTGAATATTTTCAATTTTAGCAGAATTATTTTTACCAATGATACATGTACCTATTATTTGAGCTTTATCATTGTTACCAAACGTGACTGATCCTCCATCCTTTATCTCTAAGGAAATAAAGCATTGTTTATCCCCTGTCATATGCCTTGAGCAACCACTATCCAAGTACAAAGGCTTTCTTTTGTTGATCATAGGATGAACCTGTGTTAGAGTTTAAAAGTAACTTAGGTACCCATATAGCATTGATCCCTTGTTGGTTAGTTTTTCCTCTTGTGAGAATTTTATTTTTGTGATAACAAATAGAATCATGATGCCCATGTTTACCATAGAATGAACATCCTTTCTTTATGTTGTCATTTTACTTCTTAGCATGATTGGTTTTGAAAGTATGCCCAAGTTTTTTTTGCAAAAAGTGCATTTTAGCCTATCCTTTTGTTTTATAGGCAAGAAAAAATTTTCATACAATTTTTGTTTTTGAGAACTTTTAAATCCAATACCAACTTTGTCAAAGATTCCAGATTGAGATCTCATTATCTTCTGAAATGTTCCAGTAGATTTAACAAAGTTGGTAATGACATTTTTTTAGTTCTTCAACCTCTATTTTCAAGATTTCCTTTTCAGCGTCCTCTTCTGGAGGATGAATTCTTACATTCTTTTTTGTTTAACAGTGTTTGTTGCTCAAATAATTTCTCATGAGACAGCTGCAATTCCAGAATGATTTTTTCATATTTCTCATTCATAGCTTGAAGTTTCTCATTGAGTTTCTTTATTTCATAAAGTTGATTTTTTTAGAAAACCACATTTATGAGATAAAGTGTTTGAGTCATTTCAAAGATTATCAAATTCAATTTCTAACTTTTCACAAGTAGGACATAGTTCTGAAATGCTTACCTTTTCAATTTCAGATTTTGCAATGAGACAGAGGTTGGTCTCTTCTTCCTTTTCTTGCTCAGAGGATGACTCGTCACTGTAATCCTAACTAATCATCATAGATTTATTTTTGTAAAGAAATCTTCTTGAGTTTCTTTTGTTAAGAGGACACTCAATTTTGTAGTGTCCCATCTTGTTGCATCAAAAACAAGTTATATGGCTTTTGTCAGTTTTTTCTTTTTGAGGAGATCTTCTATTTTGTACTATTCGATTTATCAACCCCTGAATTCTTCTGGAATTCAGAGCGACTTTCAACCAAATCTTCTAATTTCATGTTCGCCAAGTCTCTTGCTTTTGTGATGGCAGTCACAATTGGCCTCCATTCTTTTGGTAAACTCCTCGGGATTTTTCTTATCCTCTCTTTAACTAAGTATACCTTTTCAAGAGATCTCAAGTTGTTTAGTCTAATTGTTAACCTTGAGAACATTTCATCAATGGTTTCTTCATCCTTCATTTCGAATAGTTCAAAATCTCTTACTCCCATGTCAATCCTTGCTTCTTTTATGTGACTTAATCATTCATGATGGATCCTTAGAGTGTCCCATAGTTCCTTAGCGTTTTTTCATTCTTCAACTCTGTCATATTCTTCCCCGCTCAAAGCACACGTTAGAAATAAATGAGCTTTAGAGTTTACGAGTACCTTAGCATTTTCATCTGTCGTCCGCTGTGCTTGAGGTTTCTCATCGGAGGTTGCGTCTATGTTGTTGGTTCTGATGATGTGATCCGCGTTTTCAAACTCATCTTACCTTTCCAGTGGTAGTAATCTTTGCCATCAAAATAGGGAGGTCAGCTGGATGATCCTCTTTCAAGAATATACTTAGCTTTTGACATTTTTTCTTTTGGATCTTTTTCTCTTACACTCTTAGATGTAATTTTCTAGAGAACCTTGCTCTGATGCCAATTGATGTAGCTAAATATCACTAGAATGGGGGTTGAATAGGGATTTTGTTGTTAAAAAAGGTATTTCACGTGTTTTAAAAAGTTATCCTCTAAGGGAGGATGCGAATTGCAAGGATAGGAATTTAAACCTTTGATTTTAAGCTGAATAAAAAAGAGAGAGAATAGGCAGTAACACAAACAACTTTTATACTGGTTCACCCAATGAAGGCTACGTCCAGTTCTCAAACTCTTATGAGTTTTTACTAATGATCAATCTGATTAACCTCTCACAGAGGTTGATTACACTTTGTGTATTCTTTAGCCTCACCAAGCTTACAATCTTGTTTCTTACAAGTTCCAACTATTTCCAAGTGAAACTCAGATGGAAATTATAAATTGATATGTGTATGATTGTTTCTCTTGTCTTAAACACTTTCTAAAAAGATATTTCAAATATCTAGTGAAGGATTAGAGAAAGTATAAGGAGAAGATGGATATTGCTCTTGATAGCTTTGAGATTCTTGATCATTTTATACAATGTTGTTGTGTATTTGATAATGGAGAGCTCCCTGCCTTTTATATAGATCTTGTGGGGCTCTTTCCATATGGCAAACATCTTATGACTGTTGGGGACTTGATCAAAAAGTCCAATGTCTTTGGTCCTATTTACAGAACTGCCATCCAACTGTTCTTGGAAAGATGCAGTCCATCCTCGTGCAGGAAATTCAAACCTCCTAGGTACTTGGTGATGAGATGTCCTTTTCTTTTTCCATTCTTCAAGACATGTAAGGCTGTATTTTGACTTTTGTGGGCTGCAACCTTTTGTAAGTTGAAGTGCTAGGTCGTTTTCAACTTTTGAGAATGATGTTGACTATAGATCCATCTTCTTACATCGTACTGGCAAACCTCGTACTGGCCATCCTCGTATCTCGTACATTTCGTCCTCGTATCAGATAAATCTGGCCTCTGACCTCTTTGATTCAAATGCTTTATTTGTTCATCTTTGGATACCGTTTTAACTTCTCATCACGACTAAACATCATTGTTACAATGATGATGAATATTATGCATCTTTGAAGGTCATCCTCTCAAGGGTTCATCCTATCCTCCAGTTTTGAAAACTTGATTGATTGAGTCAGATTTTTCTCCTTTTGATGTTATTGATGATTAACCTATTTTCTTATAAGAATTCACTCAAAATTACAGATTAGTCATTAACCACAATCATAATCTCTTAAGTAATTTTGTTATCATTAAAATCATTTGAGAGAGATTTTGTCTCAACAATAATGTCAAAATCACTCAAGTAAAATCAATATATCATCACATCATCCAAGGGAAATTATTATCACTTTTGAAACACATTAATCACAACAAAACAATCACAAACAAGCCTCTATGATCTATGGTGTTAGCAGAAACAATAAACGGGGTTTTGGTTTTGAATAACTAGAGGAAACTCCTAAAGCTAACCTACATGATACTACTTGTGTATATTGTCTAATGCAAAAAAAAAAAAAAACATGGAAAGACAATACACATTTAAGAACTAACAAACCATGACCCAACCAAATTTGGAAACCTAAGAATAAAATAACCTATCTTGTAGATATTTTTAGCGACAAAGCTAAAACATCAGTCATGGTACCTAAACAGTTGATGCTCATGACAAATGACAAGAGGAAAGTCTATGTTATAAGACGAGACCCTCAAGAATTGAGGAATTGTAGGTTTTGGAAGTAATAAAAAGGGGAAGATCATTGGACATGACATATTAGGTAATGATTCCCTTCCTTCTATTAAAAATATTTGACTTGTAAAAGGACTAATGCATAACCTACTGAGCATAAGTCAGCTAAGCAATAATGATTATGATGTTATCTACCATCAAAAGTTATGCAAGAAATTAAGTCAAATTGATGGATGCATACTATTTACTAGCCAAAGAAAAAAAAATTACAAAATCAATTTGCTTCATTTGGAAAAACAAGAAGTAAAGTGTCTTACGTCTGTAAATGAAGAACAACTGACTTGGTATAAGAGGTTATGACATGCCAATTTAAGGTTAATCTCAAAACTAAAAAAGACTCGATTTAGTTAGAAGCTTGCCAAATCTCAAATACGAATCAAATGTTCTTTATGTGACATGTCATAAAAGGAAACAAACAAAATCATATTTTTCTTTAAAAAATATTTCCACTTCTAGACCACTTGAATTGTTACATCTTGAATGATTTGGCCTTGCAAACCCTGCTTCTACTAGTGGTAAAAAGTGTTTACTAATTATTGTTGATGATTATTCTAGATGGACATGTGTAAAGATTCTTAAACAAAAGGATAAGTCACATAAAGTTTTCACTACCTTCTGCAAACAAGTGTCAAATGAAAAATATTTTTGTATCACAATGATTCGTATTGATCATGGGGATGAATTTGAAAATTAGATTTTTGAACACTTCCATAAAGAGAATGAAAGTTTACATAGTTTTTCCTCTCCTAGAACACAATAATAGAACAAAATTATAGAAAGAAATAATATATCTCTTTAGGAAATCGCATGCTCCATAATTCACGAAATGAATATTGTCAAGCACTTTTGAGCAAATGCAATGAACACTACATGTTATATTAAGAATAAAATTCATATTAGACCTTTCCTTAATAAGACTCATTATGAAATGTGGAAAGGAATAAAATCCAACATTTCATATTTTCATCAATTTGGTCGCATATGCTATATTTTAAATACCAAAGAAAATCTTGGCAAATTTGATTCATCATCTCAAAAGTGCACTTTTTTGAGATACTCGGAAAGCTCTAAAGCTTATAAAGTATTCAACAAAGAAATATTGATTGTTGAGAAATCAATTCATGTCAAGTTTAATGACAAAAATCTTGGCCCTAAAAAGTCAAAGCTAGATATAGACTTTGCATATCTACAAATATTAGAGGAACCAAATATATCAAAAGAACCAAAGAAGCTGACTTGCAATGAATTAGAAGATATGCCTGATAACTCAAGAGCAAGCAATAATGAACCTCCCACAAATCAAGATCACTAGGAATCAAAACCAAGATGAAAATATAAATCTTCTCATCCAAACTCTCTAATCATAGGAAGTGCCAATAATCCTCTGAAAACCATATCCACTTTTAAAGAAACGTCTACCTTTTGACTACTATCTAAAATTGAACCTACAACCATAGACGAAGCTCTATCAAATGATGGATGGATAATGGCTATGCAAGAAGAGTTAAATCAATTCAAAAGAAATGATGTATCGGATTTGCTCATGTTAGAAACAATGCTAGAGCTCAAGGATATAGTCAACACGAAGATATTGATTTACATTGAAACTATCACTCCAGCGGCAAGGTTATAGGCGATCACAATTTTACTTTCATATATCAAATGGATGGTTCTGAAATAGTTACATAAATGAAGAAGTGTACCTCAAACAACCTCCTAGCTTTGAAGAAAATGAATTTCTATACTATATTATCAAAATAAAGAAATCCTTGTATAGTTTGAAACAGGTCTCAAGAGTTTGGTATAACAAACTAAACAAAATTTCTTATTAAAGAATGAGTTTGAAAGAGGCCAAATTGACACTACTTTGTTTAGAAAACCATCTAAAAATCACCTAAATATATGTTGATGATATCATGTTTGATTCTACTAACAATAAGCTCTACCGAGAATGATCTGATATGAGCATGTTTGGAATCCAAATTCATCAAAGCTTAGATTGTGTACTCATTCATCAAAACAAATACCCAAGAGAATTACTTAAGAAAATTAATATGTATGAATCTAAGCCTACATATACACCTATGCATCCAACATGTCCTCTTGATAAGGATGAGTCTGGTAAAAAGATAAAACATAAGGTATCAAAAAAAGGATTTGTCGGCCATGCTATTGCTATTTCTAGAAGCCATGTGTATGAGTAGTTTTGATACAAAATTATTTTTATCTTTGTATGACTTCTTAATATATAGACAAAAGCCTATAACATTTAAGTTAAGTCGATTATTACAAAATGGATACTATAGGCGATTTAGATTAAGACCAAAATACAATTTCAATCGGTTAACTTTAAAATAAATGTATTGATTATTTAATTAAAATTTATTTAAAAAAAATATATTTAAAGGGATCATGACAAAATAATATAGATAGAAACCGTTCAAAAATTTCGATCACCATTATACTTTTTCTCGACACCAAATGATAACCAATCAGAATTAATAATAACATTATGATCTGATTGAAAACGTATATGAGAGTTTATGACAATAAATTTGTTTGAAAACGTGTTTCATTTAAATAAATTTGTTGTTTATGACTTGCTGGTTATGGCAATTAAATGAATAGACGACTATCAGGTGGGTCACGTATAGATAATGAATAGCCTTACAAAATTTGTTATTTAGAATTTGCTCTTTATGACATGCATAGACGTTTTTTCACTAAATATCATTAAAAATAATCAATTAAAAAAAATATGATATTAATAAATATTAGGTTCGTATATGATTTTGTAAGTCATTTGTTTATAGTGTTATAGTGTAGATTTTGAAATATTGGGTATTGGAACACATAGTGGACACGAACATCGTATGTATGTTGTGTACTGTTCACAATCTTCTTTTGTAAAAAAAAAATATTATAAAAAATAAAATAAAAACAGTATTGTAACACAATAAATATAGTTGTGTCATTAATCACTTTTTAAATATATATCTTATTAACTACTAAAATATATGATATTAAATTATTTGTTAAGCACTTGCATATTTTAGAGTTTTTTAAATATATATCTTATTAACTACTAAAATATATGATATTAAATTATTTTTTAAGCACTAAATTGCATATTTTAGAGTGATTCATGTCTTGCATTTTAATGGCTAATGAAATATATATTAAATAAGTTGTTAGTTATTTATATTTTAATGATGAATGAAATATTTAAAGTAGTTAATGATATAAACATGTATATATGCTATAGAAAGATGTCTCTAATATAAACAAAATTATTCATTAATACGGTGAACAATATATACTATCAATTAAAACCAAAC
>JBBPBR010000003.1:28777706-28789699 GCA_037974775.1 Cicer pinnatifidum | reverse complement strand
ATGTTGTTTTTAGTTTGAAAAATAAGTTTGAGTAATTATAGAGAACTATTAATTAATTGAAACAATCAATTCATTAATTTTAGGAGTTTTATTTTAATTTTTTATTATTTAGTTAACTTGTAATTGAGATGTAATTTTGATCGGTGCAATGAATGTTTGTTAATTGTTATGATTGTAAAAATGTTGAGTTAAGATCCTCTATTTTATTTATTTTTCTTTTATTAAAATTTAAAAATATAAAATATAATAATGTGACCTTTGATAGTCTTAAATATTTTTACACACTCCAAAACTCTTAAAACTTATAGTAATGAAGAGGCAAAATGAAGAGAATAAATAAAAATGATCTTAATTCATAAATGTTCAAATTATTGGGAGCTATTGTTTTAGTTTCTTAAATCACTGTAATTCATTGTGATTATAACTAACTATTATGATGCTAAATAATGTATTTTTAGAATATTAAAGTTAGACTTGTCTTCTCTAAAATAAGTTTAGAGAATAAAATAAATAATATCAATTATTTATCATCAAATAAATAATTGTTATTTTATAAACATATATAACTAACATAGATAGTTATAATATCAATATTAATTGATTGACTTCACTAACTTCTTATTTTAGAAGAGTCAAATTCATAAAAGTTAAAAGTAAAAATCTGTTGGAAATGACGGAAGCATTGATGATGGCTTTTAATATGGTTGTGAATTGAAAAATGAGAAGTCCCACATAGGAGGAAACACACTCATTTAAAGCCTTTATAAGGTGTTAGTTTCACACTTGGGTTGGGCCCCAAGGGGTACCCCAATTTTGTGAAGGAGGGAGAACGCAAGCAAATGGACTACCACACACACTTTTTCCGCAGATCCGGTTGCTGAACATCTCTATAAATAGAGAGTTCACCTCAGTTGGGAAAGCACACCAAAAGCTCTCCGTATCTGAGGCTTTTCTCTCTTCTCCCTTTTATTCTTCTTCTTCTTCTTCTATTTTCTTGAGTAGCCTTCGTGCTATATTAGAGTGTCAGTCATTCGACTGCCATACAGAGGGTGTAATTCTACATCGGTTTTCTACAGTGCAGTAGAAATCCGGTACAGTGTAACTGGGCTGTTTTATCCTGGGGACTTCGTGGTTGATAGTCTGCCTTGCACAATTTGGGCAGTGCCTCGAAACGTCTTAAAGAGAGCGACCTAGTCCGCGACTCATCCCAGTAATTTTATCGGTGGCATTGTTATTTTTCAAAAGTATTTTCTAAAACAACAATTTTAAGACGTTTTCAAACTGCCATGTCTACCGACGAAATTACTGGAACAGGTTCTTCTGCTTCTGACTTCAACAAACCGTTTCGGTTTGAGGGCAATCACTTCAAACGTTGGCAACAAAAGATGTTATTTTTTCTAACCACAAAGAAACTTGCCAACGTTCTGAAGGATGATATCCCTGTTGTTCCAGAAAAGGCTGAACAAACAGAAAAGGATAAGATAGCTGCTGAATTAACCCAATGGGAACATAATGATTACTTATGTAAGAATTATATTCTTAATGGACTTGCTGATGATCTGTATGATTACTACAGTTCCGACAGCAATACTGCTCGACAGGTTTGGGATGCTCTAAAGAAGAAATATGATACTGAGGAAGCTGGAGCTAAAAAGTATGCTGTGAGCCGCTACCTCAAATATCAGATGACAGATGACAGATCAGTGGAAGCTCAGTCTCACGAAATCCAGAAGATAGCTCACGAGATAATCACTGAAGGTATGTTACTAGATGAACAGTTTCAAATTGCTGTTATTATTGACAAATTACCCCCTGCTTGGAAAGATTTTAAAAATTCTCTTAGGCACAAAACCAAAGAATTTTCACTAGAAAGCTTGATAACTCGCCTTAGAATTGAGGAGGAATCTCGTAAGCAAGACCAGAAAGAGGAAGTTCTTCTTGTGACAAATAAGAAGAAAAAGAAATTCATCGGAGCAGTGCTGAAGCCAAACGGCAAACAACTAAAGAATCAGCATCGCTCTTCTAAGAACAGCAACAAGAATGGGAACCCTCCAAAGGTCCCTACTGCCAGACAGCAACCACCTCCACCTCCTAGAAATGGCCCTCTCCCATTTACTTGTTTCAATTGTGGGAAAGAGGGTCATATGGCACGCAAGTGCAGGAACAAGCCAGGCCCTGCTAATCAGGCTAACTTGACAGAAGAGCAATTCATTGCTATGATAACTGAGATCAACCTTGTGGGTGGATCAGATGGATGGTGGATAGACACTGGCGCCTCTCGCCATGTCTGCTATGATCGTGCTATGTTTAAAACATACTCGGATGCTGAAGATAAGAAAGTGTTGTTGGGAGATTCCCACACCACTAATGTTGATGGTATTGGAGATGTGGAGCTTACATTCACATCTGGAAAAAACCTTAATTCTGAAGGATGTCATGCACACTCCAGAAATAAGGAAGAATCTGGTTTCGGGGTTTCTTCTCAATAAGGCAGGGTTCACTCAATCTATAGGGGCAGATTTGTACACCATTTCTAAGAATGGTATTTTTGTAGGGAAAGGGTACGCTACTGATGACATGTTTAAATTGAATGTTGAATTGAATAAAATTTCTCCTTCTGCTTACATGTTGTGTGATTTTAATATTTGGCATACTAGACTCTATCATATGAACAAAAATATTATTTCGAACTTAAGTAATTTAGGTTTAATTCCTAAGTTATCCCCAAAAGATTTCGAAAAATGTGATTTTTGTAGTCAAGCTAAAATAACAAAGAAATCACATAAATCAGTAATTAGAGAATCTGAACCCCTAGATTTAATACATTCTGATATATGTGAACTTGATGGAACATTGACTAGAAATGGAAAACGTTATTTCATAACTTTTATTGATGGTTGCTCTGATTTTACTTTTGTATATCTGATGAAAAATAAAAGTGATGCGCTTGACATGTTTAAGATCTTTGTAAATGAAATTGAAAATCAATTTAGTAAAAAGATTAAGAGGTTTCGTAGTGATAGAGGAACATAGTATGATTCTAGTTTGTTTAATGACTTTTACAAAACCCATGGAATTATACATGAAACTACTGCACCATATTCACCTGAAATGAATGGTAAAGCTGAAAGAAAGAATAGGACTTTTACTGAATTAGTTGTTGCTATTATGCTTAATTCTGGTGCTGCATCTCACTGGTGGGGGGAAATTATTTTGACTGTTTGCTATGTTTTGAATAGAGTACCAAAATCTAAAAGCAAAACATCTCCTTATGAGATAATGAAGAAAAGACAGCCCAACTTGTCTTATCTTCGAACATGGGGTTGTCTGGCCTATGCCAGAATCCCCGATCCCAAGCGAATTAAACTCGCAAGCAGAGCCTATGAATGTGTCTTCATAGGATATGCAGTAAACAGTAAAGCGTATAGGTTTTATGACCTAAATGCGAAAGTGATCATAGAGTCAAATGATGTTGACTTCTACGAAAATAAATTCCCTTTTAAATCAAGAAATAGTGGGGGCAGCGAATCCAGTCAAATCCCGGTGATAAGAAATACTGAAAGCAACAAACAAGACGAAATTGAACCTCGAAGGAGTAAGAGAGTAAGAGTTGCTAAAGATTATGGACCAGAATACATGGCGTATAATCTAGAAGAGGATCCTGCAAATCTCAAAGAAGCTCTATCATCTCTGGATGCAGATTTATGGCAAGAAGCTATTAATGATGAAATGGATTCTCTAGAGTCTAACAAGACCTGGCATTTAGTAGACTTGCCTCCTGGTTGCAAACCTATAGGTTGTAAATGGATTTTGAAAAAGAAACTAAAACCCGATGGATCAATTGATAAATACAAGGCACGCCTTGTAGCCAAAGGTTTTAGACAAAGAGAAAATATAGATTTCTTCGACACTTTTTCACCAGTCACTAGACTAACATCCATTAGAGTGCTAATATCACTAGCGGCTATACATAACCTGGTGATACACCAGATGGATGTTAAAACAGCCTTTTTAAATGGTGACTTGGAAGAAGAAATTTATATGGAACAACCTGAAGGTTTTGTAATTCATGGACAAGAAAACAAGGTCTGTAAGTTAGATAAATCTCTGTATGGTCTTAAACAAGCTCCAAAGCAATGGCATGAAAAATTTGATAATTTAATCTTGTCGAATGAGTTCAAAGTGAATGAAAGTGACAAATGCATCTATTACAAATATGAAAACAACATTTGCACTATCATATGTCTATATGTAGACGAATTGCTCATATTTGGATCAAACATTCATGCTGTAAATAAAGTGAAATCATTGTTGAGTAACAACTTTGATATGAAAGACCTTGGAGAAGCTAGTGTAATCCTTGGAATTAAGATTACTAGGTCTGAAAATGGAATTTCTTTGGATCAATCTCATTACATTGAAATGATCCTAAAGAAATATAATTACTTTGACTGTAAACCTGCTTGTACACCATATGATCCGAGTGTGAAACTTTTCAAGAACTCTGGTGAAGGTGTTAGACAAACTGAATATGCAAGTGTCATTGGCAGCCTCAGGTATGCCACTGATTGCACTAGACCCGACATAGCCTATGTCGTTGGATTGTTGTGCAGGTTTACTAGTAGACCTAGTATAGAGCATTGGCATGCTATTGAAAGAGTCATGAGATATCTTAAAAGAACCATGAGTCTCAGATTACACTATAGAAGATTTCCTGCTGTCCTTGATGGATACAGCGATGCTGATTGGAACACCTTATCAGATGACTCCAAAGCAACCAGTGGCTATGTCTTCAACATAGATGGTGGTGTTGTGTCGTGGAAATCAAAGAAACAAACTATATTGGCTCAGTCCACTATGGAATCTGAAATGATAGCACTAGCTACGGCTAGTGAAGAAGCAAGTTGGTTGAGATGCTTGCTAGCTGAGATCCCTTTGTGGGAAAAACCATTGCCAGCTGTGTTGATCCACTGCGATAGTACCACGGCTATTGCAAAAATTGAGAATCGTTATTACAACGGTAAAAGAAGACAAATTCGTCGTAAGCACAGCACAGTTAGAGAATTAATTTCTAAAGGAGCTGTTATAGTGGATCATGTACGCACTGATGAAAATTTAGCAGATCCTTTGACGAAAGGATTAGCTAGAGAGAAAGTCCTAAATACATCTAAAAGGATAGGACTATTGCCTATAGATTGATGAGTCACTTGTGATGGTAACCCAACCTAAAAGACTGGAGATCCCAAGAATTAGGTTCAATGGGTAATAACAAGTCACTGTGATATGAGATGAACATGCTACATAATATATGAAGAAAGCATGAGTCCTGAAGCGATGAAAGGATGAGATAATAGAAACTCTTAATGAGATCTATACTCTATGTGGAGTGGAGTACCTAGCTACAGGAGTACTCTTGATAGACTCACCTATGTGAATGTGGAAGTGGGGGCCGCTTCCTATGGAATTTTAAGGCAGAATTCCTAGAGCGTTCACTACACTGGGATACACGTGCATGGCCCTAAATGCACGGGCTTTTGAGAATACACCCAATGAAAAGGTTATGTGTGGGTTTGATGTCAGAGATAGAGTTCAAGACTACGAGTCACTCTTGTTGAATCTGAATCTTACTTACTACGCAAAGGTTCAAGTCAAGAGACACCTTTGTTTATGCATAATCTTATAGAAGCGTTTGACGCTATTCAAGAACCTATTTTTAAATTCAAGTGGGGGATTGTTGGAAATGATGGAAGCATTGATGATGGCTTTTAATATGGTTGTGAATTGAAAAATGAGAAGTCCCACATAGGAGGGAACACACTCATTTAAAGCCTTTATAAGGTGTTAGTTTCACACTTGGGTTGGGCCCCAAGGGGTACCCCAATTTTGTGAAGGAGGGAGAACGCAAGCAAATGGACCACGACACGCGCACACACACGCGCGCGCGCGCGCCGCCGCCTGCCCGTCCGGCCGGCTCGGCTCGGCCCGGCCCGGCCCGGCAAGGCAAGGCATGGCATGGCATGGCTTGGCTTGGCTCGGTTGGGTTTGGTTTGGTTTGGTTTGGTTTGGTTTGTGGTGTATTAAATATTTTAAACATATGGAAATTAATTATTTATTTTAATTAATTAATTATATGCTTGCGTTAATTACGAAACAGCCATCCGTAAAGTCAAAGTCAATGTTCTGATCCAGTCAAATCCTAAACAGACTAATCTTCTGTTATTTGCCTAGTCAAAAACCTAATTTGACTAAACTTCTGTTAATTGCCAAGTCGAAAACCCTAATTTGACTAAGTTTTTGCCCGGTCAAAACCCTAAACTGAATTAATCCCACGTTTTTGCCCGGTCAAACCACGTTTCCTAAAATTGAGGCGCAAGTCAGCTGATGGACTTGGTGCTTCTTGGATCCCTCTTTTTCTGCAGATCCAGTTGCTGAACATCTCTATAAATAGAGAGTTCACCTCAGTTGGGAAAGCACACCAAAAGCTCTCCGTATCTGAGGTTTTTCTCTCTTCTCCCTTTTATTCTTCTTCTTCTTCTTCTTCTTCTATTTTCTTAAGTAGCCTTCGTGCTATATTAGAGTGTCAGTCATTCGACTGCCATACATAGGGTGTAATTCTACATCGGTTTTCTACAGTGCAGTAGAAATCCGGTACAGTGTAACTGAGCTGTTTTATCCTGGGGACTTCGTGGTTGATAGTCTGTCTTGCACAATTTGGGCAATGCCTCGAAACGTCTTAAAGAGAGCGACCTAGTCCGCGACTCATCCCAGTAATTTTATCGGTGGCATTGTTATTTTTCAAAAGTATTTTCAAAAGATAAAAGAAAGTGATATTTCATGTTTATTATAAGTGATTAACCATGACATATAAGATGCTTTATATTTTGTGTTTTTTTTTATTTGATATGTCTTTGATGTGGGAATTGTATTCATTTTTCTTTTTTATTTATTAAATATTAAAAATACAATTAATAAATTTCTCATGTGTATTGTTTATGTTGAGTATTCAATTATGAGTGGTTAGTACTACATTCACCAGAAATGAAGGTTGTATTGGATATATAAGGAGAATCACCCATAAACCTAATGTCTTAACATTTTGGATTCAAATGTGGTGTCTAAAGTCTCTTCTGAATTCTATTCCAAATGTTGTGCTTTTTCGAACTCTCCATCAAGTAGAATCGCACAAAATTAAATATCACAAAATTTATTTTAATTACCCAAAAATCAACGTTAAATATCAAAAGAGTTTTTCATCACAAGAAATCCTTTAAAATGTTTCCAATCATAATTATTTTTCATATATCTCGCACGCGTAACCTAATTAATCCACAATAAAACGATTGACCTGTCAGCAAAAGAGATCAAGTGCGTGTTGCTTCATAGCTTACGCGGTAGACTTTTAATCCAACGGACACATATTCACGCAGACATGTCGCAAAGGGACGTTTCAAGCCGTTAGATATCGTTCTCTAGAAACTTCTTTCGTGAAAGAGTGGGTTTCGTTTGTTACATTTTTTCGCTTTAGTTTCAACACTTCGTAGGTTTCTTCTTCACCTTTCCCTTTTTTCTAACACAGGTGACAAACACTGTCTCATTTTTCTTATATTCGTTATTTTTATTATTTAATTTTATCAATTTTTGCTTGTTCATTTGATTAACTTGATGGAGAATTTTGTGAGAAATTCAATGTAAGGTAGCATATCAACTTTGCAACCCATTGACTCATACTTTTGTTGTTTTCATGAATTTTGGTATTTTGGATAAATTTGATAATTTTATTAAGTTTTTGTGCATTTGATTTTGGATTTTAAGTAATCTTAGAATGTAGTAATTTACTGATTTTTGCTTCTGATAAAAAAGAGTCATATTTAAGACACTTGCAGGGGAAAAAAATCTACTTTGTTGTGTTGGAAATAAAATTTGTATATTTTATATCAGAGATCATGAAGGATTTTCAGTGATCATGAAGGATTTTCAGTGATCATAAAGGATTTTCAGTGATCATAGGATTTTCAGTAAAAGTACAATTTAAGTTAGTTTGATTTTCAGTGATGAAACTTATGCAGATTGATTGGTCTGAGATGTTTGTTCCTTGATCTTTTTTGCATGCTTTATTCTAGAAGTTGAATCCTTGTAATTCATTGATAAAAAAAAAAGAATTTATTGTTCTTGCATGGATGGATTTAGGATCAGTTATGTATGTGTAAACTACAGGGATTGAAGATAATCGATTTTATTCTTAATCAGAAATGTTATGCAACTTGTTTAAGGTGATTTTGTGGCATAGAAACGGAGTGGCTTGTGCCATTGAAAGTCTAAGAATTCATGTGCTTTATTTTTCTAATAACTGGGATATATTTTTGCTGTGATTTTTAATTTTGTAGAAGGGACAAATGTAATTTTAATGAAATTTATTGGTTATATGGAGGGTTGATATTGCTTTCCATGATGTATTTTCATTTGGGGGGCTATTTTGCATGGTTTGTGCTTGTGAATTTTGTTTGTTTATTTATTTGTGATTTGAGGTGATGAACCTGAAGGGGTTATGCTTTTGATTGGACTTTTGAGTTCTTTTTGAAGTGATCATAAGTTAGCATTTAATTTACTAGTCTTTTGAAGCTTGGTTTTGAGATATGATTTTTTAGAACTACTTGTATTCATCTGAATATTTTAAATTTATGTTTGCACTTTTTCACTCTCATATTTGAGGTTTATGTACGGTTGTAGAGGGAACATCTTCACAACACCTCTTTGTATTTTTGCCAAAATTTTGCTCAGTGTTGTTAAATAGCGGTTATGGTATAGTGGTATTTGAACAAAATGCTAGTTCTTCAATGCATTATATAGTTCAAAATGTTGTCTGATGGCGGTTCTATAGCATTGTAATGTAGCAGAATTTGATCAAATAGACCATTTTCTGCAATTTGTGATTGACAAATTTTACGTACAATGTGAATTATGTGTATAATGTTACACTAGTTTGTGCTTTCTGGAGAAAAGAATTGGAAAGTTGATAGAAAGAAATGAAAAGAAAGAACGATTTTATTAAATGATGAAAGAGACTAGGAGAGATAACTCTACTTCAAAGGGTTTTTCCCCATATCACATACAATTAGCAAACTTAAAATCTTTCTTTTTGTATTTAGTACTAAGGTCCACACCCTTTGTGTTGCTTGCAGAAGATGGGTTTCTGGACTTTGCTAGAAGGGTTTCTTCTCTTTGCAAATGCATTGGCAATTTTGAACGAGGACCGGTTCCTTGCTCGAAGAGGATGGACATTGGCAGAAATGACAGGACCTCAAAGGAATTCTCTTAAAGGACAAATTATAGGACTCATCTACGCATGTCAATTCTTGAGACTTCCCCTTATTCTTTTCAATATTATCACTATTATAATTAAACTCTTCACTGGATAGATAACTTGAATAGAGAGTGACATTGAATCTCTGTCTCTGTTGAGATGTACAACATGTAAAAGATTTTAAAGTTTTATGCTCCGGCAATAGTTTACACTCCTGTGAAAATTCAACTTCGTATAATATTTTGCAGAATTTATCAGTTCAGTTGTATCAGTATTGAAATTTTCTTGACCATTATGTTCAAGTACTTTTTAACTATTCACAAATGTTTAAACTACAGCGCAGCCTTATGACAATTGTTGATATTGCAAAAAATTGTGAACAAATTACAATACTAATACGATTGCAGAATCATAAAAATCCTCGGCACTGTAACCACACTTGTGTGTGCAGACTGGATTTTACACCTTGAAGCCTGCTTTAATTTTCAGTTTGTGATAAATGAGTAACTATGGAACATTGGTTTAAAAATTTGAAACCATTAGCAGCACACTTGTTTCAGTTTAAAATATGTGCACCGGAATTAGGAATCCAGGAAAACTGAATTTTGTAATTATGAAATATGAATGAAATTAAATCCCCTGCCAATAGGAAGATTTTGTTGACAGATAATGTGTATGTATCTTATAATTGTTAATTGAATTTTTGAAATCTAACTCATCTAAACTTATCATGTATCTAGTAAATGCTATTTGGTGAAGGCTAGCTCATTTAAACTTTTCAGGAAAAGAAAAGGAAAAAAGATACTACAAGCATATAGAACATTATTTGCCATTTTATTATGTAAATTGAATAAAACAACAGTCTTCATCACTGCAACATATTCTCAAGTTATAAAAATTAACAACATGAAGAAGTAACAACAGGATAACAGAAAGTACAAAAACCTTTGTAACATCTATCATATTCATTCAACAGGAATCATAACCTCATTAGTCCTAAAAACTGGTATGGTCCAAGGTGGATTATACCTAGCCAACAAAAAATCCCCAACAACCTTAAAACCATCTTTCTCCAAATTCAAACTCAACTTCTCCACCTTCTCCTTCACAACTTCATCACTAGCCACACCTCCAAACTTCACCACTCCATAAACCCTCTCACCTTCTTCTCTTATCACAACCCTCTCATCAATAGGTTTAGGCGCCTCTTCACCTTTTCCATAATTAGATGGCAAAATAAACTGCATAGTGACCCTCTTATTTGTCTCATCACCACCACTCTTTGTAACAACCGGTGCCGTCATCGGAATCTTTTCTGATACAGTTGCTTCCTTTGTTATAACTGGTGCTGTCATAGCAATCTTTTCAGGTTTTGTGTTTTGAGGGTTCCCTAAAGCTCCAATATAGTTTGCTAAAACCATAAATCCACCGTCTTTGTTGCCTTTGAATTCTGATGGATCATATGTGACTTCAGCAGCCACAGAAGGTGCATATTTTCTGATTTCATAATCTTGTGTTGTTTTGATTACTTCATATTTTGGTGTCTCAACACCAATTTTTCCAAATACCATACCCATTAGGGATTGAGAATAGAAAAGGGTTTGATGAGAGTTTGAAGATATTGGTAGGAGATTTTGATGGGCTGTAGATGTGGCTTTCAATCCTTTATATAACAAGGGATAAGGGATTTGAATTCCACGCAATAACTGCATCGTGTATTTATTGATTTTTTACGTCTGATCTCAAATCAACGATACAGATGATTTTAAAATAATTTCATAATAATGTAATGTGAACCGATCAATTTCAAATTAATGAAAAAGATCAATTAATACGGATAAATATGTAGTTTTTTAAATCTAGAGAAATAGAGAGTTTTATAATAAGGACATGCAAGTGATGGAAGTGTTAGCAATGTTGAGAACTCTATGAGGGTGACATGACTCTGAGTTTCTTTGAGAAGGAGTTAGCATTTAGAAATTAGAGATTCGAGATTTTGCTTATAAAATGAGTGGTTGTTATTTTGCCATATTACCCATGTTGTTTGTGGACTCCATTTATCCATGACTCCATTTGTGTCATACTTGTTTTTGTTTCGTTAGAATTAGTAGAACTTTTCTCTTTTGTTTTTACTTACACAAAATTCCTTTGTTTTCAAAATATTTTTAAAATAGTGAAGTCTAGATTGTGTGTAAAAAATTGTGGCAAGTTATCAACAATTCATTAAAATTCATCACGATTTGGTGAAGTATACATGATTGACTTTAATTGGTCGTACATAATTTATATATTATATTTTTTTTCAATAATCTAGGGTTTTCTTTTTAAAATACACTCGTTGACACTTAATTTTGTCGCTATATTATTATATGTTCAAGTATGTCTTTAATAATAAGATAAAAATAATAATTTATGAGATATTTTAAATTTAACTCAAAAATACTTTTGTTGTTTATTTTAAAATAGAATAATAATAATATTTTAAAATATAAAATGAAAATAATAATAAATAAATAATTATAAAAGGAATATTTGTTTCTCTTATTGATTGATTTGAATATCTTTTAAATTAGGTAGTAGATTGGTTTATCTTTTAATTAAGAATTTCATTAAAGTAATCTTTAATAACAATAATAATTTATTTATTTTATGCTAATTACTAATAATGAGGGATTTGTAGAAATATCAACTT
>JBBPBR010000003.1:28711451-28759852 GCA_037974775.1 Cicer pinnatifidum | reverse complement strand
ACGGTACACGATAAGTATTATATATCGTTTACTTTTTTATTCATACAACTATATGAATATGATATCTCTATGTAATATATATATATTATAAATCAGATTTCATATTTTTAATTAGTTTAGGGACTTATTTGCAAACTTCAAATTAGTTCAAGGATATATTTATATTATATAATATGTCATGTTAGAGTAAGACTAACGTTTGACTAATTTGTCTTTAACCATATTATATTAGTGTTGCAAGGTCAAATTAGAAATAAAAAAGGTGTAACTAGCAGAACTGAAGAATTTAATATTTATAATTCAAATATTTAATTTTTATAACTTATAAGGTTAAATGAAACAAATAAAACTTTAAGGATAAAAAATTGTCAAACGTTTATAAATTATGATATTAAAATATATATATAAAAAAAAAAACTTAAAATCAATTAAAATCGCTTAAAAGATAAAAATGTAATTTAACCTATTGTTTTGTTTTTGTGTAAAGCATATAACTGCATCTATGGAAACTTGTGTCAAGCTTTAAGGACGTAAACCTTGTAGGAAGAGTTATATATACGAGAGGTCTAAACAAATAAAATTGTTGATCGGTAATAAGTAATAACATACTTGTCCAAACATCCTGCTCCGACGTATGGTAAGAACAAATATGAGTTGATGATATTCTGAATCGAAGATTTTCAAGTTTCAAAAGCTGACAAATAAGATGAAAATATTTCACCAACTAATTTGAATTAGGGATATATATTATTACTTTTGAAGAGAATTATGGGATGTTCTGATATATAACTAAACTATTTGTACTCCCTCAACCCTATCTGCATTCCTTTTTTTACCAGTCTATTTACATCTTTAGATAAAAGCAAATTGTAGATACTAACTATAACATTTTAATTGTTTGTTAGGCCCATAAAAAAGTGTTTAATCGGTGTTCTGAAGCGGATTACGGTCCACCAAATGTCTTTTTTTTATTGAACTTTATCTCAATCCACTAAAGACGTTGAACTACTTGTGCTCAGGGGGTGTCAAACACATGTTTAAGTGTCGAGTTAGCCCCTAATCGTGTTGGAGAGTCCATTGGAATGTGGGAGCAACAACATGTCAAATGCTCTAGGATTATAAGAGACTTTGACATCACATCTTTGTTGAGACAAAATCCTAAATTTATATTTTGAAGATAATCAAACAAAGTTAATTAATTTCTAATTATGATTCTAAATTTTGTTGCTATTAAACTTGTATTTTTGAGTGTGCTATTCAAATATAGGTAATCATATACAATACCACACGATTGTTCTAGTGTACAGAAGATCATTTTGGTTCATAAGAACAAATAATCTAGACAAACCAATATCATTCTGGATTTTGTCAACATCAACCTAGTCAAATTAAGATCTTTCTGGTTTGCGAAAGTATCAACCTTTTCTATACAAGATCATTCTGCACTATTTGTTTTAAAGATGAAATGAATCAATT
Organism: Cicer pinnatifidum; assembly: GCA_037974775.1. Lineage (NCBI taxonomy): Eukaryota > Viridiplantae > Streptophyta > Magnoliopsida > Fabales > Fabaceae > Cicer > Cicer pinnatifidum. The sequence goes on along the minus strand of JBBPBR010000003.1, from coordinate 28,758,376 downwards.
ACATATTTTAAGTGAATTAAATATCAAGACAGCTCAAAACCATGATCAAGCACAAAAGCTTTAAAAAAGCAAAACAACATCAAGAATCATAACGAGATCAATCTCCAGATTGATAGCCTATGGTACGAGTACAGCTAGGAGAACAAGGATAAAAAGGACATTGATGTTGCACCTGTGCAAAAAGGAAACTTGCTTATAAAGAAGAAACACTGACACCAAACAGCGGTCAAATGATCTCTATCACAATACTCACACAAAGTAGAAACGAAGAACGTTCTGACACTACAAAAAAACAGGCGTTTAGCCACGGTTCTTTACCCACGGCTATTTTGACTGTAGTAAGTAACGCGATTTGCCACGGTTTAACTCATAGCTAACTTCTCTCACTTGTTCTTTATTGCTTTTTTTTTTTTGCCATTTCACATTCCCTCTTCCGCGAAAATTATGAGCGCCAATATTTTTTCATTTCCCTCCTTTATTTTTGTTTTACTTTCTTCTTTTCTCCAAATCATAAATAATTTACCAAATCTTTCTACTATTTTCTCTTTGAATCCGAATTCTTCCTCTTTTTTCTTTGCTCTTTCTCATTGAATCATTCCTCTTTTCTCTCTCTCTCTCTCTAAATTTTTCTACTCTTGCAATTCTCGAATGAATCTTTTATGGTTTCTCCCAAATTAGAAAACACACCAAATTGTTCCTCTTCAATTCGCTCTTTCTCTCTGAATCGTTCCTCTTCTCTATTTCTATCTGATTTGTTATATTCCTTCCACACAAAGACTTTATTTCAGGGCAAGATTACAGGTTCAAAAGGTAACTAAAAATCCTAAACCACTACTTTTGTTTTGAGTAAAATTTCCATCTTACATTTTTTATTTTCTTTTATGAATAATTTTTAGGTATTATTGGAGCTCTTTGTCAACCTATGAGATTCAAATGAAGATCTTGTTGTTTAAATATGATTTTAAGGTAAATAAGTTTCATCTCTATACATTTCTTTTACAAAGGTTGAAGAAGCATTTGTTAGTTATTTAGTTATGTCCACTGTAACACCCCGATTTTTAACAGCGCGAGTGTATTATTTGTTTTTTTAAAAGAAAGAAACAAACAAAGAAATAAATAAGGAAATACCTTTGGATAAATATTTAAGTCATAACACAACGACAAATAAGTCAACATAATTTACAAGCAGCGGAATAGTTTTTGAAATACGAATCCAAAGTATTTACACATCAAAAGTGGTACATGGAACCCATCGAAAATAAAATGTCAAACTGACAATATTGGTATAGGTACAGTCTTCCAAATTAAAATAAACACATCCCAAAAGAAAGACTTCTAGTCCCTATACGTCAACCTAATCTGATCATTCCATAAAACTATACATCCCGGGTGATCTTCACGCGCCCCGCAAGACCCTCCTAACACAGCTCCAGTCAAGTGTGTCCAACTACATTCCCATTCACAAGGTACTAACCGGTGGGAAGATCCTGATTCTCATATAAGGGCAAAGCCCAGATTTCCACAATAATTATAAAGGGTCACCAACCGAAATTAATAAATACCACATAACATTTTTATATTTTCAAATGCTCAAAAGAACCTTTCGTCTTAGCATACTCCTCGAAAGGGTTTTCATATATCTAAAAAGATGCATAAACAATGTTGAAAAATGAATTTTTAACAAACTACACTATCGTAGCCGAATACAACTGAGAAAATGCAGGTTTTCAGTTCTAAAATGGCTATGAATCAATCAACACTTTGAACATTAATATTATCAATTATGAACTCATAATTAACACCAAATTAATCTCTACAAATTCACACCTCAATTACACATCAAATATTAATAACATCTATTATGAACACATAAGTACATCAAAACTTAATCAACCCAACTTCACACCTCTAAGCAATTACGATAAATCACAACAACAACTGAATACATATATACAATCATCATAGTATAAAAAAAACATGACTCGCGTTCCAAGCACCCTAATGCAATGCGTATATGCCAAAATGCATGATTCCAGAATTCCAAACCAAAACCCTCCTCGAAGGGCGTAAATCATAATTGTACTGCCTATTACAGACCAGTACTAATTACCGAGGTGCCACCTATCACGGGTAAACACGATTTATTAAAAAGCGTAAATCGTAAACGTACCGTCTATCACAGACCAGTACTGTTTACCGAGGTGCCACCTATCACGGGTCAGCACGATTTACTAAAAAACGTAAATCGTAAACGTACCGTCTATCACAGACCAGTACTGTTTACCGAGGTGCCACCTATCATGGGTCAGCACGATTTACTAAAAAACATAAATCATAAACGTACCGCCTATCACAGACCAGTACTGTTTACCGAGGTGCCACCTATCACGGGTCAGCACGATTTATTAAAAATGTGTAGTCTATCACAGACCTACACGACGCGAAAATCCCCACAAGGATAAGATGAACCAACAATTCACATGGCATCATCCCGTGGCCCATCACGGTCACCGCTATCACCATAGCCTTATCGCGGTCACCATGTACTATGAAATGCATGAGCATACTCTGACTCTTTTCACCACAATCATTAAGTAAATGCAGCTATTAAAAGATTCTCCATTTTTAATACTCATTTAACACTAATGATTTTTCATATACATTGCAGAGCATACTCAAACATATTTATACACACCAATTTCAATTTCCACAAACACACATAAATCACATTTCCAAATTCAATCCACACAACTTAAATTAAATTCATTTTCCACCAATCCACACATAAATTTAATTAAATTCTCTTTCCACCAATCAACACATAAATTTTTTCTCAAAAATTCATAATATTAATTATGAACACATCAATTTCACCAAACATGAGTCACTATAATTTTTAAACATTAATCCCCCATATTCAATGTCCAAAATTTTCAACCATAAATCACCACAACAACATTAATATATTAGAGTTCTCCCCACCGCTAACTCGGTGCCAACGGTCTCGATTCCTTTTCGAGACTCAAGGAGCTAACTACATAAACATAAATATTTATAACAATTTGTTCACAATTAAATTAATCCACACACAATAAAATTCTTAAAATTAAATTTTTCTCACACACCAAACTTTTAAAACCAAATAATCTATATTATTTACTTAAAACTAAATAAAACAAATATTGTCCAAATTTCACATACACACACTCGACTATTAAAGCACCGAAATTTTTGAGTTAATAAAATTCTCTAAACTTTTTTTTCTTTTTAAACTCAATCAAAGAGTAATTAAAAGAGTAACATTTTAAACTCTAACCATTGTTAATTTCAATATATCTTTTTGCTCAAACTCTTTAACTTAGTTAAAATTTGAACTTTTTCACAACTTTAACAACTCTAAATTTTTCGTAAAATTTCAACTTCAATTCAAACTCATTTATTTGAAAATAACTCTTTACGTTACTCAAACACATCAAATTTAATCACTACACATATAAATCACATTAAATTCATTTTCTACAAATCCACACATCAAATACATCAAATTCCTTTTCACAAAATCACAAATAATGTCCTAAATGCAAACTAAAAGTTTGGAAGGAGTCCTTACCTTAACGATAGCTCTAACACACGATTCCTGTACCGTAATTAATTTCGGTAAAATTTACGTTCGTGACGTCGCTTCGAAAATTAGCTCACTAGTACCGCAGCGTGGCAATGAGCAACTTTCCCTTCTGTCACTTCTCGAAACGAAGCTTAGATCTAAGAGAAAAGTGGAGGTTTTTGTGTTGTGGGTTTTGAAAATAACTCAAAACTAGAAACAGAGAAGGACGAAGAAGAAGGAACGCTGCTTTTCTGTTTCCCCTGGTTTCCTTGCTTTCTAATATATATATATATATATATATATATATATATATATATATATATATATATATATATATATATATTATTAAAACAAAATCACAAATATCTAAAAATATCTAGATATTTTAGAAAATTACCATTTCACCCATCACTTTCCAAACCACTTTTTGTTAACAATATCAACTCTCGTCGCAACTCAGTTGACAGATACAATTTTCAGCAACCCGAGGTATTTTAACAAAATTGTCTGGTATTAAATTCTTCGTAACGTAAATAAATAAAACTATTGCTCGACGAATAATTTAATCGGGGATCCAAATGTATTTTTGGCATTAAATTCACAAAATACCAAAATACAATAATTTGGCTAAAAAGCCTTAAAGTTCAACACTAAAATACCCTAAAATTGCATAATTTAGGATTTAAAACTATGGGTCTTACATTACTACCCCCCTAAAATTAGTTTCGTCCTCGAAACTACGCATCAATAAACAACTCAGGGTGTTGTTCCCTCATCTTACTCTCCAATTCCCAAGTCGCATCTCCAGTAGTTGGGTTCCAAATTACCTTGACCAAGGAAACATCCTTGTTCCTTAATTGCTTAATCTTCCTATCATCAATTCTTACAGGTAATACTTCGAATGACAAGTTATCCTTCAGTTGAATTGTGTCCGGTTCGATCACATGCGACAGATCTGTAAGGTATTTCCTTAACTGCGACACATGAAATACACCGTGAATTTCAGACAGTATCGGAGGCAATGCAATCCGATAAGCAACAGGTCCAATTCGTGAGAAATCTGATATGGTCCAATGAATTTCGGAGTCAATTTCTTCGATTTCATAGCTCTGCCAACTCCAGTAGTAGGTGTGACTCTCAGAAACACATGATCCCCTTGCTCGAATTCCAAAGGTCTACGTCGTTTGTCCGTATAACTCCTCTGACGATCATGTGAGACCTTCATTTTCTCTTTTATCTTCTTGACCTTATCTATAGTCTGTTTCACCATCTCAGGTCCTACAATCATACTTTCGCCGTCCTTATACCAACACAAAGGCGTTTGACACTTGCATCCATACAGAGCCTCATATGGTGCCATTCCAATACTTGTGTGGAAACTATTGTTGTAGGTAAACTCAACCAATGGAAGTACATCATCCCAACTTCCTCTATCATCTAATACACATGCTCTCAATAGGTCTTCCAAGGACTGATTTGTCCTCTCAGTCTGTCCATCCGTTTGTGGATGGTAAGCTGAACTCAATCTTAGTTTCGTTCCCAACGCTTCATGCAATGCTCCCCAAAAGTGCGACGTGAATTTCGGGTCACGGTCTGATACAATACTCGACGGGACTCCATGTAATCTCACAATCTCAACAATGTAGATCTTTGTTAGCTTATCTACCTTATAGATGGTCTTTACTGGTAAAAAGTGTGCGGATTTAGTCAATCGATCCACTATCACCCATATAGAATCATTCTTTCTCCTTGTTTTCGGTAATCCAGTTATAAAGTCCATGGAAATGCGGTCCCACTTCCACTCAGGTATGTCTAAAGGTTGCAACATTCCAGCAGGTCGCTGATGTTCCACTTTCGCTTTCTGACAAGTTAAACAAGTTGATACATAATTCGCTACATCTCTCTTCATTCCTGGCCACCAATAATTTTGCCTCAAATCCTGATACATCTTTGTTGCTCTAGGATGAATACTCAATTTACTCTTATGAGCCTCTCCTAAAATTGTTTTTCTCATATCTGCAATTTCTGGTACACAAATCCTACCATTACATCTCAAAATATTATCTGGTCCGATCTTAAAATCAGTTGTCTTCCCTTGCACTATTAGATTCCTTTTTTCTGGAATTAATGTGTCATCTTGAAAATTCGCAATGTCTTCAAGTAGTCCACTTGAAATCTTAATCATTCCGAATTTCAAAATTCCCGGTGCAAACTCTACATTCAATTGTAGGTCCCTAAAAGCTTCCCACAACTCTTGTTGTCTAGCCATCACTGTTGAAGATACCGATACATTTCTTCTAATCAGCGCATCAGCCACTACATTGGCCTTCCCAGGGTGGTACTGTAGTGTGAAATCAAAATCCTTGAGAGTCTCCATCCATCTCTTTGACGCATGTTCAATTCCTTCTGATCAAACAAATATTTCAAACTTTTATGGTCACTGAACACTATGAACGTGCATCCATATAAATAGTGCCTCCAGATCTTCAATGCAAAAACTACAGCAGCAAGCTCTAAATCATGAGTAGGATAGTTCCTTTCATGTATCTTCAATTGTCTTGAGGCGTAAGCTACAGCTTTCTTGTGTTGCATCAGAACACATCCCAAACCTTGGTGAGATGCATCACAATAAACTTCATATGGTTCTTCTGGTTGTGGTAATACCAATACTGGTGAGGTTGTCAACTTTGTCTTCAGTAACTGAAAATTTTTCTCACACTTCTCCGTCCATGCAAACGGTTGATCTTTTCTAGTAAGTTGTGTCAACGGAGCTACAACCTTCAATAAACCTCCTATAGTATCCTGTCAGTCCTACAAAACTTCATATATCAGTGACGGTTTGAGGTTGTTTCCAAGCAAGAACTGTCTCAATCTTTGCCGGATCCACATCGATTCCTTCCTTGGTTATCACATGTCCTAAGAAATTTACTTTCTCTAGCCAAAACTCACACTTCGATAAATTGGCATATAATTGCTTCTCGCGTAAAATTTCAAGAACTTGGCGCAAATGTTCTCAATGTTCTTCCTCAGACCTTGAATAAATCAAAATATCATCAATGAACACCACAACAAATTTATCTAGAAATGGACTAAAAATTTTGTTCATGTAGTCCATAAAAATTGCTGGTGCGTTGCTAACTCCAAATGGCATAAAAAGATATTCATAATGTCCATAACGAGTTCTGAAAGCAGTTTTCTGAATATCTCCTTCTCTCACTCGAATTTGATGGTAACCCGACTTCAAGTCAATCTTCGAAAATATCGTGGCTCCTCTCAATTGATCCATCAAATCATCGATACGTGGTAAAGGATAACGATTCTTAATAGTCACCTTATTAAGATGCCGATAATCCACACACAAGTGTGAGTTTCCGTCCTTCTTTTTAACTAGCAACACCGGAGCTCTCCATGGTGATACACTTGGCCTAATAAACTTCTTCTCCAATAAATCTTCAATTTGGCCTTTGAGCTCATTTAATTCCAATGGTGACATTCGATACAGCGTAATTGAAATTGGTCCGGTTCCTGGGTGCAAATCAATGAAGAACTCCACTTCTCTTACTGGAGGTAACCTTGGAATTTCCGTTGGAAATACGTCCTAGTATTCCTTTACAAGTACTACGTCTTCTATGTTCACATTCACCTTTGCATCCATGTTGGCCAAAGAAAGAAACTCATGAGTTCCTTCTCTTAATGACACTTCGAGTTTGTTAGCAGCTAGATACATAACAACCTGGTTCGGGGAAAAGAACCAGTTTGCGAGCACAATCCAAGATCACATAATGATACAACATCCAATCCACACCGAGAATGACCTCGAGTGATTATAGAGGTAACCAAATTAAATTAACCAAGAAATCCCTATTATGGATAGTAATTTGACAATGTAAACATGCAGAATTTACTGTCAAAGTCTTAGCAGGTGTGGAAACAACCAAATCAAAAGGCAAAGCAGACACAGATAACTTCAAACGATTCACACAATCCATAGCAATGAAGGAATGGGTTCCCCCCGAATCAAAAAGCACAGTTAGAGTGTTACCTGCAATCTCACAGTCACGTTGAATCAGATTGCCAGATGGATTTCCAGCTTCAGAACTCACGTAATAAACGTGTCCTCTAGCAGTAGAACGAGTAGCCCTAGTTGAAGTAAAAATATCGATTTACAAGAAAGGGGAGTTTGAATTGTAAATGTGCATTTTAAAAATTCCTGTTAAAACTTAAGAAAATAACTCAAGAATGATCTTGGTTATGAAAACAGAAAACGGAGAATGTTCTTGGTTTGTGTTATAAAACAGAGAACGTTCTTAGATTAGCAGAAAATCAGTTTCAATTTTATCTTAATTGATCAATGCAATATAATAAAGAAAGAGATAGGAAAGATAATACCACACAAAGATTTATCCTGGTTCACCCAATGTGGGTTACGTCCAGTCCTCACACGGTGAGATTTTCCACTAAGTGTTTAAAAGCAAGGAACCTTCTTGATCTTACAACACCTATTCTAGATCAACCTTGATCTATTTTTATCTCTATTAATTTCCACCCAGAAAGCAATAATAGCACCTATCTAACCTTGATAGGATGCAATCTTAAACAAACTATAAAGAAACTCTTATAGTTTGAGTTTTTACAAATGGATTGATTTTGACAGAATCTGATATTGCTCAACTCTTGTTTGAGAATAGATTCTTTACAGAGTATATAATGATAGTTTCACAGCTGATATGTGGATGTGCAGCAGTGGCTGTTTTGCGAATTGCAGAAGATGATGTTGCCTCTGTTTTGGAGAATTTCAAGCTTAAGTGTGATTGTATATTGTTGATTACTTAGCACTTGAATTTCTTGCTTTCATACTTGATTAAGGCCTTCTATTTATAGGCTGAAGATGCACTGGATAAGTACGAAAGAGCTGTTGGAGAGGCCATGCTTTTTCTGGTTTAAGGCAGTACTTTTGAATAAACAAATCATGCTATGACATAGCCTTTTTTAACTTTTGGATTTAGCATTAAATGCAGTACTGTACTTTACTGACAACGTCCTTGATGTTTCTTCATTGATCTTGGATGATACATTCTCCATATTGAGTCTTGAGTGCAGCTGGATGAGATTGGAGAAGAATTGCAAGCTGAAACAGAGCTGACGCAAGGCTACTGTTGTTGTGTAGAAAACGGAGAACGATAAACGTTCTTGGTTTTTAGACTGAACGTTCTTGAGCTTAAATAATCATTCTGGAGTTCCCGTTTTGATCATCCTGGATTTCCTTTGTAATTTCCTTGTCATATGTCAAGATTGATTTAGCTTTCTTGACATTTGAATTTTTGGAGTTCTTAAGATGTCATGACTTTTGTCCATCTTTGAACCCTTTTAATTTTGAGATCAAGTAGCCTTTTTGAGCTTGGATGAATCCTACTTGTTCCTTGCCATGTACTGATTAGATATGAACAAATTTCCAGGACAGATTCTTTGTTAACGAGGTAGATAAAGTGTGAACAACATGTTGTGATGAACTTTTTTTGAGGCTGGAGCTCTTTCTCTGTTTTAATGTTCTTGTTGCTGTTTTCTTTGCTTTGCTTGATTAAATTCACTCAAAAGCACAAGTTAAATTAACATAACATTTAGAATCATAATTAACATTCTTAATTAACTTTTTGTTTGTTTTCATCAAAACATTAAATTGAGATTTTGTCTTAACAATCTGCCCCTTTTTGATGATGACAAACATGTTAATTTAGATTTTAATTTTGATTCTAATTTTAATCAAAGAGAGCTTAAAAAAACCCCCCCCTCAGAATATGCTTCATATTTTTGAACCAACATAAAATCTAAAATAATTCTCCCCCTTTGTCAACACAAAAAGATTGGGGAATACAAAGGAAATGTATACTACACATAGAAAACAATGAGTAGATTCTAGTTTTACGAAAAGTAAGATTTTCTAAAAAACTCCCCCTTAATATTTTAAAATTGATATCCTTTAAAATTTCAAAATTCCAAAACCCAAGCAAGATGTCTCTTTGCTTTTTGCCTTCTTTCACAACAAACAATATTTTAATTTGAACATGATAATGAGCGCAAAGGAAGCAAAATGAATGTGATATCATGTCAAGTATAATTTCTCTCTTTACAAAACATTTTTATGCTAAAAAAAGTTTGTTTTTATCAAAAACAATCAAAGAGATTTGTTCACATAAAAAAATGATTTTAAGGACATAAAAAGGAGAATTTTGAGTTCCATGAATGAATTAAATAGTAATCATGATCATAATATACCTTGATAAGATCCAAAGAAGTACTTGAATTAGACAAGAGGACAATGTGAATATGTGTTTCTTCTAAACAACCACCATTCAAACTTGTTACTATTTCTTTGATCTGATGGCTGACTTTCATCAAGACTCCTGTAGTAGCAGCTTTGGCACCGTATCCTTACAATTTAGTTCTTCCAATAATTTGATCATGAGATGTTTTTTGGAGGTGGTCAATAGTGAGATATATGTAGGAGTGCCAAAACTAAATGGTTCAAACTCATTTAGAAGTTGTTGATATTTTTTCAACCATATCATCTTAATAGAAAACATTAGATTTGATTGAATGTTGCATATAAACTGTCAAGGACATTTGGCAGAATGTTTAGCTTTTCTGCAGAATATTTTGCTCTTCTGCAGAATGTTCTACTCTTCTGTAGAATTTTCTGCTCTTCTGCAGAATGTTCTGGTACTACTTCCAGAATGAACCTTTTTGCTTAAATTGATCATTCTCTTGGATTTTGCCTTTATCATTTTCCAGCTTTTAAGAGGATAATGAAACAAAGACTCTTTATCAATCTCAATTTCCTGGAAAGCATTATGTTGCTGCTGTCCAGAATGTTATTCTTCTTCATCACCCGAGCTTTAATGTTTCCAAAAGTTATAGATACTCCAAATTTTTCTAATGAGAGGAGGCACCATACTTTTCCATTCATGTGTTTTGAGCATACCTTGTTCATGTATCAATGTTCTTTCTTGATTGTTGGATGGTGTTCCTACATCACAAGTTAGTAATGATTTTGGTACCCATATTTGTTTGGGTCCTTGATGGTTAGTGTATCTTCTTTTAGAAGATTTTCTAAAACTTGAACTCTTTTTAAAATAGCAAGTTGATTCAAAGTGATAATTTTTGGAATAATATGAATACTTTGTTGTTGATCTTTGATAAGGTTTCAAAATCTGAGTTTTACACGGATTTGAGATTGATTTTGCAGATATTCTAGATCGTTCCCTGTTTCCCAGATTTTCTGCAAAAGATTCAACTTTCATTTTTGAACTTTCTCCGTTTTGAGAGCAGCCTGGAGAACGTTCTCCTTTATGCAGATTTTTCAAAACTGTTTTGACAGCATGATTTCCTTTTTTAAAAAGCTTTTTCCTTTCAATCTTTTCATCTCTTTTTCTAAAATAGCAAGCAAATTCCAGATGTCCATGTTTTTTTGCAATAAGAGCATTTGGTTTTGCTTTTATCCTCTTTTCTTTCCGAAACAAAAAAGTTTTCATATATTTTCGTTTTTTGAGTTTTATCAAAACCAAGACCCGCTTTATCAAATATTCCCACTTGAGATCCCATGATATTATGAAACTTTTCAGTAGCTTTAATAAAATTTGATAAGTCATTTCTAAGAAGTTCATTTTCATTTTTAAGGATAACATTCTCCGTTTTTGTTGCAAAACTTTCTTGATTTTCAGATTCATTAGTTTCCTTAAAATGAGATTCCTGCATGTTCTGAATGATGTTTTTTAGTTCATCAATCATAACCTGAGCTTTCTCTTTTTCCCTTTTTTCTTTTAAAAATTGATCATTTAAAGAGCTACATTTTTGAACAAGCAGATTTGAATCATTAAGTAAGCTATCAAAATCTTTTTCAATTTGTTCACATAAAAGACATGGTTCAAAATTTATTACCTTATTGTCTTTAGTATCTGCCATTAAACACAAGCTAGCTTCTTCAGGTTCCTCTGTTTATGTTTCATCATAATCATCCCAGTTTACCATCAAGGAGTTTTTCTTGAAAGGGAATTTCTTTGGTGCTCTTTTGTTCAAGGGACATTCAGTTTTATAATGTCCTTGTTTATTGCATCCAAAGCATGTGATTTGACTTTTGTCTACCTCTATTTTGAAGTTTTCTTTTTGATTTGAAAATCCCTTTTTGATATGATCCCTTCTTCTCACCATTCTTTGTATCCTTTTTGTAAGACGAACTATTTCTTCATCAACATCTTCTTCTTCGATTTCTTCTGAGTCCTCATCTGGACTTTCTTGAGATGTTTTTAAAGTTATTGCCTTTCCCTTCTTGACCGGTTTGTCTTCTTGTAGGAGTACTTCATGTGCTCTTAGTGTTCCAATTAATTCTTCTAGAGGCAGTGATTCAAGGTTCTTGGCTTGGCTTATAGCCGTTACCATTGGTCTCCAAATGATTGGAAGGCACCTCATGATCTTTCTTACTCTTTCTTGTACTGTGTAAGCTTTGCCAAGAGAACGCATTTCATTTACTATTGTAGTAAATCTTGAGTACATTTCATCAATGGTTTCTCCTTCTTGCATTTCGAACAGTTCGAATTTCCTTATACCAATGTCTATTCTTGTTTCCTTGACATGGCTCGTTCCTTCATGATGAGTTTGTAATGTATCCCAAACTTCTTTTGCAGTTGTGCATTCATCTACCCTTTCACTTTCTTCCCTGCTTAAAGCACATGATAAGAATAGTTGAGCTTTAGAATTTAAAAGTACCTTAGCCTTATCATCTGCTGTCCAGTCTGCTTCTCTTTTCAGGGCAGAGTTTGACTCATTTTGATCAACTCTTGGTGTGAAATCTCCATCTGTAATGATGCGCCACATTCCTGTGTCTTGAGACTTTAAGAACAACTGCATTTTGTTTTTCCAAAAGTAGTAGTCTGATCCATTAAAGTAAGGTGGTCTGTATAATGACACTCCTTTAGTAATGTACATATTTCTTGACATTTTTCTTCTAGATCTTTTTCTCTAACACTTGTTAGGAGTTTTAAATCTTTCTAGAGACCGAGCTCTGATACCAATTGAAGTAAAAATATCGATTTACAAGAAAGGGGAGTTTGAATTGTAAATGTGCCTTTTAAAAATTCCTGTTAAAACTTAAGAAAATAACTCAAGAATGATTTTGGTTATGAAAACAGAAAACGGAGAACGTTCTTGGTTTGTGTTATAAAACAGAGAACGTTCTTAGATTAGCAGAAAATCAGTTTCAATTTTATCTTAATTGATCAATGCAGTATAATAAAGAAAGAGATAGGAAAGATAATACCACACAAAGATTTATCCTGGTTCACCCAATGTGAGTTACGTCTAGTCCTCACACGGTGAGATTTTCCACTAAGTGTTTAAAAGCAAGGAACCTTCTTGATCTTACAACACCTATTCTAGATCAACCTTGATCTATTTTAATCTCTATTAATTTCCACCCAGAAAGCAATAACAGCACCTATCTAACCTTGATAGGATGCAATCTTAAACAAACTATAAAGAAACTCTTATAGTTCGAGTTTTTACAAATGGATTGATTTTGACAGAATCTGATATTGCTCAACTCTTGTTTGAGAATAGATTCTTTACAGAGTATCTAATGATAGTTTCACAGCTGATATGTGGATGTGCAGCAGTGGCTGTTTTGCGAATTGCAGAAGATGATGTTGCCTCTGTTTTGCAGAATTTCAAGCTTAAGTGTGATTGTATATTGTTGATTACTTAGCACTTGAATTTCTTGCTTTCATACTTGATTAAGGCCTTCTATTTATAGGCTGAAGATGCACTGGATAAGTACGAAAGAGCTGTTGGAGAGGCCATGCTTTTTCTGGTTTAAGGTAGTACTTTTGAATAAACAAATCATGCTATGACATAGCCTTTTTTAACTTTTGGATTTAGCATTAAATGAAGTACTGTACTTTACTGACAACGTCCTTGATGTTTCTTCATTGATCTTGGATGATACATTCTCCATATTGAGTCTTGAGTGCAGCTGGATGAGATTGGAGAAGAATTGCAAGCTGAAACAGAGCTGATGCAAGGCAGTTGTTGTTGTGCAGAAAACGGAGAACGATAAACGTTCTTGGTTTTTAGACTGAACGTTCTTGAGCTTAAATAATCATTCTGGAGTTCCCGTTTTGATCATCCTGGATTTCCTTTGTAATTTCCTTGTCATATGTCAAGATTGATTGAGCTTTCTTGACATTTGAACCCTTTTAATTTTGAGATCAAGTAGCCTTTTTGAGCTTGGATGAATCCTACTTGTTCCTTGCCATGTATTGATTAGATATGAAAAAACTTCCAGGACAGATTCTTTGTTAACGAGGTAGATAAAGTTTGAACAACATGTTGTGATGAACTTTTTTTGAGGCTGGAGCTCTTTCTCTGTTTTAGTGTTCTTGTTGCTGTTTTCTTTGCTTTGCTTGATTAAATTCACTCAAAAGCACAAGTTAAATTAACATAACATTTAGAATCATAATTAACATTCTTAATTAAATTTTTGTTTGTTTTCATCAAAACATTAAATTGAGATTTTGTCTCAACACTAGTTACATTCACAACTGGTTCCACCTTCGGAGCCGTGCAATCCCTTGCCATGTGCCCTGGCTTCTGACAATTGTAGCAGGTGAGAATATTAGAGGTACAAGCACTAGCATAATGTCCCTCTCCCCCACATCGGAAACATCGAACCACATGTCCCAATTGTCTTCCGAAATTCTGGTTCCCCGGGCGATTCTGCCCCCCGTTGTTATTTTGTGGTCGATTATAAGGCTTAGCCCTCATGAATTAAAATTCCCTCCTCGGCTAGCCCTCTTATTCTTCATATCCTCAACTTCTCTACATTTTTCCACAAGAACTTGGAAACGTTGAATTCCCAAGGGTAAGACAGAGTCTTGAATCTCATACTTTAGTCCGTCTTGGAAACGATGACACATGAATGGTTCATCAATCTCTTCATGGAAAAACCTGAAATGCCTTGACAATGATTCAAACTTAGCGGCATATTCACCCACGGTCACGTTCCCCTGATGAAGTTTTAGAAAATCATCACCCAGTTTAGTCCTGGTACTCATCGGGAAGTATTTGTCTAAAAACTTCCTTTTGAATGATTCTCACTTCACCTCCTCGTGCGCTGATCCCATCAACAAGCACGTACTCCTCCACCAATACTCAGCATCCCCTAATAGCATATAAGTGGCATAGTTGACCTTCACTCCCGCCTGACAGTTAATCATTTCGAAGATCTTTTCCACTTCTTGGATCCACTGATCCGCTTTCTCTAAATTCTCATCACCCTTAAACTTGGGAGGATTGTAACGACGAAAATCTTCCAATCCTCTTGACTCAGCAACACAGATTTCTCTTCCCCTCTTTTCTAGATCCCGCAGAGTCTTGGCAGCAGTCTATGCAGCAACAGAAGCATCCATATTATTCATAGCTTCTGCCATTTGATCATTCCTATTAATGTTGGCTCTTGGAGCGTCATTCCTTCTTGGCGGCATGGTTTTCCTATAAGACCATCATCAAGGAGAGTCTTAACACCACTTCAAATAATTCCAAAACTAACTTCCGACTACATTAACACATAATAACTATACTTAACCTGACAACTCAGACAACTTAACCCGACAACTCAGATAACTTAACCAGACGCATGATCAGATAACTACTCCCTACCTACAGGTTGACCTACAATCTATAACCAAAGCTCTGATACCACAATGTAACACCCCGAGTTTTAACAGCGCGAGTGTATTTTTTTTTAAATAAGGAAATACCTTTGGATAAATATTTAAGTCATAACACAACGACAAATAAGTCAACATAATTTACAAACAGCGGAATAGTTTTTGAAATACAAATCCAAAGTATTTACACATCAAAAGTGGTACATGGAACCCATTGAAAATAAAATGTCAAGCTGACAATATTGGTATAGGTACAGTCTTCCAAATTAAAATAAACAAATCCCAAAAGAAAGACTTCTAGTCCCTATACGTCAACCTAATCTGATCATTCCACAAAACTATACATCCCGGGTGATCTTCACGCACCCCGCAAGACCCTCCTAACACAGCTCCAGTCAAGTGTGTCCAACTACATTCCCATTCACAAGGTACTAATCGGTGGGAAGAACCTGATTCTCATCTGAGGGCAAAGCCCAGATTTCCACAATAATTGTAAAGGGTCACCAACCGAAATTAACAAATACCACATAACATTTGTATATTTTCAAATGCTCAAAAGAACCTTTCGTCTTAGCATACTACTCGAAAGGGTTTTTCATATATCCAAAAAAATGCATAAACAATGTTGAAAAATGAAGTTTTAACAAACTACACTGTCGTATCCGAATACAACTGAGAAAATGCAGGTTTTTAGTTCTAAAATAGCTCTGAATCAATCAACACTTTAAACATTAATATTATCAATTATGAACTCATAATTAACACCAAATTAATCTCTACAAATTCACACCTCAATTACACATCGAATATTCATAACATCTATTATGAACACATAAGTACATCAAAACTTAATCAACCCAACTTCAATCCTCTAAGCAATTACGATAAATCACAACAACAACCGAATACATATATACAATCATCATAGTATAAAAAAAACCTGACTCGCGTGCCAAGCACCCTAATGCAATGCGTATATGCCAAAATGCATGATTCTGGAATTCCAAACCAAAACCCTGAAGTAGCAAAGTTGATTTACAAGAAAGGGGGTTTGAATTGTAACTCAAGATTGATCTTGGTTTTGAAAATGAAAGCGGAGAACGTTCTTGATTTTAGTATTAAAACAGAGAACGTTCCTTGGTTAGTTTTAAACAGAAAATTAGTTTATCTTTGTCTTAGTCAATCAATTTAGTATAACAAATAAAGAGAAAGGGAAGAGAATACCACACAAAGTTTTATCCTGGTTCACCCAATGTGGGTTACGTCCAGTCCTCACGTTGTGAGATTTTCCACTAAGTGTTTAAAACGAAGAGCCTTCTTAATCTTACAACACCTAGAATAGATCAACCTTGATCTATCTTTACCTTAATTACTTTCCACCCAGAAAGCAATGACAACACCTATCTAATCTTGATAGGAGACAATCTAAAACAAACTATGAAGAAACTCTTATTTGTTTGAGTTTTTACAAATGGATTGATTTTGACAGAATTTGTTATTGCTCAACTCTTGTTTGAGAATAGATTCTTTACAAAGGATCTAATGATGATTTCGCAACTGATGTAAGAATGTGCAGCAGTAGCTGTTTCGCAAATTGCAGAAATTAATGATTCCTCTATTTTGCAGAAATTTAAGCTTAAGTGATTGTATATTGTTGATTACTTAGTGCTTGAATTTATTGCCTTCATACTTGATTGAGTCCTTCTATTTATAAGTTGAGGATGCAGTGGATAAGTACGAAAGAGCTGTTGGAGAGGCCATGCCTTTTCCTGGTTTTAAGGCAGTACTTTGAATAAGCAAATCATGTTATGACATAGCCTTTTTTTTTACTTTTAGATTTAGCATTTAAAGTCGTACTGTACTTTTCTGACAGTGCCCTTGATGTTTCTTCATTGTTCTTGGATGATACATTCTCCATCTTGAGTCTTGAGTACAGCTGGAGAAGATTAGGAATGAATTGCAGACTGAAATAGAGAGAATGCAAGGCTGCTGTTGATGTGCAGAAAAACGGAGAACGTTCTTGGTTTTTGAGTGAACGTTCTTGAGCTTAAATAATCATTCTGGAGCTCCCGTTTTGATCAACCTGGATTTCTTTTGTGGTTTCCTTGTCATATGTCATGATTGAGTGAGCTTTGTTGACTTTTGAATTTTTGGAATTCTATAGGTCATCATGACTTTTGTCCATCTTTGGACCCTTTTAATTTTGTGATCAAATAGCCTATTTGAACATGAATGAGTCCCACTTGTTCTTTGCCATGTACTGATTAGATATGAATGGATTTCATGGGCAGATTCTTTGATAAAGATGTAGAAAAGATTTGATCAACATGTTGTGATGAGCAATTCTAGAAGCTGGAGATCATTCTTTGTTTTGTTGCAGAATGATCTTGTTTCCTTTGCTTTTCTTGATTCTGTCTTTAATGAAATTCACTCAAAAACACCAGTTAAATTAACATAGTACTTTAGAATCATGATTAACTTTCTTAATTAACTTTTGTTTGTTTTCATCAAAACTTTAATTATAGAGTTTGTCTCAACAATCTCCCCCTTTTTGATGATGACAAACATGTTAATTTAGATTTTACTTCTGATTCTAATATCAAGTATATGTAGGAGTTTTAAAGACTCCCCCTCAATTTGTGCAGTATTAAATTTTACAGAATTTAAAACATAACATGCCATAAACTGGTTTTCATTGATTTGATAATAAAAAGTACATGATAGTAAATGACAGTACATTGTGCAGATTAAAAACTAAACTTAATTCTCCCCCTTTGTCATCCAAAAGATAACAGAAAGGAGACTAGGAAGCTAAAGAAGGGGATGATCCTTCAGAAGAGGAGGATTTGCCAGGATGAGGAGCTGGAGAAGATGGAGGGATCTGATGAGGAGGTGGATGTGGAATGCCCAGTTTGGGAGCAAGATGATCAGCCAGCCAAGCCCGTAAAATAGTAGTTTCCTGATCGTGTTGAACCTGTCTTGCCATGATATTCTGAAGGGCAGCCATGATGTCAGAATTGGATGGTTCAAGTAAGGAAGGAGAGGGATGAATGTTAGTAGTAGGATGAGAGGTGGTAGCAACTACAGTATGAGATGGAATATGTGTGGGAGAGATGGATGAAAAAGAAGCAAAGGAGGATGAGATTGAGGGTAATGGACTAATGGATGTGTGAGAAGGTCCAATAGTGGTTGAAAGGTTTAAAAACTGACTGATTCCAAAAATAGAAGAGCTTGTTTTCTGAGGCGAAACAAATAGTGGAGACATAGTGGATAGTAGTGGATTGGACAAAAAAAGTACCAAAATAAGGAGGAGGTGAGGGAAGCGGTTGAGAAGAAGAAGCAACATCAGAGGATGGAGGAATGGACGGTTGAGGCACATGAGGGGATGGAATAGGGCAGTTGTGTGGAGAATGTTCTGGTGTAGGTGGAGAATGTGCTGTAGGTGGTGGAGAATGAACCGAGTGAGTTGGAGAATTTTCTGGAATGGGTGAGGAACGTTCTGGTGATGTAACTGTTGCTGGTTTGGCAGGAGGATTATTAGGAGGAGAGAAAACAGGAATGGTAGTGGGGCGTCGACCTGCATAGCGTTTTCTTTTTAAGGAGGAGGGAAAGGATGAAGGTGGAGTAGTAGTCGGAGTAGATGAAGGTTTGCGCATATGCGAGAGATTTTTTGTTGAAAATTTGGAGATTTTATCCATAGAGGATTCGGACGCGAGAGAAACTCCAAAATGCCTAAAAATCTTGGTTAAAATTATTCCATAGGGTACAGTATTCTTTATGTAATCCTTGGTAGCTGCACAGATCATGTGCTGAAGGATCACGTAAGGTAGGTTCATACGTTTGCAGTGGAGAAGATGGTAAATGAGCAAGGCATCATTATCAGATACATATTCATGACTTCCACAACGAGGAATCAGAGTATGTTGGCTCATATTGTGAATAACCTTAGGAAGGGGTCGGAGATAAGTAGAGAGGTGGCTGGTGGTATCTTCCTCGAATAGATCAGAGAGGACATCAGTCTTGCGAAGAGTTAGGGCTGAATACCAATGATCTCCAAAGACAGAAGGACCTTCTGTGGGGAGCTGGAGAATAGAAGCCAGAATGTCAGGGGTAAGTTGGATCTCCACACCTTTGATCTTGGAAACGAGGAGAGATTTATCAGCAAAGGTCTGCGCATTACAATAAAATGCACGTACGACTTCTAGATAGTATGATTCAGAAGTCTTTAGAAAAGATGTCCACCCAAGAGCATCAGTGTGATGCTGAACAACAATGCCATTTATATCCAGATTATCCAACAGAAAGACACGGCCAACCCCAACTGGGCGTTGAGCCCATTTGGCAGCAAAACGTTTGGAGCTTTCAGGTGAAAGTAGAGTAGGAGTGAACTGTTTTGGTTTCTTTGAGGGAGGTTTTGATGCAGATGTGGAGGTAGATGAGGACTTAGGAGATGGAGAACGTTGGTGTTGTTTTGGTGGGGAGGGTTCTGGGTTGGGAGAATATTCTTGAGGAGGATGTGAAAGAACTGGAGAACGTTCTCGTGGTGGGGAACATTTTGAAGAATGTTCTGGAGAGGCGGGTTTAGGGTTAAATTTTTGCCTTTTCTGGGATGTGTGAAACTTCTTGCGAGCAAGATAACGAGCAATTTTGATTGCGGTTTGTGTTCTTAGGGGATTGCTCTGTGGTTTGGTTTGAGAAGGAACCTCAGTTGGTTTTGGGAAAGAAGAACCAAGATCATCCATCGATCTCCGTTTTTGATTGGGAGAAGTTGAGTGTGGAGGTTCAGATGGAAAGGAAGATTCCGTAGGGTTTGTTGGTATATTTTCTGACATGGATGGTGTTGTTGGTTTGGTTTGAGTGGTTTTAGGAGGTACCCTTGTTGATGAAGGGGGGCACGAATAAGACGAATCATCACTTTCAGAATCAGAAATGATGAAATACAGCGGTTCAAAATTTTTAGGGTTCGATGTTTTTGATGTTCCAATACCAGATTGAACTCTCATTGACCTTCGTGGAGGAGTGTTTTGCGTACGGAAGTTTGGAGGGATTTGAGTAGAGGTTGAGCGAGTGTGCCATGGTGGAAGAAGGGTATATAATGGAGGAATATTTAGGATTGGTTTGTTGGTTGTATGAGGAGGAGCGACAGGGGATGCTTGTGATGGTGGTGGTCTGGGTGGTGGAGATGGTGATCGTTCCATGGATTCATACGAGGAAGAAGAAGAGTAGGGAGTGCAGGGGGATGCGTTTTTGCGAGCAGATTGTTTCGTTCTTGCCATTTTAGTTGTTTCAAGGTTGAAGATGAAGAGGCTGAATAGTTGAGTGTGTATTTAGAGAGAGAGAGAGAGAGAGGATTAATGCAGAAGAATGTGAGAAGATGAAGGAAAAAAAAAAGCAATGATTTCGTGTTGTCCAATGTGAACAGTTAACGCCTAGGGAAGGAGGAAAAGCAATATTGGAAAAAGTAAAGTGTGCGTGTCAGCCTTCACATCAGACAAAAGGGCATGTTCATTAAATGCCAAGATTTGCCTTTTTTGATTTGAGAGGGAAAGTATTAAAATAATAATAAATAAAACTGTTGGTATTTCAAAACGGAGAATGATGCATCGCGAAAAGGAGAATGATGAACGTTCTCTGTTTTCTGCAGTAGCAGAAATCAACCCGAATTTTCTGGATTTTTCATGATTTTCAGTTTTTCTTTGATCAAATTGAAACTATCCTCAACGAGAGGCTTTGTGAAAATTTCAGCAAGTTGATTTTGAGTATCAACAAAGATTAATTCAATATCCTTTTTGTTGACATGATCACGGATGAAATGATGTTTTATTTCAATATGCTTTGATCTAGAGTGCTGAATAGGATTTTTAGATAAATTTATGGCACTTGTATTATCACAGTAAATTGGAATACTTGAATAACTTACAGAGTAATCTTGGAGTTGATTTTTGATCCATAAAATCTGTGAACAACAATTTGCCGCTGAAACATATTCAGCTTCTGTTGTAGATAGAGCTATGGTGTTCTGTTTTCTGCAGGACCAACTGATTAAAGCTTCGCCTAAGAACTGACATGTTCCACTTGTGCTTTTTCTTTCAATTTTGTCTCCAGCATAATCAACATCACAGTATGCTATAAGATTAAAGTGTGAACCCTTTCTATACCAAAGACCAAGATTAGTTGTTCCAACAAGGTATCTAAATATGCGTTTTACTGCTGTTAAGTGGGATTCCTTTGACGCTGGTTGAAATCGAGCACATAATCCCACTGCAAACACTATGTCAGGCCTGCTGGAAAATCGATATAGCAAAGAGCCAATCATTCCACGATATTCCTTTTCAGAGACAGATTTACCATTTTCATCTTTTTCTAAAGAGGTAGATGGATGCATAGGGGTTGTCATAATTTTTGATTCGTTCATTTTGTATTTGATCAACAGATCCTTAATGTATTTTTCTTGACAAATAAAGATGCCTTTTTCATATTGTTTAATTTGTAAGCCAAGAAAGTATCTTAATTCCCCCATCATGCTCATTTTGAATTCACTTTGCATAAGTTTTGAGAAGTTTGCGCACAATTTTTCGTTTGTTGATCCAAAGATGATATCATCAACATAAACTAGAACGATGAGTAAATCATTTCCTTCTGTTTTCTTAAACAGAGTAGTATCAATTTTTCCTCTCTGAAAATCTTTTTTAATTAAGAATGAGCTCAGTCGTTCATACCAAGCCCTTGGTGCTTGTTTCAAACCATATAATGCTTTAGTGAGTATGAAAACATGATTTGGTTTATATTGATTTTCAAAACCAGGGGGCTGCTTTACAAATACTTGCTCATTTAAGAAACCATTTAAAAAGGCACTTTTCACATCCATTTGAAACAATTTAATGAGTTTATGAGATGCATATACAAGAAGTATTCGAATAGCTTCTAACCTTGCGACTGGGGCAAAGGTTTCATCATAATCTATATCTTCTTGTTGATTGTATCCTTGGGCTACCAATCTTGCTTTGTTTCTCACAACTTTTCCTTCTTCATCAAGTTTGTTTCTGAATACCCAACGAGTTCCAATGACAGATTGATCTAATGGATCTGGAACTAACGTCCAAACTTCATTTTTCTCAAACTGCTGCAATTCTTTCTTCATGGCATTTACCCAAGATTGATCAGTGATTGCATCTTTGATTGATTTTGGTTCGACTTGAGATATCATTGCCATGTTGCTTTCATCGTTTTTGAATGATTTTCTGGTTCTAATTCCATCAGCCGTGTCTCCAATGATTTGAGTTTGTGGATGACTTTCAACTATTTTCCAGCTTTTTGGTGGAGAATGAAACAGAGATTGTTTATCAATCTCTGTTTTCTGCACACTATTCTGCTGCTGCGTTTTCTGCAGACTTTCTTGCTGCTGTGTTTCGTTGGAGGTTTCTTCTTCCTCATCCTTTTTACTTATGTCTAAGTCATCAAACTCATCAAACAATATGTGCATACTTATTTCAATAGTGTTAGTTCTTAGATTGAATACTCTATAGCCTTTGGACTCGGTTGCATATCCAAGAAATATTGCTTTATCAGATTTTGCATCAAATTTTCCAAGAAGATCTTTATTGTTAAGAATGTAACAGTAGCAGCCAAAAACATGAAAATAAGAAATGTTGGGCTTCTTATTTTTCCAGATTTCATATGGCGTTTTGTTTATGATTTTTCTAATAGATACACGGTTTAAGATATAGCAAGATGTGTTTATGGCCTCAGCCCAAAAGTATCTTTCAACATTTGATTCTTCCAAAAGAGTTCTTGCCATTTCTTGTAGTGTTCTATTTTTTCTTTCAACAACTTCATTTTGTTGTGGAGTTCTTGCACAAGAAAGATTGTGAGATATACCAAGATCATCAAAGAAGCTTTTGAATGAGGCATTTATGACTCCTCCATGATCACTCCTTACGGAAATGATGCTAGATTCGTTTTCATTTTGAACCCTCTTACAAAATGTTTTGAATGTTTCAAAAGCATCATCTTTTTGTTTTAAAAACTGAACCCATGTAAATCTTGAGAAGTCATCAACAATAACAAAGCCATATTTCATTCCTCCTAGACTAGTTGTTTTGACAGGCCCAAATATATCTATGTGAAGTAATTCAAGAGTTCTATTTGTTGTCACAAAATCCTTTGCTTGAAAACTGCTTTTTACTTGCTTACCCTTGACACATGCTTCACATACTTTATCTTTCTCAAAGTTGAGTTTTGGCAGTCCTCTTACAAGATCAAGTTTGGAAATTTTTGAAATGGTTTTCATGCTAATGAGTCCAGCCCTTTTATGCCAAATCCATTTATCTTTATTAATTGAAATAAAGCATGAATCATCAGGTAATTCATCAAGATATAGAACATACAGATTTTTCTTTCTTTTTCCAGAAAACAAAATTTCCCCAGTTTTAGCTTTCTTAATTTCACATATTTTTGGTTTAAAAATAACTTCGCAACCATTGTCGCATAACTGACTTAAACTTAGAAGATTACTCAAAAACACCAGTTAAATTAACATAGTACTTTAGAATCATGATTAACTTTCTTAATTAACTTTTGTTTGTTTTCATCAAAACTTTAATTATAGAGTTTGTCTCAACAATCTCCCCCTTTTTGATGATGACAAACATATTAATTTAGATTTTACTTCTGATTCTAATATCAAGTATGTGTAGGAGTTTTAAAGACTCCCCCTCAATTTGTGCAGTATTAAATTTTACAGAATTTAAAACATAGCATGCCATAAACTGGTTTCCATTGATTTGATAATAAAAAGTACATGATAGTAAATGACAGTACATTGTGCAGATTAAAAACTAAACTTAATTCTCCCCCTTTGTCATCCAAAAAGATAACAGAAAGGAGACTAGGAAGCTAAAGAAGGGGATGATCCTTCCGAAGAGGAGGATTTTCCAGGATGAGGAGCAGGAGAAGGTGGAGGGATCTGATGAGGAGGTGGATGTGGAATGCCCAGTTTGGGAGCAAGATGATCAGCCAACCAAGCCCGTAAAATAGCAGTTTCCTGATCGTGTTGAACCTGTCTTGCCATGATATTCTAAAGGGCATCCATGATTTCAGAATTGGATGGTTCAGGTAAGGAAGGAGAGGGATGAATGTTAGTAGTAGGATGAGAGGTGGTAGCAACTACAGTATGAGATGGAATAGGTGTGGGAGAGATGGATGAAAAAGAAGCAAAGGAGGATGAGATGGAGGGTAACGGACTAATGGATGTGTGAGAAGGTCCAATAGTGGCTGAAAGGTTTAAAAACTGACTGATTCCAAAAATAGAAGAGCTTGTTTTCTGAGGCGAAACAAATAGTGGAGACATAGTAGATAGTAGTGGATTGGACAAAAAAGTACCAAAATCAGGAGGAGGTGAGGGAAGCGGTTGAGAAGAAGAAGCAACATCAGAGGATGGAGGAATGGACGGTTGAGGCACATGAGGGGATGGAATAGGGCAGTGGTGTGGAGAATGTTCTGGTGTAGGTGGAGAATATGCTGTAGGTGGTGGAGAATGAACCGAGTGAGGTGGAGAATGTTCTGGAATGGGTGAGGAACGCTCTGGTGATGTAACTGTTGCTGGTTTGGCAGGAGGATTATTAGGAGGAGAGAAAACAGGAATGGTAGTGGGGCGTCGACCTGCATAGCGTTTTCTTTTTAAGGAGGAGGGAAAGGATGAAGGTGGAGTAGTAGTCGGAGTAGATGAAGGTTTGCGTATATGCGAGAGATTTTTTGTTGAAAATTTGGAGATTTTATCCATAGAGGATTCGGACGCGAGAGAAACTCCAAAATGCCTAAAAATCTTGGTTAAAATCATTCCATAGGGTACAGTATTCTTTTTGTAATCCTTGGTAGCTGCACAGAACATGTGCTGAAGGATCACGTAAGGTAGGTTCATACGTTTGCAGCGGAGAAGATGGTAAATGAGCAAGGCATCATTATCAGATACATATTCATGACTTCCACAACGAGGAATCAGAGTATGTTGGCTCATATTGTGAAAAACCTTAGGAAGGGGTCGGAGATAAGTAGAGAGGTGCCTGGTGGTATCTTCCTCGAATAGATCAGAGAGGACATCAGTCTTGCGAAGAGTCAGGGCTGAATACCAATGATCTCCAAAGACAGAAGGACCTTCTGTGGGGAGCTGGAGAATAGAAGCCAGAATGTCAGGGGTAAGTTGGATCTCCACACCTTTGATCTTGGAAACGAGGAGAGATTTATCAGCAAAGGTCTGCGCATTACAATAAAATGCACGTACGACTTCTGGATAGTATGATTCAGAAGTCTTCAGAAAAGATGTCCACCCAAGAGCATCAGTGTGATGCTGAACAACAATGCCATTTATATCCAGATTATCCAACAGAAAGACACGGCCAACCCCAACTGGGCGTTGAGCCCATTTGGCAGCAAAACGTTTGGAGCTTTCAGGTGAAAGTAGAGTAGGAGTGAATTGTTTGGTTTCTTTGAGGGAGGTTTTGATGCAGATGTGGAGGTAGAGGAGGACTTAGGAGATGGAGAACGTTGGTGTTGTTTTGGTGGGGAGGGTTCTGGGTTGGGAGAATATTCTTGAGGAGGATGTGAAAGAACTGGAGAACGTTCTCGTGGTGGGGAACATTTTGAAGAATGTTCTGGAGAGGCGGGTTTAGGGTTAAATTTTTGCCTTTTCTGGGATGTGTGAAACTTCTTGCGAGCAAGATAACGAGCAACTTTGATTGCGGTTTGTGTTCTTAGGGGATTGCTCTGTGGTTTGGTTTGAGAAGGAACCTCAGTTGGTTTTGGGAAAGAAGAACCAAGATCATCCATCGATCTCCGTTTTTGATTGGGAGAAGTTGAGTGTGGAGGTTCAGAGGGAAAGGAAGATTCCGTAGGGTTTGTTGGTATATTTTCTGACATGGATGGTGTTGTTGGTTTGGTTTGAGTGGTTTTAGGAGGTACCCTTGCTGATGAAGGGGGGCACGAATAAGACGAATCATCACTTTCAGAATCAAAAATGATGAAATACAGCGGTTCAAAATTTTTAGGGTTCGATGTTTTGGATGTTCCAATACCAAATTGAACTCTCATTGACCTTCGTGGAGGAGTGTTTTGCGTACGGAAGTGTAGAGGGATTTGAGTGGAGGTTGAGCGAGTGTGCCATCGTGGAAGAAGGGTATATAATGGAGGAATATTTAGGATTGGTTCGTTGGTTGTAGGAGGAGGAGCGACAGGGGATGCTTGTGATGGTGGTGGTCTGGGTGGTGACGGTGATCGTTCCATGGATTCATACGAGGAAGAAGAAGAGTAGGGAGTGCAGGGGGATGCGTTTTTGCGAGCAGATTGTTTCGTTCTTGCCATTTTAGTTGTTTCAAGGTTGAAGATGAAGAGGCTGAATAGTTGAGTGTGTATTTAGAGAGAGAGACGATTAATGCAGAAGAATGTGAGAAGATGAAGGAAAAAAAAAAAGCAATGATTTCGTGTTGTCCAATGGGAACAGTTAACGCCTAGGGAAGGAGGAAAAGCAATATTGGAAAAAGTAAAGTGTGCGTGTCAGCCTTCACATCAGACAAAAGGGCATGTTCATTAAATGCCAAGATTTGCCTTTTTTGATTTGAGAGGGAAAGTATTAAAATAATAATAAAAAAAAACTGTTGGTATTTCAAAACGGAGAATGATGCATCGCGAAAAGGAGAATGATGAACGTTCTCTGTTTTCTGCAGTAGCAGAAATCAACCAGAATTTTCTGGATTTTTCATGATTTTCAGTTTTTCTTTGATCAAATTGAAACTATCCTCAACGAGAGGCTTTGTGAAAATGTCAGCAAGTTGATTTTGAGTATCAACAAAGATTAATTCAATATCCTTTTTGTTGACATGATCACGGATGAAATGATGTTTTATTTCAATATGCTTTGATCTAGAGTGCTGAATAGGATTTTTAGATAAATCTATGGCACTTGTATTATCACAGTAAATTGGAATACTTGAATAACTTACAAAGTAATCTTGGAGTTGATTTTTGATCCATAAAATCTGTGAACAACAATTTGCCACTGAAACATATTCAGCTTCTGTTGTAGATAGAGCTATGGTGTTCTGTTTTCTGCAGGACCAACTGATTAAAGCTTCGCCTAAGAACTGACATGCTCCACTTGTGCTTTTTCTTTCAGTTTTGTCTCCAGCATAATCAACATCACAATATGCTATAAGATTAAAGTGTGAACCCTTTCTATACCAAAGACCAAGATTAGTTGTTCCAACAAGGTATCTAAATATGCGTTTTACTGCTGTTAAGTGGGATTCCTTTGGCGCTGATTGAAATCGAGCACATAATCCCACTGCAAACACTATGTCAGGCCTGCTGGCAGTTCGATATAGCAAAGAGCCAATCATTCCACGATATTCCTTTTCAGAGACAGATTTACCATTTTCATCTTTTTCTAAAGAGGTAGATGGATGCATAAGGGTTGTCATAATTTTTGACTCGTTCATTTTGTATTTGATCAACAGATCCTTAATGTATTTTTCTTGACAAATAAAGATGCCTTTTTCATAATGTTTAATTTGTAAGCCACGAAAGTATCTTAATTCCCCCATCATGCTCATTTCGAATTCACTTTGCATAAGTTTTGAGAAGTTTGCGCACAGTTTTTCATTTGTTGATCCAAAGATGATATCATCAACATAAACTAGAACGATGAGTAAATCATTTCCTTCTGTTTTCTTAAACAGAGTAGTATCAATTTTTCCTCTCTGAAAATCTTTTTTAATTAAGAATGAGCTCAGTCGTTCATACCAAGCCCTTGGTGCTTGTTTCAAACCATATAATGCTTTAGTGAGTTTGAAAACATGATTTGGTTTATATTGATTTTCAAAACCAGGGGGCTGCTTTACAAATACTTGCTCATTTAAGAAACCATTTAAAAAGGCACTTTTCACATCCATTTGAAACAATTTAATGAGTTTATGAGATGCATATGCAAGAAGTATTCGAATAGCTTCTAACCTTGCGACTGGGGCAAATGTTTCATCATAATCTATATCTTCTTGTTGATTGTATCCTTGGGCTACCAATCTTGCTTTGTTTCTCACAACTTTTCCTTCTTCATCAAGTTTGTTTCTGAATACCCAACGAGTTCCAATGATAGATTGATCTAATGGATTTGGAACTAACGTCCAAACTTCATTTTTCTCAAACTGCTGCAATTTTTCCTTCATGGCATTTACCCAAGATTGATCAGTGATTGCATCTTTGATTGATTTTGGTTCGACTTGAGATATCATTGCCATGTTGCTTTCATCGTTTTTGAATGATTTTCTGGTTTTAATTCCATCAGCCGTGTCTCCAATGATTTGAGTTTGTGGATGACTTTCAACTATTTTCCAGCTTTTTGGTGGAGAATGAAACAGAGATTGTTTATCAATCTCTGTTTTCTGCACATTATTTTGCTGCTGCGTTTTCTGCAGACTTTCTTGCTGTTGTGTTTCGTTGGAGGTTTCTTCTTCCTCATCCTTTTTACTTATGTCTAAGTCATCAAACTCATCAAACAATATGTGCATACTTATTTCAATAGTGTTAGTTCTTAGATTGAATACTCTATAGCCTTTGGACTCGGTTGCATATCCAAGAAATATTGCTTTATCAGATTTTGCATCAAATTTTCCAAGAAGATCTTTATTGTTAAGAATGTAACAGTAGCAGCCAAAAACATGAAAATAAGAAATGTTGGGCTTCTTATTTTTCCAGATTTCATATGGCGTTTTGTTTATGATTTTTCTAATAGATACACGGTTTAAGATATAGCAAGATGTGTTTATGGCCTCAGCCCAAAAGTATCTTTCAACATTTGATTCTTCCAAAAGAGTTCTTGCCATTTCTTGTAGTGTTCTGTTTTTTCTTTCAACAACTCCATTTTGTTGTGGAGTTCTTGCACAAGAAAGATTGTGAGATATACCAAGATCATCAAAGAAGCTTTTGAATGAGGCATTTATGAATTCTCCTCCATGATCACTCCTTACGATGATGCTAGATTCCTTTTCATTTTGAACCCTCTTACAAAATGTTTTGAATGTTTCAAAAGAATCATCTTTTTGTTTTAAAAACAGAACCCATGTAAATCTTGAGAAGTCATCAACAATAACAAAGCCATATTTTATTCCTCCTAGACTAGTTGTTTTGACAGGCCCAAATAAATCTATGTGAAGTAATTCAAGAGTTCTATTTGTTGTCACAAAATCCTTTGCTTGAAAACTGCTTTTTACTTGCTTTCCCTTGACACATGCTTCACATACTTTATCTTTCTCAAAGTTGAGTTTTGGCAGTCCTCTTACAAGATCAAGTTTGGAAATTTTTGAAATGGTTTTCATGCTAATGTGTCCAGCCCTTTTATGCCAAATCCATTTATCTTTATTAATTGAAATAAAGCATGAATCATTAGGTAATTCATCAATATATAGAACATACATATTTTTCTTTCTTTTTCCAGAAAACAAAATTTCCCCAGTTTTAGCTTTCTTAATTTCACATATTTTTGGTTTAAAAATAACTTCGCAACCATTGTCGCATAACTGACTTATACTTAGAAGATTATGTTTTAATCCTTCCACATATTGAACATCATTTATTTGAGCAGAGTTTGTCTTACCAATTGTTCCATTACCTTTAATTTGAGCTTGATTGTCGTTCCCAAAAGTAACTGAACCGTCATCCTTTTTGACAATGGTTATGAAGCAATGTCTATCTCATGTCATGTGTCTCGAACAGCCATTGTCCAAGAACCATGGCTTTTTCTTTATATTTTGAAAAGCATCCTAAATTTGATATTAGTTCAGCCTTAGGTACCCACTTTGTTTTGGGTCCTTGAGAGTTAGTTTTAACATTTTCTTTAAGAGGATATATTATTCCCTTGTTTGTAGGGCTAGCTGGTTTTGAAACAGATTTCATAATGTAAGTTTTAGAAAACATCTGTTTTGGTTTAAAAGAGTTTCCAGATCGTTCAGCTTGAAATCTTGAACTTTCTCTGTTTATCAGCCATTCTAGAGATTGTTCTCTGTTTTGCAAATTTTGCAAGACTGTTTTAACAGGATGTTTTTCCTTTTTAACAGACTTCCTTTTTTTAATCTTTTCATCTCTTTTTCTAAAATAGCAGGCAAATTCTAGATGTCCAAGCTTTTTACAATACGAACATTTAGTCTTGCACTTTTCTTCCTTTCTTTCTGGAACAAAAAAGTTTTCATATAACTTGGTTTTCTGAGTTTGATTGAAACCAAGACCAGCTTTATCAAAGATTCCTATTTCAGATCCCATGATATTATGAAAGGTTTATGTGGCTTTGATAAAGTTTAACAAATCTGTTTTAAGAAGTTCCTTTTCACTTTTAAGTTGAACGTTCTCCGTTTGTAATGCATAATGTTCTTGACATTCTTGTTTTTCAAAATTCTTTGTTTTTAACTCTTGAATGATGTTATTCAGCAAATCATGTTTAGCCAGACTTTCTTCTTTTTCTTTCTTTTCTTTATAAAATTGTTCTTTCAAGAAACTACACTTTTGAATGAGAAGATTTGAGTCATTTAATAAGTTATCAAATTCTTTTCCCATTTGTTCACATAAATAGCATGGTTCAGAATCTATTACCTCTTCTATTTTTGCCATCAAGCATATGTTGGCTTCTTCTTCTTCTTCTTCAGTTTCTGATTCTTCTGAATCATCCCATGTTGCCATCATTGATTTCATTTTGAATGGAAATCGCTTTGGTGAATTCTTGTTTAAAGGACATTCAGCTTTGTAGTGTCCTAGCTTGTTGCATCCAAAACATGTGACTTGACTCTTGTCAACATCTGTTTTAGGATTTCTGTTTTGAAATCCCTTCTTAATTTGATCCCTTCTTCTCATCATTCTTTGTGTTCTTCTAGTAAGAAGCGCAATTTCATCAGCATCTTCCTGTTCATTCTCTTCTGGTTCTTCTTCTAGTTGTGCTGTGATTTTTTCTTGAGAAGCTTTCAGTGCAACTGTTTTTCCCTTCTTGGCTGGTTTGTCTTCTTGTAACAGTACCTCATGTGCTCTTAGTATTCCGATTAACTCTTCCAGAGGTAGCAATTCAAGGTTCTTGGCTTGGCTTATAGCTGTTACCATTGGTCTCCAAATAATAGGGAGACATCTCATGATTTTTCTTACTCTTTCCTGCGCTGTGTAAGCTTTCCCAAGGGAACGCATTTCATTTACTATTGTAGTAAATCTTGAGTACATTTCATCAATGGTTTCTCCTTCCTGCATTTCGAACAGTTCGAATTTCCTTATGCCAATGTCTATTCTTGTTTCCTTGACATGACTTGTTCCTTCATGATGAGTTTGTAGTGTGTCCCAAACTTCTTTTGCAGTTGTGCATTCATCCACTCTTTCACTTTCTTCCCTGCTTAAAGCACATGATAAAAATAGCTGAGCTTTAGAATTTAACAGTACCTTAGCTTTATCATCTGTTGTCCAGTCTGCTTCCTTTTTTAGAGCAGAGTTTGAGTCGTTTTGATCAACTCTTGGTGTGAAGTCTTCATCTGTAATGATGTGCCACATTCCTGTGTCTTGAGATTTTAAGAACAGCTGCATTTTGTTTTTCCAAAAATAGTAATATGATCCATCAAAGAATGGAGGTCTGTTTGAGGATCCTCCTTCAACAATGTATTTTGCTTTTGACATTTTTCTGGATCTTTTCTCTAACACTTGTTAGGTGTTTTTAAACTTTCAAGAGACCGAGCTCTGATGCTAATTGAAGTAGCAAAGTTGATTTACAAGAAAGGGGGTTTGAATTGTAAATGCACCTTTTAAAAATTCCCGCTAAAAATAACTCAAGATTGATCTTGGTTTTGAAAATGAAAGCGGAGAACGTTCTTGATTTTAGTATTAAAACAGAGAACGTTCCTTGGTTAGTTTTAAATAGAAAATTAGTTTATCTTTGTCTTAGTCAATCAATTTAGTATAACAAATAAAGAGATAGGGAAGAGAATACCACACAAAGTTTTATCCTGGTTCACCCAATGTGGGTTACGTCCAGTCCTCACGTTGTGAGATTTTCCACTAAATGTTTAAAACGAAGAGCCTTCTTAATCTTACAACACCTAGAATAGATCAACCTTGATCTATCTTTACCTTAATTACTTTCCACCCAGAAAACAATGACAACACCTATCTAATCTTGATAGGAGACAATCTAAAACAAACTATGAAGAAACTCTTATAGTTTGAGTTTTTACAAATGGATTGATTTTGACAGAATCTGTTATTGCTCA
Source organism: Cicer pinnatifidum (assembly GCA_037974775.1). NCBI lineage: Eukaryota > Viridiplantae > Streptophyta > Magnoliopsida > Fabales > Fabaceae > Cicer > Cicer pinnatifidum. Next base: position 28,725,779 of record JBBPBR010000003.1, on the reverse strand, counting down.
ACTCTTGTTTGAGAATAGATTCTTTACAAAGGATCTAATGATGATTTCGCAATTGATGTAAGAATGTGCAGCAGTAGCTGTTTCGCAAATTGCAGAAAATAATGATTCCTCTGTTTTGCAGAAATTTAAGCTTAAGTAATTGTATATTGTTGATTACTTAGTGCTTGAATTTATTGCCTTCATACTTGATTGAGTCCTTCTATTTATAAGTTGAGGATGCAGTGGATAAGTACGAAAGAGCTGTTGGAGAGGCCATGCTTTTTCCTGGTTTTAAGGCAGTACTTTGAATAAACAAATCATGCTATGACATAGCCTTTTTTTTTTACTTTTGGATTTAGCATTTAAAGTCGTGTTGTACTTTTCTGACAGTGCCCTTGATGTTTTTTCATTGTTCTTGGATGATACATTCTCCATCTTGAGTCTTGAGTACAGCTGGACAAGATTAGGAATGAATTGCATACTGAAACAAAGAGAATGCAAGGCTGCTGTTGATGTGCAGAAAAACGGAGAACGTTCTTGGTTTTTGAGTGAACGTTCTTGAGCTTAAATAATCATTCTGGAGCTCCCGTTTTGATCAACCTGGATTTCTTTTGTGATTTCCTTGTCATATGTCATCATTGAGTGAGCTTTGTTGACTTTTGAATTTTTGGAATTCTATAGGTCATCATGACTTTTGTCCATCTTTGGACCCTTTTAATTTTGTGATCAAATAGCCTATTTGAACATGAATGAGTCCCACTTGTTCTTTGCCATGTACTGATTAGATATGAATGGATTTCATGGGCAGATTCTTTGATAAAGATGTAGAAAAGATTTGATCAACATGTTGTGATGAGCAATTCTAGAAGCTGGAGATCATTCTCTGTTTTGTTGTAGAATGATCTTGTTTCCTTTGCTTTTCTTGATTCTGTCTTTAATGAAATTCACTCAAAAACACCAGTTAAATTAACATAGTACTTTAGAATCATGATTAACTTTCTTAATTAACTTATGTTTGTTTTCATCAAAACTTTAATTATAGAGTTTGTCTCAACAAACCCTCCTCGAATGGCGTAAATCATAATTGTACTGCCTATCACGGGTCAGTATGATTTACAAAAAAGCGTAAATCGTAAATGTACCGCCTATCACAGAGCAATATTGTTTACCGAGGTGCCACCTATCACGGGTCAGCACGATTTACTAAAAAACATAAATCGTAAACGTACCGTCTATCACAGACCAGTACTGTTTACCGAGGTGCCACCTATCACGGGTCAGCACGATTTACTAAAAAGCATAAATCGTAAACGTACCGCCTATCACAGACTAGTACTGTTTACCGATGTGTCACCTATCACGGGTCAGCACGATTTACTAAAAATGTGTAATCTATCACAGACCTACACGACGCGAAAATCCCCGCAAGGATAAGATGAACCAACAATTCACATGGCATCATCCCGTGGCCCATCACGGTCACCACTATCACTATGGCCTCATCGCGGTCACCATGTACTATGAAATGCATGAGCATACTTTGACTCTTTTCACCACAATCATTAAGTAAATGCAGCTATTAAAAGATTCCCCATTTTTAATACTCATTTAACACTAATGATTTTTCATATACAACGCAGAGCATACTCAAACATATTTATTCACACCAATTTCAATTTCCACAAACACACATAAATCACATTTCCTAATTCAATCCACACAACTTAAATTAAATTCATTTTCCACCAATCCACACATAAATTGAATTAAATTCTCTTTCCACCAATCAACACATAAATTTTTTCTCAAAAATTCATAATATTAATTATGAACACATCAATTTCACCAAACATAAGTCACTATAATTTTCAAACATTAATCCCCCATATTCAATCTCCAAAATTTTCAACCATAAATCACCACAACAACATTAATATATTAGAGTTCTCCCCCACCGCTAACTCGGTGCCAACGGTTTCGATTCCTTTTCGAGACTCAAGGAGCTAACTACATAAACATAAATATTTATAACAATTTGTTCACAATTAAATTAATCCACACACAATAAAATTAATGCACACACAATAAAATTCCTAAAATTAAATTTTTCGCACACACCAAACTTTTAAAACCAAATAATCTATATTATTTACTTAAAACTAAATAAAACAAATATTGTCCAAATTTCACATACACACATTCGACTATTAAAGCACCGAAATTTTTGAGTTAATAAAATAGTCTAAACTTTTTTCCTTTTTAAACTCAATCAAAGAGTAATTAAAAGAGTAACATTTTAAACTCTAACCATTGTTAATTTCAATATATCTATTTGCTCAAACTCTTTAACTTAGTTAAAATTTGAACTTTTTCACAACTTTAACAACTCTAAATTTTTCATAAAATTTTCACTTCAGTTCAAACTCATTTATTTGAAAATAACTCTTTACGTTACTCAAACACATCAAATTTAATCACTACACATATAAATCACATTAAATTCATTTTCTACAAATTCACACATCAAATACATCAAATTTCTTTTCCACAAAATCACAAATAATGTCCTAAATGCAAACTAAAAGTTTGGAAGGAGCCCTTACCTTAACGATAGCTCTAACACACGATTCCGGTACCGTAATTAATTTTGGTAAAATTTACGTTCGTGACATCGCTTCAAAAATTAGCTCACTAGCACCGCAGCGTGGCAATGAGCAACTTTCCCTTCTGTCACTTTTCGAAACGAAGCTTAGATCTAAGAGAAAAATGGAGGTTTTTGTGTTGTGGATTTTGAAAATAACTCAAAACTAGAAACAGAGAAGGACGAAGAAGAAGGAACGCTGCTTTTTTGTTTCCCGTGATTTCCTTGCTTTCTAATATATATATATATATATATATATATATATACTTAAACTAATAATATATATATATTATTAAAACTAAACCACAAATATCTAAAAATATCTAGATATTTTAGAAAATTATCATTTCACCCATCACTTTTCAAACCACTTTTTGTTAACAATATCAACTCTCGTCGCAACTCAGTTTACAGATACAATTTTCAGCAACCCGAGGTATTTTAACAAAATTTTCTAGTATTAAATTCTTCGTAACGTAAATAAACAAAACTATTGCTCGACGAATAATTTAATCGGGGATCCAAATGTATTTTTGGCATTAAATTCACAAAATACCAAAATACAATAATTTGGCTAAAAAGCCTTAAAGTTCAACATAAAATACCCTAAAATTGCATAATTTACGATTTAAAACTATGGGTCTTACATCGACGGTAACTAGATTTTTCAACATGTGTGCTATTTGTATGTGTTGCTGCATTTAAATAAAGTAGTAGGAAAAAATATATGCAGCTAAATCTTAAACTGATTTGAGTCAATTTATGAATTTGTTAGTGAAATCATTGATAGTGAATTTGTGATTAAATAAGTAGGACATCTGTTTATGTTGGATCTATGTAATAGACTGGAATAACAATAAGAGCAAACCAAGTCTAGCTATCACATGGTATTAATTCTGTTCTGATATATGTATTGTATAGTTGAGTTTCAGTTTGGTGTATTGTGGGTGGGTGATCTAGTTCTTGGTCTAAGACTCTAAATGGCCTTATTAGAAAGACAAAAAAAAACTTATTGTAATGTTCTATTGTTAGAGTACTGCTTGTATTTAATATGTTAGAAAGAACCTTATATATCTTTTGCTAGTTATAAAAAGAAGACTAATTCTTCTTTCTTTGTATTTGGTTTTAAACTTCATGAAATTCTTTAGTATCTTATGTGTCTTTCCTTCAATATTTGATTTATCCTTTTTAGATGACAAGGATTATAAAGCAGTCAACATTTTTGCAAGATTGGAGCAAGATTATTGAGAGGTAACTACACTTGGAACCTACTATTGATACTTGTACAATGTACATGAACTTAGTATTGTTCTTATGTCTGTTAAGGTTAACGCCTAGGTATTTTAAAATTCTTAATAATAAAGTGTCATTTGTGATATGTGTAATTGTGTTTAACTCACTCAATACTATTTACATTGATTACATTTTGAAGATTCTAACTTAACTTTAATTCGGAATATGCGTCACATATTTGAAGCATCTCTCATACTTTAATGGACCAAAGGAACCAACGAGAAACTATACATGCCTTTTGACATTTCTCTTCAATATAGAGAAAAGAAGATGAAAAGTATAAGTTATGCTACTGTAATAGTTTTTGACAACTTGGGATTTGGTTTGCAACTAATTTGATTCCCTCTTGAATTATGCTCAGAAAGAGCTATTAATATTATTGCGTTTTGTTTGAGTTGGTCATTTTATTATTGTCTCTATTTCTGCTTTGGTGCATAAATTTTTTGCTTTATTTACAGGGAAATTACTTTAATTGGAGTTTTCTTGATTGAAGTTCTCTTTTGCGTCTTCTTATGTTTTTTCATGAAGGAGGTTACATTTTATTCCATTCTTGTTATGGCAAGAAGAGACCATTTCACACATCATCAATTAAGTTGCTTCCAATTACTTGTGTTATCTATTCTCTAATATATATTTATTGTTTTGTTACTTCTTCTCTTTTATTTTCTATTATTATTAACAAGAACTGCTATAATATTGTGTTGCCTCCCTTTAAGATTTCTAATATAAGGTTGTCATTTACTTGCTAATAATACTTGACAATTTTTAAAGTGGATATCCATTGAAAAATTACTATATATTTGCTATTCACTGTGAGTCTGAAGTGGCAGAAGAAGCAAGTTTTTTTTAAAAAAAAAAAAAAGAAAAAAATTAGCCACGGTTAAATCGTGGGTAAGTTACGATTTCAATTTTTACAATGATGGTTAGACACGATTTAGCCGTGGCAAAATAAATATTGACAGTGGCAAACAGGTTGTTACCACGCTTAATTTGATTGTGGCTAATATTAAGAATTAGCCGTGGCTAAATTATTGCAACGTCTCGCTAGCCCACGTGCAGACAAAGCGTGGCTAACCTTTTTTTGCTACGATGTTTTAACAATTTAGCCACAATGTTATTGTGCTTAATCGTCGGTGTTTTGGTAGTGTGGTTATAAAGCAAGAACATTCTTAATACAATACAAGACATGTCTATTAAAATATCAATCTAAATAGTTGACTTATTAACGACTATATGAGATGTCATTAACCTTCACAACGCCTATAAAAGGAATCTCAAAAACAAGATTACAACAAGAGTTTCAATTGCAAGCAATTAATCACTTAAACAATTATACTTGAGAAATCAAAGATCTTCAATCAAGCAAAAACTTTAGTTATCTTTCACTAGATATTGAGTTTTCTGCTTAAAATCAATCTCAAACAAATGTTCAGTAGATTTATAAGCATCAACCTTCTTTTAATATTTTATTTGAAACTCAAAACTATATTCTTAAAAATAGTTTGAATTGTAATATAGTTATAATGGTTTGTAAAAACCTTTTAAGGTGATTCCCTTATCCTATCTTTTAAGATGATTCCCTTATCCTATCTTTAATATAGTTTGAATTTTAAGGTGATTCCCTTATCCTATCACGTAGAAATAATATCTTTTTTACTTTGAAACCAAGATTAATCTTGAGTTAGTTTAAATTAAAAGCAGAAATTAATTTATTTTTTTTAAAAGAATCACAATACAAACTCTCTTCCTTGTAATTGAGATTGTTACCTCAATCTCTACCTAAAACTTTAAGACATTACATATATGAGTCTCCACTCTTATATATCCAATATTTAACTCATTGATAGTTAATGTGGGACTTAACGACTCACATTTGAACCCAAAATATCTCCCTCAAGTATGAGTGTCTCACATCCTATATTAGCACAGTCGTTACAACCAACGAAACCCACCTAATGACTATACTGTATGGAAGACTTTCAATACAAGAATCTTATACACAAGGATCCACTCACGCTCCTTGTAAAAGTCTGCCCTTATCGTTATCAGGACTATTAATCACAACTTTCTCACCCCTTCCTCTCAATAGGAAATAACAAGTTTTTGTCTTCCGTGGGAATCAAACAAGTTACCTAGGGGATAAATACCACCACTCATTCATTCCCATTATCAATTGAGTTGTCAATTGGTAGTGAAAATGAATGGGCGCTGATACTTATCCCTTAGGTACTGAGTTCGATTCTCACGAAAGGAAAAAAAAACTCGTTATTTCCTATTGAGAGGAATGAGCAAACATGTTGTGACTAACAATGCCGATAATAGTAAGGTCAGGCTGTTACACTCCCTCATCAAGACAAACTAGAACTCTAATATCATTGGTTGGGGACTCCGAGGGAGCATATGAGCAACAACGAGACAAATGTTCCAAGACTACAAGAGATTTTGACAACATCTCTCCACCTAAAACGACAAAACAATTGGTATATAAGTCTCCACTCTTATATATCCAACATTTAACTCATTCATAGTTAATGTGATATTTAACAACTCACACCTAAACCTAACAAGTCGATCATAACCGTTCACTGATGATGATCGTCTATTTACGTTGGATTGCCCGCAACGACCTAGTTGCCTCCACGTCACTCTCCTTTTTAGAACTGTTATATAAAGAGCCACAATTAAATTGCTTGCAAATACCTTCATCAAAATTGTGAAGCCAAAATGATGAATCCATCTTAGATTTAAACATAAACTAACACTAATTTTAGTAATTTCAATAAACTAGCATATATCTTATTGAAATAGCTTATAAATTTGTTTGATTAAATATAACGTTTAAACTTTTACTACTTTTACTGCATTAAGAGAATGCAATATTGCACGTGACTAATCTCTCGCATAAACTTATGCATTATTTTCTCTGCATAAGTTGGAGTATAACTTTTATGCTGCAAACAAAAAATGGCAACTTTTATCAATATTATGATTTGCATAAAAAATTATGAAAAAAAAAGAGTAAATTATGAGATTTAAATAATGCAATAAAACAAAATAAAGATGATAAAATAAGAATCAAAGAAAAATCATAACAAATGACTGTTGGGTTAAAAAATGAATGAATGTTGTAATTTTTGAAGTTTAGAGAATTTATTAAATAATAATACTTTTATATCATTTTATATACTAAAATTAAAAATACTGTAATTTTAATCAACTAATTTTTTTTATCAACTATTATTTAACTCTTATCGATGATCAATTAGTTTTGTAACTATCAGTTAATTTATAGGTGAATTTAATCGAAAGCTAAATCTATAAGATCCGATTCGCAGTGGAATATAATACCTATTAATCATTTATTAGGCAACCAATCAATCATTTTTTATTTAGAAAAAGGCTCCATGAGTTTGAATTAAGTACACTTATAATCCAAAAGAATTAGAGAAAAAGACAAGACTATCCAACTTTACTGCAACCCATTTTTCAAAAATTAAAAAGCACAATTAAAAATTAACTAAATAAACTTTTTCAACTTTTAGACAAAAAATTTCAAATCTCAATAAAAATTGGCCGTTACATTTTTTGACCAAAGCAAATAAAAAAATACCACCACACTATAACAATGTTTGTCCTTTTCTCTAATTTTCAAATTTCAAATTACTAAAAAACAGCAATGCATCCAGTTTGTCCAGCTGTCATATCAAATTTCAAATAATAATAAAAACTCCCAATTAAAGAAAATTCACAACGTTTCACCCCAAAATTACCATCCAACCGTTGCAACAAAAAAAACGGATCCGGTTTAACAACAGCCAAAACTGTTCTGCATTCGTACAGCCTCACGTCACATACCGTTGATTTTAATCAAACGGCTAAAGTTTAATTTCAGTATTTTATTATAAAATAAACAAAAATGTTTTCTCAAAACTGGTTGATCAAGATCAAACGACGTACAACACTCAGTACAGTAAATTCAAAAAACCGATCGCACTCTCCCGAAAAAAACCCCTCAAACATTTTTTTTCTATATATAAAAAAACAAAACCCTCATTTCCAGCCCCACACAAATTCAAAACCCTTTCGAGTTTCAATTTCAAAATCTCTTTCTCTCTCTCTCTCTCTCTCTCTCTAGAAAATGCGTGAGATTCTTCACATTCAAGGTGGCCAATGTGGCAACCAAATCGGTGCAAAATTTTGGGAAGTTGTTTGTGCGGAACATGGAATCGACTCAACAGGAAGATACGTTGGTGACTCTGAACTTCAGCTAGAGAGAATCAATGTGTACTACAATGAAGCTAGTTGTGGCCGGTTCGTTCCACGAGCGGTTCTTATGGATCTTGAACCGGGTACTATGGATAGTGTCCGGTCTGGACCGTACGGTCAGATCTTTAGACCGGATAACTTTGTTTTTGGTCAGAGTGGTGCTGGTAATAATTGGGCTAAGGGTCATTATACTGAAGGCGCTGAGCTTATTGATTCTGTTCTAGACGTTGTTCGTAAAGAAGCTGAAAACTGTGATTGTTTGCAGGGTATGGTTTTCTTCTTCTTTATTTAGTTAAAGGTTGAAGCTTTTTATGTGTTTTGTGTTTTGATTTCAAATGGGTGTGTGGTTTAAAAAGTGAAACTGGATATTGTGTTTGTTTATGGTTTTTTTAGTGTTTTGTTGGTGAATCTGTAAAAGGGTGTGTGTAGTTTTTTAGAAAGGTGTGAGCTTTTTTGGGTTGTGATTTGTTTTGATAATTTGAAAGTTAGGGCTTTGTTGAATCTTAAATTGATGGGTTTGTTAGTTTTTTTGTTTAAAAAAAATGAAAATTGCAGTTGTTATGTGATTTGTGTAATGGGAATTTGTTGATTATGATAACAGTTAGATCTTTTGTATGGATGGTGAATTGGGTATGTGAAATTTTCATTTTTTTTCCCTTAAATAAAATGATTACTTTTTTGCTTTTTTTTTTTTTTATTAAGTTTTGAAATGGAGTGTTTGTGTGTATCTTTTCTGCTAGTAAAGTTGGAAACTTTCATGTCATGTTTATGTTAATTGGATTTGAGTTCATTTGTGTTATTATCATGAAATGTTATAATGTTTGTATTTTTTAATGAATTTAGGGATTACGGTTTGTGATATTTGTGTTTTTTTTTTGTTTGTAAAGGTGTAAACTTTGATTGTTTTGTGGCTGATTATCGAATGGGTGGTGGTGTGTTTTGTTCTTTTTGTGAGCAGGTTTTCAAGTATGCCATTCACTTGGTGGAGGAACTGGTTCTGGAATGGGTACCCTTCTGATTTCAAAGATAAGGGAAGAATACCCAGATAGGATGATGCTTACTTTCTCAGTTTTTCCATCTCCTAAGGTTTCCGACACTGTTGTTGAACCCTACAACGCCACTCTCTCTGTTCATCAACTTGTTGAAAATGCCGATGAATGTATGGTGCTTGATAATGAAGCCTTGTACGACATTTGCTTCCGTACCCTCAAGCTCACTACACCAAGCTGTAAGCTCATTTTTCAATTTTTTAGCATTTGTTAAATAAAGTTTCTCATTTTGATGTTTGATTTGTTGATGCAGTTGGTGTGATCTCTAACCATATGTTTTTAATTTTTTATGTTCAATAAGGTTTCTGATTTTGGTGTTTGATTTTTTGATGCAGTTGGTGATTTGAACCATTTGATATCAGCAACTATGTCTGGTGTCACATGTTGTTTGAGGTTCCCTGGTCAGCTAAACTCCGATCTTCGGAAACTTGCCGTGAATCTGATTCCATTCCCTCGCCTTCACTTTTTCATGGTCGGCTTTGCGCCTTTGACTTCAAGAGGTTCTCAGATGTACAGGGCCCTTAGTGTACCGGAGCTCACACAACAGATGTGGGATGCAAAGAACATGATGTGCGCAGCCGATCCTAGACACGGACGGTACCTCACGGCGTCAGCCATGTTCCGAGGCAAGATGAGCACAAAGGAAGTCGATGAACAAATGATAAATGTTCAGAACAAGAACTCGTCCTACTTTGTTGAATGGATTCCAAATAATGTGAAATCAACAGTTTGTGATATTCCCCCAACAGGGTTGAAGATGGCTTCGACTTTCATTGGAAACTCAACGTCGATTCAGGAAATGTTCAGACGGGTGAGTGAACAATTCACTGCTATGTTTAGGAGAAAGGCTTTCTTGCATTGGTACACTGGTGAAGGAATGGACGAGATGGAATTCACTGAGGCTGAGAGCAACATGAATGATCTTGTTTCAGAATATCAACAGTATCAAGATGCGACTGCTGAGGAGGATGAGTATGAAGAGGAAGAGGAAGAGTATCAGCAGCATGATGAGATGTGAGGATTTTGATCTTTTTATTTTCGCGGTCGATTCAGATGGAAGATGGATAATATAACCAACATGTTGCAACTTCCTGTTGCCGGTTCATTATCTCTTTGTTGTAAGGGGATGCTTTTGTTCCGGCTTCTATAAAAATGTTCTGGATTTTAGTTATGTTTCTATGTGATATGTTGTTTGTAAGGTAAAGAAAGTATTATGGCTTTGTTAAAACAACTATTACTTTAAGTATCAGTGTGTCCAAAAGTTGGTTGGTAATGCTATGAAACTAAATGATGAACTTTATAAAATACTTTATTTAAGAAACAAAATGGTGTTAATTGTTAATATTTCTAAAAAATGAGCATAAGATGTGCAAAAGATACAAAAAAGTCACCACATCCTGGATATTGAACTATGCTTAAAATACACTGCAAAAATACTCACACCAAATTCATACACAACCTTTGCAAAAATATATGGAGTTCAATGAGAAAAACAGAGCTCCAACAACCAAATCTGAAGGCTCAAATCATAGTAAAATCTTTTGGTTTTATTTATAGTTTAGTTTAAAATATATTTGAACGACTTTTTAATTGAATCATAATACCAACAATGAAATCTTTGTTATTTATATCAGGTAAATTGTGGACAACAAATAGGAGTATGAAATTTAGAGCATCTCTACTTCTTTCATTGACTTTTATGGTTAACTTTCCAAAACTTCTTTTAGATATTATTCCTCTTCAAATGCTCAATCTAATAAGCTGAAACACAATAAAACAAAACTTCAAGAGTTGCCTGGTTAGGAAAATAATCAACACAAATTAAACCAATTTCTTTGAGATTTTAAGGATAACGATTTTTATTCTTAAAATCACTAAACCTAAAGAAAACTAAGCAAAATAAATAAAAATAGCAACTAAAAACTAGTGGAAATTTACATAAAAACGAGGAGCAATTAGTGTTACATGGAAATAAGATAATAAGATAAAAGATCTGTAGTATAATATTTTCTAATAGATACAAGGATTTATCATTGTTAAGAAGTACCGAAGTATGTGTTGTATTATGTAAGTCATACTCACAAAATTGTATTTAGTGTTTGAATAATAAAAAAATGGAGAACTAGTTAGTATCTATAGTTGTGTGTTGTGTGCTTTTGTCTTCTTAATGTCCTACTATTGTATCCCATTATGATTATTAGACATTTCAAATTAAGGAAAATAATATTATTAATCAATGTTTTAAAAACTAACTTCGTCATTGTCTAGACAAGTTCAAGGGATCAAAGAGTTACTAATCAAATCTCTAGGTCACTAGTTAACCTGTATGACTAAACTGAGTTAAATCAAATGATTCGATTGTATAATTCAGTTCCTATAACAAGTGTGTATATATTAAACTTGATTGAATCATACGTCTCACGTAAAAAAAAAGTTTTAAAAAAATTCTAAATTTTGTAAATATGTATTATGAAAATATAGTATAATAGTTTTAATATTTTAGATATGGGATATCATTGAAGTAACTTTGTCTTTATTTTCATCAACAAAATAAAAACTGTATTTGGTGATTGGAGTAGTTTCTCTTATGTCAAAATACTCTCCACTGTTTAAGAATTATATAACTCAATAGCCTTTAAATTTTAGAAATTTGCGTTAGCTTGATACTTGATTAAAGTGTACATTTTTGAAATTAGCTCAGTTCGATTCCTATGTGAGACTATTTGATGTATTTTTGCACAATTTTCACTTTCTAGTGCCTAGCTGTTCGACCCAATTTTCTACACTAGTTCGATGACGTGCAAATCAAGTTAACAATATGACCGATCAAATAATTGGTTTGGATTGGTGATGGGAACTACCTTAAGAATTGTCATTAGAGAACCATAGGCTTTTGATAATTTGGTAATTGTTTTTTTTACAACTTTATCCCAACTATTTACTTATTTTTAAAAGTGTTCTACAACTTAACTTTTTTTTTCCTTTTTTTTTTAGGTTATAATTTCGTGAAATGAATTCTTTTATTACTATTATAATAGAGTGCATTTACCATTAAGTGTATTTAACGCAAAAAAATTGCAATGTTGGTGAATGTATCATGTATTGTGGACTATTATGACTTAATGCATGGTTCATTGACCGCTACATATGACTAGCCTGATAGATAAAATATGATTTTCGTGTTATAGTCATATTACGGACACCATTCTATGTGAATTAGTGTGACTTAATGCATGACTTACACATTAATTGATGACTCCCTGCATGATTACCACATATTACATTATTTTACAACAAAAAAAAGTGCATGATTGTCGCATGGAAGTCATGAAAGTCTCACAGTCAAAATAGATTGGTATGATTCTTTCGAGGAGTAACTTTTAATTGATGAGTTATCGAAATACGAGAATTGGACAAACATAATTAATTGTTTTTATTATATCATTCCTCTTTTGCTAAATATATATATCAAATAGTTTTCATTAAATTATTAAAATAAATATTGAAAGAAAAATAATAATTAATTATGATTTGTAATTTATATATATTTGTGAATGATAAAAGGAATAAGAGATAGTAGATTCAATATATTCTCTTGAGTTGGAGTCTTTTCTATCTCATATTCTTTCTATCTCTATTAGTCTCTCCCTAAAACAAACACAAACAAACTATCTCTCTCGTATAGGTAAATGTTTAGTATTATGGTGTAGTTTTCCTTAATTCAATATTTGATGTGTATGTGATTTATGTGTGACAATTCAGATTGAATTTTAAATTTATGCTTTATTCTGAATATATAGTAATTTGAACTAAATATTGAAAGGTATAATTCTTAATTTTCATAATTGTCACTAATTCAGCTATGGATGGCTTAAAAACCAAAAAATCTGGTGTGTTCATATCTACTTCAAATAATGTCTCCAACACTGATTCCAAAACATCATTGTCTGGGGTCAAGCACACAAAACTAGCCTTAATCGACCCCAAGATTGCTAGAAGGTATCATTCATAACTTTGATCTTATATACTTTACCTTTTATAAACGTTTTGTCTATATGTAGATATTCTTTAGTCCATTTGTCTTACTACATAATTGTAACAAGTTTGGCCCAACAAATTTGTAGGTCTAAAACAAATTTAAAATGCGACTTTAAGAAAAATTCAAAACTATTTAACTTTACCATATAAATAAAGATTAAAAATTGATTCATAATCGTTAACTAAAAAAATACTTTTGAACCTCTCTTTAATATTATAAGGAATTTATATGTAAAAAATTATTTTACATATTAGTTTATGAAACATAATGAAATTAAGATAAAACTTGATTATAAAAAAAAATTATAATATTTTAACCCATAGAAAAATTGTACACCACTAATTTATCTACATAATTAACCTTCAACGAGTACAATAACTCTTAACATCAATTTTTTGAGGTAATTTGTTTTACTAATCCATGAGATCTACACTATACACTATGTGCTTACATAAATTATTCATTATATCCATCATTCACTAATATATTGTGTATTATTATAAACTTTTCAACATTCTTTTATTTAAATATTATGGCTACTACTATTTTTTTTCCGTTCTATATATGTGTATATAATAGGATATTGGCAAAAAGAAAATTCTTTGCAAGATTGAGAGAAATGAAGTATAACCATTACCTTTCCAATCTTGAGAAGAAGGTACAAGCATTGCAAACAAAAGCAGCATCCATATCTGCACAAAAATCTATATTACAAGTATGTCTTAACTCATCAAAATTTCATGTCATTTACTTTATTGTTATATTATATACTTTTGTCAACCTGTCAGTCTTATTTATATGTATGTGCGATTTTTGATTCAATTATTTACACTAAGTTTTTAATATAAAATATATACATTGTTAATTGCTATGTCAACTTGTGTTTCATAAAATAATGAATGAGTACTAATTTAGTCTCTAAATTATCACTGTCACAATTTAATTTTTAAAGTATATATAAAAATAACTAATCTTTGTAGTATATAAAATTTGTCCTTTTAGTCCGTTAAGTTTATGAAAATTATTATTTTAGTTTCTAAAATCTTAATAACATGTAATAA
>JBBPBR010000003.1:28688325-28699220 GCA_037974775.1 Cicer pinnatifidum | reverse complement strand
ATATTTTAATTTTAAATTATATTAATATTAATTTTAAATTATATTATAAATTTTATATATATTTAAATTATATTTTAGTTTTTAATTATATTAATATCATTTGTGACGGTCAAAATAACAACAAATAAAAGAGTTTTTTACGACTTAAATGATCATAATATGTGATTTTCTTTCTTTGTAATAACTTTTCGGTAACTCGTTGTGACTGTCAAAATTTTGTGAGTGATTTATTCTCATAATATTGATACTTTTAAATTAATTGACCAATAATTAAATGAGATATTTTTATTAACTAATATTATTTATTCAATCAATCTTTAATATAATAACGTGAATGAAATAGTGATAAACAAAGTTAATTATTAGTAAAAGTTTTAATAGTACCAATATACTTTTTTTATTCGTAGTACCGCATATGTTATTGCAAATTTTTTTTTCGTTATTTAAGTTTTAAATTTTTTTTTGTATGTTTAAAAAAAAGTCATATATACTATAATGGGTATACCCTTTTAATTATTATTCATTAATTAAGTATTTTGCAATTGATATAATAATAATAATAATAATAATAATAATAATAATAATAATAATAATAATAATAATAATAATAATAATAATAATAATAATAAATGAATAAATAAATAAAGGTTTTGCTTGCTAGGTACTAGTATAGCTAGGTAGGCCGCATATATTCCGTGGTAGAAACGTATACACACGAGCATAGCCAAAACGTGAGCTACAAGCAACCTTACCTTTAAGTTAAGAACCCCTAATTATTTTCCCTATCTTCCTTTTATCGGCTATATAATATTATAACACACCATTCTTCCTCTTTCTTTCTGAGAGCAAGAGCGAGCAAGTTTTGAAAATCAAGCATAACTTCAATCATTAATTGAATCATAACACTACACCTATAAGAAGAAAAAGTGTGAGCCTGGTAAGTATTACTACATAAATACTCTATCCTTTAATTTCCAGCAACTAACATAAAACTTATTAACATGTCCCCAAAGACACAAACTATAATTAATTAGTTTTAACTTTTTCTTCACATTTTTTTCATTTCTATTAAATTTCTGACCATTTTTTCTTTACATTAAATTTTTGATATTGTAGAATTGGAAGAAAAAGGAGAAATGGTGAGGTGGTGCAATACTGACTCTGATCACGAGGAGAGGGAAAATGAATTAATCGCACCGTCTATTACTCCTAAATTAGATAACAACAAAACTGATGCTAATGAAATTCAAACCATAAAATGCCCCTCATGTGGTCATAACATTGAAATCAAGGATCAGGTACTAATTCATTTTTTTAAAATAATAATTATTTTGATCTTAGTTTCCTTTATTTATTTATTTATTTATTTATTTATGCATCCTTTAGATTATTTGTGTGTGTAAATGTGATGAACACGATGATATATATTTATAGGGTGGAATTAATGAGTTGCAGGGCTACCAGCTGGAGTGAAATTTGACCCAAGTGACATAGAAATACTAGAGCATTTAGAAGCAAAAGTGATGTATGATGTGTGTAAGCTTCATCCACTTATTGATGAGTTCATACAAACGCTTGAAGGAGAGAATGGAATATGTTACACACACCCAGAAAAGTTACCAGGTTTTTCATTTTATACATTCTACTTTTCTTTTGTTTAATTACATTACTTTATTAGTATATGGTTTGGGATACCGTTTGATGTATTGCATGTGTTATTTCCAAATCATTGAAATTATCATTTATTGGGAGTAGAGCTCTCAATTTGACAAGCCCCTTAATTATTGGTCCCGCCCCACATTTTGAAGGGGCTAAAAAAATTAATAATTTAAAAGTCCCTAAAAACAAAGCCCCCTAAACTAAAAGCCCCCTAAAAATTTGGGGGCCTAGAAGGCCCATAGGCCCACTTTTTTAAAAAAAGAATCGATTTATTTTTTTTCGATAAAAAATGTTCGATTTTTTTTCAATAAAAATTTTTGATTTTCTTTCGATAAAAATTTTCGATTTTTTTTGGATAAAAAATTTCCGATTTTTTTTTCGATAAAAAATGTCCGATTTTTTTTCGATAAAAAATGTCTGATTTTTTTTCGATAAAAAATTTCCGATTTTTTTCGATAAAAAATGTCCGACTTTTTTTCGATAAAAAATGTCCGATTTTTTTTCAATAAAAAATGTGCGACTTTTTTTCGATAAAAAATTTCCGATTTTTTTTGGATAAAAAATTTTCGATTTTTTTTCGATAAAAAATGTCCAATTTTTTTTCGATAAAAAATGTCCGACTTTTTTTCGATAAAAAATTTCCGATTTTTTTTGGATAAAACATTTCTGATTTTTTTTCGATAAAAAATGTCCGACTTTTTTTGGATAAAAAATATTCGATTTTTTTTCGATAAAGAATTTCCCATTTATTTCGATAAAAAATTTCTTATTTTTTTTCGATAAAAAGTTTCTGATTTTTTTTTTCGATAAAAAATCTTAAAATTAACAAAATATTGGGGGCCTATGGGCCCTTAGGGCCCCCTCCCTTAGGCCCCATGAAATAATGGGCCGAAATTAAGAGCCCCTTAAAAAATCATTTTAATAGGGGCCTAATAATAAAAAAAAAAATAAGGGGGTCTTGTAGTTTGGGGGCTTTTTTGACGGCTCTAATTGGGAGACACAATCTTGATGTGCACGGTAAGTAAATTATAAATTAATTAAAATGATTGCTTATAAAAACAAAATTAATTCAAATGATTATTATTTTTATTTTTTTTTTGCTTTGAAAGATATCTAATTATAAGGCAGTTTGAGAATGACCACAAAATATTTGATTGTCATGCCGTGTGAAAACTAGTTTTACATTCTTATAACTATTTATAATCATAATTTATAAGGTTATATGTAATTGTTATAATTAAATGTATTTAATAATTTAACCGTTGTAATTAATTATTTATGATTATAATTTTATATGAATTAAACTGAAACATTTATCGTCTCCAAATCTGAGATGTCAAAGAATTACACCCTTATCAATAAACATACACACGAAAATTAATAAAAGATTTTACAATTCTAAAAATTAGAACATTGCAAAACCAAAAAAAAAAAATCATTGCAAAAGATTTATACAAGAGTTGAATGCATACAAATAATAGGATGTTCAACCATAAATAGAAAAATGTGGTTATGATTTGTAAGTCTAATATGCCGCCACATCAAATTATTGGATTTTTTTGCTAAACTCCTCTAGTACCAATAAACATTTCCATTCTTTAATTGCATCTCTTTCTTGCAAGATCTATTTGTAAGCGAAGAAAGTTTTCTGACCGCTTCTTGTGTGTGTAATTTTCAAGCATCTCTTCGGTACAGTCAACACATTGATCAAGTGTCTTACAAGGAACCAATTAATGCTTGAATTGGCAATGGCTGCCAAACATCAATAGTGGCATCCTATCCTAATATTAGCAAGAGAGCAACACTACAAGGAAAAAAAAAAAACGTTTTGCGGCGGTTAAAAAGGGGTTTGCTGCGGTTGTAACCGCTGCAGTTTGATGTTTGCGACGGTTTTGCAACTGTCGCAGATTCGTGCGTCGCTAGGTCAATTTGCGACGGTTCACAAAATTGTCGTTCCAACCGTCGGCAAAGTTTGCAACGGCTCCTAACCGCCTCTAAATACAGTTTGCGACAGTGAGAATTGTCGCTATAACACACTCAAATTTATTTATTTCCGAACAATTACGATAGTTATCAACCGTCGCTATATTTATTTTGATGCAGTTTGAACCGTCGCAAACTTAATAATTTAAAATATATAAAAAATATGATACAACTTTTCCTATTTTTAATAAATTAAAATAAAAAATATTCATAAATATCATCCACATAATTTAAATACATAATTAATAACTATTGTACCTAAATCCAATTTATATAATTTTTTCAAAAGAAATAACAACAATTCATACATTGAAGTTAACTAAAACAATAAATAAAGTAGTTTAAATATTCAAAATATTAGTGGAGTAACTAAATATACAAAACAACTCCGTCAAACTTAGAAGTTCATCCAAATATCTAACTAGTCTCTAATGATGTTGTTCCACGATCATCAGGTTGGTGGCTGGACTCATATGAACGTCTACCATCTATTGGCGATTCTATGTCCATTGCCTGAAGAAAAAAAAAAGTATATATTAACCTCAATGAATATTGATAAATATTGTCAAAACTAATTAACTAAATATCTCTTATAGCTATAAGAAATCTTTACACAATTGATATTTTTAATCAAAGACAAACATTTCTCACAAGATTTTTAAATAGGTTTGCTATGAAAACAATTTTACATGTTTGTCTCTAGAATTTTGCATTTGCATCAAGAAAGCAATTTGCTCCTTCAACATATCAACTTCAGAATCCCTTTTCTTAAGCCTATCAATTTCAGCTTGCATTTTCTCCATCTTTTCATTAGCTTCAGAGGAAGACATTGATCTTATAGAGTGAGAAGTAGATGTAGTAATTTGTGACGGTGTTATTCCAAGTCCCATACAACGAACATATCCAGGATGTTCTTTTCCAAACACATTAACAAATGCTTCATTTGGAGAAGGAGTCTTCCCAATTTCAGCTTGCAGTTGTTCCTGCGCAAACAGATAAAGCAAACTAAATTCCTCTTTGTAACAAAAATGTCTAACTTTGCAACTCACTATTACCAAACAAATAAGTAATTTTATAGCTTTGCAACTCACTATTACCAAAACTAATAGTTGTATCTTTGATTTATAAGGTGGTCAATAACAAATAGTTACAATTACATAACACTTCTATTAACAAACACATTAACAAATTAACAAATGCTTCATTTGGAGAAGGAGTCTTCCCAATTTCAGCTTGCAATTGTTCCTACGCAAACATATAAAGCAAACTAAATTTCTCTCTGCAACTAAAATATCTAACTTTGCAACTCACTATTACCAAAACTAATAGTTGTATCTTTGATTAATAAGGTGGTCAATAACAAATAGTTACAATTACATAACACTTCTATTATTTACATTTACATATATTTCCTTGGCTTCGTCATTGATAAATGATCCATCATATTTTTTATGACAAATTGAATACATTTCACCCCTATTGTATTTTCGACCATCTCTCAGTTCCTACAAGTAAACACATGTAATAAGTACATGTTTAATTAAGTATGCAATCAATAGTAGATTGAAATAATCCTACCAACTCATCCCTCTTCCTTGCAAGCGTCTTAGAGCCTAATGTATGAAGGATCGTTAATTTTTCTCTATTTGCAGCATTTTTATCAGCCTTCTCCTGCAATGATAACAAATGACATAAAAAAACTAAACAATAGAAAACAAATGACAACGCAACAAAAGAATAGTTACCATTGTATCTGCCTTACGCATGTATTAGATAAAAATAGTCCAATGGTCTTCATTAATAGAACGTGGATAATTTTGTAGATTTTCCTCCAAAGAAAGATCCCACTTATAAAATTTCTTAAACAACTTACATCGTGCATCTCGCCATTTCTTTCCAAGGCTTGAAATGATTTTTTTTTTTTTGTCTTCATCATCAACAACAAATTTTGACTAGCATAATCATAAAAAGAAAAAATTAGTTTACAATCAAAACAATAAAGAATATTCAGTTGTTTATCATTGATACCTGTATTTTATCCTTAAAAATTTCATTTTTTTCTTGTCGATGGAACTAGTTTCCAATTGTCGTACATTATAGGAAAATCCTAAAACTTACTTGCAATTTCACCCAAAAAACCGCCTAACAAACCAACAGCTGATCCTACCGGTTGCCCATTTGAATTCCATCTAGTTATTATTCTGCTAACATTATGAGGAGTTTCAAGCACGCCTGATACCCTTAAGTGTGTCTTTGAAATATGTCACGCCTTATCAAACATATAAGTCAATGAAATATGTCATATCGCAATCATGTAAAACAATTAAATTTTATAAATATAATTAGACATTAGATAACATACTAATAACTTCTACATCCCAAAATGTAGAATTTCCTTTTTTGAGAAATTTCTGACTCATCTTCTACCACATCTTCAAAGTGAGAGGATGTCTCTTGGAAATGTGTTGATTTTGTCTCTTGCACTGATCTTGGTGTTGTCACCTGAGAAGGTGTTGCTTCTATCGCTTGCACAATAGTTGGTGTTGTTGTCATCAGAGAAAGATGTGGTTCTATCGTTTGCACAGTTAGTGATGTTGTCGCTTGAGAAGGTGGTGCTTGAGAAAGTGGTGGATTTTTCGGTTGCACTGCAGTTGGTGGTGTATTCATCGTAGATGGTAGTGGTTCTATCGCTTGGAACATTGGTTGTAAACCATGTCTCTACATGTGCTTCATTTTGGTTACTTCAAGATCTCCTGGTAGTATAAGTCTCGACCGACCCTTCGTGAAACGCTACAATCATTTATTATTAATGTAAATAAATAAAAATCAACATATAATACGAATAATAAACATTTTGTAATTTTAGTATTTTTAGTTATTACTAACCGGTGAGGTTTTTGAAATGGTAGAAGAAGATTTGTGAAGGGATTGAGAGAGATGAGTTAGATTGAGAGCCTCCATCCTTTTTTTTATTCTCTTCCATTGTTTTGCGTCGAATATCCTCATATGATGATTCCATTTTGTTCACAAGATTGAGACTCCAAACATACTTACACTACAAACATTGATGACAACCAAGTTAGACTAATGCAAATAGCTAAACAAATAGGATTTTCAAAGATGTCAAACAAATAGGATTTTCAAATAGCTAAACACAAAAATGAACACCATAACAAAAAATGAGCACATCAAACACAACGCAACAGTAAAAGAAAGTAGTAAAAAAATAAATAGATTGAAGAGCACCATGTCATAACAACAAACAAGAATTATTAACAATCATAAATTCATATTATGATTGTTGTCATCAAAATCATCATTAAAAGTTGAAGTTTCAGGATCATCATCTGTAGTCATTCTTGCCAATTTTATATGTGTGATTTCATTAGAAAAAATTTGTTCCAAATTTTGAGATGGGTATGGTTCAATGGGTGTCATAATTTCATCATCTCCACCCATGTCATACAAGTCTCGTGGCTTTAAATGAATAGGTATGCTCCATCCTTGTTCCTTTTCATTATCCACATAATAAACCATTTGAGATTCGATCTCAAGACTACGTGTGTGAAAATATTGTATTATGTCAATGGCCCATTATAAGATATCTAATAATTTTAATGTTGACAATATATAACTAATATTTTGGGACCCTGTGTAGTGGTTGGCTTAGGCTGCACGGGTTACAGGCTAACCTTGATCATTGAATTGACAATGACTGGCCTAAAAGAGAGAGAAAATTAACACCTTCATAATTTGAGTTTGGACGTACCAAGAACACTAGCCAACACGAAAAATAACCAGCCTAGCCAACACGAAAAATAACCAGTCGAATGGTGTCATATTGGTTGACTCCATGAAATATAGTTGTGGCACGCGCACATACATTTTTCTTACTGTCCTAATGTTTAACAAGTACACAAATATTTGATAAAAACTGCCCGCCTAAATTGATGTTGAGTTTGGGACAGGTGTGGAGGGCAACCTAATTACAAAATCAACTATGTAAATTAATAAACAAAAAGAGAAATATAGATTTTTACACATTATCTTAAATATTAAATTAGTGATATAAGTATATTATTCCTAAGAATAGAGATTCATGTGGCATAGAACCTATGTTCTAGTACAGAACATGATATAAGTATATTATTCCTTAATTTTCAGCATTATTTTATTTTACATCAATGTTTACATCAACACCAAATAGATGGTAATTGATATCAAGTTAATTCGATCAACACAAAAGATGAGGTTTGATGAAGTTTATCCCTTTGTTATCCTATTAATTGGGACTTTCTATAGTAGTTTGTTTTAGATTTAACTCCTAAACCTAATTTTAAAATTTTAAAATTTTTAATTCATTGTTATATATTATACTTTTATCTATAATGAAATATAAATAAAAAGAAAATGTTATTATACAAAGAATAACATTTAGGTACTATTAATTATTAATGCAAGGCATATATATGAAAAAAAAATTGTGTAAAATAATGCAGGAGTTAGCAAAGATGGACAAATCTGCCACTTTTTTCATACGCCTTCAAAAGCATACACAACAGGAACAAGAAAAAGAAGAAAAGTTCACACTGATGAAGAAAAGTGAAACAAGATGGCACAAAACAGGAAAAACTAGAGCAGTTTTTGCTAATGGTGTTGTGAAGGGTTATAAAAAGATATTAGTACTCTACACCAACTATTGCAATAGGCAAACAAAACCTGAGAAGACTAATTGGGTGATGCACCAATACCATCTTGGCAGTAACGAAGAAAAAAAAGACGGAGAATTAGTTGTTTCAAAAGTCTTCTATCAAACACAACCTAGACATTCTGGTAATTCCATTATTGTAAAAGATTCATATGAAAAAGTAATTAACAATAGAATTGGTCATGGTAAAAGTGCTACAATACCCTACAATTTATCTCATGTGGTACGCTATAATGATCCTTTTACAAATTATGACTATGTACATGTTAGTGGTCATATTAATGCAAGGTGACGGGTTTATTAATCATTTATCAATGTATCCAAACAAAGTAAGAATACAAGAGAAAAAGTAACACTTGAAAGAGCTTCTTGGTAAGAAGAATAGTGATTTTATTATTAGTTAATTACTAATAAAATAACAACATTTTTTTGGGTTTGTAGATCAAATATAACAACATTTATATACATGAGATTGAAATTAAGAATATTTTTTGATACATTACATGGTGACTTAAGTTTATGGTATATAAGAAGTACAAACATATGTACTTTTTTATTTTTCTTATATTATGGTATAGAAGAAGTATGCTAATATGGAATATATTTCCATTGTTAAAAGAAGTAAAAAAATGTTGCCTTAATAAATAGACCAGGGTCACTTACTCCACACTTTGTAAACCGTTGTCAAACTGTTGCCTAATCTTTAAACCATGGTTAATTTGATTTAAGCCACACTTTTTTATTGTTGTCACAACTCAAAAATATTGTAGTGCTTTAGTGTATTTTTGGATGAGATAATTAATTTTTTTAGTAATTTTAAATGATCTAATTGAATGTCCTAAAAGCCTATAAAAGGAAGGTCAATGCTCAACAAAAAAATCAGAGTTTCAAGTACTAAGCAATTCATTACTCATTTCAATCATACTTGAATTTCTCTCACTCACATACATTGAATCAATTCTAATTTTTCCCATTCGATTCCTAGAATCATTCTCATGTATTTCTCTCTTAAAGAATCAGAACTCAAACAAGTGTTGATCCTTCTTAGATTCTAACAAAACAATCTCATCATTATTGTAAAACTCAAACTATAAGAGTTTAGTATAGTTTGGGTAGATTGTAGAAATCCTATCAAGATTGATAGGTGACTTGATTGAAGGTGGAAAGGTTTTAACTTTGTAACAAATCAAGGTTGGTCTGAGCTAAGTGATGTAAAACCAAGAAGGTTCTTTGTTTTGAATACTTAGGGGAAAATCTCATGGTTATGAGGACTGGATGTAACTCGAGTTGAGTGAACCAGGATATATCCTTGTTTTGTATCTTTTCCCTTATCTATTTACTTTCAATTTGATTGATTATCAAGTTAAATACATAAAATGAACTACTGATTTTAACTAACCAAGAACGTTATACATTTTCTGGTTAAAACCAAGAACGTTCTTTGTTTTCTATTTTCACAACCAAAATCAATCTTGAGTTATTTTCTTAAGTTTTCAATAGGAAATTTTAAATAGGAACATTTACAATTCAAACCCCCTTATCTTCGATCCCACTAGTTAGGAACGAAACTTGTCGATGGAAAACATTAATGAAAATAGCTCTTTCTCAGTTATGGCATAGTTAACTTGAGCTTCATCCAAAGTCCTGTTGGCATAATAGATATCATGAACTTTCTTGTCTTTTCTCTGCCCCAACATTGCACCTACAGCAAAGTCACTAGCATTGCACATGATTTCAAATGGAAGACTCCAATTAGGTGGTTGCATAATCAGCGTGGATATCAATGCTTCTTTTAACCTGCAAAATGACTCAAGACAAAATTCATCAAAGAAAAAGTTGCATCCTTTAGGAGCAGACTAGTTAGAGGCTTAGAAATCTTAGAAAAATCTTTAATGAATCGGTGGTAAAATCTTGCATGCTCGAAGAAACTTCTCACTTCTTTTACGGAGGTGGGAGGTGAGATTTTCTCTATCACCTCAATTTTTTCTTTGTCTACCTCAATACGTCGCTCAAACATCAAATGTCCAAGAACAATTCCTTCTCTAATCATAAAGTGGAATTTCTCCCAATTTAATACAAGATTAATTTGTTCACACCTTTCAAGTACCTTGTCGAGATTGGCCAAACAATTATTAAAGCTAAATCTATACACATAAAAATCATCCATTAATACTTCATTTATATTCTCAACAAAATCAGAAAAAATTGACATCATGCAACGTCAAAAGGTAGCAGGGGCATTGCACAAACCAAAAGTCATTCTCCTATAAGCATAAGTCCCATAAGGACAAGTAAACGTGGTTTTCTCTTGGTCGCTAGGATGAAAGGGAGTTTGAAAAAAAACACCAGAATAGCCATCCAAATAACAAAAATGTCAATGTTTTGCTAACCTTTTTAACATTTGGTCAATAAAGGGGAGAGGAAAGTGATCTGTACGAGTTACATTGTTCAGTTTTTTGTAATCTATACATATCCTCCACCCCGTAACTGTCCTAGTTGCAATGGATTAATTTTTTTCATTTTTAACAATAGTGATACACCCCCC
>JBBPBR010000003.1:28676688-28688257 GCA_037974775.1 Cicer pinnatifidum | reverse complement strand
CCCCCCCCCCCCCCCTTGAACGGGACTAACCCATTTGCTATCAGAGATAAGGTAAATTAGCCCGGTATCTAGGAGTTTAAGTACCTTTTTTTTCACAACTTCTTTCATGTTAGGATTTAACCTCTTTTGATGCTCAATAGAGGATTTATAGTCCTCTTCAAGTAGTATCCTATGCATGCAAATTGATGGATTAATTCCCTTTAAGTCCTCAATAGTATACCCAATAGCTTTTGGATACATCTTGAGGACTCCAATCAATTTTTCAGTTTCTTCACCATTTAATTAAACACTTACAATGACAGGAGATGTTGAATTTTTGCCAAGGAATTCATACATGAGATTTGAGGGCAAAGGCTTAAGTTCTACCTGTGGAGCCTCTTTTGGGAGAGGTGCTGAATTTTCTGCTACTAATGCCTCAAAATTTAAGTTTGGAAGAGGAGGATTTCCATCCAACAAGTTAGAATATGCATGAGCTTCCTTTGCCAAGTCTTAATGAGTTGTGCTTCCAATCAAACATGCTTCTAGCCCATCTTGTGAGAGTGGTCCTAAAGGACACTCCTTAACACAATGATCAATCAAATCGACCCTGCAACAAGAATCTTCAAGATAATGACTTTTCATAAGGTTAGACAAATTAAATTCAATATTTTCATCACCCACATTGAAGACAAACTTCTCATGTTTCACATCAATAATAGCTCCTATTGTAGCTAGAAAAGGTCTCCCAAGAAGAATTGGGACTTGGAGTCCTATTTCATTTCCAACACCACAAAATCAACCGATATACAATTGTCCTACTTTGATAGCAACATCCTCTAATATTCCCACTGGATACATGATAGATCGATCAATTAGCTATAACGAAATGTTTGAGGGATTTAACTCACCCACATCAAGCTGTAAGGAAATGTTTGTGGGCTATAACTCACCCACATCAAGCTTCTTACCAATGGACAAAGGCATGAGGCTTACACTAGCCTCAAGATCACACAAAGCACGTTCAAAACTCATATCACCAATAACACAAGGAATAGAAAAACTTCCAGGGTCTTTATGTTTGGGAGGCAACTGATTGAATTATGTAACTATATTCCTCAGTTAAAGCAATTGTCTCATTGTTGTCAAGTTTTCTTTTGTTTGAAAAAATTTCTTTCAAAAATTTAGCATATGACGGCATTTGAGACAGTGCTTCGATGAACAAAATGTTTATATATAATTTTTTCAAAAGTTCCACAAACTTCCTAAATTGCTTCTCAATTTTAGTCTTGGCGATTCTTTGGGGAAATGGTATGGGTGGTTTGTATGGTGTCAGAGGCACATAAGGTTTTTCTTTTACCTCATTTACCCTTTCATTGATGGTTGAGTTCTTTCACTCTCATCCCTAACATTCACTTCCATATCATTACCCTTGGGTTCTTCTAATTGTTTTCCATTTTAATTGTCCCTTGGGGTTAGGTTCAGGCTGCCCTGAGAATACACCAAGAGATCTAGAGGATGAAGCAACTTGTTGAGCCACTTGGGTGATTTGTGTTCCAACATTTTATTGTGTGTGGCCATGGAATCTACCTTAGATACTAACTGCCTAAGTGCTTTATTCATTGACTGGTTTTTATTTTTAAACTCCTCATTTTGTTTAGTTTAAGTCAACACAAAATTTTCCAACAAATTTTCTAAGCTAGACTTTTAGGGGTTGTTAAAAGACCTTGGTCCTTGGAAACCAGGAGGTCTAACCATTGGTTGGGGGATGGGATTAAAGGGGGGATTTTTGTAGGAAAAATTTAGACGATTCCTCCACCCTTGATTATAAATATTTGAAAAAGGGTCCCTTTTTTTGTGGATTGTTAAAATAATTAAGTTACTCATTACCCACCCCACAACTAATAGACATTCCGGCTTGGTATTCCACAACCACATGACCAATAATACCACAAATTTCACAAGGAGAAACATTTGGTGTGACATCATTTACATTCAATTTTTCAAATTTTTGAAACAATGCATCTACCTTAGAAGCAATATGATCTAATGCACCAACTTCATACCTACCTCCTTTTTTCTAAGGAGATTGATCACTTGACCATTGGTAGTGGTTATGTGACATGTCTTCAATTAGAGCATAGGTTTATTCTATGTTCTTGTTTATCAATGCTCCTCCTACAGCAGCGTCTACCGTCATTCTTATAGTGTATGAGAGTCCATTGTAGAATGTATGGACAATTAGCCATCTCTTCAGCCCATGATGAGGGCACAATCTCAACATCTCTTTAAAGCGCTCCCAAGCTTCATAGAGCGATTCTCCTTCCTTTTGAGAAAAACTTGTGATTTGATTTCTCAATTGTGCAGTTTTGCTTGGTGGAAAATATTTAGCAAGGAATGCTTGCTTTAACTGATCCCATGTGGTAATGGATTTAGAAGGCAGCGAATGTAGCCAAGCTCAGGCTCTATCCCTTAATGAAAAAGGGAAAAGTCTTAGTCTGATGGTGTCATTGGTCACTTCATTCATTTTCAATGTATCACAATACTCTAAAAAAATTAGACAAATGGAGGTTTGGATCATCCATTGGAGTACTAGAGAATTAGTTTTATTGTACCATAGATAGCAACGAAGGTTTCAATTCAAAATTGTTAGCCTCTATCTTCGAACGCGCAATACTCGAATGCGGTACCGTAGTATTGGTAGAGGCATAGTCTCTCAAGGTTCTACTTTCAGCCATTTTTAAATCTTTTCCTTGTTCAGAAATGTTTTTCTCTCTTCTTCTCCTATGGAAAAATCTTTCTATCTCGGGTATTGGTTCGACAAGATTCCCAAGACTTTGGATTCTTCACATTCAAAGAGAGAAAAATCAGTAAAAAAGAAAGAAATATTTTAGTATGATCGATATAGAAAAAGAGAATTAATATTAAAAACGAAGTTCCCGGCAACGACACCAAAAACTTGATAAGACCGCAAGTGCATGGTATTATTGTGTCGTAAAAATTATCATTCCCACAAGAACTTTGTTATGAATACTAATGTCTCTTTACTTTGATGATTAGCTAAAACGGTAAATGTTGATAATGATTTTTAGTTTAAAATTCACAATAAAAATAAAGTCTTTGGATTGTAGTTTTCACAATGATGGATACAATAAAATTAACCTTATATGAGTTATGGGTGTTAAACTCTTAAAATCAGATAAATAATTGTAACTAATGCTTTCTTTCAAAGAACAAAAGTGTATTTTAAACTAATCATCAACCTATTTTTATGATTGATGTATTAGCAAAATCCTTTAAGAGAATGTATCTTTCATGATTTCAAAAGAACCAAATTCTATTTTCATGATTTGATTCTCTTGTCCAATCATAGGGGTCAAGTATCAAATCTACATTTAGGTATATTATTTGATATCTAAATATGAATATGATTCTTACTAAGATCGGATTAAAAGATCAACACCCATGACAAAAAGAAATAGAAATTGTTAGAGATCCAACATTGGAAATCCTATAATTCCAAGACAAGGAATATCTACTCACAGATGATCATAGTAGAATCAAATCTTAAATATAAAAATATTGGAAATATAAAATAACAGAATAAAAAAAAAAACAAAACAAAATAGAAAATTGAATATTATAAAAACTAAAAAATTTCTAAGATAAATACAAGAACAAAAAGAAAGAGTGGTAAGGGATTGTGTGTAGGAGTATGCGTCCCTAAAATTGAGAATTTTGGTTCTTTTTATAGTCCTAGGTGCTTTCATGAGCTTTAATTACAAGAAACCATCAAAATTTGATAGAAGGAAAACGGTTCAACAAAAAATGAGTCCTTTATGGCCATAATGACCATTACTGCCACACAGTAGTAGGTGCAGCTGCAGAATATCAACATATTATAGTCGTCATTACTGCCAGACAGTAATAGATGCAGCAACAGAAAATGAACAGATTATGGCTGTAATGGTCATTACTACCAACCAGTAATCCTTGCTGACTTGCGTTTTATCTTCCCACTTCCATAATCTCTCTTTTATTCCTAACCTCTATATCGCGAAGCACTTACAACTTGGATTCGACTTTACAATCGTCGTTTTATTGTCACCACTTCATCAATTCATTAAGACAGGTTTGATTCTCAAGTTAAATTACATATTTTACATATTTCATTTCATTTTTTTAGAATTTGTGTGTGGGCATAATAGGGAGCAAAACAATAGTATTTTACATTTGATCGGATTGGACATGGATATTTTAAAGGTGAAATTGTTTTAGAATGGAGGGATCGTAACCTATATGTTACATTTGATCGAATTTTAAGCGTTTAACTTAATACACGTTGTCACGGCACAACACTCTTTTTTTTAATCTAAATAAATTAGGTTTGCCCTTTTATTTTTTGACAGATAAGGTACTCTTCAACGAAACAATTAAAAACTATACAATAACAATAACATTTTATGTAGAAAGACAGATAATATACTCTTGAACAAAACAATTAAAAAATATACAATAACAATATTATTTTATGTAGAATGGTAGATAAGATGTAAACTTTATAAATGTAGTATGTTATATATTAAATCTTAAAGAAATTAAAGGAACCATTATTGTTGAAGTAATAGCTCTTATTATTGATGCACAGGAAAATTAATTAATTTTGAAATACATAAAAGAAATGCATTAAACTAATACACTTGAAAACGTGTCCTATTTAAACTATTTTAAATGGAAGTGTCTCATTTAAAATATTTTAATTATTATGTGGGTGTAAATTTCACATGTACTTAGATATTCACAAAATAATAACAATAAAGAAGAAAACAATAATATACTATTAAATTATTCTGAACTAATATGAATACGATATTTTAGGACAATAAATAAAAAATAAATTATACATTTCCTAAATAATAAAATTATTTTAATTTTAATTTTATATGTTAATTTTTATAATTATTTATTTTTAACAAGTTATAAATCGTAATTGAATAAACATTGATTGTTTAAGTGAAATGTATAAAAAAGGTGTGAATGAATGCCATCATAATATAAATAATAGAAAATGAGTTTAAAGTTGTTTCAGAATAGAGAGGTTCAAACCACATCCTCCAAGGCATCACCAACCGTCATGTCACTCTAATTTCCTTGTTTCCTTTAATAATAAAATATACCAATATATTATTTACTTAATTACAATTTTCATTCTTCTTAATCAGAGTCATGTACATTTTGCTTCCTCTATTATTTTGAGTGATTTGGGTCCCTCAAATTTTCAATTGTTTCAATTAATTTCTTCCTTTCATTTTCAATTGTTTACAATTTTCAAATTCTCATAGTTTATTAAAAAATTTCGCAACTAAATATATTAAATTAAAAAATCATTTTAAATATTATTTCACTTCAAACTCACCAATTAAAACATTAAAATTAACTAAAAACAAAAAATCTAATTTTTTTTCTTTTGAAATCTAATCTCATCTTCTATAAAATTCTTTATATTTTAATAAATAATAAAACTTTAAATGATTTATTTGAAATAGTTGATAGTGAGTTCATACTTAATTAATTATTAAAATAGAGCAACTAAAATCACTCTAAAAAAATTAGAGAAACCAAAATAAATCATAATTCAAAGTATAGGTACCAAAAATATACTTGATTAAATTACATGTATTAAGAAGTGCAATTTACCGTGTTTAATTTATATAATTTTAATAAAAATTAATTGTTTCATTTAAATTATTTAAGTATCTAGAATGTTGGAGATTTAAAAATTTAAATAAATTTATTTTTTTTCATTTCACAATAATTGACTAGTTTGTAAAAGCAAATTATTCCAAAATAAATGACGATTTTAATTTTTAATATATTTATTTTAAAATATATTATTGAACTAATATTATTAACAGAATTTTCAAATATAATATATTCTCCGATACATTTATAATTAATAATTTATCAATATTTAAAAAATATAAATTTTTTAACATGTGTCAAATACAAATACAAACATAAAGATAATATTTATTAACAAGTGAAAATAAAAATTAGGTGCGACTAATATTTATGCAAAAAAGAATCAGAAGAAAAATTAAGTGAGAAAATAGGGTAAACCCCGTTGAATCCAAGGTGGCGCTGCCATTGCTCCTAAACCCTATTCCCATTCCAATTCCAATGCTATTCAACTCCATCACCACCATAATCATCTTCTTCTTCAACCTTGATTGAGCATGTTCCACTTTTACCCTCTCCCTGATCATGCTATTGCCCTCTCTGCGATCCACTCGCAGATTCTGCAATCGTCAATAATAAACCCTTACAACCACCAGCTCTCGACAGACTCAAATCCGAGTGGGACCCACACAAGCACTGTGACCCTTTTGGTTGTTCCTTCGAAAACCAATGTCAAAGGCTGTTCTCTCACACATCAAACCTCGTCACCGCCCCAATCCTTCCTCCTTCTCTTTGCCTCCACGCATTAAGAACCTCATCGTCGACGTCATCCAAATTCTTAAAACCCATCAATGGCAAGATTCCCTCGAATCTCGCTTTGCAGATTCCGAAATCATTGTTTCCGATGTTGCCCATTTCGTTATCGACAGAATGCACGATCCGGAACTTGGTTTAAAGTTCTTTAATTGGGCTTCCACCATACCCTTTTCTTCCCCTCTCAATGGAGTTGCTTATTCTTCTCTTCTCAAGCTCTTGGCAAAGTACAAAGTGTTTTCGCAGATTGATTTGGTGTTACAAAACATGAAAGTTCAAAACTTGAAACCTACAATTGAAGCATTTAACACTTTAATTTGTGTATATGGAGAATACGGGTTGGTTAATAAGGCAATCCATTTATTCAATACAGTTTATGAATTGCATAATTGTTTTCCTAGTGTGGTTGCTAACAATTCATTGCTTAAGTGTTTAGTTAAAAATGGGAAAGTTGATATTGCGCGTGAACTGTATGATAAAATGCTTGAGAAGCATGGTGATTATGGTGTGGATGTTGTTGTGGATAACTATAGTACCTCTATTGTGATGAAGGGTTTGTGTGATATTGGGAAGGTTGAGGAAGGTAGAAGGTTGATTATAGATAGATGGGGCAAAGGTTGTGTTCCACACGTGGTTTTTTATAATGTGATTATTGATGGGTATTGCAAGAAGGGTGATCTCAATGGTGCTACTAGAGTTTTTGAAGAGTTGAAATTTAGGGGTTTTTTGCCAACATTGGAAACTTATGGGGCTTTGATCAATGGATTTTGCAAGGCTGGAGAGTTTCAAATAGTTGATCAACTGATGAAAGAAATGAATGTGATGGGATTGAATGTGAATGTACAAGTGTTTAATAATGTTATTGATACTCAATACAAGCATGGTTTGGTGGAAGAAGCCGCTGAGATGATGAGAAGGATGAGTAGGGTGGGTTGTGAACCGGATATTACGACTTTTAATATTATGATTAACTTTTTATGTCGTGTTGGAAGGATTAAAGAAGCTGAAGAGCTCATAGAGAAGGTGAAAGAAAGGAGATTGTTGCCTAATAAGTTTAGTTATACGCCTCTCATGCATGCTTATTGCAAACAAGGGGATTATGTTATGGCATCAGATATGCTTTTTAAGATTGCTGAAACAGGAGATAAACCAGACTTGGTTGCCTATGGAACTTTTATCCATGGAGTTGTTGCTGTTGGGGATATTGATGTTGCGCTGATGGTCCAAGAGAAAATGATGGAGAAGGGTGTTTTTCCTGATGCTCAGATTTACAATATTCTGATGAGTGGTCTATGCAAGAAAGGAAAGTTTCCTACTGCCAAACTACTACTATCAGAAATGCTTGATCGAAATTTACAACCTGATGCATATGTTTATGCCACTCTGGTAGACGGGTTTATTAGAAATGATGAACTTGATAAGGCAACAACTCTTTTTGAAGTTGTAATGAGTAAAGGTATAAACCCTGGCGTTGTCGGGTACAATGTCATGATTAAGGGTTTATGTAAATTCGGAAAGATGAGAAATGCCATGTCATACTTAAATAAGATGAAAAATATGCATCATGCTCCAGATGAATACACTTACTCCACAATTATAGATGGATTTGTAAAGCAACATGACTTAGATAGTTCACTTAAGATGTTTGGACAGATGATGAAACAGAAATACAAGCCAAATGTGATTACGTATACCTCCTTGATCAATGGATTCTGCAAGAAAGCAAATATGAGCAGAGCTGCAATTTTTTTCAGAGGGATGCAATCTTTTAATTTGGAGCCTAATGTTGTCACATACACTATACTTATTGGTGGTTTTTGTAAGGCCGGTAAACCTGAAAAAGCAGCGTCCTTTTTTGAGCTAATGCTGATGAAAAATTGCCTTCCAAATGATACTACATTCCATTACCTCGTAAATGGCTTAACAAATATTACAAAGAGTACAATTCTTAGCAGAAAATATGACGAATATGACAGGTCCTTAATTTTGGATTTCTTTGAAACGATGATATCGGATGGATGGAGTGAAGTGATTGCCGCTTATAATTCTATTATTGTTTGTCTTTGTAAACATGGAATGGTTGATACTGCCCAGTTGTTACAAACTAAGATGCTGAGGAAAGGGTTTCCTATGGATTCTGTATGTTTTAGTGCTCTGCTGCATGGCTTATGTCAAACGGGAAATTCGAAAGAATGGAGGAATACTATATCCAACGATCTTAATAAGATTGAAGTCCGAACTGCTTTTGAGTACTCCCTAAAATTAGACAAATACCTACACCATGGAAGGCTCTCAGAGGCTTCAATTATTTTACAGACCTTGATTGAAGACTCCAAATTTGAATGATGTTCCTTCTAGTGTTAACATTAAGTTAGATGTTTATTATGTTAACATTGCTATTAAGGTAGTTTAGCAAAACTATCTTCTTCTTCAACCTTGATTGAAGGTAATTTTGCTAAAAGTCAAATATTTGATCTAACTATTGTGATTGACTGACAGTGCAAAAACTTTCTATACTGACAATATATATAAATTAAATCCATATTCTATTTCATAATTTTTGTTTACTTGTCTGTTTTATATAGTGGTTGTTTGTTGATGTAATGACCTTCCGTTCCGTCATGTATTTTGTTGTATTTGGCAGGAGATAACAACTTTGGGGATGACAGGTTGTTGTATGCTCATGGTCAGCTATGGCTGAATAGACACCACATTATGGGTAGAGCTGTTGGGTATGGCATTTCTTTTACACTTGGTTTCTAAACTTGTCTTAAAAAGGCCATTCCTCCCTTGACCTTGCAACCTGTATGTCTTAATTGGAATGTAAAAAGGTTAAGGTTATACGCTTTTTAAGTCTCAAACTATAATAAGAATAGGATCTGTGACGCTAAGGTATCATGCATGCATGGTTAATGCCTCTAAGTTTTGATACCTATTTGTGGAATATCAAACACTTGTTGGGCCTTTGAACACGATATACCAAAGGTTTATCCTAGTTTATCATATACTGATTCCTACATTTTGCAATCTATATTACGAAGCATGTTCATTTGAAAATCATTTTATGATGTTCTGTCATCATTGCTTGTATTTGTCAATTGTAGGTTCTTGCCTTATGTTGGTTGGGTGACAATTATCATGACTGAAAAACCTATCATCAAGGTTTGTTTGCTCCGCTAATCTATTATGTTATCATTCCGCTGAAGTTTGTTCCTTTTGGATATTTATGATCAGATATAAACTTGGGTAAGATTTTGTTATTCAATTTTATTTTTCATACAAATTACATTTTTGTTTTTTTTTTATATTATCTTATTTAGGTGATGTACTGTAAGTTAACCTGTAGCTTTACCCTTATGACTGTTCAAACCCAGTTATATGAATATTAAAGTTCTAAATTAGTTGTTTGTTGATGTGTAGATTTGAGGATTGTTGATTTATGGCCTGTTAAAAAATGAAGTTAAAATTAGAATTGATTTGTGATATCTATTTGTCAATGAAGTGGAAAAGGAAAAGCATTATCGTCATGATCTGGAAATCGCTGGCAGTATTTTGATTTGCAATATGGGCTTGGTGTAGTGTACAGAAGATGCCTGTATACCATAAGCAACCTTATTCAGATTCCAAGGCAGTCTAGATGTATAATGTATGCTCGTCGTTCAATGATGTACTTGTGAAGGGTGGAAGTTTTTACAGAGACAGGTTTTGGCTTTCAAACATGGATCTTATTTCCATATGTATATCAGCTTTAGAGTGAACCTCGAAACTAGCTGAATGTTCACCTGGTTGGAAGGTATCCCATTATTGTTTATGTTTCCAATCAAATTTGTTGAAGGAGATAATCTATTTTATGTTCAAGTATATTGGAGAAGTTGCATCTGCGTTCTGCTGTGAAAGTTATTGTGTAGGGTGTATGAGGGACAACTAAACAACAACGATTAGAGCATTATTGCATTGGAAGGCAAAATTGAGTGTATACTTTGAGATTATCCCTAGACATGAAACGTCTAGCACATGACCATGGTGACATTGCTGTTTCACATGGATAAAGTTTGTTTACTTCCTCGATGACTGTTTGTGCAGTCTTCCGCTAACAGTGCGGACAATTTTGACTGAATAAACTAAGAAGATAAAGAGCATGTACAGAAAGAACAATGCTACACAGCTAGAAGAAAAATTACCAGAATTTTGACAGAATACAGGTCAGATTGCTAGTAATAGAGTGGTAAGAACCACCTCATTCAAAAGTCAACATGCCCATCAATTCATTTTGGCAAAAAGATTACGGCAAATATTGTCTTGCTAACATTTTTTTTATATAAGTTTTTCGTTGAAAAAAACATGCGAAGCTTTATTCTTGATTTTGAATACATGAAAGCCTGCAAAGTTAAGCAGTTATTCTTATTAAAAATGATTTTTTTTAAATCATCACAAATTGCTTATCATTTAAATTTTATCAGATGGAAATTCTTAAAAAGTTTATTATAAGTGATTATTTATAAAAAAAAAATTGTATCTCTGCTGTTTCTATTTATTAAAAAAAAGTGATGTATTTAATTTAAAAATTGGATTAAATACATTTTATATTTTTTGTTTATAAATAGAAACACGGAGGAGGGAGTATCCAACAAAGTCGAGTGTGTTAGGCAATGAAACATATAAATGTTCTGTGGTTTATTGTGACTACCTTGGTTGAGCATGTGAAGATTGTATTTTTTTTTTTTTGACAGAAACTCAGTCACTTGTTTAGTTGGAATCAAATCCAACATGTAAATGCAACAGATAATCATTATCTAGAAATATGAGATTTATTATAAATTTGAGTAATTTAATATTGGCTAAAATATAATTTTGATATTTATTTTTTACTTAATACGTAATATTTATTTTACTTTTTAATAAAAGAAATTTGTATAATTTTGTAAAAAATAAGGGACGGACAATTATTAAATCTAAGATAAAGGACTAAACAAAAGATAAATAATCAAAATAAATTAAAAAAAATAAATAGCTAAAATGAATATTAAAGAAATGATAAAAAGTAAAATTAAATTTAAATTTTTAATATTTTAACCCCAACTGTTCTAGTGGTAAAAAGATG
>JBBPBR010000003.1:28584617-28642068 GCA_037974775.1 Cicer pinnatifidum | reverse complement strand
ACAAATAAAAATAAAATAAAAACCCATCAATATAAACATGAAAAGAAATTGTGTCATGAATCACTAATTTAGTTATTGAAATTGTAAACTAAAACTATTGACTGTTGAAATTAAAAAAAATTCAAAATATTATAAAAATAAAAATCCTAAAATACATTTGTTTATGTAAAATAATTTTAAGACTAGATCGATTTAAAAATATCAATATGATCAATAATTTTCAATTTTTAGTGAAATTTTAGAATTTCTTTATTTAAGAGATCAAATTGTTCTACATATATAATTTTAAAGATTAAATAAATGTTTCGTTCAATATATTTATTTTAAAGTTTTTTCAATTATTATATGTAAAGAAGTTTTGTTCTTTTTTCTTTCTCACACATAAAAAATCATGTTGTTCACCTTTCCTTACATATAGAGCAATGCTTATTCATGTTTTGCTTCCTACCTTAGCCATTCACTAAGAAAGCATTAGAATAACATAAACATATTTTAACTTAAAATCTAATCAAGGAATAAGGAACATATTGTTCTTGTTTTCTACCAAAACAATGAATTAATTAAAAAAGTAATAACGAATTTGTTTTATTCCACATCATTACTTTCATAAGACTCCTTTTATTATTATTATTATTATTATTATTATTATTATTATTATTATTATTATTATTATTATTATTATTATTATTATTATTATTATTATTATTATTATTATTATTATTATATAGTTTTTCTCCTTTTGTTTTGTTAATTAATATAGACAATAACTAATTTTACATTGAATTGATGTGACTATAGGAGTATTTTTGCCAGAACTTTGTGAGAAACACAAGACCAACCCTCGTCGTGCTATGGTCGAGCTTGTGAGCTCTGGAGGAGCTGCACCTGCCCCTATTTCTGATATTTCAGAGGATATTGTGTTTGCACCTGCACCTTCTCCTATATAATCTTTGAGAGATGGATTAAATTTTCCAAAATATTAAATTTATATATTTCTTTTTTCTTTTGTACAATAAATTTATATATTTCAATATGTTACTATATTAGATGATATTGAGGGAAATATGAGTTCTTTATTATAGAATGAGTTTTGATTAATGTAATAATCAAGATCGAGTGGGGCACATTGTTATTTCATTTTTATATTATGTAATATTATTAATTCTTCAAATTTATCAAATTTTGGAATTATTTATGTTCTTTGTATCTTGTTTGATATTTACCGGGATTTTCTCTATAAGGAATTCACATGTTATTCTTTGGGGTGTGTACTCATTATTTGGTTACACTTTTTATTCTATTTAACATTAAAAATAAGTTAATTGTGAGCATAAACCTCCTTCCTCATGTTATTTACTTTAAAAATTTCTAATGTAACTAAACCAACTCTGTTTTCCTCTGCCATGATTTATCCTCACTAGTAGCAGTGAATTGTGTGATGTTATAAAAATTAATAAAATTGAACTGTTGAGAGATATAAGATATGACTTATTGCAAAGGTTTTACTTCAATCCATTGAATTCTTATAATTTTTTTCGATATAGTTAAAATATATTCTTATGTTAAATTGTCTTTTCAAATTAGTGTGATTGAGTTTAATATATTTTGAATTTCTTAGCAACTATATAACACTTATCAACTTTCTACCATCATGCTTTTAATAAAATTATATTGTTGTTAGAAATGTCTTTGGAAATTTGAGTCTTTATTCAACCCCTTCTAGAATATTTGAACTATCTTAATCAATATGATGCTCAAGTGGAGTTTAATGTTATACATTGTTAGAGACAAAAGATTTGAAGTTTTTAAGTTTGAACTCGTATAAACTCTGACCACGTGACATGTACTACTAACTATTTTGTTTTTGATTGGAATTATAAAATTTAGAAGATTTAAATATATCTTTAGTCTTTATAATAATAATTTATTTTGATTTTATTTTTTGTTATTTTTTTTATTTGATTTAAATATAATTTTATTTTAAAATAATTATTTTATTTAATTTCCGTTATAAAAACTGTCACACGATTAAAACTAAATATAATTAAAAATAAATTATAATTTTAATTTAAAAATAAATGTTCAATATAATTAAATTATAATATTTATTTAACCTAAAATTAATCTCAAATTTTTATTCTTCTTCTTTAATAAAACAAAAAATTAACAACTTTAAAATGGTTTATATTAAAATTATTGGTTCAAGTTTAGAGCATCAACACTGACGTGTTAATTGAAGATAACAATTATAAAAGATAGAGGGATATAAATATAATATCGGTGAGATTCTTTTGAAATTGTTGATTCAATATTTTTTTTAGTTTTTACCTTCTATAATAATTGTTTTAAGGTGAAACCCGCTTTGGGGATTTCTTGGTTGACTAGATTTTTCAATTCGTTGACCAGATTCTTGGTGAAACTAGAACTTTTGAAAATTGAATTGAAAATATTAGTTGAAAATGAAAAATGACCGAATTTGATAATTGATGGAAATGAAGAATGATTGAATTTGATAATTGATGGATCGGAATTCAATTCGTTGATAACGGAAACAATCGGTTCATCGTTCTGAACCAATTCCCAATCACTAGTTTCAGTTTTACTTTTTTCATCCATCGATATAAAGAATATTGAAGTGAATCAATCGAAAGAAGAAACAAACATTTCCAATTTTGTATTAATATTGTATTTAGAATCTATAGGAATATAGTTTTTTAGGGGAAAAACAATGAAGAGGCTAATTTTAGGTTAAAAAGGTATAATTTAATTATATCGGAGATTTAATTTTAGATTAAAAGAAAAATTGATTATATTTAAATTTAACGGTGTTTACAATTTTTATAATGAAAGTTGAATGAATTAACTATTTTAAAATAAAAATATATTTAGAAAAATCTAAACCAAATAAAAAATTTTACAAAAATTCAAATAAAAAAATTATAATTATAAAAATAAAAAATATATTTGAACTAATTTAGAATCACCCTTGTATTAAAACCTTTAGTAAATGTAGGATGATATGTCATTCACCCTAATATTAAAACCTTTAGTAAATGTAGGATGCTATGTCATTCATTAAGGATAAATATAAAAGTTTCAAATTTTCAACAAATTTTACGTTATTTTCGTAACTTTAGACAAATAGTGAAAACATGAAAGGCACACATGTCAACAAAATGCTTAACTAAGTTAAAGCGGAATTTCAAATCATTAAATCCATAGACATATTTTATTTTATTATTACTGTTAGTTTAAATATATTTTTTATTGCTTTAAATATACCATTTTCTAATTTTAATTTATATAATTTTTTTCCTGCAAAATTAGAAACATCATTATTAGAGCCAATTGGCACATTTTGATACAAAAATGCTCACATGGCAAATGAAGCTCCAACTCATATACACGGCTTTGCATTATTTACAGTGATATGTTTATATGTACCTAATCTCACATTACTATACTCTTCTTCCCCATCACTTGTTCAAAATCAATGTCCCTACACGTCATTGACATCGATTGTATATGTATCACTGCAAGAAAATAAGTTATTTGTGTCACTCCAAAACTCTATCAAATTTTCAAAATCACATATCACTTATTTTTTACTACTAAAAACTCTCACATATAAACTATTCGCAAACATTTACAAACGTTTAAACCGTCATAAAGATCTATTTTTTAACTGATCTATATTTTGTGATGTTTTAGATTACCAGAGACATTAAATCACTTTAAAAAAATTTCCCATTTATAATGGCGGTGGATTGATTTATTTTTTAAAAAAATTTAAAAAAATAATATTTATATAATAATTCATAAAGAGAGACTTTATGGTGCAAGTAATATTTTCCTTCAATGTCGTCATTTTCTCTACATTGTTTTGAACTCGATTATGACTTTTCTTACCAAATCACAAACTCCTGTCACGATGTCATACTCGTGGAGACTTCTCCTCCTTCCATGAGGGAATATTCCTTTAACAAAATAAAAAACCTAGTAACTCCTCTTATATATTGATGGATTTCAAGGGATGAGTTTTTAGGGTGAATGAGGGATGAGTTTCTAGGTTTTAGGATGAGTTTCTAGGTTAGCATGAGTGATGAACTATAATCTATTTGTTCTCATCAATCAACAATGCATAGGTTTGAGTTTCTATGTGTATTTTCATGTTGCAACATCATCACATTTTATTTGTTCGGCTTGCAATCAAGATCATGCTCGAAACGCAAATGTATTGGTTAACAGTTATCAACCCATATTCAAATCATTTGCACATGCTCTTAAGAATTTTTGTAATGTTTCTTTGAGTCAATTACTAAAATCTTGTATCAATGGGTCGACGCTTTCTATCAAAATTCCAGATGATGAATATCAATTAGGTTTGACGAGATGCAAGAATAACTTATATGGTAGAGTCACCATGTCTAAGGGTGACACCGATTGTGTTGTTGGTTTTACGAGAAAAACTTTTAACAATATGGAAACCGATTGATTTGTAAAGTTGTTCATCTCAAGAATGCATTTAATGAATTCTCCTTTGTTTCTTTCGCCGATTTGCAAAGTATTTGAACTATTGGAACCAAGAATTTGAAACCTAACCTTCTTCATGTTTTTTCTTAGACGGAAGATTTCAATCTAGATTTGGCAAGAAACACAAAAACTCAATATTGGATTCGTATCTACAATCTTACTTAGGAATAATGGAGTCCAAAGACGATTTTCACAATTGCTTCATATGTTGGCACCCTATTATATCTTGTCGAAGCAAGCAACTCAAAAACGCTGAGACATTTACTCGTGTTTTGGTTGATTTAGATATGTTATAAGAGTTAAGAGATCACATTCTTCTTGAACATGAATGATAGGGATTTTTTTGTTTATAATAATTATAAAAAATTGTCATTCTTTTGTGAGTCTTGGTAAGGTTTTTGGGTATTCCATAGACAATTGTCAATTTTTTTTAATAGTAATTGAATAGTTTAATATGTTGAGGTTGCAAAGAAATTGATAAAAAAATATAACCCTAAAAACTCAACTACTTCTGACAAGGTCAGAATTGAACGCACATATAAAGATATTCGCGGAAATAGTGTTCATTGTATCGTTCACTTTCATTTTATTGATCACATCCCCAACATTGATCTAGAAGAAACTACTATTATTAAAAAAAATTGGTAAAAACCGTGAAGAAGTTTTTGACTCAATTAATTTTGGAGAATCGAAAACAATTCCAAAGGCACTTGAGGAATATGAGGTCCAACATATACATGGTCCTAAAAACTATAATTCATGAGGTCCTTGGTTCTAGCTTATTTAATTCAGAAAAAACAGATAATCTACAAGAAGATCAATATCCAAATATGCATATTATTAGTTCTTAGAGTGATGAAGTCAAGGAATGAAAGTTGCATAAAATCTCTTCTGATTTAGAAGTCAACTTAAAAGTTATGGTATTAAGTCTGTGATGAGGATATAGAAGGCATAACCAAGGAAGGAAGCACATAGGATATTCAAGGTCTTGAAACTCCAATGACAAAAGCAAAGTCAAAGAAGAAAAATGAGATTTTAAATAACTTAATAACCACTTTATTTGAAGCAACTACAACTCATGAAGAATTGAAGCCCAAGATAGTCAATTGCTTAATCCAAATTGAAGAGGTTAAGGAATAAAAGTTGCATCTATGTGTTATCAAATTTTAATATGAGTTTTAACTAAAGTAGTAGATTGAATTAGTAAGAAAATTTGGATCTAATTATAAAAACATGAGTTGGGCCAAATTTAGAGAACTTGTAAGGAGGTTCCACTGTAAAAGACAAACCCTTATTTTATTCAAGGTAAGTTTTGAACATTATTTTTTGTGAGGTTTTGCTATCTAGAGTTCTTGAAAGAATTCACTTTGAGCTTATCAAAGTTGTTAATCTTTTTGGCATTCTTTTTGGCTTATCAATTCCTAGATTGTGGCGCCATTTTGTTCTTGGTTTGTTTGCTGAATTATAATTTTTCAGTTTCCTTTACATCAAAATCCTAATACACAAATTTTATCAATTTTCTTGTTCAGTAATCTGTGATCATATCTCAAGTTCTACATACTCTTTTTTCGGTAATTCAATAGCCTAACATGCGTTTTGAAATGTCATCTTTCACTTCGTTTTGGAATCGTTTAATTTTGAGTTTCGTAGCTTCGGTTATCACGCTCTCCAACCAAACGTGATTTTGACTGCAATTTATAAGTTTCCAACCTAGAACAAGATCATATCAATCTGACTTATCTTAATCTTGGGACTTGAAGATATTGTGGAATTTAAAAAAAATTGAGATGCTAGTTAAATAAATCGTAGAAATGATGAGAAGGCAACCAATTGCTCTATTACTAGTAAAGAGTCTTAGGAGAAGGCAACAAATTAATGTACTATTAGTGAAGAGCATTTTACATAGGTGATTTTTAAGGTAAGGAAAAATAATATGAGAAATGATGTTATAGTATATAATTTTTGCTTAAGAGTTAGAAAATCTGTATGATTTGATGAACCTTTTTGACATTTTTTCGTTTTCGTTAATAAAATTATTATTATTTTTAAATTATATATATATATATATATTCAATATATTTAATATATTTAATATTTTTAAAATATTACAAATTATAATTTTTTTATAGAAAATATAATTTTAATATTTTTAAAATTTT
Organism: Cicer pinnatifidum; assembly: GCA_037974775.1. Taxonomy (NCBI): domain Eukaryota; kingdom Viridiplantae; phylum Streptophyta; class Magnoliopsida; order Fabales; family Fabaceae; genus Cicer; species Cicer pinnatifidum. The sequence goes on along the minus strand of JBBPBR010000003.1, from coordinate 28,635,376 downwards.
ATTATATAATAATAATAATAATAATAATAATAATAATAATAATAATAATTTTATTATATTAATTATAATAAATATGATTTTTAAATTAATATATATAAAATGAGTACAGGCACAAGATGAAAAATGTATATGAATTTGTAATCCGAGAGTATAGCTAATTTTCATACTCTTATTTATCAATATGTAGACAAATTTCTTTGTATATATGATTGATTATTATTCTATTTTGATTTTGACTGGAATTGTATTCGACTAACATATGATGCAAGTTGTATCTATGTCGATTAATATATTATTAGATTAAAGCCTTCATGAAATCCATGGGGACTCGTGAACAAAATTGCACAATGCAACGATCAAAACGTAGGAAAATAAAACCAAATACAAAATAAAACTTCTTAAAATAATTTATTTCTTTGTTTATTGAATAATGAATACAACAAAGAAAAATTTCATAGACTTTGGCCAAATTTTGTACTTTCAAAATTGTACATATAAGTTTTCCATAACCAAATAAGAAAATGAAATGCCTCCTTAAGTCTATTAGAGACGCGCGGTTTTATTTTACCACTTCAATTCCAACCTATATACACTATAAAATATACTAGAACCTTTTTTTTATTCACTATTAATATATTCCAAAGTAACAAAATAAAAACCTATATATACCATTATGATTCCTTTTCCAAATCATTGTCTTCATCTCTTCAACACTTCCCATTACATACACAAAAAGAGAGAAAAATTAATATCCTTTGTTTGTTCCTTCTTTCCTAAATAATATTTCTTCATATTTGCCAAGCTATACACTTTACTTAGAACCATGTCTTTCTCAACCAAATTGTCTTTGGTTTTGTTACTTTCTTCTTTTCTCATCCATGCATCTTTGGGTATTTATATTATACAATTTTCATTGTCACTAATTGTTCATTTATTTTTTAGGTTTAAATTAAATTTGATTTTAGTCCTTACAAATTCTTGTAAATGTTTTTTATTTAAATTTAGTCTCTACAAATCTAAAAACAATTGTTTTTAGTATCTAACGTCAGTTTATTGGACCATGTAACATGATTTTATTAGGTCACGTGACACAACAGAACTAAAAATAATAGTTTTTTTTACGAAACATGTTTAAACCTTATTTTTAATTTTAAGGTATGTATATTAAAAATATTTATGATTTTTTCAGCTATGATGATATGTGAGAACTTGCCAAAGGAAGTGTGTACTTTCTCAATAGCTTCATCTGGAAAGAGATGTTTATTGGAAACAGAGAAAGGAATGAATGGTGAGATTGAATATGAATGCAGAACATCTGAAGTTATTGTTGAAAGAATGGCAGAATACATAGAGACAGATCAATGTGTGGAGAAATGTGGTGTTGATAGAAATTCAGTTGGTATTTCATCTGATGCTTTCTTTGAGCCACAATTCATTGGAAAACTTTGCTCTCCAATTTGTTATGAGAAATGTCCCAACATTGTTGACCTTTTCTTTAATTTGGCTGCTGGAGAAGGTAACAACTAAGAATTGTTCATTGTTAATGCAACTACTTCACCTCATGTTCTTGCCTCTTACTTTCACCATTGTCTAAGAAAGTTCCTTAGCTTAATATATTTTAATGTTAAATATGTCTTTAGTGTAGATAAAAATTCAAATTTGACAACAAAATTATTTTACAAATAGTTTTAGTTTTTATTGTTAGGTCAATATATATTTATGAATGAATTTTTTTATACATGTTTATAATATTATAAAAACTTCATAAACGAAAAAAAAAAAATTTAAAATTTCATTTAAAATTTTTTTTACTTATTATTTTTGTTACTTTTGTCATGTGTTTTTAGCATTTAAAAAGATCATATTTAATTATCTCAAATTTAAAATTTCTAAATTATTGTAGAATTATTTATAATATTCTTAACAATCTTATAAAAAATCATTAAAAAATCTAAAATTTATACGACAATTAAATATATTTTGTTTCGATAAAGATTAAAATAATTTATAAAATAATTTTATATAATAACAAAAGTTGTAGTTTTTTTTCATGTAGGACTAAAAATGAAATATAAAATTTTATAGAACTAAAAACAAAATTTAATTTATATATTAGCATCAAATTTAATCAATGTATACATTGTCCTGTTATTTACCAAACCATTGAAATAATTTTACAATGATAACATTTGGGGCACTATTTTCATATCCATTAAATTGATTTATCCATCTTAAAATATAAAAAATAAGTTAACGACAATTGATATATTTAATTCAAATTATAAATTGAAAATATTAAATTTTCGTTATTAATATTTTGTTTATATTTTATGAAGGAAAAGTACATGCTTTTGTCCTCTTGTGATATGTTAGTCAACATACAATATAACTGAACTTGAATTAATGTGACTATAGGAGTATTTTTGCCGGAACTTTGTGAGAAACACAAGACTAACCCTCATCGTGCTATGATCGAGCTTGTGAGCTCTGGAGGAGTTGCACCTGCCCCTACTTCTGAGATTTCAGAGGAAAATGTGTCAGTAAAGAAAAATGTAAATCCTCTATGCAAAGATAATTTTCTTCAATTGAATCTCACTCACCCATTAGTCTCTACAATATGTAATCAAAGTCCTTAAGAAGGGATTAAATGATGGACATTTCCACTTACCTCATATACTGAAATTCTCATACGAGAATTTTTCAATCGTGTTTTCATTGATCCAAACTGAATCTTGATTCATTCATGTAATAATCAAGATTATTTTGGATATGGTATTGTTTATTTTTTATGTGATGTAATATTTTTTTTTATTGACAAAATGTTATGTAATATGTTTTGAATTTATGAAACTCTTGGGAAGTATTTGATATCTCTACCGTGAACTGTGTCCCAATAAAGTAAAGAATTTAATCAACAAAAATTAATGTATTTGATTTGAAATTTAAATTAAAGAAAGTTTGTTTATGATCTTAGTAACATTTATTTTTTTACTCACTTTCTCTCATGTTTAAGATATAAATAACATTGAGTATCGACTAAAAAGTTTGTCTCAGAAAAGTTGTTGACTCTAACCACTTGCCTCTTTAAAGTTAAATATTTTCTTCTAAGTAATTTCCTTGCTGCTAATATTAGACATAATCTCAGTTATGTGTGGAGGAACATTTTAAGTGTTAAGTCTCTAAATTAAACATCTGGATTGGTCAATCTAAAAGTATTTTTTTGTCAAAATACATCTTCAGATTGACCAATCTCAAAAATATTGGAAGTTGGAGAAGAAACTCATATTATCGTCGTGTGGAATGAGAAGTGGATTGAGGATTGAAGAGTTAGTCTCTTTGTTTCTAACCTTATTGAGCCTATGTCCAAAATATGGAATGATGTCTTGCTAACCAACTTATATGAGTCTATTGTAGCAAACAATGTTTTAAGATGGAATGAGTGGGTAGCACATCCAGTGGAGGAAGGTCAACCAGACCACTCAGGTGGAAACCGTAGGCTGTGGTAGTTTAAAGAAATGTAATATTGATAATGCCTCTTTTTCTACCAATTTCAACTGTGTTTTGTATTGGTGTATATAATAGATGATCAAGGTAATTTTGTACTTGTAAAAATGGAGCGGTTCGTACCTCTTTGTGCTGTTGACGAAGGCGAAGCAGCTAGTTTTCTAAATACGTTATGCAATATGATGTATGGAGGTCTTTTTGGAGACTGATCCTCAAAGTCTAGCTCTAGAATTTATAGAAAATTTGATGAAAAACTATTGAAATGAACCATCATCATCATCATCATCATCATCATCATCATCATCATCATCATCATCATCATCATCATCATCATCATCATCATCATCATCATCATGAAATGAACCATCATCATCATCATCATCATCATCATCATCATGAAATGAACCATCATCATCATCATCATGAAATGAACCATCATCATCATCATCATCATCATCATCATCATCATCATCATCATCATCATCATCATCATCATCATCATCATCATCATCATCATCATCATCATCATCATCATCATCATCATCATCATCATCATCATCATCATCATCATCATCATCATCATCATCATATAAAAAAGATAAAATATTAATTAATAAAAATACATTTTTAAAAATAATAAAAATAGTTTTTCAATATTTATGTTGTTTCTAAAAATATAAACTATTGTTCAATTCAAATCAAAAGTCTCCTACATCCTACTTAACAAATAGAATTTTAAAAAAATTTAAACAATAAAAATAGAAAATATTTACACACGGTAATAACTTCAGAAGTTTTTTTTTAATATATTTGTGTTTCTAAATAAAATTAAAATCCATTGAAATATGTAATTCTTTTTGAAACATCACGGTTCATTATAATGATAATAATAGTAATAATAATAATAATAAATAAATAAATAAATAAATAAATAAATAGAACAAATCAACAACACCCACTCTCACTCTTTTTCTATCTAACTCTCACATTTCCCTTCGTCTCTCGTTACCCACTCCACCCTCATTTCTTCTTCTTCCTTTGACTTAAAGTCACAATAAACCCATCGGAAGGATATAAATTCCCTAAGCAAGCTTCCTCATATTTTCACAAGTTCTTGAGTATAATTTTTGGCTTAGGGTTTGTGCTATGAGGAAGACGAATGGTGCTCATTTCTTGAAAGTTGTTATTTAAACTCTTTGAGGTAAATACACAACTCTTAAGCTACTATGAATCTCTAGAAAAAATGCAGTTTTTGTCAGAAATCTTATTTTTGTGCTTAGAGTAAATTTGATGGTTTTTTATGCTTTCCAAGAGTTAGCTAAACTTTAGAATTATTTTTCTAAAGTTTTGACAATATTTTTTATACTCAGATTTGTCACCTGAGGTCCTGTTGACTACTCTAGAAATTGTTGGAGAACAAACATAGACAATTCCCCATAGTTGTGAGTAGACGACGATCATCATCATATATTTTTATAATATTATAATTATTATTTTACTTGCTTTCTATATTAAAGTATTTATTGAAAAATTGGGGAACACAACCTTTCATTTTTTTATCTCGATTTTATCTTTAATTATTTTCATGATCTTCGTTATATAATATGTTAATAATTTGATTTATTATGAGCTATAAAACATTTAAATATTGAATTATTATACAATTGAATATGTTTTTCCATGAGTTTTGATGAAAAGAGAAATGATTTTTCTACATATTTTGAAAATTGTTGTTATAATTGTGAAATCGTTAACGGCGGTAGGTGCACATAGTTACCTCATTTTGATTAGAGAGAATTTTCCGTTAGATGGAGCCGCCCCTATGAGATATGTCATCCGTAGGAGGATAGGACTATCAACGAGATGTAAGCTCTCTAATTAATGCGTGGTAATGCGTTGCGAGATTGAGAGGAGATGGCTATCCGTTAGAAGGAGCCACCCCTAAGGGAAATGTCACCTTAGGAGGAAAGGACTATCAATGGGATGAAGCCGTCTCTTGGTTCTAAAGAATTTTTATCTTTTACTTGTTTATTTTCTATGATGATTTTAAATATTTCTACTTGAATGACTAAATGATAAGTTTAATGATTTTATATGTGTATATTCTACTTGAGAATTATCTATATTTGAGATAGCATTGTTAAACATAATTCTCACAAGATTGTAAAACAATTATTCGTGCCTTTTTGTATTTCTCTTCTAATTGATGGTGGTTGTTGTCTCCTCACTAAGTCTTTGTGACTTACCCCTTCCTATTGTTTATTTTTTTCTTCAGATTTACTAGCAACAGAGTAACAAGCTGTTAGTAGATTCAAGTCTCGATCATAATTTTTTTTTTTCTGGTAGGCCTCTACGGTCGAGGACCTTTTTTGTAAAGTATGTCGAGTCGTGATGTAATTTGCAGCTATTTTGATTCTAGAAAGTCTTTTTAGGAAATGTATTAAACAATTAGATTATGCTATTAGGATTATGACTGAATTGAAAGTTAAACAAGAATTTTATAAATCTGGGAATGTTGAAGTTACAAAGGGTACTTTGTTGAAATTTCGAGAAAAATTAAATATTTTTTGAAATAGTTATTTTGAACTATTTATTTGCTTAATTTGTTAGGTTAGGTGATAGGCTTTCCAGGTTATAAGTATTGCTTGTGCGCCAGTCACGACGTTTAGTTTTTAGGTCATGAAAAAGTTGGTATCATAGCTCGATCGTAGGTCCTAATAGCTGCAAACATAGGGTGATAATAGATTCTTTTCAGTAAATTGTGTACCTGGCACAACTTACTTAAAAATGACTATTAGCACTCTATGAGAGTCACATATGTTGTTTGAATCTATGTTTAAATTTATCATCACTATCTTTCCACATTTTCTTGTTGTCTTGTTCAATTTTTGATCAATGTTATTTGATTAGGTGAGAGTGTCACCCAATACTAGGAAGCCTACTATATGGGAAATTGTTGATGAGTCAATTGCCCAAGCCCAAGGCGCCCGTCAAAGAGGTCGTATTTCAGTCCGTGCTCGAAACATGCATAGAGATAATGTTGGCGGACGTGGCTTGGATGCTGCTATTGAGGTACCTTGGGGGAGGCGCAAAAATCCAGCCATGGAAGAGTTTGCTACTGGTCTACAGGGATTACAACAGGTTGTGCAACAACTTGTTGGGGTTGTCGTCGGACAACAATATGAGGTTGATCAAAGACATGAAAATCCTAATGGTCAACAAGAGGTTAGACAAGTTGAGTTTCAAAGGACGACTGCAACGAGGGGGATTGAGGTTACTTTACCATACTTCATGAAACTTAAACCCCCTACTTTTTCTAGTGCAATTGAGGACCCACACCAATTCATTGATAGTCTAGAGTGACTTTTGAGAGAATTTGGTTGTTATGAGGTAAAAGTAGTAGAATTGACATCATTTCAGCTAATAGGTGTGGTACGTGATTGGTTTGATATAGTGTTATGTGGTAAACAAGTTGGGTCACCTTCATTATCATGGATAGAGTTCTCTCAATTGTTCATGGCTCATTTTCTTCTGGAGAGGGTTAGACATGGATTAGCTCATGAGTTTGAGCGATGGAAGCAAACAGAGGGTTTGACAGTTTCAGAGTATAGTACTCGTTTTACACAGCTTTCTAGACACGCTCCTTACCCTATCACTAATGAGATGTGTGTCAAGAGGTTCATCAGAGGACTGAGGGATTACGTATTTAGATCTGTGGTTGGATTGAATTATTCTTCTTTTACTGGGGTTTTGAATTTGGCCCTTCAGATTGAGCAACGACAGAAGGAAAAAGGAGGCAATATACAAGATTCACAGAAGAAACAAAAAGTTGAAGGATCTTATTGTAACTATCTGAATCGCGGTGGTGGATCTATGTTTGGTTATCAGGGGAAACAAAGACTCATGTTTCAAACAGGTGGTCATAGCAGGCAATGTTCTAGGACAGTGCAAAGTCGTAGATTAGATTATGGAGCAACATCGCAATCCAATTTCCCTTAGAGACATTCTAGTGTTTCAGCTATGTGATGTTCTACTTTTGGTATGTTTCACTTTGGAAATTTTTCTAGAGATAGTAATGGTAAAGTGTGCTGTAGACACAACACATCCATTCTCTAATTATGCATCAGGACCAACAACTTTGGCATATTCTCAGACTCATTCTGCATTTTCGCGACAAAGTGGAAAGTCTTATGTCAGAGGTTTAGGAACATCTCAATAAGGAGGTAGAGGATTTGGTGGTAGATTCCAGATACCAGTAAGAAGAGGTCAGGCTCGAGTATTTTCTTTGACTCGTCGAGATGCTAAGACATCCAATGCAGTAGCTATAACTATAATTTTTATTTGGTCGAGAGATGCTCATGTTTCGTTTAATCCTAGAGCTACTCATTCTTTTTGTATCCTCGTTGTTTGTTACTCGACTTGGTAAATATTTATCTGTTTTAAAATAGACTTTTGTGGTAGCTACACCTATTGGAGGAAATTTGCTTGCTAAGTCGGTGTATCATTCTTGTGATATAACTATTGAGGGCAAGGTGTTGCCAGTAGATTTAGTAGTTATTGACTTGATAGATTTTGATGTAATTTTGGATATGGATTGGTTGACTTTCCATCATGCCATTATGAATTGTCATAACAAAGTGGTGAAATTTGAGATATTGGGGCAATCGGTCTTCTAGTTTCAAGGAGAACATTGTTGGGTACCACATAACCAAATGTCAGCCTTGAGAGCTAGCAAGTTAATGAGATGAGGTTGTTAAACATACTTAGCCTTGGTAAGGGATACACAAGTGGCTGAAGAGAAATTGAAAAAAATTCCAATACGATGTGAATTTCATGATGTTTTTCCTGAAGAACTTCCTAGCTTGCCACTTGATGGGGAGATTGAGTTCTCTATAGACTTAGTTCATAATGCTCGTCCTATATCCATCGATATTATTTGTAAAGAAGAAAGATGGATCTATGCGGTTGTGTGTAGACTATAGGTAATTGAATAAAGTAATTGTAAAGAATAAATACCATTTGCCACACATTGATGAACTGTTTGATCAACTTCAAGAAGCTCAATGTTTTTCTAAAATTGATATAATATCCGGGTAACACCAGTTGAAGATTAAGAGTGATGATATAACTAAGGCAGTTTCTCGCACGCGTTATGGACATTATGAATTTCTAGTTATGACCTTTGGGCTTACTAATGCTCTGACATCTTTTATAGATTTGATGAATCACATTTTTAAACCATTCTTGGATCAATTTGTGATTGTGTTCATTGATGATATCCTTGTTTTCTTCAAGAGTAAAGAAGAACATGAGGGACAATGGACAGCGGATGAAAATGCAAAGGTACTCCTAAACTCTAAAGCTCATTTATTTCTAACGTGTGCTTTGAGCAGGGAAGAATATGATAGAGTTGAAGAGTGCAAAAACGCTAAGGAGCTCTGGAATACTCTAACGATCCATCATGAAGGATCAAGCCATGTAAAAGAAGCAAGGATAGATATGGGAGTAAGAGATTTCGAACTATTCGAAATGAAGGAGGAGGAAACTATTGATGAAATGTTCTCAAGGTTAACAATCATATTAAACAACTTGAGATCTCTTGGAAAGGTATACTCCGTTCAAGAAAGGATAAGAAAAATCCTAAGAAGTTTACCAAAAGAATGGAGGCCAATGGTAACTGCCATTACAGAAGCAAGAGATTTGACCAACATGAAATTAGAAGATTTGGTTGGAACTCTAAGAGCTCATGAACCATTGTTGTTGGCTGACAAACCAAACAAAAAGGGAAGAATGATTGCTCTAAAAACCAGCCAAATAGAAAGTTCATCCTCCAAGAAGAATGAGGATGGCATAACAAAGGAAAACACATAGTATCCTCTGTCTGAGGATGAGGATGAACTCGCTCTGATTTCCATAAGACTTCAGAGGATAATAAAGAGAAGAGGACAAAATAGAGGATCTCCTCAAAAAGAAAAAATTGACAAAAGTGAAATAACTTGTTATGGTTGCAACAAGATGGGACACTACAAAACTGAATGTCCTCTCAACAAAAGGAACTCTAGAAAATTTCCATACAAAAACAAATCCATGATGATTACTTGGGATGATAGTGACGAGTCTTCCTCGGAGCAAGAAAAGGAAGAAGAGGCCAACCTTTATCTCATGGCAAAACCAGAAACTGAAAAGGTAAGTATTTCTGATCTATGTCCTAATTGTGAAAATTTAGAAATTGAATTTGATAGCCTCTTAAATGACTCCAACACTTTATCTCAAACATGTATATTTCAAAAAAACCAACTTGTTGAGATAAAGAAACAAAATGAGGAGCTTCGGAAAAAGAATGATGAATATGTTAAAATCATTCAAGATTTGCAGCAATCTCACTTTCAAAATTCTGAGAAACAAAAATTTTTTAACAAGAGAATAGTTGAAACTCATCCTCCTGACGTGGATACAGAAAAGGAAATTTTGAAAACTGAGGTTAGGGAACTAAAAAATGATATTTCCAACTTTGTCAAATCTACAGAAACATTTCAAAAGATAATGGGGTCTCAATCTGGAATATTTGACAAGGCTGGTATTGAGTTTAAAAGCTCTCAAAAACAAAAATTATATGGAACTTTTTCTTGCCTAAAACACGAGAGGATAGGCCGAAATGCACTTTTTGCAAAAAACATGGGCATACCTCCAAAATTTGTCATGCTAAGAAGAAAGCTAACAATGTAAAGTCAGCTTGCTCATTCTGTGGTAAACATGGGCACCATGATTCTATTTGCTATCATAAAAGGAATGTCCTCACAAGAGGAAAAACTAACCAACAAGGACCCAAAGCTATATGGGTACCTAAGTCTCTTTTAAACTCTAAAACAGGTTCATCGTCTAATCAACAAAAGAAATCCTTGGTACTTGGACAGTGGTTGCTCAAGGCATATGACAGGAGATAAGCACTGCTTCATGTCATTGGAAATAAAGGATGGAGGATCAGTCACATTTGGTAATAATGATAAAGCTCAAATAAAAGGAACATGTATTATTTGTGAGAATAATTCTGCAAAAATTGAAAATGTTCAATATGTGGATGGCTTAAAATATAACTTGCTAAGCATTAGTCAATTATGTGATAGTGGTTTTGAAGTTATTTTTAATCCTACTCTATGTGAGATTAAGCACTCATCCTCGGTTAGAGTTTTCTTTTCCGGATTTAGAAAAAAGAATTTATATGAACTTTATCTTGATGATTTACCCACTGAATCTTGTTTTGTCTCTATCGAAAAAGATAAATGGATTTGGCACAAACGAGCGGGTCACACAAGCTTAAACACTATTTCTAAATTAGCAAATTTAGAATTAGTAAAAGGTCTTTCAAAAATTAATTTTAAAAAAGACAAAGTTTGTGAAGCTTGTATAAAAGGAAAACAAGTTAAAAGTAGTTTTCACTCTAAAAACTTTGTTTCAACAAATCATCCTCTTGAACTTATTCACATTGATCTTTTTGGTCCTATTAAAACTCCAAGTCTTAGTGGAAAAAGATATGGTTTTGTAATTGTTGATGATTTTTCTCGGTTTACTTGGGTTTTATTTTTAAAACATAAAGATGAAGCCTTTGAGGCATTCCACCATTTTTGCAAAAAGATTCAAAACGAAAAAGGATCAAAAATTATTTCGGTAAGAAGTGACCATGTAGGTGAATTTGAAAATGAATCTTTTAAAAATCTTTATGAAGAAAATGGTATTTCTCACAACTTTTCTTGTCCAAGAACTCCCCAACAAAATGAGGTTGTTGAAAGGAAAAATAGAACTCTACAAGAAATGGCTAGGACTATTTTGAATGAAGCTAACATTGAAAAATATTTTTGGGCCAAAGCCATCAAAACTGCTTGTTATGCTTCTAATCGTGCATCCATTAGAAAAATTTTAAACAAAACTCCATATGAATTATGGAAGGGGAGAAAACCAAATATTTCCTATTTTCATATATTCGGGTGTTATTGCTACATTCTAAATAATAAAGAAAATTTGGGAAAGTTTGATCCAAAATCTAATAAAGGAATTTTCTAGGATACTCCACGACGTCAAAAGGTTATAGAATATATAATCTTAGGACTCAAACTGTGGAGGAATCCATGCATGTTATTTTTGATGACTTGTGTTTAGAGAAATTGGATAAAAATGAAGAAGATGAACAGTCAACCTCTCAAGTACCCGGTCCTCACAGAGAGGATGAGTTTGACCCAACCTCTCAGAAACTTCCTAGAGGATGGAAAACAGTCACACATCATCCTCCAGATCTAATCATTGGGAATACTGAGGATGGCGTTAGAACCAGTAATTCTCTAAGGGAAAGCACTACCAACATGGCCATGATATCACAAGTTGAACCCAAAACGATTGATCAAGCTATTGGTGACAAATCATGGGTTGAAGCTATGATGGAAGAACTCTCACAATTTGAAAGAAACAAGGTATGGAATCTTGTACCCCATCCTCTGGACAAATCTAGTATTGGGACTAAATGGATATTTAGAAACAAATTAAATGAGGATGGAGAATTCATTAGAAATAAAGCAAGACTAGTGGCTCAAGGGTATAATCAACAAGAAGGAATTGATTATGATGAGACGTTCGCACCCGTAGCAAGACTTGAAGCATTAAGAATCCTCTTAGCTTATGCTACTCATAAAGGTATTAAACTATTTCAAATGGATGTGAAAAGTGCCTTTTTGAATGGGTTCTTAAATGAGGAAGTGTATGTTCGTCAACCTCCTAGGTTTGAGGATGAGAAGTGGCCAAACCATGTGTTCAAACTCTCAAAAGCTCTTTATGGTTTAAAGCAAGCTCCTAGAGCTTGTTATGAGAGGTTAAGTTCTTTTCTAAAAGAAAATGGATTCATTAGAGGACAGATTGATACTACTCTTTTCAAGAAGACACTTGAAAAGGATTTATTAATTGTTCCAATATATGTCGATGACATTATATTTGGATCCACAAATGAAAAGATGTGTAAAGATTTCTCAAATCTCATGTAAAGTGAGTTTGAGATGAGTATGATGAGGGAATTGAAATTCTTTCTTGGTTTACAAATCAAACAACGAGAGGATGATATTTTTATATCACAAGAAAAATACACCAAGAATTTGCTCAAAAAATATAACACGAGCTCAGCCAAGAGTATGGGAACTCCTATGCACCCATCCTCCATACTCCACATAGATGATGAAGGAACTCCAATTTCTGAAAAGGAGTACAGAGGGATGATAGGATCCTTGTTGTATTTAACAGCAAGCAGACCGAACATAATCTTTGCAGTCGGTTTGTGTGCAAGATTCCAATCCTCTCCTAAAGAATCTCATCTCACCGCTGTAAAAAGGATTTTTAGATATCTTGTTGGCACTATAAATCTGGGAATATGGTACAAGAAGTGTTCCAATCTTGACCTTATAACCTATTGTGATGCGGACTACGCGGGAGACAAAGTTGAAAGAAAAAGCACAAGTGGGGCTTTCCAATTTCTTGGAAAATCACTAATAAGTTGGTCATGCAAAAAGCAAAGTACCATTGCTCTTTCAACAACTGAAGCAGAGTATGTATCAGCCGCTCAATGTTGCTCACAACTACTATGGATCAAAAATCAACTTGAGGATTACTCACTAAGGTACACAAAAATTCCCATCCTCTGTGATAATACAAGTGCAATAAATCTTTCTAAAAATCCCATTCAACATTCTAGATCCAAGCACATTGAAATTAAACATCATTTTATAAGAGATCATGTGCAAAAAGGGGATTTAGAACTGATTTTTATTGACACTGAAAATCAATTAACAGATATTTTTACCAAACCTCTCCAAGAGGATAGGTTCAAAAAGATCTTGGAGGAACTCTCAATTCTTAATTTGTCTGAAATTAATTGATTTATCTTGAGTGTGTTTCTGTATTATATTATTAATTTTTTATTATTAAAAAATTAATCCAAAAATATCTGTTGTTTTATTTAAATATGAATATTCATTTTGAGTCTAAACCTGTGAGGACAGCAAAACCACCAGAGGACGGAATGTCCTTATTGGTGTAAATTCACGTGACTTGTCAGCCTAGGAAGAGAGCACGCGCCTCTGTATTCAATGCAGAAACGGCTACGTGTCCCCAGCCGTCCAGATCATCATCACGCTAGGTCCTAGGCATACAGCGCATTAAATTTTTCCGTTCTCTCACACGTTTCCTCCAACGCTCATCTGCACATCTTTCATCTTTCCTCTTTCTTATTCTTCCGTCCTCTTTCCCTTTCACTCATCTGTTCAAAACCATCTCTTTACCCAGCAGTTGCTTCCCACACCATTTTTCTTCAATGGCTCGAACCAAGGTAACTGTAAAACGAAAAATCTCTTATCAAGAACAAGAAGAAAATCAAGATGTTTACTCAAACACTGAATCTGACTACAATGGAGAAACCCAATCTGAAGGAACCTCTCTGTCCATCATTCCTTCTTCTCAGCCTTCCAAAAGTTCCTCTTCTCCTTCGTTTACTCCAAAACCATCGAAAAACTCATCCTTCTCAGCTCCGATCAGACGCTCCTCCAGAATCATGTCCGAAGCTGTTTCATAAAAAAAGGCGACCCCTCAAGACAATACCGTTCATATCATCCACTCTGATGATTAAGAGGATACTCGGGCCTCAGAACCTCCACAATAGCCACCTTCTAAGAAATCCACATCAAAAGCCTCAACTCCTAAAAAAGTTAAACCTTTTACTCCAAAACCCCTATCCTCATCAGTAAAAATTTGTGATATTACCTCATTGTTTGATTCGGCTGATATAGAAACGAATTATGTTCTAAAATGGCAAAGCAAATCTGTTGTAAATGGAAAGATCATTGATCTGGCTAATATCACACAAGGTGGATTTAATGTGGAAGAAATGTTTGATCAACTAGGATGGACTTCATTCTTCAAAATCAATGAGCCCCAATATCCTCGCCTAGTCCGAGCATTCTATGCTGCTGCAAATGGCTCAAAATACTTCACTAGTTTTAGTATGGTGCTAAAAGGGGTTCATATGGAGATAAGTCCGACCACACTATGTCAAATTCTTGACATAAGTAATGAAGGAGCCGACCACTTACCAGAAAGATGGTATTCAAGATGTCTCATCAATAGGACCTCTGTCCTTGAAAACCTTCTCATTAAATCTCCAAAACCTTTAGTGGCCTCCAATCTCCGTCCAATCTGCCGTATCCTCCACAACATATGTGTTCACTCTATTGCACCTCGAGCTGGAAGTTTTGAGAAAGTCACGGAACTTGATATCATGATCGTCCATCACTTAATGACTGCCTCTCCTCTTCACTTAGGAAATGTAATTTTCTGGTTTATGCTGAATGCTGCTTTAATGGGAAGATCTGCTCCCTATGGAATGTTACTAACTAAGGTTTTCAAATTCTTCAAAGTCCCACTCGAGGATGAACCATCTGTCCATTTCAATAACACCTTTTCAATCAAGAATATTAAACAAATGAAGTTTAAGCATGAAAACCTCCCTGCCTCCAAGAAAAGAATAACAAGAGAATCCCCTACTCCCTCTAAAAAATATGAAACAACCACCATTCAACCACCACCAGAGGATATACCATCACCACTCATTCAAGAACCTATCTCTCCACTGCGTAACTCTCCTGATCATACTCCATCTTTAGTCAATGACTCTCCTACTCCGAACTCACATGTCCAACCATCTCCTCAAGCTTCACCAATCCACAATCTAACTCCTCCTCATGAAGCCGATCCACTCTGTTAGACATAAGGCCATTTTGATATTATTGACAAACATACATCATTTGATTAATCTAACATTTTAAACTGAGTAAAATTTCAAGAACAACAACTCAACCCTACATACTTGAGACAATAGCTTGGAACTCAAGGAATCAACCAAAGTTGGAAAATTTATTAAGCAAATCGATTAGGAAGTCGATTCTGTAATGGGGTTGTATGAAAATGTGTAGTCTGTGATTAAACAATCGATTAGGCAATCGACTGACACGTTTATTGAAAATCAAGTGTGCAAGTCAGAAGCAAGCCTTTTAGCAAGCTAATCGATTGACACATCGATTGTCCAAATTACAAAGACTAAGCTGATTGTAAAAATCGATTGACAAATCGATTGTGCAAGTAACCGAGCCAAGTCGTTTAATAAGCTAATCGATTGGCAAATCGATTGCTAAAATAAGGTTTCAAAAGGAACATGGTCTGTGACAAACACAATCGATTGCACAATCTATTGGATCATATTTCTTTTGAAACAAGTTTGGTATCAATCGATTAGGCAATCGATTGAATGAACCATCTAGTAAATCATTTTTCAGAAACATAGCACCAAATCGATTGGCACGCCCATTTGCTTGAAATAAGCTAACTCTCTGGAATAATCCAAATCGATTGGCAAATCGATTGGAACAAAATTTTTTAAGTCACATAGAAGACTTAGCCTATGGCCAAATCGATTGTAGGAATTCATGAATCGGTTATGTGTTTTAAGAAATCGATTATGTGAATTAATGAATCGACTGAGTAATCAATTGTTTTGATCTCGTTGTTGGAACAAAACACCTTTAATCGATTATCCAATCGATTCCATTATGAACTGCATATCATTTTCTGAAAAGTGCATTAAAATAATCAATTAGATAATCGATTAGTTTATGTAGTTTCAAGATTCAAGAAAAACAAGATTCGCGATAATTGATTGGGAAATCGATTGCGCCTGTTTTAACACATTAATAAATGGATTGGTAAATCGGTTTATATGTTGTTTTTCAGAAACTATATAAACGATTTTCAATCACTTTCTCTGATAACAATAATAACTACTACATAGAACTTTTGCTCATACTTTGAATAACTTTTGATATTACTTTTTCAGACCTAAACCAAATACTCTTCAAGATCTCAAAGAGCTGAAAAAGACAACTTGAGAGAAGAAGAAATATCTCACAAACACTCAATTGGAAAAGTACATCTTTTGTGAGATACATTGTAGTGATTGAGACAAATTCTGTATATCTTTTATATTTTCTGTAATAAATCTTTTGTAAACAAAGAACTGAGAAAAATCCAGTAGTGAAACTGGTAGTTATCTTCATTGTTGAGAGGGATCATCAAGAAGAAGCTTTATTGTGATCTTGGAAGAGTTTGTAGAGAACTCTGGGATACAATGGTTGCGAAATAGAATAGAGAGAGTTTTAAGATTGATAGGCCAGGAGCGCTGAAACATGTGTAAAACACTCTAGAAGATTCTATTGAAAAAGGCCGTAATCGATTCAATTATCGGGACTGGACGTAGGTCGTCAGATAGACGGCTGAACCAGTATAAAAATCGTGGTGCACAATTTCCTATCCCTTACTCTTATTTTTAATCTTGCTTGTATGATTAATCTTGATTGCATGTGATAGCATAATTCTGTATTGATTGACATGTTAAATGTTTGTATGTGAATCTTTATATTGCTGAGACCTTGTATTCATAACTGTTGAAATTGGAATAATATTGATCACGTTGGTTTCGATATTAATTTCATTACTTGGAAACTGTATATGTTAACCTGCGTTATTTGTCTGTCATATACGTTTTTCATACATACTGAGGGCATACTAACCAACACACTCCCTGAGGATACCTTTACACCAACCCCTCGTCATAATATGGAAGATGGTGAGGAGCTCTATTTTGATCTTAATATGTCTTATCCTCCCTCTCCTATGGATATGCCTATGGCCTCTCCTCCAACAATGCAAATGGAAGAGAATGTGATCCTGCAACCAAATCTTTCGCAACAACTTCCTATTCCTCCTGTTACAGCTCATGAAGAACCTATCCAACCTCTCCCTGAGGTTACAGGTCGGTTCAGTTCCCTTGAATCCTTTTTCACTGCCACAACTCATAACCATTCAAAGGACAAGGCTGGGAGCTCTCAGAATAAGAGTTTCAGTGTAAATGATAAGCCTAAGGATTCGGTTCCTAGCACAAGGACTGAGGACAGCAAGGAATAAAAGCAAATGAAACTGCTCAAATTGATTAGGTAGGATTAGAAGAAAATCCTTCACAGCTTCACTCACTTTCAGAACTCATTGGTTCAGTTTGGTCTCATTCTTGAATGGGTTACCAAACACTTGGCTCCCACTATTGCTCCTGGAGATCATCCTCCTGAGCTACCAGCCCAGCCTTCCTCTGTTGTTCCATCTCCTTCATCCTTATCAGTCGAGCCTTCCCTATCTGATTAACCATGTGGTTATTTTTTTTGCTGCTGCCAAATTCAGGGGGAGAATGATTATGCTTTTTGATTATCTAGTTGTTTTGTGTTAAACTGTTTGAATTATTGAGTTGCTTATGCTTGTTAAGTTAAATTGTTGTGTTGCCTTTGAACCCATGTTTATGCTGTGTTGAACAAATCTTTGAATTATTATCTTACTATCATGATGTTTTACGTATGGTTAAAATCATATTATTTCAACACTTTGGCATACATTTAGGGGGAGTAATGATTTTTAGTTTTAAAAATTATTACACATATGATTGAGGGGGAGCATAAACATTTTATCTTTGTCTTATTTAAAATCATAATCTAAAGAATTTTGTCATCATCAAAAAGGGGGAGATTGTTGAGACAAAATATCCCAAATGATTTTAATGATAACAAATTGCTTAAGAGATTATGATTGTGGTTAATGACTAACATGTGTTCTTGAGTGTATTCATACAAGAAAATAGATTGTTAATCATTAAGGCAAAAGAAAGTAAAATATGATTCAAATCTGAGGATGGAAATTGCTGCAAAAGTGAGGATGGAAATTGCTGCAAACGTGAGGATGGAAATTGCTAACCGTGAGGATGGTCGGCGAATTAAAAAAGCTTCAGATCTGCACAATCTGAGCCCTCACCAGAACAAATGTGTTTATTCAAATGCATAACAATGTCAAACATGAATAAATAAAGCATTTAAAATCAAAAGTCAGAAGGTCAAAGGAAATAGATGAATATAGCTAGATCTAGAATGCATAGGATGGCAGACTAGGCTGAGGATATGCCAGCAAAGTTGAAAGCAACTCTTCAAGCATGTGCAAAGGCTAAAATCAGATATTTATTGTGCTTGCATGAATATATACATGAAGAAGTCAAGTTAAAGAAAGGCAACTTGAAACAAGCCAAAAATGGAAGATCACATGTGAAGGCTATTTAAGAGGGTGGCTTTCTCTCTCTTGTCAACATCACCTCAAAAGGTGAAATCAACCTATACCTTAAAGTTTTCGAAAAATGCAGCTCACATGGTCAAATAAACAGCTGTGCATTGCTGATAAAAGAGAATTGACAAGGACTTGTCAAGATCAAGTTACAAGAAAGGTGAGCATGTAGAGGATGGAAGTAATGGCAATTCCGTAATTATGATGAAAAACTTGGAATGTTTGAAATAAGCTCCAACGGTCATCAAAGGGCTTGGATCTCTATAAAATATAAACAAGCTCTCCATTAGATGACACACAACACACTTGCATAAAAAGATCAAGTATCTTAAAACTATCAAGAGCAAAACACTCGTCCTCACTTCATACTTTCTTTGATCCTACACTATATCTTTGTAAATCCTTTGAGAAATTATTTAGTATCAATCACTCTCATATCACTTTGTAATTTCCTTGTGAGTTACACTTGGAAATATTTGAAAATTGGTTGTAAGCTTGGTGAAGCTAAAGAATACATGGTTTGTAATCATCCTCGGTGTGAGGATTGATCTGTTTGAAAGTTAGTGAAATCTCACAAGGGTGTGAGGACTGGACGTAACCATCTTTGGGTGAACCAGTATAAAATTGTGTGTGTGTCTCTCATATTCTACTCTTACTCTTTTGCTCAACTCAGATTTGACGATTTGAAAAATACCATCCTCGAGCTAGCCATCCTCAGCGAGATGATAGTTTTTAAAACACTTAGAAATTATTTTTAACAACAAAATCCCTATTCAACCCCCCTTCTAGTGATATTTAGCTACATCAGGTCTCGGTTGTGTACTTATGCAACAAGGTAAGATTATTGCCTATGTATCTAGACAACTCAAGAGGCATGAGGCAAACTATCCCACACATGATTTGGAATTGGCTCCAATGATTTTTGCTCTTAAGATTGGGAGGCACTATCTATATGGTGAAGCTTATGAGATTTATATTGATCATAAAAGTCTTAAGTATATCTTTCAACAACGAGATTTAAATTTAAGACAAAGAAGATTGATGGAACTCATGAAAGATTATGATTGCACAATCTTATACCACCCAGGAAAGACCCATGTACAAATTCGTCCAACCATAATTGATGATATGAAAGAAGCTCAAGGTCAAGACCTATACTTGGTGAATATGGTAAATAATGTTCAAATTGGTAAAATTTCATACTTTTTAGTTGATTTTGATGGTGTGAGGAGGTTGAAGTATCTATTATGTGTTCCAAATGTTGGTGGCTTAAGGAGGAAAATTTTAGAGGACGTTCATCATTCTTCTTATACTATTCACCCAGTTTCTAATAAGATGTATCAAGACTTGATAGAGAGAATTGTATTGGTGGGAAGGGATGAAGAGAGACATAGTAAATTTTGTCTCTAAGTGTTTAGTGTTTCCACAAGTAAAGGTTGAACACCAAAAGCATGCGGGGTTACTTCAACGTGTTGAAATACCTAAATAGAAGTGGGAAGACATCACTATGGATTTTGTCACAGGATTACCACGAACCCAAAAGGGTTATGACTCAGTGTGGGTGACTGTAGATTGGTTGACCAAATATGCACATTTCTTTCCCGTGAAGACTACTTATAATGCATCCTAATATGCTAAACTTTATTTATACGACATTGTATCTTTGCATGGCATACATGTGTCTATTATTTCTGATTGTGGGGCCTAACTTACTGCTCAATTTTGGAAGTCGTTATGAACTTCATTAGGAACTCGTTTGAAGCTTAACACAACTTTTCATCCTCAAATAGATAGCCAGTCTAAAATGACTATACAAATCGTAGAGGATATGGTTTGTGCTTGTGTTATGGATATAAGAGGTAGTTGGGATCGACATTTGTCGTTGATGGTTTGTTCATACAATAGTAGTTATCAATCTAGTATTCAGATGGATCCATTTGAGGCTTTGTACGGAAGATGGTGTTGGTCTCCGATAAGATGGTTTGAAGTTAGAGAAGCTAAACTAGTCGGTCCAAAGTTGATTCAAGATGCCATTGAAAATGTTAAATTGATTCGAGATCGCTTATTGACAGCTCAAAGTAGACAAAAATCCTATTCTGATCAAAGGTGTCGCCCCTTAGAGTTTTCAGTGGGAGAACATGTATTCCTACGAGTTTCACCAATGAAAGGAGTTTTGTGGTTTGGTAAATTGGGGAAACTAAGTCCAAGGTTCATTGGACCATTTGAAATTTTAGAAATGGTCGGACTGGTAGCGTATCACTTGACACTTCTACCAGATCTCTCGGGAGTTCATTCAATATTTCATAATTCAATGCTTCGGAATTATCTTCATGACCCTTCTCATGTGATTAATCATGAAGACATGCAGTTAGATGAGATTTTATCATACATTGAGCATCCAGTTGAAGTAGCTAAAATATCATCTTTTACTATGTACCTTCTCACCAGGCTTACAATTCCTTTTTCTTTCTAGTTACTAATGTTACCAAGTGTAGAACAACTTGGAAAGTACATAATAAAAGATTGATGATGAAAGTATGATCATTCTCTTTACAATAACTCTCTAAGAGAATATTCTAAAAGATATAGTTTAGGACCATGTAAAGAGAGGATGAGATTGATCTTCTTAACTTTGAGAAAAATATTCTTTTGTAAGTAGTTGTTCTATTTTGAGTTGAAGAGATCACTTTCATATATAGAGTTTATGAACCTCTATCCATGAACAAAGGGACTTTGATGACCGTTGGGCCCTTGAGCAAATGTCCAAGGTTCTTTGTTTGATTTACAATAATGCCATCCAGTTGTCCTTGACAATATGACCTCGGGAGGATGAGTTTTGCAGTTCATCCTCATATTGGAGGTTCAACCTCCCTTGAAAGTCATACATGAACTGTCATTGTTTAGATTGCTTTTCCAGTCTTTTAGGGTTATCCTTTTCAAGTTAGGTGACACCTTTTTCCTTTTTGCTTATCCAAGACTTTTAGGGTCATTCTTTTCAAGTTAGGTGACATATTTTTCCTTTTTGACTTTTCCCTAGGTAGGAGGATGAATATGCAACTGCTTATCATCCTCTTGTCGTTAGCTTCTTGCTGAGACAAAATCTCTATCAAATGGTTTTAGTGCAAACAAAATTATTTAAAAGATTATGATTGTGGTTAATGACTAATATGTGCTTTTGAGTGAATCCATATAAGAAAACAGGTTATTCGTCATTAAGATAAAAAGGATAAAAATCTTATTCAAATATGGAGGATTGGAATACGAGAGGATGACCTCCTAACATGATGAAGCTTCAAAGTATTCATCCTCACTGAAATAATGTTTTTTATTCATAAAGAGAAGACATATCAGTATTAAAGAATGAATAAATAAAACATTTTAAATAAAGAAGTCAGAGGGAAGATTGAGTAGGTACAAGGACAAATTGTACGAGGTTATAGGATGATTCTATAGTGAACATCATTGAAAGCGACCTAACACATCTCTCTCACATGCTGAAAACGACTCAACATTAACCTACAAAAAGGCAGTATCTAACAAGATAAATATGTAAAAAGAGCAAGTTTCTTAAAACTACATTGCATAAAAAGAGCAAGTTTCTTAAAGCTATCAAGAGCAATTTCCATCATCTCTTTATACTTTCTATAATCCTACACTAGATCTTCGAAATGTCGTTTTAGAAAGTGTTTAAGTAAAGAGAAACATCATACTCATATGACTTTGTAATTTTCACATGAGTTACACTTGGAAATAGTTGGAACTTGTAAGAAACAAGGTTGTAAGCTTGGTGAGGAAAAAGAATACACAAAGTGTAATCAACCTCTGTGAGAGGTTAATCAGTTTGATCATTAGTAAAAACTCACATGTGTGTGAGAACTAGACTTAGCCTTCATTGGTTGAACCAATATAAAAGTTGTGTATGTCATTCCCTATATTTTCTCTTTTAATTATCTAGCTCAAATTTAAAGTTTTAAATTTCTATCATCGGATTCGCTTCCTCTCGGGGAGGATAGTAATTCAAAACACGTGAGAAAATTTTTAAACATCAATATCCCTATTCAAGCCCCCTTCTAGTGATATTTTAGCTGCATAAATTGGCATCAAAGCAAATTTCTCTAGAAAATTACATCTAACAGTGTAAGAGAAAGAGATCAAAAGAAAAAATGTCAAAAGCTAAGTATATTCCTAAAGGAGGATCATCCAACATATTTCCCTATTTTAATGGCACATATTACTACCATTGGAAAGGTAAGATGATATTATTTCTCATCAGAACAATAATATTAACAATATGTGATTTGTGGTTGAAAACGGGGATCACGTCATCAGAACCAACAACACAGATGCAACCTCCGAAGAGAAACCTCAAGCACAGTGGACGGCAGATGAAAATGCAAAGGTACTCCTAAACTCTAAAACTCATTTATTTCTAATGTTTGCTTTGAGAATGGAAGAATATGATAGAGTTGAAGAATGCAAAAACGCTAAGGAATTATGGGACACTCTGAAGATCCAGCATGAAGGATCAAGTCACGTAAAAGAAGCGAGGATTGACATGGGAGTAGGAGATTTCGAACTATTTGAAATGAAGAGGGAGGAAAAAAGGGATGAAATGTTTTCAAGGTTAACAATCATACTAAACAACTTGAGATCTCTTGGAAAGGTATACTTTGTTGAAGAGAGGATAAGAAAAATTCTGAGGAGTTTACTAAAAGAATGGAGACCAATGGTGACTGCCATCACAAAAGCAAGAGACTTGGCTAACATGAAATTAGAAGATCTGGTTGGAACTCTAAGAGCTCACAAACCATTGTTGCTGGCAGATAAACCAAGCAAAAAGGAAAAAATGACTGCTCTAAAATCCAGTCAAATAGAAAGTTCATCCTCCAAGAGGATTGAAGATGTTATAAAAATGAAAAACTTCGAGTATCCTTTATCTGAGGAAGATGATGAACTCGCTCGATTTCCAGAAAAATTCAGAGGATGATAAATCGTAGAGGATATGATAGAAGATCTCCTCAAAAAGAAAAAACTGACAAAAGTCAGATAACTTGTTTTGGATGCAACAAAATGGGACACTACAAAACTGACTTTCCTCTAAACAAAAGGAACTCAAGAAGATTTCCCTATAAAAATAAATCTATGATGATTACTTGGGATGACAGTGACGAGTCATCCTCTGAGCAAGAGAAGGAAGAAAAGGCTAACCTCTGTCTCATGAAAAAATCAGATACTGAAAAGGTAATCATCTCAGAACTATGTCCTACTTGTGAAAAATTAGAAATAGAATTTGACAATCTTTTAAATGACTTAAACACTTTATCTCATAAATGTGTTTTTCTCAAAAATCAACTTTATGAAATAAAGAAACTCAATGAGGAACTTCGAGCTAAGAATGAGAAATATGAAGAAAAAAAATCATTTTAGATTTGCATTTATCTCATAAGAAATTATCTGAGCAACAAACACTTTTAAACAAAAATAATATCAAAATTCATCCTCCAAAAGAGGACACAGAAAAGGAAATCTTGAAAATAAAGGTTGAATAACTAAAAAATGACATTACCAACTTTGTTAAATCCACTGGTACATTCCAAAAGACAATGGGATCTCAATCTGGAATCTTTGACAAAGTTGGTATTAGATTTAAAAGTTCTCAAAAAAAAAAAATTATATGAAAATTTTTTCCTGCCTAAAAAACAAGAGGATATGTCAAAATGCACCTTTTGCAAAAAACTTGGAGATACTTTCAAAAACTGTCATGGTAAGAAGAAAGCTAACAACATAAAGAAAGGACGTTAATTATGTGGTAAACATGGGCACCATGATTCTATTTGTTATCATAAAAGGAAAATCCTCACAAGAGGAAAAACTAACAACCAAGGTCCAAATTCTATATGGGTACCTAATTTACTTTTAAACTCTAACACAGGTTCATCCTCTGATCAACAAAAGAAAGCCCTGGTACTTGAATAGTGGTTGCTCAAGGGATATGACAGGGGATAAGCATTGCTTTATTTTTTTGGAGATAAAGGATGAAGAATCAGTCACGTTTGGTAACAATGATAAAGCTCAAATAAAAGGTATAAGTATTATTGGTAAAAATAATTATGCAAAAGTTGAAAATATTCAGTATGTGGATGGTTTAAAACATAACTTGCTAAGTATTAGTCAATTATGTGATAGTGGATTTGAAGTTATTTTTAAGCCTACTCTATGCGAGGTTAAACATTCATTCTCGGGTAGAGTTTTCTTCTCCGATATTAGAAAAAAGAATTTATATGAATTATATATGGATGATTTACGTACTAAATCTTGTTTTGTATCCATTGAAAAAGATAAATGGATATGGCAGAAATGAGCTGGTCATACAAGCTTAAATACTATTTCTAAATTATCAAAATTAGAATTAGTTAAAGGTCTTCCAAAAATTAATTTTGAGAAAGACAAAGTATGTGAAACTTGTTTCAAAGGAAAACAAGTTAAAAGTAGCTTTCATTCTAAAAATATTGTTTTAACAAATCATCCTCTTGAACTTCTTCACATTGACCTCTTTGGTCCTATCAAAACTCTAAGTCTTAGTGGAAAAAGATATGAATTTGTAATTTTTGATGATTTCACACATTTTACATGGGTTTTATTTTTAAAACATAAAAATGAAGCTTTTGAGGCATTTCATCATTTTTTCAAAAAAATTCAAAATTCAAAATATAAAAAATTGTATATGTGAGAAGTGACCATGGAGGAGAATTTAAAAATGAATCCTTTAAAAATCTTTTTGATGAAAATGGAATTTCTCATAATTTTTCTTGTCGACGAACTCCTCAACAAAATGGAGTTGTTGAAAGGAAAAATATAATTTTATAAGTAATGGCTAGAACTGTCTAAAATGAAGCCAACATTGAAAAATACTTTTGGGCCGAAGCTATCAACACATCATATTATGTTTCAAACCGTGCATCCATCAGAAATTTTTTTAAACAAAACTCCATATGAACTATGGAAAGGCAAAAAACCAAATATTTCCTATTTTCATATAATTGGATGTTATTGCTACATTCTAAATAATAAATATAATTTGGGTAAGTTTGATCCAAAATCTGATAAAGGTATTTTTTTTGGGATACTCCACATCGTCAAAAGGTTATAGAATATATAATCTTAGGACTCAAACTGTGGAGGAATCCATGCATGTTATTTTTGACGAGTTTGATGGCTAGTGTTTAGAAAATATAGATAAATCTGAAGAAGATGAACATTCATCCTCTAAAGTACACAGTCCAAACGAACAGGATGATTATGATCCAACCTCTCAGCAACCTCCAAGAGGATGGAAAATGGTAACGCATCATCCTCTTGATTTGATCATTGGGAATATTGTCGATTGTGTTAGGACAAGAAAATATCTAAAAGACAATACAAATAACATGGCAATGATATCACAACTTGAACCCAAAACGATTGATTAAGCAATTTGTGACAAATCATGAGTTGAAGCCATGATGGAGGAGCTGTCACAGTTTGAACTAAACAAAGTGTGGGATCTTGTGCCCCATCCTCTAGACAAATCCATCATTGGAACTAAATGGATATTTAGAAACAAATTGAATGAGGATGGAGAGGTCATTAGAAATAAAGCAAGATTAGTGGCACAAGGTTACAACCAACAAGAAGGAATTGATTATGATGAAACATTCGCACTGATAGCAAGACTTGAAGCAATAAGAATTCTCCTAACTTATGCCACTCATAAAGGTATCAAACTATTTCAAATGGATGTCAAAAGTGCCTTTTGAATGGTTTTTAAATGAGAAGGTATATGTTAACCAAACTCTTGGTTTTGTGGATGAAAAGAAGCCTAATCATGTGTTAAAACTATCAAAAGCTCTTTATGGATTAAAGCAAGCTCCTCGAGCTTGGTACAGATGGTTAAGTTCTTTTATGAAAGAAAATGGATTTGTAAGAGGACAAATCGACACCACACTCTTCAAGAAAACTCTTAAAGAGGATATGTTAATTGTACAAATATATGTTGATGACTAATGAAAGGATGTGTGAGGAATTCTCCAAACACATGCAAAGTGAGTTTGAGATGAGTATGATGGGAGAGTTGAAATTCATTCTTGGTTTACAAATTAAACAACTAGAAAGTAGCATCTTTACCTCTCAAGAAAAATAAACCAAGGATCTACTGAAAAAATATAACATTGTTGAGACAAAATCTCTCAAATGATTTTAATGATAACAAAATTACTTAAGAGATTATGATTGTGGTTAATGACTAATATGTACTTTTGAGTGTATTCATACAAGAAAATAGGTTATTAATCATTAAGGCAAAAAGAAGATAAATCTGAGGATGGAAAACTGTGAGGATGGCCTAATCTTCAAATATGCACAATATGTGTCCTCACCAGAACAAATGCTTTTATTCATTAAAGAAATGCACAACAATGTCAAAGAATGAATAAATAAAAGTATTTGAAATAAAGAAGTTCGAAGGTCAAAAGGAAAAGGACGAGTATAGCCATATAGCCATATCTAAAGTCTAGAGGATGACAGACTAGGCTGAGGATAGTTCAGCAAAGTTGAAAGCAACCCATCAAGCATGTGCAAAGGCTAAAATCAGACCATTTATTGTGCTTGCACAAATGAATACATAAAGAAGTCAAGTTAAAGAAAGGCAACACCAAACAAGCCAAAAATGGAATATCACATGTTGACAATCCTATGTAAGATAGTAGCTTTCTCTCTTGTCAACATCACCTCAAAAGTTGAAATCAACCTAGTCCTTAAAGTTTTTGAAAAGGTTGCAGCTCACATGGTCAAAGAAACAGCTTTCCACTCTTTGATAAAAGAGAATAGACAAGGACATCTCAAGATCAAGTTACAAGGAAGTTGTGCATACGCAAGGATGACTTCTTCCTGGCCTAGAAAAGTTGGATGGCAGTTCTGTAATTATGATGAAAAACCTTGGATCTTTTGAAATGAGTTCCAACGATCATCAAAGAGCTTGAACCTCTATAAAATGCAACAAGCTCTCCATCATTAAACACACAAAACAATTGCACAAAAAGATCAAACATCTTAAAGCTATCAAGAGCAATACCCATCCTCACTTCATACTTTCTTTGATCCTACACTATATCTTTGTAAATCCTTTGTGAAAGTATTAAGTATCAATCACTCTATTATCACTTTGTAATTTCCTTGTGAGATACACTTGGAAATATTTGAAAACTGATTGTAAGCTTGGTGAAGCTAAAGAATACACATTTTGTAATCATCCTCAACGTGAGGTTGATATGTTTGAACTTTAGTAAAATCTCACAAGGTTGTGAGGAATGGGCGTAGCCATCTTTGGGTGAACCAGTATAAAATTGTGTGTGTGTCTTTCATATTTTTCTTTCACTCTTTTCCTCAGCTTAAAACTGAAGGTTTAAAAACTCGTCCTCGGACATACCATCCTCAGCGAACGGATAGTTTTAAAAAGACTAGAAAATTATTTTTAAACAATAAAATCCCTATTCAACCCCCCCTTCTAGTGATATTTAGCTACATCAATTGGTATCAGAGCAAGGTTCTCTAAAAAAAAATACACCTAACAGTGTAAGAGAAAAAGATCCAAAAGGAAAAATGTCAAAAGCTAAGTGTATTCCTAAAGGAGGAATATCCAGTCGACCTTCCTACTTTAATGGTACAGATTACTACCACTGGAAAGGTAAGATGAGACTATTTCTCATATCACAAGACAACAACATGTGGTCTGTAAGACCCTTAATTTTAAATTCTAATTTATGTATTTTGGGGAATTTTGTGTTGATTTTTTGAGGCATTTTGTGAGTTAAATGCCAAAAATATCTTTTTGGAGACCCGATTAAAATTACTCGTCGATGAATAATTTTATTTAATTACGGTGAATCTTTTGTCGAAGAAAAAAAAATTCTGACATGTAGCACTTTTCAGAAAAATTCATCTACCCATTAAATTGCGGCGATCGAGAGTAGACATTTTTCTGAAAAAGTAGTTTGTGATGTGATGTGAGGTGACAGGCGTAATGATAATTTTTATAAAAAATATCTAGATATTTGTTTAGATATTTATTATTATTATTATTATTATTATTATTATTATTATTATTATTATTATTATTATTATTATTATATATGAAAGAAAAGCTAAAGAAAGGAAGTAAGGAAACAGAAAAGCAAAAAGCCTTTCCCTGTTACGTAGAAATTCCTTTCTTCTTTCTCCTTTTTTGTGTCCAACTTTTATTTGTTTTCAAAACCCACAAACACAAAAACCTTCATTTTTCTTCTAGATTTAAGCTCCCTTTCAAGAAGTGACAGAAGGAAAAGTTGCTCATTGCCACGCTGCGGTGCTAGTGAGCTAATTTTAGAAGCGACGTCACGAACTTAAATTTTACCGAAATTAATTACGGTACCGTAATCGTGTGTTAGAGCTATCGTTAAGGTAATGGCTCCTTCCAAACTTTTAGTTTGCATTTAGGATATTATTTGTGATTTTTTGGAAAAGAAATTTGATGTATTTGAGATGTGATTTTGTGAAAAATATATTTAATTCGTTTATGTGTGATTTAGTTGAAATTAAATTTAGTTTATTTTGAGGTGTATTTTCTAGTGATTGAATCTCATAATATCCATTGTTAGTTTTTTTTTAATTGTTGAGTGGTTATGAAATTGAGACTATGAGGAACATGTATGTGTTGTGAATTCATGGTTAGAGTTTTTATATTTCCAAAATTGGGGATTTTGTGATTATGCAATTGTGGATTTTTATATATCCAAGATTGGTACAGATTTCTTTTCGTATCTACTTGATTGTTGTTGATTATTACACTTTGTTGTGTTGTTGATATATTGTGGGGTCTTGCTTTTGCATGGCGACAGTGGCATTTTGAAATTGTTGTTGAATTAACTATCAGTTTGTTGTGGGATATGACTGACCAAGCCCATACTAGCCGAATCAGTGCGTTACTGGGTTTGTTCCATTTTGCTGGTTTTTTTTATTAAAGAAAAAGGGGCATGAATAACTAAAAACTACAATTTTGTGTATTGTGTTGTTTTATGTATTAAAAACTTCAGAAATATCTTAGTTTCTTGAAAAACACCGATTTCAAAATGAAGAGCACTATGATAGAGATTCTGAATGGAAATAATCTGGAGCGCTTGGAATTAGTATTATAGAAGGTAGTGTGCTCAAGTTAAGGGGATCAATCTAATGCAAGTGTGTGGAGATGGGTTTGAAGGTTATTAAGAAATGAACACTGGAGTTTACTTTATTGTGTATAATTGTTTTTGTTTTTCAGATTTGTGAATCAGGGCATGGAGATAAATTATTTTGGTTCTTTTTTTTAATAAATATTTTGCTTCTTAAAAACAAAATGTTGTCTGAGATGTCCAAAATTGATTGTTGTTGGTGTGAATTGACGATAATTAAATTTGATGAGTTTAAGTTACGTAATGAGTTATTTTCAAATAAATGAGTTTGAACTGAAATTGAAATTTTACAAAAAATTAGCGTTGTTAAAATTGTGAAAATGTTCAAATTTTAACTAAGTTAAAGAGTTTGAGCAAAAAGATAGATTGAAATTGAAAATTGTTAGAGTTTAAAATGTTACTCTTTTAATTACTCTTTGATTGAGTTTAAAAAGAAAAAATGCTTAGAGTATTTTATTAACTCAAAAATTTCGGTGCTTTAATAGTCGAGTATGTGTATGTGAAATTTGGAAAATATTTGTTTTATTTAGTTTTAAGTAAATAATATAGATTATTTGGTTTTAAAAGTTTGATCTGTCAAAAAGATTTAATTTTGGGAATTTCGTTGTTGTTGGATTAATTTTATTGTGAACAAATTGTTATAAATATTTATGTTTATGTAGTTAGCTCCTTGAGTCTCGAAAAGGAATCGAGACCCTTGACACCGAGATAGCAGTGGGGAGAACTCTGATATATTAATGTTGTTGTAGTGATTTATGGTTGAAAATTTTGGAGATTGAATATAGTGATTTATGGTTGAAATTTGTGGAGATAAAATTTGGTGATTAATGTTTGAAAATTTTGGAGATTAATATGGGTGATTTATGTTGAATTTGGGGAGAATTAAATTTAATTTGATTATGTGTTCATAATTGATATAATGAATGTTTGATGTATGTTTGAGGTGTGGGTTGTGGTGATTTACGGTTGGTGTGATTTATGTGGTCGTAACGATTATTATGAATTTTTGGAGATGTGATTTATGTGTGGTTGTGGAAATTTTAATTGGTGAGAGGCTGTACAATTACGATTTACGCCCCTCGAGGAGGGTTTTGGTTTGAAATTCTGGAATCATGCATTTTGGCATATACGCATTGCATTAGGGTGCTTGGCACGCGAGTCATGTTTGTTATACTATGATGATTGTATATACATATTCGGTTGATGTTGTGATTTGTCGTAATTGCTTTGAGGTGTGAAGTTGGGTTGATTAAGTTTTGATGTATTTACGTGTTAATAATTGATTTAATGAATGTTCGATGTGTGATTGAGGTGTGAAATTGTGGAGATTAATTTGGTGTTAATTATGTATTCATAATTGATAATATTAATGTTTGAAGTGTTGATTGATTCAGAGCCATTTTAGAATTGAAAATCTGCATTTTCTCAATTGTATTCGGCTACGACAATGCAGTTTGTCAAAACTTCATTTTTCAACATTGTTTATGCATTTTTGGACATATGAAAACCCTTTCGAGGAGTATGCTAAGACGAAAGGTTCTTTTGAGCATTTGAAAATATAAGAATTTTGTTATGTGATGTTTGTTAATTTCGGTTGGTGACCTTTACAATTATTGTGGAAATCTGGGCTTTGCCCTCAGATAAGAACCAGGATTATCCTACCGGTTAGTACCCTGGAGATGGGAAAGTAGTTAGTCATACTTGACCAAAGCTGTGTCAGGAGGATCTTGCGGGGCGCGTGGAGATCACCAGGGTGGTGTAGTTTTGAAGCATGATCAGACTAGGTGGTTGTATAAGGACTAAATGTCTTTCTCTTGAGATTGTATTTATTTCATTTTGGAAGATTGTATCTATGCTTAAACTGTCTGATGATTTTTTCTTTTAATGGGTTCATGTTCCACATATTGATGTGATGTGGGGAAAGTAGAGACTCTTGGGGCAGTGCTTTTATGCAGGTGTCTGCCGAGAATACTCTAAGGGTATGAGCTATGTCTGATAGGTCTCATAGCCTCGTTGTATTTTTCTATTTAAATACTTTGGATTTCGTTTCAAAAAACTATTTCCGCTGTTTGTAAATATTGTTGACTTTTGTCGTTGTGTTACGACTTAAATATTTATCCAAAAGTATATCCTTCTTTATTTCTTTGTTTTAAAGAAAAAAAAATACACTCGGGCTGTTAAAAATCGGGGTGTTACATGGTCTGTGGTGGAAAATGGAGATCACGTCATCAGAACCAACAACACAGACGCAACCTCCGATGAGAAACCTCAAGCACAATGGACGGCTGATGAAAATGCAAAGGTACTCCTAAACTCTAAAGCATATTTATTTCTAACGTGTGCTTTGAGCATGGAAGAGTATGATAGAGTTGAAGAGTGCAAAAACGCTAAAGAGCTTTGGGACACTCTAAGGATCTATCATGAAGGAGTAAGCCATGTAAAAGAAGCGAGGATAGACATGGGAGTAAGAG
The DNA here is from genome assembly GCA_037974775.1 of Cicer pinnatifidum. Taxonomy (NCBI): domain Eukaryota; kingdom Viridiplantae; phylum Streptophyta; class Magnoliopsida; order Fabales; family Fabaceae; genus Cicer; species Cicer pinnatifidum. Next base: position 28,602,930 of record JBBPBR010000003.1, on the reverse strand, counting down.
ATTTCGAACTATTTGAAATGAGGGAGGAAGAAACTATTGATGAAATTTTCTCAAGGTTAACAATGATATTAAATAACTTGAGATCTTTTGGAAAGGTATACTCCGTTCAAGAAAGGATAAGAAAAATCCTAAGAAGTTTACCAAAAGAATGGAGGCCAATCATAACTGCCATTACAGAAGCAAGAGATTTGACCAACATGAAATTAGAAGATTTGGTTGGAACTCTAAGAGCTCATGAACCATTGTTGCTGGCTGACAAACCAAACAAAAAGGGAAGAATGATTGCTCTAAAAACCAGCCAAATAGAAATTTCATCCTCTAAGAAGAATGAAGATGTCATAAAAAATAAAAACGTTGAGTATCCTCTGTTTGAGGATGAGGATGAACTCGCCCTGATTTCCAGAAAAATTCAGAGGATGATAAACAGAAGAGGACAGAATAGAGGACCTCCTCAAAAAGAAAAAATTGACAAAAGTCAAATAACTTGTTATGGATGCAACAAGATGGGACACTACAAAACTGAGTGTCCTCTCAACAAAAGGAACTCAAGAAGATTTCCATACAAAAACAAATCCATGATGCTTACTTGGGATGATAGTGACGAGTCATCCTCTGAGCAAGAAAAAGAAGAAGAGGCCAACCTCCGTCTCATGGCAAAATCAGAAACTGAAAATGTAAGTATTTCTGATCTATGTCCTACTTGTGAAAAACTAGAAATTGAATTTGATAGCCTCTTAAATGACTCAAATACTTTATCTCAAACATGTACATTTCAAAAAAACCAACTTGTTGAGATAAAGAAACAAATTGAGGAGCTTCGGAAAAAAATGATGAGTATGTTAAAATCATTCAAGATTTGCAGCAATCTCACTTTCAAAATTCTGAGAAACAAAAATCTCTCAATGAGAGGATAGTCGAAACTCATCCTCAACCTCCTGACGAGGATACAGAAAAGGAAATTTAAAATAAGTACCATCAAAGGATAGTCAAATCTGATCTTTAAAATAAGTCTAAGAATCAAAGGATAGTAAACAATCAAAAGACATGTTGTCTATTTTGGTGAAACTTCCTCTTGTCACGTCAGACAAAGTTGCGCACGCTCTACCTCTCCCACTAGCAAGGCTGTTGGTGCTGCCTCCATGACCTCCATCACACATTTAATGTGCAGACCGTTACTTCCATGCCCCTAGCCAGTCTAAGCTACCATCATTGCTCTACATTCAACGAATTACTCTTACTCTTCCTCTTCCTCTTCCTCTTCCCCTTCCTCTAACGATTACAAATTTTCAAAACTCTAACCTCCCACTACTTATATCTCTTTCATCCTTTTGAATCAATTACAACATTCAAATACAAACCTCCTACTCCTTATACTTATATTATTCATTTTTTATTTCTCCAATTCACAAATGGCTCGTACCAAACTCACTGCCAAACGTAATATTTCCACTTAGGATTCATAAAATATTTATAACAATTACTCAAGCACTAAGTCTGATAATCAAGAAAAGGATCACATTGAAGCAACTCCTCCTCATAAAACTTCAAATCTAACTCATCCTCCTCAACAATTTTCAAACATTAAATCTTCACCTCATACTCTAAAATAAAAAAACCCCCCTCATCATCCAACACCTCATCATCCAACACCTCATCCTCCGTACCCATCAGAAGATCCTCTAGAATTATGTTTGCGGCTGTTTCTTCAAGAAAAACGCTTCCATAAGACAACATTGTTCATGTTATCAACTCTAACGACTTTAAGGAAACCATTTATGTTGAGTCCATTCCTAAATCATTATCTAAAAAATCTACATCCAAATCCTCCACTCCAAAAAAAATCTAAAACTCCATCAATCAAAAAGTCTCAAACTCCAACAAAAAAACTACGCTTTTCTCCTTCAAAAAAAATCTACAACCATCCCACTGTTTGACTCTCCAGCCTTGGACACCAATTATTTTTCCAAATGGAAAAACAAGTTAGTGGTCATGGAAAGATCATTTACCTTGATGATTTAAAACAAGGAGGTTTCAATGTGGAAGAAGTGTTTGATCAGCTTGGATGGACTTCTTTCCTGTGCATAAATGAACCCTGATGAATATAAAGAGTATTGAGAGACATATAGAATAACCCGTGTGTTTCAACTACACAGCGGAATCTCTTTATATAGACACAGGGTGTTAAATAACCCTAATTTACAGTAATGCTAACAGGCTAGAATACTTACTTACAGCCCATATATATATATATATATATATATATTATTTACATTCTAATATATAATATTTAACACTCCCCCTCAAGCTAGAGCATATAAATCAAATGCACCTAGCTTGTTACATATATAACTAATTCTAGGACCTCGCAATGACTTTGTAAACACATCTGCTAACTGATCATTGGATTTGACAAAGCTGGTGATGATGTCACCTGATTCAATCTTTTCTCTAACAAAATGGCAGTAAATCTCAATATGCTTGGTCTTTTCATGAAAAACAGGATTCGAGGCAATGTGCAATGCAGCTTGATTATCACATATTAGTGTCATTGTGTTGGTCTCTTCAAATTGAAGTTCTTTCAGTAACTGTTTCAACCAGATGAGTTCACATGTTACTATTGCCATGGCCCTGTATTCTACCTCAGTGATGGATCTTGCAACAACATTTTGTTTCTTACTCTTCCAAGATATTAAATTTCCTCCTATGAGTACACAATACCCGGAAGTTGTTCGTTTATCTATGGGTGAGTCTGCCCAATCAGCATCTGAGTAGCCAATTATCTGAGTATGTCCTCTATCTTCATAAATGAGACCTTTTCCAGGTGCATTTTTGATGTATTTAAGAATCCGGATTACAGCATCCATATGTTCTTGGCAAGGAGAATTTAAGAACTGACTTACCACACTGACAGCAAAGGAAATGTCAGGACGAGTGACTGTGAGATAGTTTAATTTTCCAACCAATCTCCTATATCTTCCTGAATCTGATAGAGGCTCCCTCTGATTGGGTAGGAGTTTGACATTTGGATTCATAGGAGTATCAACTGACTTGGCATTTAGTAGGCCAGTTTCTTCAAGAATATCCATAGCATATTTTCTTTGTGAAATTACAAGGCCATCCTTGGATTGAGCGACTTCAATACCCAGAAAATAACGAAGTTTACCAAGGTCTTTAGTCTAAAAATTTATTTGAGAGATGTTGTTTTAACTGGAGTATTCCTTGTTGATCACTACCAGTTATAACAATGTTGTCCACGTAAACAATAAGATAGATGCACCCTTGAGCTGAGTGATTATAAAATACAGAGTGATCAGCTTCACTGCGGATCATATCAAATTCTTGTACCACCAAGCTGAATCTGCCAAATCAAGCTCTAGGAGAATGTTTAAGACCATAAAGGGACCTGTGTAGCCGACAAACCATGTTGGAAGACTCCCCCTGAGCAACAAATCCAGGTGGTTGCTCTATATGCACCTCCTCTGCAGGATCACCGTGCAAGAAGGCATTTTTAATGTCAAGCTGATGTAGGGGCCAGTCTCTAATTGCTGCAATGGAGAAAAATAGTCTGACAGATGCCATTTTGGCAACCGGTGAGAATGTATCACTGTAATCCAACCCAAAAATCTGAGTATATCCCTTGGCTACCAAACGAGCCTTAAATCGATCAATCTTACCATCAGGACCAACCTTCACTGTATAAATCCAACGACACCCAACTATCGACTTCCCATGAGGTAGGGGTACCAATTCCCAAGTACCACTGCTTTGTAGAGCACACATCTCATCAAGCATTGCTTGCCTCCACTCAAGGTGGGATAATGCTTCACCTGTAGTTTTAGGAATAGAAATAGAAGACAAGGAGGACAAGCAAGTGTAATGTAATGGTGAAAGACGATGATAACACAAATCAATATAATGAGGAGATGGATTACGGGTGGTACGAGTATCGTTACAAAGAGCAATGGGGTCGGATCCGGAGGTGGCGTTGGAGGAGAGTCTGTAATGGGAGCAGGAATAGGCACAACCGAGGATAAACGATGATGCTGATATGTTTGTAGTGGTCGTGGAGGTTTGGGGGTAGACTCAGCAGGTTCTATAGGAATCTGAGTGGGTGGGAGAGGGATAACTACTTGAGGAGGTTCAAGATTAATGTCCTGATAGGGCTCAGTAACTACTTGAGGAGATTCGGGAGTAATGTCCTGATAGGGCTCAGTAGCTATATGGGTAGGTTTAAAATATTGTACAGACTCGAAAAAGGTAACATCAACTGATGTAACGTAGCGGTGTAGTGTGGGAGAATAACAACGGTAGCCTTTTTGGGACCGATGATAACCAAGAAAGACACACTTGAGCGACCAGCTGACAATTTGTCCAAACCGGGGGATAAATTGTGAACAAAACACGTGGACCCAAAGACACGAGGTGGTAATGGGTGAAGACGAGTATGGGGAAAAAGGACCGAATGCGGGATATTGCCATCAAGGACAGAAGATGGCATACGGTTAATAAGGTAGCATGCTGTTAAGACTGCATCCCCCCAAAATCGAAATGGAACATTGCCATGGAGAAGTAAGGTTCGTGTGGTTTCAATGAGATGCCGGTTTTTGCGTTCGACTACCCCATTTTGCTGAGGTGTATGAGGATATGACGTTTGGTGTAAAATACCGTTGGAAGCCATAAAATTTTGAAATTGATGAGACAAATATTCTCGTGCATTATCACTTCTTAAAGTACGAATGGAAACTCCAAATTGGGTTTTAATTTCTTTATAAAATTACTCAAAAATGGAAAACAATTCAGTTCTATTTTTCATTAAAAATAACCACGTACAACGGGAATAATCATCAATAAAAGTAACAAAATACTTCGACTCTAAAGTAGACACAGTACGAGAGGGACCCTAAACATCAGAGTGAACTAAAGCAAAGGGAGAGGAGACTCTTTTATTGACTCGATCGGGAAAATTACTACGGGTGTGTTTCCCTAACTGACACGACTCACAATGTAAAGTAGATAACTTAGACAAACTAGGCACCAGTTTTTATAGTTTGGTAAGACTTGGGTGTCCTAGCTGAGCATGGATAGTATGTGGGGACTCTGTGGCAGAACACGTCTTGGATGTTGTAGAAAGGTAATAGAGGCCTTGTGACTCACATCCGACGCCAATCGTCCTTCCCGAATTCCGGTCCTGCAAGGTAACATTATCATTAGTGAAAGTAATAATACAGTTATGAGATCGAGTCAATCGACTAATTGAAAGTAAATTAAAGGGGCATCCAGGTACATAGAGAACAGATGCAACTGAGATAGAAGGGAGAATATGGACAGTACCAACTCCTTGAGACCGAGTTTGAGTACCATTGGCAGAAGTTATAGTAGGTAAAAAACCAGATGTAGAAAGTGACGAAAAGAGACCTTTATTACCAGTAACATGATCAGACGCACCAGAATCAAGAACCCAAGGGCCGAGAGAAGATGAATGAGAGAGGTAAACAGATGAGTTACCAGTGTGTGCAACCGAAGTAGGAGAACTAGAGTTTGGATGACTCTGAACCCATCGGAGAAAATCTTCATAGTTTGTCGGGGAGTCTTGTGGAGATGGTGTAGTCTGAATAGTGGCAGAAGTATCAAGTTGAGTTGCATTTATCGAAGGCGAAGGCTTGCCATGCAACTTCCAACAATGATCAATAGTGTGTCCAAGCCGATGACAATGCTCACATTTGGGACAAGCCTTAGAACTGGATGGTCCTCCACGAGAACGTTGCTGATTATGTCCCTGAGATGCAAGGGCAGCAGTGTCACCCAGAACTGAAGTAATAGACTGCTCAACTGGATGTTTTGCTGGTACTCGAAGGAGGATCGCTGAAGTAGTTGACATATCTGGAACAGTAACAGACCCCAATATTTGATTACGAGTTGCAGAGTACTCCTGGGGTAGGCCATAGAGTGCAAGCAGCATGAAGAAGGTGTTGCATTGATCCAACTCCTTCTTATGTTCAACTGGATTACTTGCAGCAGGAGGGAGTAGCTCGTTAAAGTCATGAAGTGCACTATGAACTGTGCCAAGATATGCAGAAATAGAGCCATCGAGTGACTTCGGAGTAATGATGTTCAACAAGCTGTGACAAACTCCATAGAGACGTTGTGTGTCGTTAGTATAGAGTACCTTTGCTTGACTCCAAACTGATTCACACGTGATATGTAGATGGAAAATCGGTTTAACATCTGGATGAAGTGTAGACTTAATGACACTACACAACTAACCATCAATCTGGCTCCATTTGGATGATTCAGTCACACTCACCTTTTCAGGATTTTGGGTGAGGTGATCCTCGTAACCTTGACCACGTAGCCAAAGTTTGATGTCGGTAGCCCAACTATCATAATTTGATCCATTCAGTTTTTCAACTGAGAGAGGAGAAGTGATGTAGTTGGTGAAGATACTATTGGTTTCAGACTGAGATTCCATGGTCAGCAAAGGTTGTCAGAAAAACTCGTCGGAACCGGGAAAACAGGGGATGTTTGAACTGGAAGTCGTATATCCATAACTCGAAACTGAAAATTGAGGGCATATATGGAAGCAGGAGGCCGAGGCGAGTGTCGTGGAAGAAGAACCACCGTGAACGGCTGCCGAACGCGCCGTCACGCGCGGTGGCAGTGGGCGGCGCCTGAGATCCACGCGCGGGACGTGCAGGTGGCGCGTGGGGCGCGTGAGGGCGAGTCTGAAGGCGCGGCGGAAGGGTTTGGCTGATCTGGGGTGTTCGGCGTTGATGGAGTGGTCGTTTGTCGAAAAAACTCGTCAGAAATAGTGACGCCAGCGACGGTAAAGCGTGAACGGCTGAACAAAAATTGAGGAATCAGCATTTCAACGGCAGAGGGGGGAAACCGGAGTTGAGAACACGGTTTGCCGGAAAAAAAAAATTCACTGGAGACAGTGGGTCGATCGGGTAGTTGACAATTAGGATTAGGGTTTGTCTCTCAGTTGGCTCTAGATACCATGTTGAATATAAAGAGTATTGAGAGACATATAGAATAACTCGTGTGTTTCAACTACACAGCGGAATCTCTTTATATAGACACAGAGTGTTAAATAACCCTAATTTACAGTAATGTTAGCCTTCTATGCTGCCTCGAATGTATGTAAAGGAAGTTCTGGTTTTAGCATCGTACTCAAAGGGGTTCACATGGAAATCAACCCTACAACATTGTGTCAAATTCTAGACATCCGTGATGAAGGAGCATATTGTTTTTTCTGAAACTTGGTACTCTCAATATCAAATCACTCGATCCTTTGTCCTCCAAAACATATTGATAAATCCTCCTAAATCTCTAGTGGCTTCAAATCTTCTCCCTATGTGTCGTATCCTCCATAATACATGTGTGCACTCTATTGCGCCAAGGGCTAGGAGTTTTGAGAAGGTCACAGAGCTTGACCTCCTGCTCATCCATCATCTCATGAATGGAACACCCCTTCACTTGGGAAATATAATTTTTTATTTCATGTTGTGTGCTGCTATTTTGGGTCGATTAGCTCCCTATGGGATGATTCTGACCAAAATTTTCAAATTCTTCAACCTACCTCTTGACGATGAACAATCAGTGCATTTCAACAATTCCTTTTCAATGAAGAATGTAAAACAGATGAGGCTTCAACCTCCTGAACAAACTCTCTCAAAAAATACAACTACTAAAGCTCCCACTCACAAAAAAACATCATTTATTTCACCACCAGCTTCAAAGAAAAAGAGGACTCCTTGTTGTCCATCTACATATCCACCATTTGAACCTGCCATTGATCAACCTCCTCTAGAGGTTACTATTTCTCCACTTATTCAAGAACCATCTTTTCTTGCTGATCTCACTCCCACTCATTCGTTAGACTCAACTGATTCAACACTTCCTTAATCTCCACTAATCAACAACTTTCCCTCAACTCATGATGAAACTCCCCCTATTGAGGATAATAAAAATCCCTCAAATCCAACTCAAGTAAGTTTGAATATTGCTCCTCCTTCTCCAAAAAAGGCACCATTTACTTCTGCACAATCATAGAATAATCTTCCCAACCTCTTTCAGAGGTTCTTGGGCATTATAGCTCCATTAACTCCTTTTTAGATAGAACATTTGATGATTCGTCCAAAGACAAGGCTGGAAGCTCGCACAACAAGAGTACGAGTGTAAATTATCAACCAAAAAACTCGAACCCCAACAAGAGGACAAAAGGAAAACGGAACCAAAAGCAGTTGGAGTTTCTCAAGACCATACGGAAGGATCAAAAGAAATTGCTTGTCAATTTCACTCACTTACAAAACACCATTGCTTGTCAATTTCACTCACTTCCAAAACATCTGGTTTGGTGAGAAACAAGGTTGTTAGTTTGGTGAGGCTAAAGAATACACAAAGTGTAATCAACCTCTACAAGAGGTCAATTAGTTTGATCATTAGTAAATACTCACAAGTGTGTTAGGACTGGACGTAGCCTTCATTGGGTGAATCAGTATAAAAATTATGTGTATCATTCCCTATATTTTCTCTTTCATTTATTCAGCTCAAATTTAACGGTTTAAATTTATATCCTTGAATTTGCATCCTCTTAGAGAGGACAATAATTCAAAACACATGAGAAAATTTTTACACAACAATATCCCTATTCAACCCCTCTTCTAGTGATATTTTAGCTACATATTCACTTATAACTTGTATCCTCCTATTCTTGAATTGTTTCACTCATTGTTGTTTGACCTTAATTTTATATTCTTATTTTGACAATAAATAGACACTCAAGGATGAAGGAGGAAACCATCAAAAAGCATAAAAGTATAAAAGAACTCAAGCTCAAAGTTCTAAATTCATCTTAGAATTCAAAGAGAGAAATATTATTTTAGTGTTCTTTTCTTATAGTGTGGGAGTTATTATTATTATTATCAGTTTTGTTAGAAGCAACTACTCAAGGTTCAATCTTTTGTATCCAACTCGATAGTGGTTCAGTTCCTTCTTCAATCTGGGGTTGTCAGGTTGTTAGGTGAAGACTTGGCTTGTAGGGTCAAGGTGGTTAGTTCCTCAAAAGTCTGGGGTTGTCAAGCTATTTGGGAAGACTAGCTTGGAGGGTCAGGTGATTTGTAATTCAAGATATTTGAATTAGTGGATTAAAGCCTTCTTAATGAAGGGACTGGATGTAGCCAAGTTAGTGGTGAACAAGGATAATTCTACGTGTCAAATTATTTATGCTTTCATTGCTTGCTATCTCCGAATATGATTGCTTCTACTCTAAGTTACCAAAACCAAACTAGTTTCTTCATTTATTTATAGGCTTAATTGCAGTTTTGGTCCCGCTATTTTAGCTGAATCACGAAAGTAGTCTCCCCCATTTTGTTTCTCCCCAGTTTTGATCCCCTAAGCAAAATTTTGGTCCAAAACTTCATGAAAATTCATTTTTTTTTTACATTTATTTAAGTCACACCATGCCTCAAGATCTCATTTGCAACAATTGTACCGAGAATATATGGTTATAAATGGTGTAGTACGGCTTTAAAAAAATGAAATTTCATCAAATTTTAGACCAAAATTCTGTTTGGGGGACCAAAACTGGGGAGAAACAAAATGGGGGACTATTTTCGCGATTCAGCTAAAATAGGGGGACCAAAACTGCAATTAAGCCTTGTTTATAAAATATCAAAAAGTTATCAACTTTAACAAACACACTACAACCCCTCATCTCGTGTTTGCACCTTCAATTAGGAAATCATTAGGGGTTAGTGTAGATTTGTAGTTCCAAGAGAGAAGTAGTTGTTTCGCATTTAATGGTCATTGGAAAAAGAAGTATAGGAGAGAGAGAGAAAACAACGAGAAACGTGCAACATATGTATTTTTACTTTCTGAATTTTTGCAGTTTATCATGTGATTGGAGGTTTAACCTCCCTTGAAAGTGGTACATGAGTTGTCATTGTCTAGTTTGATTTTCCAGTCTTTTAGGGTCAATCTTTTCAGGTTAGGTGACATCTTTTTCCTTTTTGACTTTTCCCTAGGTAGGAGGATGAATATGCAACAACTTATCATCCTCTTATCATTAGCTTCTGACTTGTATCCTCTTATTCTTGAATTGTTTCACTCATTGTTGTTTGACCTTAATTTTATCTTTTTCTTATTTTGACAATGATTCATTTCTTCTATGATACTATATATTCATTAAAAGGTTCATCCTCTTTCGGGATTCATCATCTTGAATGGCTATCCTCCAGTTTACACAACATGTGGAATTAAATCAACTTCTTCTTCTTTTTATCAAGATGATGAGAAACATGTTTCTTAATTTGAATACACTCAAGAGCATATATTAAACATTTAACATAATCATAATTATTAAATAATTTTGTTATCATTTAAATTATTTATAAAAAATTTTGTCTCAACAATCTCCCCCCTTGTGATGATGACAAAATTCTTTAGCTTATGATTTTTAAATATGAGAAATTTATGAGATAAAATGTTTATGTTCCCCTAAATCATACATGTAATATTTACATAATTGAACTAGAAAGCGACTTCATATTAATGAGATTGATATTACAAAATATTGGATCAAATTACATAAATATTAACTAGCATAAACAAGAGAATTGAAATAGAGGTTTCAAAAAGTATCCTCTTAAACAAAAAGTTGACAACAGGATTACCATAATCTATCTCCCCCTGTATTTTTCAACCATCAAAAAAATAGGAAAGATACATGCACCTATTTGGACGGGGAAGAGTCATAAGAGGATGACAAGGTTAAAGGACGAGGAAGATTGGGTTGAGGAGGTTGACGTGGCATGACATGAGGATGACCTCCTAGGGTCGATAAGATGGTTGGTGACCTACTCCAAGAGGAGGGGAAATTATCAAAGTTTTGGAGTGATGAAAGTGGTTTGCATGTTTGATCAAATAATTTGAAGGATTTTGTAGCCATTGAAAATGAGAGGGAATAGTTATTAGGAAATCATTAGGGGTCAATGTAGGTTTGTATTTCCAGGAGAGAAGTAGTTGTTTTGCATTTAATGCTCATTGGGAAAAGATGTATAGGAGAGAGAGAGAGACAACAACAAGAAACGTGCAATATAGGTCTATTCACTTTCTGAATTTTTGCAGTTCATCCTCTGATTGGAGGTTCAACCTCCCTTGAAAGTCGTACATGAGTTGTCATTGTCTAGTTTGATTTTCTAGTCTTTTTAGGTTAGGTGACACATTTTTCCTTTTGTTACTTTTCCCTAGGTAGGAGGATGAATATGCAACTGCTTATCATCCGCTTATCGTTAGCTTCTGACTTGTATCCTCTTATTCTTGAATTGTTTCACTCATTGTTGTTTGACCTTAATTTTATCTTCTTATTTTGACAATGATTTATTTCTTCTATGATACTATATATTCATTAAAAGGTTCATCCATTTGTGATTCATCCTCTTAAATATCTATCATCCAGTTTACATAATAGGTTGAATTAAATCAACTTCTTCTTCTTTTTATCAAGATAATGATACATAATAGGTTGAATTAAATCAACTTCTTCTTCTTTTTATCAAGATAATGAGAAACATGTTTCTTAATTTGAATACACTCAAAAGAACAAATTAGATATTTAACATAATCATAATTATTAAATAATTTTTTATCATTAAAACTATTTAAAAGAGATTTTGTCTCAACATCGGTAGCTATATTAGATCGCCAAGTGAGACATTTACGCTCAAAAGATATCGTTTCAATAAAACTTCTTTAGCGTGGTCCATTCGGTGAATAACAACTTGGGAATCCGAAGAAGTCATACGTGAATAGTAACGACACTTGTTTGAAACTCAAGGTCAGTTTTAGAAGAATAAAAAGTCAAATAAATTCGAGGACAAATTTTTATAACGGGTGGAGATTGAAACGTCTCGTTTCATAATAATCATAATAATAATAATAATAATAATAATAATAATAATAATAATAATAATAATAATAATAATAATAATAATAATAATAATAATAATAATAATAATAATAATAATAATTATTATTATTATTATTATTATTATTATTATAAATAAATAAAACAAATCAACACTAGTCACTCTGACTCTCTTTCCATCTCACTCCCTCATTTTCCTTCCTCCTTCCTCTCTCTCAATTACCCACTCCATCCTCATTTCCCCATTTTCATTTCTTTTCTTTTCTTCGTCTTCCTTTCACTTAAAGTCACAATAAACTCATGGGAATGATATACATTCCTTAAGCAAGCTTTCTCATATTTTCATAAGTTCTAGGGTAGAATTTATGGCTTAGGGTTTGTGCTCTAAGGAAGAAAAAGGGTGTTCATTTCTTGAAAGTGGTTATTTAGACTCTTTGAGGTAAATACACAACTCTAAAGCTAATATGAATCTCTAGAAAAAAAATGTAGTTTTTGTTGGAAATCTTATTTTTGTGTTTAGAGTAGATTTGAAAGATTTTGATGCTTTCCTAAATTTAGCTAAACTTTAAAATAATTTTTCTAAAGTTTTGAGAATAGTTTTTTATACTCAGATTTGTTAGCTGAGGTCGTGTCGGCTACTCCGGAAATTATTGGAGAACAAACTTAGGCAATTCTCCATAGTTGTGAATAGATGATGATCATCGTCATATATTTTTATAATGTTATCATTATTATTTTACTTGTTTCTATATTAAAGTATTAATAAAAAAAAATTGGGAAAACAATTTTTGATCTTTTCTTGATTTCATCCTTAATTATTTTCATGGTCTTTGTTATATAATATGTTAATCGTTTGATTTATTATGAGTTATAAAGTATTTCAATATTGAATTGTTATATAGTTGAATATATTTTTCCATGAGTTATGATGAATGAGAAATGATTTTTCTACGTGTTTGGAAAATCATTGTTATAATTATGAAATCATTAATGGCAATAGGTGCATCTAGTTATCTCGTTTTAATTAGAGAGAGTTACCTGTTAGATGGAGCCTCCCCAATGAGATGTATGCATTATAATTGATGTGTGATGATGCGTTGCGAGATTGAGAGAAGATGGCTATCTGTTGGATGGAGCCACCCCTAAGGGAAAGGTCATCCTTAGGAGGAAAGGACTATCAATGAGATCAAGTCACCTCTTAGTTTTGAAGAATTTGTATTTTTTACTTGTTTGATTTTCTATGATGATTTTAAATATTTCTACTTGAACGACTAAATTACAAGTTTAATGATTTTATATGTGTATGTTTTATTTGATAATTATCTATATTTGAGATAGCATTGATTAACATAATTCCCACAAGATTATAAAATAATTATTCGTGCATTTTTGTGTTTCCCTTTTAGTTGGTGGTGAATGTTGTCTACTCACTTAGTTTTTGTGACTTACCCATTCCTATTATTTATTTATTTTTTCAGATAAGTAGCTCTATTAGTAGATTTAAGTCTCGATCATAATTTTTTTGGTTATGATGAGTCTAGAAAGTATGCGGGAAATGTATTAAACAATTAGATTATGCGATTTGGATTAAAACTGAATTAAAAGTTAATCATAAATTTTATAAATTTAGAAATGTTGAAGTTACATAGGTTACTCTGTCGAAATTTTGAGAAAAATTATATATTTTTCAACATAATTGTTTACAACTATTTATTTGTTTAATTTGTTAAATTAGTTGATAGACTTATTATCTTTAGAGTATAGCTAATGCGCAGATTTAGTTTTTGGGTCGTGACACTTTTCTTTCAAAACCACGTATGCTGTTTAACAGAACAGGGTGCCAAACTAAATTGCCTAAAGCTGGGACTTAATTGATAAAACAAAATTATAGACCCACAAAGACATTGCTATTCAATTTAATCAATTCAAGACTCATACACCTCACCAACCATTTGAATTATTTGTTCAAATTCAAGGGTGTCATCATATAATAAAAGCATGTCTATCTTATAATTAGGTGTGAATAAAACATCTGACAAAAAAACAATTGAAAAATCATTAATAATTATAATGTTCTTAACTTTTGAAAAAATAATAAAAACTATTACAACGAACTCCATAATCCTCAATATCCACGTACTACAAAATTTGATGAGTTACAATCCTCAAACAAAGTAGGATTGAGAAGCTCTATATGTAGATCAAAAACCAAAGTCATTTGCCAACACTGCCCTTTCCAAAAGGAAAGTAATTAGAAACGAAACTGTATATAATTTAAAATGCTCTCATATCTTTTTTTCTTCCAGGGTACAAACTAATTTGAATAAATTGATAATCAAAATAAGGTTTCTTCATATTGCAGCTTCCCTCTCCTATCAGTAGCCAATACTAAATGCTATCACTGTACCGCTCGTTGTCTTTCGCCAGCATCGTCATGTTCCACCTGAAAACAATGAAAATCAAGATTGTGATTTCAAGTTTAGAAACTAAACTATTGGTAACTGTCAAATAATGCAGAAAATAACTCTAGTACAGAACTCAATTAAATTTACACTATACAGAACTCAAGCAATCGATTCTGCATTGCTTTTGATTTTCAAAAGTTAACCCTTAAAATTAAGTGCTGCCTCTTTTTTTTTTTCAAACACGAGAATACTGACAAGAATATTACAACCAATCATGTTTGGCATAATTATTTGTTACAACTTTTAAAATGTAATGTAACTTTTGGTAAAACAAACACAACCAAAACTACACATCAAGCAAGAGAAAGGTAAATCATAGGTGATTGGCTTTCTGTTCAATATACAAAAATGGAGGCAGCGGCTCTATTTCAAACTCAGAAAACCCATATTTCAGCACTCTACCAACATCATCTATCTCAACAATTCAGAGCAGAATATTAACAATTATATATAGAAGACACGAAAATTCCCAAAAGAAGTGAATAGCATTTAAAAGAACAGGGAGTTTTTTATACAAGTTAACAGTATTAAATTACCTCAACGAGGACCCTCGGTTTATTTGATTTAGAATCAAGGGCATCCTTTTCAAGTTTCTTTGAAGTTAAAGTCATTTTCCTTTTGGCTTTCCTTTGATCACGTGCATCTGCCTCTTCATCTTCAGTGCTTCCAGCTGCGTTAGTAGCCGTCATCATGTTATTGGTTTTCAAATGTGTAAGTTTTAAATCAATTATTTGTATGAATAAGAACTTGAAACTATCAGAAGACATGTGATTGTAAAGCTAAGATTAAAAGTACAAAGAATAGAAATATCTGATTGCAGTATCTAGAAGAAGTGAAAAATATGCCAAATAACTAGAGTATAAATTATGCAGCAAATAAAATTCTCGTCAAAGATTTTTCAGCAGTTACTATGAAGTTCAAAATAAACTATGATCATCTCACTCGTTATTAATTACTATGTCTACCCAACTCAATGAAAACAATGCCCTATGACACACTTAACTATCATATCATGCATATTTTATTCTCAATCCTTTGTATCTTGGTTTCAGTTATGCGAAAGCAAGTTCCTTAATGAGTGAAGAAATATTTCATGAAACATTTTTATAACTTATTTTACATATATTTTATCATGAAAAAAATACTCCAATCATATTGCAAAACTTCTGAACTAAATATTACCATTTTCATCATCGGTGTCATTGCCCTGTGATTCGTCGATTGAAAAAGCACCAAAATCTTCTATGTCATCCTCCTCTTCAAGTTCATCATAACCCTCGACGTATTCTATTTCTTCTTCCTGTTCAATTTGAAAAGAAATAAACCAGAGTCAACAAATTACCAAGTTAAGTTTCTAAGAATTTTGACATCAACACAATCAACAGGAGCAAAATCCATTATTAAATACATACCTTTTCATCCTCTTCATCAGCAGCTTGAAGTTTCTCCATATCAAGTATTTTATTGTATGCTTCAATAGGATAGTTAAATATATCACCTTGTTGGTAAACTCCTTTTTGAAGGCGTTCCAATAGCTCTTTCTCAATAGCCTAAGTAATATTCAAAAGCAACAATGAGGAAAATGAAGATAACATGCAATTTAATGTGCATGGATAACATTAGGATTAACAATAACCTTTTCAAGCACAGCTGCTTTTTCGGCCTTCTCTTCTCTTCTAGCTTCTCTCTTTTTCTCTTTCCTTGGGAATGTTGTTATTTTCTCCCTGTAAAAGAATGAATTCCAAAAATCACGAGCAATATTACAGACACGCACATAGAAGAGGTATACAGACTTAAAAAGAGAATCATAATATACCAAATTTGAGATCGTAAACTTCCCACAAATGTGTTCTTTAAACTGGCCTTTATATATTCCCCTCACACACTCACACAATAGCATTTTCAAATGTTCAGATTCAAAATGCAGAAATTAAATAGTAGATCAAATATATCAACTCTTGTTGACCAACTTTTATCTCATTTGTCTCTTTTAAAAAGGACCAGAGGGAGTAAAATGCAATTTTGATTATCTATTTCACAAGCTTCTTCAAGACTTACAGGCAATGGTTTACATGAAAAAACAAGATACAAAAGAGAATTAAGTTTCAAACCTTGTTTTCATAGCAATCTTCCTCGAGCGTATCCGTATCTGAGTCATTTTGGTCAATCGTTGTTTTATCTTGTGTATAAGAAGCTTGGGCCAATACATCTGTCAATCCAGAAAAGTCAAGCAAGCCACTAATCTCAACAATTACTCACAAGTAAAATATGAAACATATAAATGTTGCAAAGACTACATAGATAGATATACAGTACCAGATGTTTGTTTATGACTTCAAGTGCCTGTTCGTAATTCCTAGGCAGCTTAACTCTTTCCCACAGATCCTTTGGCATATGAGCTCTTTCAATAGTTTTCATGTAAAGGTAAAACACTCCTACAGCACACATTGCAATTGTATCATTACTTGTATTCTCTACCACAATTTTTCACATGGAAACAACCATTTAATTTAATCATTGACATTAACGTGAAACAAACCAAAATGTAGAAACAAATTGAGATATCAAAGTTATGATATACAATACGAACTTAATATGTCATTTTCTTCTCAAGGATTCTCCAATGAACCAAACTTAAACCTCAAATCAGTCATAGTATACAGTTTTTTATGCAAATATTTGTTGTCAGTGTGTTATATTAGGTGTCAGGGTCTCAACCCAGGTTCTCCTTCTCACAGCTACACCATAGAGAGCAAAATCATGCATTTTTCTTCACATCCCACAAACAATTCATAACTATAATAATCATGTCTTAACTTCTAGTTGAAATCTAATACAACAAAAAAGATGTGTAAGTAAAAATACCATTCTCATCACGAATAGTGGCATAGCGACTATTAGCTAAAGGGCAGGAGCTCCGGTTACAAATTCCAGTGACGTTGTAAAGGTTTCTACAGAAATTACCCGTCGTAATTCTACCAAAAAAGATACATTAAACCATATAAGTAGTAGCAGAAACAACAAAGAAAAGCCATATATATATTAAAAGTGTTAAATGGAAAGTGGAGTATATTTACTTGGTCATGAAACTGCAATGGTTGTGCCTGATAACTTGCCATATAACCTCATCGTGCTGCATCTTTGGAATAAAATATGTGTCGAAAGGCGATGTGCCGGTGCTGTTTTCAAAACCGAATTTGGGGTTTAGGGTTTATTGTCCAAATCTAACCTAATATCAAAACAGAGCCAAAATCAATTTTAACAATATAATAACATAATAAATTCAATATACTAGCAAGATAAAATAGTCCAATATTTTTCACAACAATGGTAATTATCGGAATTTTAGACGAGGAAAAGTTAGTGTTTAAAAACACAAATTAGGGTTTTACATTTTGAAACCTAAACTGAAAAATTTATGGAAGAAGAAGACTTACACAAGGGGTAAGGAAGATTTGGTAAAGAAACTGCTCGAACTGTTGCCAAATAGAACGAGCAGACGATCTACGATATGTGGTCGCGGCGGTCGGAGGTGGAGGAAGAAAGAGAGGCGGCAGTGAGGGTTTGAGTGAGAAGAAGGGTTTAAGACATTGTGTTGTTAGTTAAGAGAGAGAAAATAAAAAGAGGAAGAGAAAAAAAAATAACTTATCTCGCTTCACTCAGGTTGCGCCCAGATTATTTTCGACCTAAACCCTCCTTTCACTCAAAAGTTAGTTTTATAATTAATTATTAAAAAAAATAAAGAGTTTAAAATTTAATTATTAAAAAAATAGAGTTTTAAAATTAAAGTTAATTTGAAAAAAAATAATTAAAGTTGTTGTTCGGTAATTTTAAACTTTTTTTTTTTTTTTTATCGTGGAAGTTGGTTTAAAACTTAGAGTTGTTTGGTATAATATCTTTATAAAATTTTGATTTAATTTAA